>CP093829.1:7782437-8382437 GCA_033063855.1 Smittia aterrima
CTGAGTTGTTTTGTTTACATGGATTTGAATGAAACGTTAAACTTGATTCTCAGCGTAAATTTTTTATTTTGGCAGCACGTCTTCACTTCGTCTCAAACTATTGTAAACTTAACGCTAAACTTTCCATTTTGACTTTCGACGATAATTTTTCATAAACGGTTGCAAAAGTAGAGAAAACGCCAAGGAATTGTTGAAGTGGTCCCTAGCCTTAGAGCTTTTTTCATGTGAGTTCTCCAGTTTGTGGATCTGTTGCTGGTGAAGTTGGTCCAAAGACTTCATAACGACACCAGGTCTTCAGATTGTCAGAAGGAGTTTCAGATGAAGACAATTCTTATTATTACAAAATATATATTATCATAGAAGAAGGCGACAGCTTAGATATATTATATATCTATGAGAAGCGACTTTGATTTTGCTAACGCCGACAAGAATTCGTTGATCCAAAATAGATCTTTTTAGACGTACCTAGAAGCATGTGGAGGTCATTGACTTCATATGCAGATTTTTCGATTCGTGCATGCGAGAAATTCCTTTGGTTCTTTTTCAATATACCTAAATAAAAAATCTCCCATTCCCTCCCAAACAAGAAGATCCAACGCATTTTCGATGTTGACTGAAACATTTTATTTGTTCTTTTTGTAATTTGTTCACTGCTCACACGAACTTAAGTTTAACTGAATTTTGTAAAGCTACTTAAGGAAAAACAATGAGCTTCGTTCTAACGCTACTTAAGAATAATAAATGAATTTGTTATGCAGTTCTACATGTCAATCTAAGCAAAAGGTACAAATTTGTGATGTAAAATGGAAATGAAACTACTCAAGAGTCTAATCAATGGGAATGTGTTTGAAGAATAAATACTGCGAAAATTTCAAATTTATGTTTTGTTTTTCTTTACTCGCAAGCGAGTTTCCCATCGAAGCTACTCAGCGCGATTTGAAACGCTTGCAAAGCACATAACGGATATCTAAAATCCATCGTGAAAATGTCATCGGCAGTGCGACCAAATTGCATAACGATGTACTCCGGATCGCTGTCATGAATTAATTGAAAGTTTTTCACCGACGCCTTCGTCACTCGTCCGTGAAAATTGAGCACGTAAGATTGAGTTTCATCGTTCCAAACAGGCGTTTTATTGTGTAACTCAACAACATTGTCCATGTTCTAGAAAACATTAAAAATTTATTACTCAAGACGATTCAAAATATACACGCGACTGACCTTTGACTTAAAACTGTCGAGAATTCCTTGCTGTGAATCATCCAATGAGCTTATTTTAACACGTTTGTCTTCATCATCGAGTCCCGGTATAAGAACAGTCATGTTCCGTGGCCCTTTGAATCCTAGAATATTCGTGTCCTAGTGAAATGAAAGTTTTAGTTTAATGTTTACTCGATCGATAAGAGTTGAGCTTACGTATATGACGACTCCCATGTCTAAACGTGGGTTTTCGATATTATTCTTCAATCCATTGTCGTACATGAAGAATGTCGTCCCGAAGACGTTCGACCTCAACTTCCCTACAAATCCATCTGTTTGACGACTTAAGTCAGTTGGGTCGGCACTGATCACGTAATTTGAGGTTTTACTCTTCTTACGCTTTCGACCTGCAATCACAAATAATTATCGCATGGTTGAGAATTAATTAGCAAAGTCATGAAGAGTCGGAAAGCTCACCAGCTAATAGAAACACTTTTTTGCCTGTGTCACGCTCTAGATGAAGATAATAAATCGGGAATAGTCCGCGATCCATTCCTTTCTTGTCTCTCGTTATTCTTCCTTTGTAGAGAACTCCTTGCTTGCCCGGTTGAAGCACCCACTGCTCAATACTTCCAGTGACATCACCTTCAACCTCATTCCCATTGCTGCTTGTGTTACGACTACTCGACGAGTCCGGTTGATTATCGATTGGCGAGAATTCTGTTTTTTGAGAGATCGCAATGTTGTCAGGCAGAATGTCGATGGGTGAACTTTCTTCATCCTCACTGTCATGTGAATTAAGCGATTGATTGCGTTGTATTGTTTTATCTACGTTGATAAGAAATAAAAATAAACCGTTAACAAAAATGAAATTAAATCTTAATTGCCCGACAATTTATTGCAGCGAAAGCAATCGTCACCTTTATCACGCGTTAAATAATCAACTTACCCTTAAACGAATACACTTCAGTTGATGTGTGACTGGGGCTAATCGATGACGTTAATTTTGATTCCAGCACCTCGATCGCATCTGGGTCGTTGCTCATGAAGTTCATTGGACCTTCGGGTAAAGCACATCGATTGAATTATTAATGATGCAGTAAACAGGGAACAATCAAAATGTTTCGTAAATTGTTTTATAGAGAAAATGATTTCATTGTTTGACGTTAATAACGAAACGTTCCATTCGAAATATGATTTAGGTTCTTCGCTCGTATGCATTTCATTATTTTCAATGTCAAAGAATCGTCCCAAGCATTCTTTCCTTCTCAGAAATACGTCGCGAGAGAAGCATCGATTCCGAATATGAGGCATTCGAAATAATGAATAAATTACCATTGTAGGCATGGATTGCCTCCTTGTTTCCATCGCTGCGCATTATTTGCAAGTCCGAGGCTCGAATATGAGGAGCTTGCTGTCGCTTCTGTTTTATTTGCTGCTCCAGAATTGACCTCTAAAGACAGAAGGAGAATGAAGAGAATTGTAAATCAGACGAGAAGATATTAGTCAACACGACACGGCCGCGGTTGTTGATCGCGATAATCGAATAACTTTAATATCTTTGTTTGATCACAAATAATTGCTTCCATGGTGTTCAATTCTTTTTTGGAAGTAAAACTAAATTATTCAACATTCGGCGACGAAAGGCCATTCCAATTTCGATTTTTCTTTCGTCGCCTTTCACTTCTTTTCCTTCACCATGGAAAAGCCCCACAGAAAACAAAATTTTCCCTCCGCACCAAAAAAACGAATGAAAGAAATGAATTTTTTACTTGCTGTTCCAATTTTTGATTCCTTGAAAACTGAGTTCCACTCATTGTTAACTTTTATCGTTTGCTTCAATCGAATGCTTATCACTAAAGGTAAGGTTTGTGCACTTATGTGTTTCTTAATTAGACATTTTCAGTTTTAACTTTCCGCGAGAACTTTTCTCAACAAACAAAACGAAAAACACTTTGATCGCAACTAGCATAACACAGACTATGTTGCTGGTTATCGATTGAAATGGGCAATGCGACTTGTACAGTGGAGCGCTTGAAAGTGTCTTGCACAAAAAATTCTCCTACGTTAGGAAATCTAGTACAAAAGTTTCCCATGCCGCTAGCCCATCTATCCAGTTCGTTTTTAAAAGTTATTCAATCAGATCCGAGAATTTTGTTTTTAATAATTGTGTAAAAAATATTTCTCAAACGTTATTGATGTGATTGATTCGCGAAATTTAATCAACGCCGCAAGTTTTTTATTATTTAACAATTGCTAATGGATTAGAGCTTTAAGCAGCAGCCTTTGCAATCTTTATTAAATCTTTCTGAAATTTCCCCGATTTCCGAGAATTCCAAACGACGTAGAAAAGGGGAAATTTTTTTGCTACTAATCAAAGTAAAGCTTTAATTACGATGGATCGCGAGAGTGAGTTTGCTGACAAAGTGGAAAAAATTAAATGTTAAATTGATTATTTCTCTTCTTCAGAATTACTTCGGATTCGAGCGAAATGCAAAAAGTTTTTTGTGTACATGAAGATTATGAGTTTAATTGTTCTCACTTTCCTTTATCTTCAAAATCAATTCTTCGAAGCTGATATCTCGTCAAGTCTCATAGTTCCTAAAAGTAAGTGAATCACTTTAAAATATCGATCGCGAATAATTGATTTTCTCTTTTTTAGTAAACGCTGTCGCTGGAATATTTCAAATCCTGCTGTTCACCTTCTTCATTTATTTTGAAGAGGGCTCCGTAGCTGCTCTTAAACACAATGTCAACAAACACATCTTTCAAGATATGAAAACGACTTTCAAGATGTCGATTCCTTCAATATTCCTAATTCTTCATAGCGAGTTCTTTTTGGTAGCATCGAAGATTCTTCCTTATCAATCGGCATCAGCTGGGAATTACTCAATCATCGGCGTGGCGATTTTTACAGTCCTTGTGCTCAAAAAACGTTTCTTCCTATCGCAGGCGACTGCAATTTGCTTCATTGCCAAAGGTCTCGACCAATTTCCTCTTGAGCAAGTTAGAATTGATGTCGCTGGAGCAGCGAATGACTCACTCATCACGTTTTATGGACATTTCTCAATCGTCTTAGCAATTCTTTGCTATGGGTTGAGTTATGTGATCCTTGAGAAAGTTCTCAAGTCTTCAGATGTCTCACTTTGGATTAGAGGCATTCAACTTAACTTGTTTACTGTGCCATTATCTCTACTTGTAAGCTACTCAAATGACTGGCTGAATGAAGGACCGCAAGCCGGATTCTTCGACAGCTTCAACATAATCGCTTGGTTCTTCATCGTTTTTAAAATTGCTCAACAAATGATGGAACTCTTCGTTATAAAAGTAGCTGACAGTCTCTACCGATGCATCGCTCTCTCAACGGCGTTGGTTGTCATCGGAGTTATGAAGCATCCGTTCAGTTTTGAGGTGTTGGCTGCAGAGAGTCCAGTTAAGCTTGGCACTGGATTAGTTTTTGCTGGAACTTGTTTGTACATTATATTGGATAACTGTGGCTGGAACAAATGGAGTGAGGATCCTGAAGTAGAATCGGATGAGGAATACAGAGAATCGCCAGTAGACTACAATGAAACATTAGCAAAAGGATATCAAACCGTTCAAACGGTTTCATCGACTGTATCAAACGCTGATGCCTTTGTGAATCTTATCGACGAACAGACTAGAGAGTCGTGAATATAGAAAAACTAGAATTTCTTTCTCCAATCTTGTGATTTTCTCAAACATTTATTTTTCTATAATCTTCCTTTGAAACACTTAAGAGAAATAAATTTAAATTATAATTAAATGAAACTTGAGCTCAATAATGTTTCGTCATAAGAAATTTATCTGCGAGTTGCATTCGACTTTTCAGTTTTGTCATCTGATCCTCGGAAATGTTGATTTTCTTCTCATCTTTCATGAGAAAAACTTTCATAAAAAGTCGCAATTGATCTTTGAATGGATTCAGTTTCGAGCTTGGCGCAATTCTCTCGAAGATTTGATGGAACTTTTCTTCTTCGATCAGCAGCAAGCCCAGCAAAACTTGACGAAGAAATCGTTGAGTTGTCTTCTCAATCTCACTGAACTCGATAATCTTGAGAACAGACATTGGCATATTTCCATTTTCTATCAAAGAAATCACAAGTCGTGCCAAGTTGCTGACTTGTTTAATGGATAGACTATTGATGTCTTTAATTTTGTCCCAAAGTGTAAATTGTAATGCGAGCAGGAACTTGCGGTTGTGGTCACAGAACTTTTGGGAAATGATGCTGTAGTAAGGATTGTATTCCTTCTCGGAGAGACAGCAATGAACGATGACAGAAACGATAGATCGCTCGTCTTTGACAGTTGAAACAATCTTCTCGAATGCATCTAAATAATCCTCTGCAGTCATGAGAATGTAGAAAACGTTCTTCTTGTCGTCTGTGTTCATTCGTTGTTTTCTGGCGAGTTCAAAGATTTTCTGACGTTGAGCATCTTCAGCTGAGTCGTTGGCGGCCTTTCCTTTGTCCTCAGCTGCGGACTTTTCATTTCCAGCCCAAGCAGATCCAACCAGCCACCATTTTCCTCTTTCATCAGCATTCAAAACGTCGTCCATGCTGATTGCGAGAGTTGTGATATATTTTCCAGCTCGCACGAATTGTTTCAGGAGTTTTCTAAAGTGTTCAACGAGTGACGGGTCAAACTGTGGAATTTTGTTGATGTTATTGTTCTTGAGTGCCGTAAGAATATCCAACATAAACATGACACGTGAGTTCTTCGCATTATCTTCACCTGCAACGTTTGCCAACTTTTGAACTTTGATAATAAATCCTTTCAGCATAAGTGGGTCGTCTTTGCGAAGGAGGAAACCAATTGAGCGGAGCACAAGGAGAGTGCATTCGATTCTCTTCTCCGTCATCTTCTCACATAATTTATCTAACATTTCGTAGATGAGACTATGTTTGAATAATCGATAAGTGTACAAATGGCAAATTATGAGAATGATGTTGTCCAGTGACTTATCTTCGACTTTGAACGAGTCGATGTGTTTAAACATTTCATCAAACTTCTCGATGATGATTTGTAAGAAGAAAGCTCCGATTTCACTTCCGATATTTGCATGGAGAGTTGCGATTAACAGCGTTTGCTCAAGCACAAGACGTTCGACAGCAAGAACATTGGATACAATCGAATCTGTAATGACTTCTGTTAGAGTTGAGTTGACGTCGTGACGAGCATTCGTGCCGTACATATTCTCGATGTCAATCGTGATTCGATGCAAATTAGACTCAGCTAAACGATTAATTTGTCCCTTGATTTGTCGCTTCAAGTTTTGTAATTTCTCTCGACGTTTGGGGTCGTCTTCAGCATCTGCTGCTTGTAATGATTTACGCATGTGAGGCGGAACATATTTGGTTGCATCTTCTTTAATCAAATTTCCCGCTCTATCTCTTTTTCTGCCATAAATATCTTCCCATTCGTCAGGCTTCTCATTTTCAATTTCATTCTCGGAATTTTCTTCGCCTTCAGTTTGATTATCTTCTTCATTGCTTAAACCCTCCTCCTCTTCTTCTGAATTCTCTTCGTCTTCATCATCGACGAGTGGCTCTTCATCGCTATCAGCTTGTACTTCAAACTCACTGTCTTCTGAATCAGATTCAATGGCAGGAGCTTCGAAGGAAACTTTCTTCTTTTTGCCTTTAACTTTTCGTGAAATCTCCTCAGGCGCGTCATCACTGTCATCTTCAGAATTGTTTGAGAGTTCTCCGTCTTCACTTTCTAGCTCTGAATCGCTTCCTTCACAACTGTCGGCTTCATAATTATTGAAGAAATCTTCGTCATCTCCAAAATATTTCTTCTCGACTTCTTTAAGTTTCTCAGCGCGTTTCTTCTCTTTGACGTCAACTAAAGGCTCCTCCGATATTTCTTCTTTCTTAGGAACAGCTTTGGAACTTTTCTCAAGCTTTCTTTTCTTTTTCTTGTTGCCTACAGCCAAATCAAAGTCTTCATCAAAGTCATCGTCTGACTGACCTTGTTCAACTTCTTTTGCAGCTGAATACATTTTCTGAATGCTCTCGTCAGTACAAAGCTCCAAAAGATAATCCAATCCATCACTAAACTTTGAAACGACTGTCGAACCATCTTTTCGCTTTCGTTTGTTTAATTTCAAGAGTTTCTCGTATTTGCTGATGATTTTGTCTTCCTCTTCGTTTTGTTGTTGAAGCTGTTCTACTCGACTATTCTTGATTCCATCGAAATATTCTTTTTCTATTTTCTTTTCGCGTTCGAGATGTTGTTCAAACTTATCCACAGGTTGCTTCGAAGCTTTTTTCTTAGGTGCTGCCGGCTTTGCTTCTTCATTGTCGCTGAAGTCAGATGGAATTTCTTCGTCGTCTTCAAATTCCTCGTCATCAGCTTCTTCATTTTTGCCCTTCGGTTTCTTTTCTTTATCTCCACGCTTTCCTTTCTTGGAGCTATGATAGTTGTGTCGATTTACTTTCTTTTGCTGTCGCTTTTCTTTTCGAAGATCTTTGCGTGACTTTTGCTCTTTCTTCTGACGCCGTTGAAGTCTACAAACACAAAATTATTAGAGAACTGTTACTTATCTTCAATATATGACTTACTTCATTTTGATTTGTGGCTTTGAACGAGCTGAAATAATTTAATTTCAATTTCCACGTGCGATGTCGATCAAAACAACATTTAGACGCGTTCAATGTTTCAAAAAACTTTTCAAGCGGCAAATTTCTGGAATGAAATATTGAATTAATAAGATTGTAATCATGGGAATTGAACACGGATTAATGACTCTATTCTTAATGATATTGTCTCATACGAATTTCTTTTGTCATTTCCAAAAAGGAACTCTCATGAAAACAAGAAGTTTTCATGGGCTCAACTCTTTAGTAAAACCTTTTACTTGTATAATCATAGACAGAATCTTTAGGAGAAGAAGGATAGAACGAGATTTCTTTTATAAATACTCACATCGGCGTTTTGAAGCTTCAGTACCGGCGTCTTCAAGTTTTCTCTAATTTGATGATTTCGTTCCTTTTGACCAGTTTTGTTGTCTTCTTCGGTAATCCTTTTATAGAACTCGTTTTCACATATCGTTGATTGCAATTAGAATCAGTTTTGCTACTCATCTTAATACTTTTTTTTTCTTAAATTTTGTCTTCTTTCACTAATTTCGAAATGTTGAAGTAAGAAAGGTTTCGACTCGTTCAGTGTCCTCGAAAATTGTAAACAAAATTCCCGCCGGCAACATTTTGCGTTTTCCTCTAATTCTGTACATTGATTTCATCTAAGCTTTATCAACAATCATCAAACAATGTTCAGGTAATTGGTTTTTGGTGAACAAAGGTAAAAGATTTTAATTCAAAATATTTTTTTAGGGGAATTAAAATTTTGCACAATTTTGTTTCCATCCGCGAACTTGCAATCAAGATAACTCAAGTTGAAAAGATCAAATCGCTTTCAAAAGCAGATAAAATGAAGAAACTTCATTACGAGAATAAATATCTGTTTGGATCGAAGGTTAAAGAAAAGAAGAAGTCGGAAGAAATAAAGGATCCAGCGCCAGTTGCTACGATCCCAGACAAGAAAAGCGACAAGGATTTCTCATCTGAAATATATTGGACTTGCCTTCACGTACCAGAAGTTCAAGACTTTACTAAGAAAGAAAAGAAACCGAAGAAGGAGCCCAAACCTAAGAAAGAACCCAAAGTTAAGACATCAGACGACAAAATAAAAACGCCGAAAGCAAAATCAAAGAAGACATCGAAGTCTGACGATGTTGTCTCTGAAGATCTGCCTCCGAAAAAGACAAAGAAGGCTTCAAAGAAAGTAGCAATTGAACCTGATCTATTGAGTTTAGAAGATGAAATTGATAGAGAAAATCTCAAAAACCCTTCGATTGAATATCTCAAACCTGTTGCTTCTGAAACTATTGAAGAAACTTTCGTTGAAAGAGAAATTCCATTTAAGAATGAACAACTTCGGTCAATCACAAACTTCCCACTTGTATTGAGCTCAAGCCAAATAGTTAGCTCGTTCGATTCAAATCCTTTAGATTCAAAGATTTATCTTCCAAGTGTCAGTAAAATTCTTCAAGCGACGATGCCACAATCGTCAAGACTAGCTCTCATGCAATGGAAGAGCCAGAAAATTGCAGAGCTCGGACTCGAGGGATTTGAGATTATGCAACAATGTAAGAAAGTTATGAAACTCTTTTTATATTTTCTCATATAAATTTATTACAGCTCATCTGAATCGAGGAAAAGATTTCCATCAGTGCCTTCAGTCTTATTTCAAAGGACAAATAGTTGAGAAATCAGAAATCGCGCCAGAAGTTGCTGAGATATGGAACAGCATTGAACCTCTTCTTTGTGACTTCAAGACTCCAGCAACTTTGGTCGAGGAGAAGATTGAACATCCATATCTCAAATATCAAGGCATCGTCGACTGTGTCGGTTTTCATAATTCAACGCTTTGTGTTATCGAATGGAAAAAGTCTGATCGCCCAAAGAAACAACTCAGCTTAACTTACGACGCACCAGTTCAACTTTGTTCTTACCTCGGAGCACTCAACGCATCACGCGAAGAGTTCCAAGCAAATCCAATTAAAACAGGAGTCGTCGTTGTTGCTTATCATGACGGTCGAAAGGCAGATCTGTTTGAACTAAAAGAAAACGACATCAAGAAGTATTGGAACTTGTGGCTGCATCGTCTTCAAGATTATTGGGTTGGATACCGAGACAACACATTGCCTGAGAAAATCTAATTGTTAAGAAAAATCGAAGCATAATAAAATTGAAAATTCAAGGAATGTCAAAGAAATATTTTAATCTGTTTAACAGACCCATCACAGCTGATTCATCTCATTTAACTATAACAAGCGTACAATGTTTGTGACACGAGATGAGTCGTTTAGCTTTGGATACACTTGTGAACGGCGCCAAAAATTTTATTCTCTTAATTAGATTTGAAACGCTTTTGATTGATGGGGTTGATCTGGATTGTTCGTAACGAAAAAAACAAATATCTCGACTGCGCTAAATTTGTGCCAATTGAACTTTTCTCGAATTCGCGAAATTGATTTTGGAGCTAACGACCGCTTGTAACAGATACGAATATTTCAGGAAATATTTCTCAATTTGAGGGAGTCTCCTACATTCCTGAAGCAATTAAAATTCCGCATCAGTTCCAGTCAGAGATATACGAGCAATCAAGAGAGCGTCTGTTCATATCCACTTGCTCGTAAAAAGAGATCCGTTCATTTGTCGTTGACAATGTGGGTGAAAATTATTTGAATGCGATTTTAGTTCTCTTCCGGATGAGAACATTTACAACCCTAATGACAGATTGGTAAAGGTCAATCCGATTAGCTTTGTTTGTTAATCCACTGCATCATACGAACATTCATCTGGCGTTCGAGTTTTCATTCATGACGGCGATGAAAATTTATTCGTTTTTCATCAACACACGAAGCGGAAAAGCTGCTTGAGTCGTCAGACCATCAATTGAAACTCTTCTCGCGTGTCTTCTATTTTTAGACATTTTATGGAGAGATTTTGACAAGGTCACCGCGACTGATGCCAAAAATCTTATAAACTATCAGCTGCGAACTCGCGAACTAGTTCGTCAACAAACACTCGAGTTACGATACCTTCTCGAATCCTTTAATAACAAACCGTCTCATTATTTTTCTCCGTCTCCGCTTTCCTCCTATTTCCGCTTTGTCCTAAACCAACAGCAAACCCATCAACTCCCATTCGTCTGTTACAAAAGTTTTTCGCTACAGTCGAGAGCATCTCCGTCCGAGATGAAAAGAGACACAGAAGAATCAGACTTGAAATAAACACAACAAAAAGAGTCGAATGAAGAAAAATAAATCGAGAAAAGAGTTTTCAGTTTGCTTTTGATCGTTCAGCGTTAAAGATCGTTTGCTGTTGAAGTCGTGTGTCGGCAATTTTTTTTAAAAAAAGAAATACTTTTTCTGATCTCGCGCGGATCTTTTGATCTCCCATCCACGCCTCGAAAACTTTTTTTCGCGGCATTTGTGTGAAATAATTCATTGCAGTCTGTGCTTAATTAAGTGACGCATTGTCGAATGCATTCGATGATGTTGTGAAAAGTTTAGTTCTTTGAGATATTTGAAAGGAAAATAAAGAGTTTGCCAAGATGACTGTGGAAACGACTTCGTTCTTATCAAGCGCTAAAATCACAACGAGCTCTGGAAGTGAAAAGTCCGCGAAGTTTCTTAGAAACCATAAAAATGTTATCATTTTCCTTCTCGCAATCATTTTGCTCTTGTTTTGTGTCTCGGCGTCGCTCTTACAGGTACAAAGAAAAGTTATTTAATAAACAAAAAAGTTAAAGTCGGAAAAGAATTATTAGCGTGAAAAATTACTTTTGTCGTTTATCACGATTCGTTTTGTTTCATAAATCTTTAATTAATTTTTTGCCGTGGGAAAATATTATCAAACGCAGGTTTGGATTCTTAATCGGATGAGTGGAATGCAACAGGAAATCGATCAACTGAAAAGCGATGTTCACGACATGAGGAAAAACATTGGATTCGACGATGAGCTCTTCAACGATTTGTCAGAGTTTGATAAGAAGGTGAGAGAAGGAAATTAAATGATTTCTTTGCCGCGCGCGTCTGAGATTAAGAAGAAGTGTTTAGTAAGAAGAAAGAACTCTTTTCCTCTGCAATGAGCCGGCGCCTGATTCTTCAGAAATTTGTTCGGCGTCAAACGAGATTGTCTTCAAGAGATGAATTTAAAGAAAGTAAACATACTGCGTCAAGTTATAAATCTTCCTTTGGGGATTCGCGTTCAAGTGTGACTAGCGATTATCTCCGCTGTTCTTTTCAAGAGCGGCTAACAAATTGTGCGATAATTAATCGACAGAATGCTTGAAAACAAGCAGAAGCAACTGTTTGCTCTGCAATTAAAGTCAAAATCTAAGTGGGCGTAATTACTACGATGTTTAAAAAGCTTTGATGGCGATGTTCATCACATCGTTCCATTCATTCGTCTTAAATTAAATTTCACATGCAACAAGTCAAAATAAATTGAATCTTCCTTTCCCAGTCAACGTCAGTGACTTTGTAGATTATAATTTGATAAAGACTCGCAATATAAACTTAACTCGAATGGAAGTAAATGATGAGTGACTGACTTCACCATAACAAGATCTGATGCTCTTTCTACTCTTACAGAAACGGAGAGAACAAGAAATCTTTCCAGAACCAGAATGATGATCCTTACAAAGACATCGCTTCGAATCACGTTTCTATTCAGATTTCGAGTTCAGAGCCAAATGCATTTTTGATTGAAATGACGATTTGAATAAACATCTTCATTTGTCATGCGAACGCTACCAATTTAAGCGAATACTCTCCAGTTCGATAGAAGAAGACCGAACTCAATTGTAATTTCATTAAGATTTATCGTCGCTGTCGAATGAAAAATTTAATTTAAATTTGTTAATTCAATATTAGATTTCTAGCGGTTCCTACTCTTTCGCTTCGAGTGAGTTGGGGACAAATGTTTTATTTAAACTTTTCTTTTGACTTGTTTTGATGTTCAATTTTCGATTAAAGGGTCACCTCGCCAATCAGTTAAAGAAGTCATTCAATTTAAAATCAATTCACTTCAACTTGGGCTTGTAAACTTGATATCATAACTTGTGTTCAGTTGATTTGTGAACATTTCAAAATGAATTGACTGATGATTGATTGTTTGTTCTTAAAGGTTTTTCCTTGATTCCATGGAAATTTCTTTGATTTTATGAGAAAAATAATTTATCGCGTTGAGTGGGAAAAGTTTATTTTCTTCTGACATGTCGAAATGATTTTTGGGAAAAAGCTTTTCTAGATCACACTTAGATGAAGGTCACTAATAGCAAAGCGCTGTTGATTTTTTTGGCGGCAACTTGTCGTCACCTTTTAACGACGTGACTTGTTCCAGCTGAAAAGTAAATTTACATGATCTGCGAGTTATATCTCCGTTGGGAACAAATATTAATGTCAAATTTATTCCGTAAAATTTCAATTCCTTTCTACGAAAATCCGCGCCTTATTGGGAATAGTTCAGAGAATACGCAGCTAACCACTCAGAGTTTTTGCATAATTAAATTCTCGATTGCTTCTTTTGGCGACTAAAATAAAACGATTGATGATCTTCCAGCTGAATGATACCAAAAACAAGTCCTCGAGTATGGAAATTCGCTGACAAACGATTCAACGCCCACAACTTGAACATTCCTTGAATTTCTATTAAGCAGATTTGAGATTAAAACATCTCACTCCGGTCAATTGCTGTCGTTCGAAGAGGTTCAAAGACTTCATGGGGGACGAGTGGATCACGATTCGCGCATTTCGGCGGATAAGCTACTTGCGATTCAAATTGAATAATTCAAAGATTTAACTTTTGTTTTGTTTCAATTGAACTCTCAGACCAAACTCGACGGAGGGCAAAAAGCTTCCGACCTTGACATGATTGGAAATTTCTTTAATCTCAATTTAAAAATCAGTGGAAAAGAAATCGAACTATATTTAGATCGAAGATTACAGAGCTGAGACTCCACATTACAATGCGAACTTATGCGGTTCGCCAATTTAAATTTGCCAATTCAGCAAATGATAGACTGGCAATGATAAGTGGGCGGATTGAATCAAAGTTACTTTCACTTTATCGCTAGCACGCGCGTGAGGAAAAGATTTTTCGAGAAACCCTTAGCTCTCCCATGAGAAATTCACGAACGAGTCACGTTAACAACAGAAAGACGTAAAAAGCGAATCAAAAAATAATTTTAATTCAGAATTCAGAGAAAAGCCGAAAGGAAGAAAATCAAAACATTTTATTAATGACATTGAAAACGTCTTCAAAAACCTGTAGCCAAGTGGCGAAATGTTTATATTTTTCGGAAGTTCTTTAAATAGAACTAAAGAGAGATTTGTTTTATGCGGAAAAAGTGCAAAAGTCTCCTGCCGCTTAATTTAGAAAATTAAAAATAAAACGAATTGCGTTTGTGTTGGCTCGTTCTATTAATTAGCGACGACAGCAGTTGTTGCAACTGAGACATCGCGATGAAATTTGAAATGAGAATTTGAAGAGCTTGCAAATTGATGACATAGTTAAAGTTCAGCGAACTCGATTTGGATTTGGCAGGTAGTCAGATTTATTTAGTTTCACTCTCGTCGATGATGATAGTTTTCGATGAGAAATTGATTAATTATTGTTTTGAAATTAAGATTTGCTCGGCAATTAAACGAAATTCTAAGCAAGTCTTTAACAAACGAATGAGAAATGAGACTCATTTGTATGTTTGTTTAAGATTTTTGCGGGTGACGTTAGATAAATATCAATTTCTAAAAAAAAATATTTCATGACATTTACGATTAGTTTAAAGTAACTCTCAGCGATTTACTTTGACGCCACTATCGCCATCCTTTACGTCTTTAGTCTTGCGAAAAGCTCTCATGTCAAAACAAACAGTGATTCGTTTTCATTTGACCACCTTCGAGCTTAACTTCGAAATAAATCTTAAGTCACATAAATATTTGTTAAGTCCAACCCCAAGGATCTTTCTCGCCCCCCTCACTCGTGTTCGCACTCTTGTTGATCTTCGGAAAGCATCTCGTGAACAAATTTCTTGAGAGACTAATTTTAAATTGCCTTACACGAATGACGCCCCGAAATATGTTTTCACGTCTGAAAATTTCAAGTTTATATCAACAAACAAACGCGCGTCGTGACGTTTTGATTTCCATTTAACATGTTTTACTTTTACCTGTCACTTAAAATCTTTATTTATCGCCAGTACAACCAAAACGACAACAAAGAAGAAATTGATTTGGATCGTGGCCTCTCTCTTAGCGAAGGAAAAATTAAGTTTGATGACGTTGGCGAGGACGACGACGAGGAAAATGACTTTGAAAATTCAGATGAAGAAAATGAAAATTACGAAGCAATCCACAGGTGAGCTCAATTGACTCAATTAAAAAGTAGAAATGAAGAGTAAACTTTTATTTTCTCAGTGGTTTTGGTGACACTTACGACGAAGAGGACGATGAACAATATGACATGGATTCACTGGAAGAAACGATTGCCGACAGCGTGAAAAAAGATGAAGATAATAACATCTACAAGGACATGACGAGAACAAGGTTTGTTCGCTTTCTTTCGTTATCACAGAAAACACTTTTAAAATTTATTTCATTTGCAGAATATCTCGTTCAATTGCTGAATCCACAAATCAAGGAGTTCCAATTCTCGAAGAGTCTTATGCTGAACGAAGAAATAAAACTCAAAGTCCTTCAGACGATTACGTTTCAAATATTCTGAGAAAGGATGAGAAGAACCCAAAGCTAAAGTTGACATGGGATGGAAATAGACCAGTTACGAACGGCAAAAGGTAAAATTATTTGCAACTTTGTAGAAACTTTATTAATTTCCGTTTTATTCTCTTTCAGAGTTTTCCATGATAGACATCGCAATCACAACACTCGTCATCATCATCATAGATTCCAAAACAATCATCCTCGTTTCGCATTTGCTGCTGCTCCAGTTCATCACAGCTTCGAGAGTTCCGGACCGGTAAGCAAATGACTTACTCAAACTTTTTCGAATAAAATCGAGTTTTGAAGCTTCAGAACTTCTAAGCCGATCGAAGTGAAATTTTCGTAAAGACTTCGTGCGAATATTTCCAGACATTTCGGATTTGGCGGTAAATGTTTGTTAAAAATATCTGCGAATTAAAAGTTTAAGTAAATAAATAAATATATCGCGAGTCATTAAACTTACCAATCAGTTGAGGTTTATGTGAATGAATTGAGCTTGGTTGACTGAATATAACAAGATCATTTTCTAGTTCGTTATCGTAGCTCGTGTTGTCTTGATGTGTCGCGATAAAAATCCTCTCAAATGGTTTTTTATTTCCATTCAATGGACAGAAAAGTTCTCCATTCTTGTCGATTTTCATCCACTGCCAAGTTGATAGAAGTTTCAACTTCCACTTCAATAAAAGTTTCTCCTTAATCGCTTGAATGTGACTCTCAGAGTTTGTGCACCAGATAATGACAATTGAAGAACTCTTAACATACTTTTCTAGAGGAATCTCAGCAATCTCATCATCGGACATCATAAAATATCCTTTGCTAACACTTTTCTTCTTCACTCGTTTAATATAACGATTTTTCCAAGGCGGATCGACGACAATGAAGTCGAATTTATTAGCTTCGTTTGGCTCAATACAGCTCTCGATGTCTTCAATTCGTTTGCTATAAAACTTGCTGTTCGGTGGAATGAGATAAACGTGCTCGTTCATCGTTGTGATTTTCCCATGCGATAAATTGTTCTCGCCACGGAAATATTCGAAGTCATGAGAGATATTGTGAAGTTGATTCATTAGTCCGAGATTTTCTGTTATCATTATTTCTTTCCTATCTTCTTCAATTAATGGAAATAGACACTTCTCCTTGCACATCTTCAAAAACTCACTAATTTCAGATTCTGGATCAACAATTTCCTTTGATTTCTGTTTTCTTCTAAAGTTTTCAAAAAGATTTTCTTTGAGTCGATAAATCGAGAAACTTTCATCACTTTCTTGAAACAAATTTTCTTGTCGATTGTGTGTGAACAAAATAAAGTTATTTCGTTTGAAGATCACCGTCATTTTAAGTGAAAATAATAAAAAAAGAAAATTGTAAATAAACCGAAGCTTACAAACAAATCAGTTTGAAAGCTTTGCAAAGAAATTTTGCTGAAAAAAGTCTCAACCCTGCGAACGAGTTGAGAAAGAAATTAAGAAAAACGCTTCATAAAAATTATTTCTTGAAAATTTTTAAATTTTCCCAAATAACACTTTAAATAACAAAGTTCTGCACTCAATTTTGACGTGAATAATTGGACAAGACAAGAATGATTGAATATTTCTCGAAGAAACGAATGATATTTGGGATTCTGTGCTTAATTTCGTAAGTAAAATAAAATTCCGTTTCCAAATTACACGATGACGAGATCTAAAATAAATTTCAGGCTTACGTTGATAGTTCTTGTGATTGAGAGCGAGTGGGATCTTATTTCGGAGAAGCCAAAAACATTTATAGTTGAAGCAAACTCAACCTGTTTCGAAAGAGAAGAATACGAGACGATCGTCCATTGCTCGCCTTGCACGCAATTTGAGATAAAGTTGGCAAAGAGCCAACGGGAAGGTGTTTGCTTGCATACGCATAATAAGGAAGCTCTAAGGTGCAAGTCTGGAGAAATCGTCATCAAGTCGTGCGACAGAATCGCTTGGCAAGAGGAACGGAATTTCTATTTGTTCATCGTATTCGCCTTCATCATTAGCGCGTTCTCGACGACGATCGTTTACACTCGTCAAAAGTTTTTAGATCAAAATTTCTTCAGATCAATGAGCGGATAAAACGGAAGCCGTCAGCATCAATCAGTAACGCCGTCAAAAGGAAAACATGAATTATTTATCATTGGAGTTTACTGAAGCGGATGGAACTATTTTCCATCTCACGACTGAATCTTATGTTTCCATTTTATTATGGAAATTGCTCGATGCTCAGGAAGAAATCAGGATTAAACTAGTGAAAAGAAGTTTTAATATCAACACTTCCGTGCCTATTAATTTTGATGGAATCAAATACAAACTCTGCGAAGGAAAAGTTAATGGAAAACTTCCGATGCTCGAGCTCGATGGCTGTCATGTTATTATTGGATTGTGTAGCGTCTTGAGGGGCGTTTGTCGTCTTATGAAACCAAGTCGACTTGCAACACAACTGCTCGGCTTCAAGGAAAATTGTTTATTGTCTCCATCCGAGATCTCCAACTGGACTAAATTTTGTGAACGAGAAATGATTGAATGCGCAGAGAACTTACGAATATCATCGGGCGAAATTCAGTTCCCTGTCGAGATGCTTAAACTGGAACGCGACTTGTCAAACCCGGTGAGAGTACACAATGTGTATAAGGCTGTTCGAGATAAGAACAACGATCGCTCTATTAAAAGCGGAACGAAAGTTAACCTGGAGCACAAATATTGTCATGGTGACGAAGTCAACTTGTCAGATTTCATGCTCTACTCGATATACAAACTAATTTTCACGTCTGTGAGTATCGAAGATGTCGTTGACTTTATTCCTCTCACACACAAATGGTTCAAGAACATGGAAAACGAAAATATCAACGACACTTACGAGTGCCTGAAGCGTGGGACAACAGAAGCCAAACTATCGGCGTTGATGTTCTCCGAAGATATTCCTCAAGTCACTGAAGATGGCAAATATTTTAGTCTCCTCAAACGAGAATTGACCGGTTATAAGAACAAAAACAAAAGAGGAGAATTCACTGATCAATCAGAGCTTGAAGTTGTTCTTGAGAAACTTAAACAACTTAACGTGGAAATCACGAGTTCACCTGGAGAAGAAGACCAAAGTGCCATTAACGACGACTACGTTCAAGAGCTTCTCGAATGCGGAGAGCTTCCAATTAAGCGGCTTCAGAGAAAGAAATCGCAACTGAAAAGTCTTGCGAACGAAGTTTTAAAGATAGCAAAGCGAAATGACGTTATTGTCGACTTCTGTAGTGGAACCGGACATTTAGGATTTCTCGTTGCGAAGTTGCTTCCAAACTGTCGTGTCATTGTTTTGGAAAACAAAGAAGAATCGATAAATCGAGCAAAAATCAAAGCTCAGAAGCTTCAACTTGACAATGTGACGTTCTATCAATGTAACCTGGTGAGTAGCTGTGCCAAAATTTTCCACTTCGTGTGATAATTTTTAACTTTCCTCGCAGGATTATTTCAACGAAAAATTCGACATTGGACTCTCTCTGCACGCGTGTGGCGTCGCGACTGATTTAGTTCTACGAAAATGTTGGGCCAATTACGCGAGTTTTGTCTGCTCGCCTTGCTGCTACGGGAAAATTCAGAATCTCGGCAGTCTCCCACAAAGCCAAATTTTCCGAGAAGTGCTTTCGTCGAGTGATATCATTATAATTTCTCATTGCTCCGATCAAACGCACGATCCAGAGAATGTCAAGAATATTAATATGAATTTAGAAAAGTCTCAGCAGGGATTTCTTTGCATGGATGTTGTCGACACAGACAGACTTTTGCGAGCGAAGGAATTCGGGTATTTAACATCGCTGAAACGTCTCTTTCCAGAAAACTGCACGTTAAAGAACAGACTGCTCGTTGGCGTCGCTCCAAGATGCTGAAACGAAAGAAATAAACAATAAAACAATTTTTCAAGGACAAACAAATATTATTCTTATTATAAACATTTTTCTTCTCTTATCATCAAAGTAATTAAGGCTAAGGAAATATTTTATTGCAGAAATTAAATGCAACCTCGCAGAATGCAGCCCCCATTCAATCACGAACTTCTCGAGTTATGCACGTCGAAGATAAATCAAAGGCATTTAAACAAGTCTTGAGAAAGGATCAACTGGCAAAATTAAAAGAAGCCCGAAAAGTGCCAGATCAATACACGCACGCAAGACGAAGATTACAGCAACCACCTCTGCGCAAAAATCTTGAGCTCAAAAGTAAGAAAAAGAAAAAGAGAATTAACTCAAATCAAGATTAGATTAAAATCGAACGTTTCGCTGAACTCAAATAACGAACAAACGACAGCGATGCCAAAGCGATGAGATAATGAATGTTTATTTTATTTCAGACGGCAGAAAGATGAAAATAACTGCAGTTCATTATGAAGCTGACTCATCAAGTCTGGCGCTAGGTCGACATGAGTACCAAGGTACGGACGATGATGAAGTAGAAGGTGCTAGTTGCTCATAAAGCACAAAACAATTTAAAATTTTTTTATATAACTTTAATTGGCAGGCAACAACAAAGTGAAACTCAATAAAAATGAGTACATTCATTGGCAACCGGCTGAATGGACAAATTCGCACGGCATGGATCGCTTTTTCTCTATGGATTCAAACGGAGTCTTAACGGTGAAAGACCATGGATTGTTTTTGATTTACGCCCAGGTGAGTTTTTAATTAATCCGTCGTATTCACTGCTTTTCATCTGAGATTGCTTTTGCCAGGTATTCTATTCTGATGATCACGATGTCAATGGCTATGTTATCGAGTTAAACAATCGTGTTCAATTTCAATGTACAACCATGACACACACAACATCACGAGTAACCAAAATCAACTCGTGCTATACGAGCGGTTTGATTCACTTGAAGAATGGCGATCAAATTCAACTTCGAGACATTGGAAACCACAGATCTGTGCTGCTAGAGCCATCGAAGAGCTTCTTCGGTTTGATTAAAATAAATCTCTCTCCCAACTCGGTCGAGAGTCGGGAAGTTGAGTCCTTCAACGTCGACAAATGAATATAATAATTATTTTTAATGTGATTATCAACGAGTCGATTTAGTTAACTAAACAGGAGTTTTTCTTTACATAATCTTAACAGGAAGTCTATAACTTTTTTCTACAATCGCAAAAATTATTAACAGCGACAAAAACTTTTAGCGTTTAGATTGTTCTAAATACATCTGGACCCGTGTGGCATTGAAAGTTTAATCATAGACGATAAGATCAACCTACTCTATTGTATATAATGAGGAAAATATTTCTTGCTGTGCTAATAAAAAGGCAGAGATAAATAAATGAAAGCAAACTGTTTCTCAAACACAAAAATTTCCATTCTCTCAGTTGCATGAGCCGGTAATTCTTCTTGTTTTCCCTCGACACAAATTGAGTGGAAAATTTTGTCAACACAAAACAAGAATTACGAAATTACCGATTGGATTAAACATGTCACACGATATCAATTTTATTTTTTCCAAATGTGTAAGTCGATTGTTTGCTGGCTTGTTTTGATTCCGGCGACCGATTTGTAAAAAATGCAAGAAAATAAAAAACGTTTATGAGTCAGCGGATTTCACGGAGCAAAAACTTCATAACAAAATGTGACGCGGAGTTTTTCAATCGAAGTTGTGAGTCGTCACCAGTCATCGACGTGGAAAGCTGAACGTTCGTTTTTTGCGTTTTAGGAAAAAGATTTGAGTCATGCGTGAGCGAAATCTTAAGTTTGCCTAAATTATGATAATTTCAAAAATATTTTAATCTTAAACTTCATTTCGCGAAATGTGATTCGCACATTTTTAATTCTTATTTCTTTGTGTTTACTTCAGGGTACAAAAGTCTCTTCTGATTTCGACTGTCAAGCATCATTGCGAAGTGAACCCGCTTAAAGTATCAAAAAAATATTTTCCCGTTGTGATAAACGAGAGATTTAACCACACATTCAAATTTTAATGGCAACAATTTTTCGGCGAGTTCAAGCTCGTTCATCGTTAAACCGAGAGAACTAGAATGAAAAATCATTAGCCGTTGTCCGCCGTCAAGGGCATCTCCGAAATAATTCATTGAACCTCCTTATGTATTTTATTTTGTTTTATATTCAAACTATTTAGTTCGAGTTAGTGTCTGAATATACAAACACTCGCGAGCTTGCTTGCTCTACGAATATGCTGAAACGAAATTTGAGTTAGCATTTAAATATTTACTATTAGTATAGCGCGTCTTGGAAAATTTGTTCTACCAAAGGTTGTCGAGTGTGAATCTTCTTTTTTATTCCCCCGGCTCGACGAGAATTGAAAATTAATTCTTAAATAGAAATGGTAAAATTATTCAATGCGACGTTTGACAACGCATGTGGCTCAGGTGCCTCAGACGATAACGCGATGGGTGTGTTTGATTAAAGTCCATCAAAGCTGTTTTTACTGAGTAATGGAATATTTTCCTGTTTTCAATCAACAAGAGAGAGATTCACTCGTAAACAATAAACAAGCACGATGAACTTTGTTTTCCTTTTCGGTTGTGTAACTGCGCGACAAAGTTCAAGGCCAAACGATAATAATTTGCAATAAAATTCTCGAACGACGTAGCTCGTCACAGTTTTACTATATTCGCGCGCAATAGAAACGCCTTCCCTCGACATTCACTCAAATCGTGCGATTGTAAAAATGAGTATTCGATTAACTTTTTACTACCGACTGATAAGAGCTTTAGTCTAATTTCGAACGATCGTTACGTGCGAGTTTAAATGAGTCGCAATTTTTACACGTTTCCTGATACGCCAACAAACAAACACTTTTTTGATCTATCTCAACAAAAATTTAAATACGCTTTCGGCTTCTTTGTTGCAAAGTTTGATAGCCTTGACACAGGAAATGTGTCTGCTGAAATTTTCTGTGTTTGAATTGAAAACCAGAAGCCTCTCTCTCGCCGTACATTTAACGACCTCGTGATATGTCTTTAAATTTCTTCTCAAGGAACAGAGACTCCATCATACACTGTCGCCTGGTAATTGATACGTTATCAAAGGTTGACGACAAAAAAACGGAGCCCGTGCGACTTACTTGCGAATGGCATTGAACCAAATCAGTTGATTTGATGTGCTAAAAACTTAGCGGAATCCTAAATCAATTAGAGAAGGTCTTCTAATTGACAAATAAAAACGTCGACACTTGATTATGTTCCGTCTCGAATTTTTAATTCAAAAACCTTTTCAGAAAAATTATTTCAGTGTTAATGGGAGTGCGACGAGGGGAATAAAAAGAGAGTAAAATTGGCAATGTAGCAGGGATTACAGTTTGTTTGATCTGAACAGACAGCCGATACCTCTTTGTTTATTCAACATCTCAAACCTCTTTCCAAAAAGATTTCTTCGTTTGTTTCAGAGCATTTCTCGCGTCTCTTGTTTATTTTTTTCTTGCGCAGGCAAAGAAACCTTGAGAACTTCTGAGAATCCTTTTAACAAATTTCTTCAGGATATTTCATGATTTAACATGACGTTCGTTCTTTGCTCCTTCAAAAATTTCATTTCATTCTAAGTGCTGCGACTTTAAAAGTCGCGAAAAATTATTGTCTCGTCACATGCTTGCGCAAAGCTGAATATTCGCGTTGACATCTTTTATTCATTGACGTCTGTGGTGAGACAAAATAAAGCTTCAACGCGGCGAAACGGAAATTTGTAAGATTGTATATAATAGTTTTTATAAATAAAAGTCATACCGGCCAAAACGAAATGTAAATAGAGAAGAAATAGCTAAGCGGTTTGATCAAGAAATACTTTTTTAAAGAGACGTTGAATGTATTGCGCGGCTCTACCTCCTACATCGAACGTTCTGATATTTCACAACAATCAGCATTTCTTTCAAAGAGGTTTCGTTTCGTATTCAAAAACAAACATCGGAGCGATGGGAAAATTTTCTTCCTCACGAGCGAAATGTTAGTGCTCGAGACATCTAAGCTTGTCTACGAATACAATACAAAACGAGACGGTGAATATCCATCTACATCGTTGCCAGTTTGCGCTCATGAATGAAACAAACTCGCGCCATCGTTTATCAACACAAAAACATTCCTTGCGCAAATCAACATTAATATTTTCATCGCACACCATCATACAAAGCATTGCCGCAATGCTCAATCGACACGAGTTCGTGCGCAGACATTTATACAACGCTTGCAAGCCAAAACACATCTACAGTCGCACATGAACTTCGTAGACTTATAATATCGGTCCCATCGAAGACTCAAGCTTTAGTCGACGAGAAGAATTTGTTCGATAGAGACCTAACGTCTTTGGCTCTCCATAAACTCACACATTGAAAGCGCCACGCCAATGTAAAGTTATATAAAAACATATTCAAAACATAGATATCGAGTGAATCAAAAAAAGATCATTTCCATTATTTTGAAAACATAAAAACAATAACAAACATTTATTGGGACGTTTGAAATTAGTTTTGCAACGACTCTCCTTGATTCTAGACGCGTTTGAGAGCAAATAAAGTTAATTTTTTTTTCGTGAAACAGAAAAAAAAACATTTCGAGCTCGAGAAGAAGGGAAACGAAAGAAAAGCCAAAAGAAAAATAATTGAGAACGTCGACATCTTGATGAGCGAGTGTGTTGGTGAAGTGAGAAGAGAAGAAAGATAATAAGTTTATATAGTCGAAACCACCTTCGTACATAGCAATTTTGCAGAAAAGTGGCTCAAAATAAAAGAACGGATAAATAACGCCAAAAAATAACAACAGACGTTTCGAGAAGTTGAGCAAGCGTACCGAGACGAAGAAAGCAACTAACAAAATTAAAAAGCAAAGTTGTTCGAGAATAATGCCAAGTAAACAAAGTCAAAATGACGTTATTGCGATTGAAGAGTTGGTCAATGAGATAAAACAGAATCTACGACTGAAAGCTGCTCCACCTCCAGCATCCGGAGCGGCTCAATCTCTTCAACATCCTCTTTTGCAACCTCCCAACAACGAAAAGTTCTTGCCACAAGCTATGAACTTACACCATCATCAACACCCGCAACAGCAGCAATTAGTTATCAAGAAACAGAGATCTCGTCCCTCTCCCTATCACATACCATGCCGTTCGTGGAGCGAGAGCTCAACGACTCAGCGACCGCGTAAAACCTGCAAAAACGATGAGAATAACATCGAAGACCCTTACGAGCTGCTTCAGTCGCTGCTGAAAAATAACAGTTTAGTGAAGGAAGCTGTCCGACGACTTCAACTCACAAACGCCAGTGCATATTCCCGAAAACAGAATTACTTTTACGACAGCGACGAGGACAACAGGTCACCGATCGTGATGATGTGTCATCTAGAATCTTAAATTAAGTATCTTGTTTACAAAAAGCAATGTTCCGTTAACTTCCTCAACAATAACAATAATAATGACGCGTCAAACTCACGAGAAAAAAAAGTAAGAAAAGGGAAATGAAATAGAAATGATCTGAATTTATTAAACATTAAGTCTCGTACGTCTAATTTCCTGAGTTAGCTAAATTAATCGATAGAGAACAATATTTTGTTGTTGCGTTCTTTTCGAGAATGTATTTTCACTCGAAGCCATCGCCCTCAAAAGATAATAACAGTGATGATGAAATATCCACCGCTGCCGGCAGAAGACTCGAAACTTCGTTGCTTTGAACTCTATTTTAGTGTCAAAACAAGTTTGTTTTTGTACATTTACTGAGCTTTTCTGTTCTGTTTACCCAAATGGAAGGTTTTTCATGTTTATTGGGATGGAAGAGGAAGGCAGAGCTCATCTCAATGAATCATACTTGGAAATTGCGCTAGAAAATTATTTTGTAAATACACGAGAGTTTGTTGGTCATTCTCATGGGAAACATCGACTGACGATGCTGCTGAGTGGCGGCAAATTGAAATGAGTAATTTGCGGCGTTCGTTTAATTGTCGGTTGCGCAGTGTGTTTTGTTTGTCTGGTAACCCGTTCATTTATTCGTACGTTCCTCTTCTTGAATCATACAACACACCTTCGCGTAATGCAGACAAACGCCTCACACTAAAGTAGAGAAAGAGCCGAGAAAATGAAAATAAAAAAAAACGACGACGAGAACTTGTTATGAATGACTCTACCGATAGCGGGTTTGTAAATATGTACGAACGAGTAGTATGTGAGAAATGAAAACATTTGAAATTCAAAATGGCTGCGGCTCTTTTCTCACAATTTTCCGGGACTTTTCCTTCGAGAGTGCGAGCAACGAACGAGACGTTTGCTAAAAATAAACCGCAATGAGTTTTAATTAAACTTTTCACAACTCGGAACTCTTTCTCGGAGCCATGTCTCTCTCTCTTTTACTCTTTCTATCGGTTAAACGGCTTCCTAGACATGTGACTTTGTTTTGCGTTATGCAATATGACTCAACTCCTCTCAAGGGAGCTTTTCCTTGTCAAGCAAACTCGTTTGCAATTCAATTCCTGGACTTGGATTAGAGAAAATTTAATCATTCTCTCGTTGATTTATTTGCTGGTTTCGTAATTCGATTGCATTTGGTTTGTAAATAATTGTACATTTCAAATCATCTTGATGTTTACTTAAGTGTTAACGCACTTATCTTAAATCAGCAGACTTTTAAACTGTCGATAGCGAGGAAGAGGATGATGATGAAATATCTTTCACTTGGAGAGCATTTGGTGTCGTTAAAAACTTTACGGACTTACAGAAATAGCAAAACAAAAAATGAATAAAAAATGAAGCTGTTTAGAGGACTTTTGTGGCATAAAGTGTGTAAGTTGTGTTGGCTCCCCCCAACCGAAGAATTTGACTTCACATTAATGTGGAAACTAGTTCAGTAAATATCTCTTAGATAGACTTTTTGAAAAATGAAAACAGACGAGAAGCAAGAAACTTAGGATAAACGGAATATTTTCTCTGACTTTCTTCTTCATTTGAAGGAGACTAAAACTACAGAAAATGAAAAACAAGAATTAATTTTAGTTGAAATTGTAGACTGTGCTGTTAATAATAGTAAAACAAAAAAAAGAAAAATTAAATCTAAATTAATTGTTCGACCCGGTTGAAGTAGACAATGGAAAGGAATTAAATGAAGCGTTGTATAACGAGCTGATTGATTTCTGTGTAAATTATAAAACTAATTGTATATAATTTATCGTTTAGACTTTAGCTAGTAGACGAATATGGAAATTCTAGCGTTAACGTTCTAAGAAAAAAAGTTTCCACGAATTGAACGAGATGAAGAAAAGCTTTAGAAAGAAAGAGGCGAGAAAAGTTGAAACGATCATTCTTTGGTGGAGTTTTAAGTGTGAAATTTTCTACTTAATGTTGAATAACTTTATTCTCCTTAATCATTCATTCATTCATTCGATGTATGGACTAAGTAAAGAACTTTTCAGGATGATCGTAACTTATTCAACAGAAAAAAAATAAAAAATAAACTTTACGCTTACAATTACTTGTAATTACTAGAATTAAGTGAAATTAAAGAGTTATCAAATAAAACAAAAAATGTTTTAAACTAAATACGACCTTAAAAAAAAACTAAAAAGCCAAACGAAATCTTTTTCTTTCTTTACTTTCGTGTTTCAGGAATCGTCGACTGGTGTAAATATTTATTTTCCATCGAACGAAATGTTTATTGGTTGGGGTTGGGTCACTTTAGGATCCTAAATATCTAGAAGCGGCCGAAAATAATCATTGTCGTTCATGTTCTGTGGCAGTGTTCGTGAAATAAATATTCTGAAAATAGAATTCTAGGATATTTTTTTAAAGCTCTCTCGCATGGACTCTTCTTAATCAACATTCCTTCGCTTGTGCTTGATTACGTGACTTGATGATCAATAATTCTTATCTGCCCACATTGCTGTTGAAAAATTTTCAGAGTCGTTCTCTGCAGAGAGATGAAGATAAATTTCCATAACAAAAAAAGCTTTTCCCACAATGAAAACAATTTCTCGGAACTTGAAGAACTGCGCGCGCTTATCGATTGATGAGTTCGAAAATGTTCGCATAACGAACTCGTCCTAAGGATGTCTTTGAATCCTCACGTTCGTCATCAACGATGTTAACTAGTGTGGAGCATATTTCCCGAGTCAAGCAACGAGAGAAATTGCGAAGGCTCACATCATCCAGTTGACGTTTTAAGTTGAACCGATTCGGCTGGGAAATTGAGAAGGCGAGCCGTGACTTTGAAGAAGTTTCTTAAATTTGGTGATTTATGGTTTTCGATAGATTTTTTTAGTGGAAAGAGTTTGAAATTTCTCTTAGTTAGACTGAATTGAAATTTTCTGAAGAATTTAATTAAATTCTTCTCTGAAATTGAGAGAATTTTCCAAAGAACGCAAACCTTTCAAGTGAATTTTAATGAAAGTTTAAGTTAAAGAATCAAACATCAAAGAGGAATAAAAAGCTCACGATGCCAGCAAAGACTTTAGTTTTCGCTTTATTCGGACTTTGCTTATGCAACCTGTCGCTGCAGACTTCTACGTTCTTTTCTCTACAGGTAATGGAGGGAACTTGTTGCTACAAAGAAGATCAGAATTATTACAACAAATTATCCTTCGAGCTTATCAAGTTTCAATCAATTATTTCGACATCGTCAGATTAATCTGTTTAACAATTTCTATGCCAACGGCATTTGGATGTTTCTCAACTCCAAGGATATTTCTTCATGAATTTTTTGTTACACCCACGAACATCTCCAGTCAACCTCTCAATTGTCATGAATTATTTACAGCCTGCAGTCGAAGCTCTCAGTGAACGAGAAGCTGAGTTAGCATTGAGGAATGAAATCGAAAACGGAAACTTGGATGACTTGGTTGACACTGATTTCGAATGGAACGATGGTGAGGAAATTCGATTTTAATTCATTTGCATTATTCCATGTCATGATTTCATTTGCGCAACAAACGAGGCGTTTGTTTTTTTCATGATTGCGAGGTTGTTGCAAATAAATTAGTTTAACTCACTCACTGCCTCTCAATAGATTACGACAACTCGGAACAACGTCTTCAGATTCCGGGAAAGGCAATGGCTCGCTACATTCAGGACTACGAAGATTTCTATCCCTCGGACTACAGGAAGCGAGCGATGTACCGTAAGCGAGGTAACTTCTCGTTAAAGTGATTTTTTCATGCGAAGCTTTATTCAATTTTCCGGTTCGCTGTTTGCTGAAGTTTTTCTTTGCTTTGGCGCTAGAATAAATTTAGAAAGCTCTTCGTTGAAATTGACGGGGTTTTTCACGCATCTAGCTTTTCGCACATACTTTAGAATCAATCGGAAAGGTTGTGGGCGACGTAAAAGCAAAGAACAAACAAAACACTCTGAGGTTGATTTTATCGCTTCAATTGGATCGAGTTAAGAGCGAGAGAGAGTGAAAATGACAGTGGACCCTGGTCAATCATTATAAGCCCTTACCTCGATTCGAGAGTGCTTTTGAATGAGACGTAGATGCTCAAGCTTCTTTATTTAAAAAAAGCTTCTATTGATTCTATTTCTATAATCGTCTTACATCGCAGATTCATCAGTCTTCCGCGAAAGAGCTCGAGTTCCTTATTCGCCTCAGCAACAGCAACAAGCACTTGCCGAAAAATTCCTTCGAGCCATCGAGGATGAAAGAAAACGAGAGGAGGAAGAAGAATATAAAAAGAAGCTTCGCAACTTGTGGAACCGTTATCAAAGTGAGGAGGGAGACATGGAAAGAGAGCTTTTCGACAACGACTTGGAAGCCGATTATCCTTTAAATAATGAAGACATTAACCGAAAACGTAACCGCCAGGTGAGAGTGCTTTTCTCTTAAAAAATTCTTGAGATTGATTGACAAGCATTAATTAAAATAGAAATCCGGAGATGGTGAAGTCGCCTCATACTATTCAAGTGATAAACGTGCAATGCCATTACTGCCGTGGCTTCCAGCAACACGCAAAAAGAGATTTCCAGTTACCAAACGTTCCCCAAAAGCTTTAACTTCTCCTGAGACGAACGAGAAAGTTTCACAAGATTTGAAAGGAATCTTCGGTGCGTCGTCAAAATCAGCAGAGAAAAATGGCGTCGACGAAAGCAAAACGAAGAAGAAACGTTCTAGCGATGAAACTCATCCATTGTCATTAGACAATTCTTCGAAGACCAAAGAAGAAGCTCCGCAAACTATGACAGACACTATGCATGTTCATATGGCGGAAAAGAAACGCAAGAGAGAGATTACAGACCCAGATGATGAAGAAGAGACTGATAATGAGAATGACGACGAAGGTGACTTTGATTTTTTTGTATTTGACTCTTGAGAAATCTTTGGAATTTACGAAAAAAAGAAATTCCCTTAATCCCACTTCAATCATTTTCCCTTTTGCATACGATCATAAAATATTAAACACATTTTTATTCTTCTGACAGCTGAGGAAGAAGCAGATGATGGTGATGACTCGAGTGAAGACAAGAAGAAGAAGAAGAAGAAACGTGAAGCTTCAGCAGCTAAAAAGTCGAAAATTACCTCCGACAAGAAACCGTTCCAGTGGTCGAACATCTTTGGAATCGACAGAAAGAAGAAATCAGTGAATCTTGTTTATCATCCGTTAGAAGAGTCAACTGACAAGAAACGCAAACGAAACGGCCCTGATGGAAGTGAAGCGCCCGAGTATGGTAAGTGCATTGTTCGATACTTACGATTGATGAAAGTCTCGTAATTCGATCGATTTTTCCATTCAGATGAAGAGGATTACGAAGATGACGATTACCGTCGGAAAAAGAAGAAGTCTCGTGCATCAATCGACGAGATGGATAACAAGTTAAAGACAATCGAGAATCTCATCATTCAGGACACTGCAAAGTTTTACGAGAATCGTGAGGGTATGTTGAACTCTTTGTCGTTGAAACTGAAACCGAACGGAATCTAATTTAGATGTTACAGGAAGTTTGAACTCAATGGAATCTCGTGGCGTAAAGAATCGAGTTGCTGAACGTCTCGCAACGATTTACAACATTGAAAAAATGCGAAAAGCCATCGCACGATTGAAGCAGTCGATGATGTTGGAGAAGAATTTGGAAAATCATTTAATTCAAGGGTCTCACGTATCATCTGATGATGACGATAAGAAAAAAGCTAAACGCGTCGCGATAAAGAAAGAAAAGGCAGAGTTCAACAATCACGAGTAAGAGCAAAGACAATGATATGCCGACTTTCATAATTAATCATTCTTTATCTCAGTCACGACATTGACTCTCCCTCAAAGAAAGCTTCCGCAGAACATAAGACAAACGATTTAAACGAGGAAACTGAAAACAAGGAGAAGAAGAAACGTTCACAGAAGAAAAGTGACTTCACCAACACTATTATGGATCCAGATGCGTTGTCGGAGGGTTTCATGGGTGGCAGAACGTCTAGCGGCTGTCCCTTATTGGATGGAATTGAGAAGAAGTGTAGGGGAATTGATATCATGAGCGGAGACGCATCACAAGACTTGTTGGAAGCCTGTGGCGCTCATCAACTTTGCTATCTTTGCGTAAGTCCCTACCGACATGACCTAAATTCTCTAATTATTTGACAACTCTATGTTAACAGGGAGATTCACAGCTGCAGTGCGACTATCAATACTTGAACGATGCCGAAGAAGTATGCGGTGGCGGATTAAAGTGTAAAATTGCTGCACGTGAAGCTTTAACAGTTTTGCGAAGCTTGGGAGGAGACAGAATCGCTCCACGCGAATGCATTCGAAATCCTTGTCTAAGCATGGCACTTCGTTCGATCGCTTATTAATTAGGAGATGGAATATTTGATAGATGCATAAGGATTAACTAAACTGAGTGGGAACTTGACAGTGACTTTAAAGACGTGACATATTTTATTGATATTGTGAATCAAATATTGCAGCTGGTTGAAAAGGCATTGGATATATAATAACATTTAAGAAGAAGTATTTTTCGTCGTCTTTAAACGGTGACAATGTCGCGAAGAAGATTTAACATTGACCTTAACAATGAACAAAACGATTTTTCGATGTTTCATGTTCAACGGTTTCTCTTTCATGACAATTTCCTACTTTGAAATGATATTTTTGCAAGATTCAAGATTTTATTTGTTATGTTGACGAGACATGAAGCTTTTCTGGACAATAACTCGGCTTTACGAAAAAACGAATTTCATTTTATTCTTACATCACTCGAATAACTCAGATGAAAATGCTTTTGGGGATGAAATGAAACCTTAAATTCTTGAAAAGATTTTTTCTTGATCATTTTTTTAAATTTTTGTGAATCCAACGAGAAATGTTGGAAGTGAACGATATAAACATATTTGTGTAATTTATTTGTTGCACTATAAAATAAATCTAATAAATAAATCCAAAGACAAAAATAGACAGTCCAAGTTTTATTTCCTGATGATTTGTCAGTTCGCTGTTTCAACAGGAACTTCCGAGTCGTAGATTTATGATTCAACTTTTCAATGAGAAGTTTTCGCTGAATTTAAACTTTTAAAACATAAATTTCAGAAGTTTGTGAATTTATTCGCTAACTTTTCTTGATGATTCGCTTGAAGAACGTGAGAAAGAAAATCTTGATGAAAATATTTCGCTGTTACTTCCTTTTTATAAAGTTTCACGAAAACTAATTTTTACTTGAAGTATTTACTGAAACCTTCGGAATTTATGAAACCAAGAGCGAGAGGGGAAAAATCAGAAAATATTTCAACAGAAACGAAATATTTGAACTCCGCGGGAACAAAAACTGAGTTATGGAATAACAAACTAAACCGCATTCAACCAAACGAAAACTTAAATTAAGCGAAGCAGCTTAAAGTGAAAGAATATAAATAAACTTGTAATTAAAATTTGTTCAGAAGTTACTGAACTTCATTGAAACACCAAAGAAGAGCATGAAATGTCGCGAGATTCATAATAAAACGTCGGCTTTGTTTTAGTCAAAGAAACAAAAATTGTTTCTAAAATATTCAGCCAAGACTTGTAGTTAAAGTGAGTTAAACGACGTAAAGCAATAGAAACACTCATAATCTAAACCTGGAGATAATAGAAAGTTCGGTGATAAGCAATTCGCGGGAAAAAGGTAATGAGGTTAAAAGTCATTAAATTTGATTCAAAAAAATACCAAAGCCACGTCTAAAAACCGCTTTTTCTTGCTTATTTAGATAAATATCAGATCTCCTAAAGGTAAACGATGAGTGATTTCCCACAGCACATCAACAATAGCTATGAATCTGGATCCTCTTCCTCTAATTCGGTGAGTTATTTCAGATTCCAAAAGAAAATATTTCTCTACGATCCAATTTTAATAATTAGACAAATACCTCCAACTACAACGTGCTGGAGAAATCAATTCGGCTCGACAGGATCGAAGGAAACGTTTTGACGGCCCTTATGGTGAATGAAAGTGGAAATGATTTATACAACACATCAGCCGAGGAAGGGATCTTCCCGAACGTGTCAAATTATCAAGAGGTCCAAGCGCCAAGCTATCAACGTGATTACGATTACCAAATTGAATACAGTAACACACCTTTAGTCTACTCCTGGTTACCAATAGTGCCTGGCTTTAATCCCGATGGATTTAACAATTTGCACAATTTCGAGCATTTGGGTGAGAAAGTTTGTGGAGCCACAAATAGTTCACCGGAATCAACTGAGATATCGAATCAGAATTTAAAGTACCGCGATTACCTCGTAATAAACAACAAAGAGACGAACCTTATCAACAACTCTTGTGAATTAGAGGATAGCTGCAATGCGGTTGATCTCAACATTTCATTTTCGGCTGAAGCTAATCTAAACCCAGATTTATCGTTCGTTGGTAAATTCACAGAACTTGCTCTACCATCAAATGAGAATGATCCAGGAACAGACAATACTAAGCAAGCCGAACCAGAGGAATCGTTTGATACTTCCATCAAACTCAACCAAACGGAATGCATTGAAGCAAACACAGAGCAGTTTACCATCATCAACGACGAGGAGAATCCAGCAAAATCAGAGCAATTGCAAGATGAAAATTTAGATCAGTTTACCATCATAAACGACGAGGAGAATCCAGATAAAACAGAGCAATTGCTTAATGAAAGTTATGAAGATATGTTCACTGTCATCAGCGACGAGGACACGAATAACATGAGTCAATCAATCAATGAAAAATCTCCCGAAGTCTTAAATTCTAGCGTAGTGGATTGCGATAACGAAGCTGTGGTTACGAATAATAAGTCAAAAGAAGAGAAAATTCCTGAAGACTGTGATGGCATTATCCTTAACAAATTGCGACAGTCTCTCGCTGGAATGTGTCCGCCACCATCAGTCACAGCGAAGTGGTGTCAAATATCGCTTAGTGAGATGCTCATCGCTTATTACAAGAACACGACTGAAAGTCCGTCACAGAAGGAAAACATCGCTAGCAGCTCCTTGTTCATTCCAACTTGTCAACCAAAAGAAGCTCAAACTATGGATTGGCCCAAAATTAGGACAATGAAGTGTCTTGATGTCGCTTATAACAAAAGCACAGACTCTGAAGACATTGAAGTGCTCTGTCTTCGCTATGGAGAACGTTTTCTCTCAGCTCAAACAATTTCATCTTTCAACAACAAAGTTGGTCCATCGAGCGCTAAGAAGAAATCTGAGAAGTTGAAGTGGGTTTATTTTATAACAAAACTTATTTGTTTGTTAACGAAATTCCTTTCTAGATTAATGACACAATCACCAGGACGACGTCTTAGTCATCTCGCAAACCGTCGAAAAATATTCTCATCGGAGAATTTGAAGTCGTCTTCGTTGACCAAAAGTCATTCCATAGGACACACATCAAGTAGATTTTTAATTAACAAATCGTGAGTCTCGTCGCTAATTTTATTGATTCAATTTTCATTAAAAATATTTTTTATTGCAGTGTTCTTTACTCAAAAGCATCAAAGACGAAGTCGCCTCTGAAGCGTTCGTCTGCAAAGAAGAAGACGCCGGGAAAAAGGAAGACTCCGAAGTCGGCAAAACGTCAACTCATCACAAGACCTGAGACATCTCGTAACTCATCAAAACGAGCGTTATTCACAAGTCCAACGACGTCGCATCACAATTTGAGTCTTCCATGTACATCAAAGGAACCGACAACTCGAGGAGCAGGTCCAAGGAAAGCTTTGTTCTCTCCTGTCAACGACGAAAATAGAAAAAGACGCAGTTCGATATCACCTGATCACGAAGTCGATAATCGCCGGAAATTGCGTCGACTAGAATCACCAACGAAAATGCCCAAAAGCCAAAGCTTTTCAATCGCATCAACATCGACTAATTCTAATCTAAACGAAAGCTTCAGAAAGCAGCTTTTCACTCGAACGCAATCGGAAGTGTTTCCAAAAGCAAGTGAAAGCACAGCTTCTTTAGGCTACAAAGAACCAATGACTTCTATTGTCACGAAAAAGCTTCTCTGGTCCGTTTCAAACGCTCTCAAGATGAAGCAAATCTCGAATGAACATCAGAAGTTCAAGGAGTATGCAACACTTCTGGCGTCTCTGGTGAAGAAAATATTCATTGAGTTCTACGATCCAACAAACAAGAGCTTAAGCACTCAAATGGCAAAGTTCTCAAACTTCATGGTTTACTTCGTCATACAGGGTCAGTCAAAGGACGAAATTCTTAAGGCGACAAGAAATCATTTGCAGTCGAAAATCACGACAAAAGTGTCTGGATACGTTGCACCACAAGAGTACGAAAGGAACAAGCAATTCAACTTCAGGAGAAATAATTCACTTCTCTTGACGTCAAGTTCGTACTCGTCGCTGAATTATTCACATGCTTCGGATAGTTCGTTTGATGATCTCTCATCGACTTCTTCTCGTTTGCCTCTTTCCCGCTCGTCCATTAATTTGAGCAGCTCCAAAAACAATGAGCTAGGAGGAGCTTTACGTGAGAATTTCCAGTCTCGAGAGAACTCCGCTAGAAAGTTAAGCGGAAGCGATTCGAGTTTAAACCGCGCTAAATCTTCATCAAGTCTTATGAAAGCAAAACGTCAGATATCCTTTTAGACTGAAATGTTTTATGAGTTGAGTTTTTATTTTTGGTGTGAATTGAAACATTAGATAGTCGAAATATTTGATCATGTATGTACATAAAGAAGATTCTTTGAACTAAGAAGCGCGATGTCGCTTCAACACTTGCTGTAATTTATGAACGCTTTTTTGGGTAATAAAAGACACTAATAAAATATTATTGAAGTGAACAATAATCCAACGGATTTCTTTTCATCAAACATTTTCAACAACCTCTGTAATTTAAATTTCAGTCTTTGTTGATACTTCAAGTTGAAAACAAGAAAATTAATGTTAGTGCGAGAATGCAAGGGCAAACAAAGATACAAGAACGTTTAAGAGGAATCCAATCACTCATTCATGAGATTGAGGAAGTTAGAAATGCTGGCGAAGCAACAATTAACAAACTTCCGCATAATCAAAGTGAAAATATCAAACAAGCGCTTCAAGAAGCCGAAAAGGAAGAGCGATTGATTCGACAGGCATTGGCGAAGATTCACGAAATTCACAGTATTCGAAATGAAAGTCGAATACAAGCGAGAAATTCGGGACAAAAGGAAATGCTTAGAAAAGGGCAATTGATGAAGATTCTCCAGATTTCAGCATCGACTCTTCCGTTGTGGATAAGTAAGCCGGGAGAGAAGATACCGCCTTTAGTTGGATGCATTCCTGCAAGTCCAGATTACACAGCAAAGCCAGGAGACATGGTCGCAGCACTCGTAAGAGTCTCAGCAATGGACAAAGGAGGCAACGACGAAGAGAATTGGATTATGGCTGAAGTGATTGGCTACAGTCATCACTCACAGAAATACGAGGTTCACGATATCGATGAAGAACAGAAACCTCGACATATTTTAAGCAAAAGACGAATCATACCTTTGCCACTATTCCGAGCTAATCCTGAGACAGACGCTCACGCTTTATTCTCTAAGGGAACGATTGTCATGGCTCTTTATCCTCAAACGACTTGTTTTTATAAAGCAATTATAAATGACTTGCCGTCTACCGCGAAACAGGATTATGAAGTTCTCTTTGAAGACAGCACTTACTCAAATGGGTTCTCTGATCCGATGTATGTCTCGCAGCGGTATGTAATTTCGATCAAACAGAAGAAGTCTTGACAAGCTGGAGACGAGACGCCAACTTCCCATCAATTCACAGCTGGAAAGACAACTCGACAAAATCTGGAATTGAATTGAGCTTGAGAAGAGAAATAAAACCAAAACAGTTTTTAATACAAATTCTTTTATTTCATTTCATTTCGATTGGCTTCTGGTTCTTGATTCTTAATTCATTGTTTTATTATTTTTCTCTTCGTTTCTTTCCATCTTTTGCTGTTTTCCATTTTTTTGCCTTTTTTCATTCATTCAGGGTTGTGCCTTCTCCAAAAAACATTATTTTCTCTCTTTGATGTGAAACTCTTTCCGCCAACTTTTTCTTTTAGATCATTTTTGTTTTTCTTTTGAGCGGCTCGGTGAAATAATGTTTTTTGACGAATTCATTCTTTTTTTCTTTCTTTTATCTGCAAAAATATAGTAGTTTGGTTCTTAGGAAATCAAATCAAGTTAAATAGCATAGATTTGAATAGTGGCGAAGCTCCTTTGATACAGCCGAATGTTCAAATTAGCCATAGAACGTGCGAACAAAATAAAAACGAATGATGTTCACCATTAAGCAATCGATTTGATTATTTCCTCGATTGGGTAACAGTTTAACATAGAATAGTGCTCATTTAACAAAACTGCTCATTTGGCTAATGATAATAATGAACGGCCTTTTACTACTCAAAACATTTAGATGGGAAACTAGCGATACAATGATATTTAGAGGAACTACAAGACCAACAAACTAAGCAAGATCAAGCTAAGAAAATGAACACTATCTTTCATTACGATTTCATTTGCAATGGACTCACGATGGAACGCAACATCCTTTTGAGCAATTCTATCACAGATAAGGAAGAAAGAGAGAAACTCACCTGATTTGACTGAAATGATACTCCTTATAAAAATCATTGGACTGAGATTGATTGTGTTTATACTTAGTAGGGCGAGTAATAATTGCCGCGTCCTCTATATCCCCTAAAAGAATGGAATTTAGAAATGCAATCAAGTTAAAGTTTTCTCTTATTTCTTACATCTTTCCACGTCCACGGTGTCCGCTATGACAGCAAGCGCCTCTGCCTCTTGGAACACCTCGTCCTCGGAAACCTCGTGGAATTCGGTTGGTAGTGCACAATCCTGGTCGATTGGTTCGCTTTGACATTACTTTGATCTGTCGGCCTCTGAAGAGAGTTTCATTCATTGCCAGCGCAGTCTCAACAAAGTCCTTTGACCCGAATTCAATGTACGCGAAACCTTTTGGATGTCCGTCGACCTTGTTGCAGAGGATTGTTACTCGATTGATGCTTCCGCATCCATGGAAATGTGCTTCCAGTTCTTCAGCGGTTGCTCCGTAATCAACATTGCCTACGTAGATCGACCGATTATCAATTTCCATTTTCTCTTCAACTGATAATGCAGGAGCCGTTGACGTTGGGCTGCCGAGTGTCATTTGTTTATTAACTTCCGATTGAAGCTGTTTCAGTTTCTCTGCCTCCTCTTCCATTTCTTTCACGCGAGCTTTGATTGCTTCTAATTCAGGATCAATTTGCATTCCAGACTCTTCCTAAATGTGAAAATATTGATAAGTCATTGAGATTTCATCAGAAACAGAAAGTAACGAACCTCATTGAGTAAATCGCCATTATTGTCGTCGAGGTTGTCCAGCAGCTGGTCTTCATTAAGAGAAATGTCTTCATCTGCCATGATTGCCTACAAAATCAAACAGAAAAGATTTTTTTCAGTCAAAAGAAAAAGAAGAAGAAAATTTGTGTTCGGTGCCACTTGTTTCGGAAAAATTTTCAATTTCAATTTTTCTTCTGCATTCGAGGTTTGGGAAGTTCAATTTATGTTTCATCGATAGCAAACTAATTGATGAATAGATTGAAGTAATTTAGACGTCTCTTCTTACCTTATTTAAAGTAGTAACTCAATTTAATAAAATATCTGAAGCTTTACAGTTCGTGTCGCGGATGAAACTACGCGAAACTCGAGGTCTTCACTTAAGCAGGTTCGAGTGAGTTGCCAAGCAGGTTTCACTGTTTCTATTTTTTTTAGCCGAAAAAATGTGGAGACGAACTCTAATAACAAACGTTCCGCGATTAAGATCCTTGCGCAATTACCTGACGGACTCTTACAAGTTGAATCAGGAATGGGCCGAGAGACTGAGCACGCCATTGCTTCAGAAAGTGAACATCGAGAATTTATATTATGATATCGATTCGAAGTATAATCAACAAAAGAAAATCAGTCCAGTTGATGTTGATATCTACGCAAATAAGATCGCCGACAATCGACATGCTGAAGAGATCGCTGATTTAGTGATGAAGCTCCGAAAGACTGAAGAAGCTTCGAATATCTTTGACTCGACACAACATGCAATCATCAGAAATTACATCGAGCATAACAACATGGAAGCGCTTGTCCACTTATTAAACAATCGTTCTCAGTTTGGAATCTTCTTGGATGACTTCACCGCGAATATGTTGCTTGACAAACTGATTGAAGAGAAGAACTTCAAGTTAGGAGCCAGATTTGCTACGATTTTCGCTCTTCAAGAGGATTTCTCAAATAAGATTTCAACGACGATGTCACTTCACACTTGCTATCAGTTCTTGAAAGCCCTGGAGCCTTTTGATGATCTTGTTGAGAAAACAGTCGATGAAGTTGAGGAAGCAGCTCCGAAGTCAAAGAAAAAGAAGGAGGAGATCAAAGTTCGAGTGAGGTATCTCATAAATCCATTCTTCGACGATCATTTCGACTTGAAGAACACGAACCATCTTTTGGGAAAGACATTCTTGTATTTAGCTGATGAAGTGAAAGCTGCAAACGAAACGCTGAGTCACAGTTTGAAGGTCCTCGGATATGCACTTTATGAGAAATACGAGGAAGGTAACAAAGCCTTGGAGAATAAGCCAGTTTTCAAAGAAACTTTAGAAATCGTTAAAGGCTTCGCTAGTCAAGTTAAAGACGCTGAAGGAAACGAAGCTGCTAAGCAATTTTACGATAAAATCCAAGGATTCTCGACGAAAGAAGAAAATGTTGAAAAAGTAATCGAGAGCTTGATGCTTAAAGCTGTTCAAGAACAATCAGCCAAGGACATAGAAGAACAGAAGAAAATTTATGCAACTTGGAACGTGGAGCGCGAAGAAAAGCTCAACGCAGAGATAGCACGATTTAATCGTATTCAACGATTACTCAACGTTGAAAAAGTTCAAGAAGACTTGGAAGATGAAGAACGAAAGTTGTGGTTCTTTGAGAACGAAGATAAACTCGACCTACAGATTGAAAGCAAAGTCGTTCGTTATCCCAAACGTTGGTTCGGAAAGCTCAAAAAGCCAAGATTCGTTGACGAGAATTACGTTCCACCAGAAGTTGATCGCCGAAGAAATGTCAAATAGAATGTTTTCGCTTTAGTTTCTTAATAAATATTAGTAAACTCTAAAATGATTTTTCTTCTTTTTGAAAATCCCACAGAGACGAATTTTCTTTTTACTCCGCTGAGGTCGCTCAAGTCGTTTGTTTTGAAGGAAATTGAAGAAATCTTTTTAATTTAATTGCGCAACTAAACAGAAAGATTCAAAGATGACAAGCCGCACATTCATGATGATTGGTCAGTGTATGCCCAGTCTCAAGCAAAACGCATCAAAGATTCGCGTCAGAAGAATGAAATTGGACACAAATCTGAACATGGTAAAAAATTTAATTTTATTTTAGTAATTTCCCATGTAATCAATGTTTGATTAGTATTTCAGAGACGATTCGATCTTCTGGGTCCACGATCCCGACAAGAAATGTAAATCCGGCGACATTGTGCGTATTAAGGAGTTGCCACAAAAGTTAACCAAATTGATAACTCACTCGATAGAAGAAATTGTGTTTCCTTTGGGTGATGTGACTGATCCGATTACTGGCAAGAAGTGCGCTTCTGGGAAATACAGAGACCAGATCGAAGAGGCGAACAAGCTTTTCGGAAAGTCACCAAACGCATTTGACTACAGCAAAGCTCCGCCGCGAGGAAAGCAAGAAGGAATCAAAGATTTCTCGCATGGACCAGTTTACATTAAATATCAAGACGATGGCTCAGACCAACCTTTCGCTTGTTAAAAATCATTCACTGATAGAAATAAAGCTTTGCGTATAGTCGATCAATTCATTTTATTATTTGCGTTCTTTTATTTGTTGAAAAAGAAGGAAATCAATCGTTTGATCCGAGAAATTCTCTCTATAAAGCAGTTCTCATCATCTACCCTACTTCCTGGACTTTCAACATTGTCTTCTAATAAGAATTCAAGTGAAACAACCGAAAAAAAGGGTAACATTCTGTCCATTTGATTCATTTCACTCTGAACATCCGAAAAGGTAAGAAACGCTTGTATTTTCATTCTCTTTTTTTTTCATTTCTATTTTATTTTACTTTTAGATGAACATGAAGGAAAACTCAACACCACCAGCTACCAAGAAAGTATCATTAAAGCAAAATATTTCCATTGCTGTTCCTGTTGTTGAGAATAAGTCAGCGAAGGAAGCAATAGTCGAAACAACAGAAGTTTCAAATGAAGAAACGGACAAGTTAATCAAGCAGTTTTCTGAGATTTTCTTGGATGTGAATAACTTGGATCCATTGGAATATTTCTCGCCTTTTCTTGATATTTCGGAAATGATTTTTCAACATTTCGGCGGCGAAGAGTTGTTAGTTATTTCCGAAGTCCATCCTTGTTATTATAATTTCATCGCATTGTCGAAAGTTTTGATGAAAAAAATTAGAGTTGTCTTCAGAAGGAACACTTCGTTGCATCAGGAAGATATCGATTGGCTAAAAAATAGTTCGAGATTTTATCAGAGCATTATAATTCGACGAGACTTTATTGCTAAAGAAGATTCGCAGCTTGATTTTTTTCTTGAAAAGACACACGAGTGGAAGAACGTTTGCCTTTATGATGTTTATTTTGAAAAAGCAGAAGATTTATTTAACTTTTTCTTATCAATCGAATCATCAGTTGAATGTCTTGATGTCAGTACGATACATCGTGAGGAAATGGATGTTGATGAATCATTTGCAAATTTTGAATCTTTTGAGCTTCTAAAGTTTCCAAAACTGAAACAGTTGACATTAAATCTTCAAGACTATTTTGAATTAAATGTTGCTTACTCCAGAGTTTTCTTAAACTCTGTTTCAATCGAAAATCTTAAGTTTATAGATGGTTTTGACATCTATGAGAAAGGAATTTTCGTTAAAATGCTTGAAAACTACAAAAAACTTTCTTCTCTTTACATTTCATCCCATAACATATTTATAACGTTTTGTGATGAATCCTGGCACGGATTTCGTTTTAACCTTAAGAGTTTGACCATAATTACTAGAGGAAGAGAGCAGGAGCCCGGCAACAACTTTCACAACTTTCTCAAATCACAAAGCGATCATCTCGAAAACTTGTCCGTCGAATTTATGAATAAAAACAAAGAAAATATCAATGAGATTTTGAAAATGCCTAAGCTGAAAAGTCTACGCATTCATAATCTTGGTTCTATCTCTATTGACGAAATTTCCAATGAGGAGTCAATCATTGATCTGAAATTGAGGTTTATGCGAGAGATATTTGGTTGATGCTGTAAGAATGAGGATTCACTGATAGAAATAAAGCTTTGCATATAGTCGATCAATTCATTTTATTATTTACGTTCTTTTATTTGTTGAAAAACAAGGAAATCAATCGTTTGATCCGAGAAATTCTCTCTCCAAAGCAGCTCCCATCATGTTCCATTCGCCATCGTCTTCCTCACTTCCTGGATCTTCAACACTGTCAACGCTGTCGTTTGAGTCGATTTCAAATTCAGAAGAAATTTCTTCTCCTAAAATTCGAGAGATAATGAATAAATTCTAAGAAAGCAATTTGCAATATTTTACCTCGTCGAAACTTTGCGCTTGGGCTTTCCTCTTCTTCCTCGTCTGATGAACTTCTCCCCGACTTTCCAGATTCACTTGAAACGCTTGCACCATCTTCATCGATTCCACTAAAGTCTACAGTTGGTTGCTTTTCTGCTGTTACGTCGTCGTTTAACTCATCAGCTTTTCTCTTTCTCGATGGTCGTTCTGCTTCAGGCGGTGAAGGCTCTTCTTCCGATTCGCTGCTATCATCGACTTCTGCTTCCATCGATGCGATATCGTTATCAGACATTTGCAAGTAAGGATTGTTGAATTTGACGTCGTTTGGCTCTGGAATTCTATCAGGCGAGCAATGAGCTGGGATCTGTCGCATTTTTTGAGGACGATTTGTGCTTAAAGGGAAGAGCTTCTCATCAACTCTCTCCCATCGTTCAGCACTCGTCCAAAGCCAATCGGGTGTCACGACTTGAATTGATTTATTCTTTTGAGCTTGGAAAACTTTTTGAGTTCCTGTCGATGCTGCTACCAAATGAGTTGTCTTCTCTGTGAATCCTTCAGTCACTTCTGCTCCAAGATTCTTCGCAATTGCGTAAGGTCTGCTGTGCTCAAGTTTTACGATGCTAGGCACAAGTCCAGAGAACACAATTGACACTCCGACGAGTATCTCAGATTTTAATTTTGGAACAAGGTTCTTCAAATCGGGAATCTCCTTCGTTCGATCGTAGATTTCATAAAAGCGTTCGTGTATCAACTTAAGAATAGATTCAAGGTACAATAAGTAATCGTCTGGGTCTTGAATTTCTACCAAATTGTCATCATCCTTTTCAGCAACAGGCGCAGGCAAAGCAAACACGATTTCTTCAACAGTCCCAGATGAATCAACTTTGATTTCTTCAGCAGTGTCCGACGAATCAACTTTGATTTCGGCAACAGTCTCTGGCGATTCCTTTTTGGTTTCTTCAACTGGCGCTGCTGATTCCTCTTTGACTTTATCAACAGACACGGTTATTTCCAATTTGAGTTCCTCAACGATCTTTAATGAATCCTCTTTGACCTCAACGATCGCTGCTGATTCCTCTTTGATTTCCTCGCTTTTAGTTGACTCTTCAGTGTTTTCTCCACTCACTGGCGTTGATTCTGACTTCTTCTCGAGATCGCTGTTAGTTGTGTCGATTTTATCTTTGTCAACTTTAATTTCTTCAGTCTCAGATGTCTCTTTAGTAATTTTACTTTCTTTCTTAGAGCTTTCAGGTGCCGGCTTCTTAGTTGATTTCACTTTCTGGAGCTTCACAATTTTGTTGAAATCAACTCCCTTTCCATCGAGCTCTCGCTTTGCCAATCCTTCTGGTGCATTGATGTCTCCTGTATGTTGAAAGAAGTGATATGGCTTCACTTGAATCAAGTTCGTCGCATGATTCCAAACGTCTTCACGATCATCGATAATGCAAACCATGGCATCACCACAATCATCAGGAAACAGAGCTTTAAGATTATCTTTCTTGCTTGTAGCGTTAAGGCATTCATCTCGTGACAAGATTCGGTTTGAGAAAAGTCGCCCGTTCTCATCCAAAAAAGCGCAAATCATGTGAGCATAGTTTCGAGCTCCAAATGTACAAATGTGAAGTTCATAGATTGGATCAATGTTCTTAAGAAAGTTAAGAGTTCCAGGACGGAGACGTGTGTGATACCAAGGAGAGTTTGTTCCGTGTAATTGGAAATGATAAACGTCCTTCAAGTTATTCGGAACATTGTCATTCGTTGTGTGAATCAACGTTTGATCCAAATCCACAAGCAACACAAGCTTTCGATCAAGCAGAAGTCGATCAGTGTCAGCGCGCCCAAGTTTCTTTGCGAGCTCTTCGCTCACTTTGAGTTCAGGAACGGAATGTATCATTGGAACAGAAGCTTTTGATGACGAAGACATGTCGATCTGTTGTAAATCCGCTCCGCAATCGGCACAAAGGTCTTTGATGATTGTTGTGTGAGTACATTCCGCAATTTCTAAAAGAGCCGTTCTGTTGGGGGAAGCTTGGTTAGAATCAACAAACAATCGAATTTCTTAGATATTTACTTTTTAGCAACTGTTGCTCCTTCTTTATGCAAGAGTTTCTTAACAAGCCCACAGTTCGTATTGCTTTTTAAGCGTTGAACTTTCTCATCTTCAGGCACTTTGTACAAACATAGAATTGAGCCGCTCGAAATTTGACTTCCTTTATGAACAATCCACTTTAATATTTTAATCTCTTTGTCTGGCGATAGAATGCTCGTCGTCTCACTCATTTTGATTGATTGCTGTTGTATACGTCAATCGTGAGAACAGTTAATTACGAATTTTCCAATTTAAGTTTTGTTTGTTGTTTGAAGTTACGTGGGTCGAAGGGTGTTGAACTAACTTTTGGCGCGAATGTAAAATTTTAATGAAAAGTTTTTACGAAAAAAGCTGAAAAAGTTTTTAATCTAAATCAACCTTCAATTAGTCAATTTATGGAATTTAAAGTTAGAGTTATAATCACTTCCATCGTTTGCTTGAACTGAAGTAAAGGAAAAGGTGAAAACTTAAGAGATAATCTTGAAATTAATTATTTAATTTTACAATCAAAACAAATATTTTTCAGAAAACGAACACGATGGAAGACGTAGAGATAATGGAAACGATGAAGGAGGTTTTGAAAAGAACTCTTAAGTCAAAACACAAGAAATCCCATAAACCTAAATCTTTCGGCGAGAACGAAGTCGAGTTGAGTGAAATTTTAAGCGAGAAGTGGAAGTTCTCAAGTCCTCCTGGTTCAAACAAAGTCTCAACTGAAAAGAAAGATTCTCCAAAGGTCAATGCATTTGATTTGATGATGACGAAGAAGTCTGAACCTTTGACGACAATATCGCCAGAAGTAAACAGAGTGAAAAAGAAGAAAACCTTTAATCGTAAATCAAAGAAAAGCAAAGTCGAGGATGATAGCTTAGAGCAACTGCCAGTGAATGAAAATGCTAAAACGCCAGTTGTGAGAGAAAGGAAGAAGGGCTTATCTCAAGATCAAAATGATGAAACGATAACGAGAAAGAGGATTCGATCCAATGACACGTTGATTATAAATGAAGCGACTAAGAAGAGGAAAACAAAAACAGAAACTTTGCTGTTGGATTCTAATGAGAATGCAATGGACAACTCCCTCGTTGATCAGGAAACTGATGAGAGATCTCATCAATCTAGTCGACCAAGACGTTCCTGTGCAAGCAAAGTTAGTTACGAGCACCTGATAAGTCCAGAAAAGACTGAGAAACCGGAACGCGCTAGAACTCCACGAAGAAGAGTTGCGAAAGAATTGAAAGAAGTTGAGTCAGAAGAAGTTGTCGAGACTTTTGTGATCGATGGAGATTCACCTGTAAAACAAAAGAAACCTGTAAAACTTGCTCCGTTGTTTATGAAAAAAGTTCCAAAACCGTCCATTGATCCCGTCGTGCAAGAAGCTCGAAGAAGTTTCCTAATGTCTGGACTCCCAGAACAAATGCGCTGCTCAATCGACAAGCATAGACGATTTGAAGAAACAATTCTAACTAATGAGTTGATTGCGTTTCCATCGATTTCACACGTCACTCAACTCCAAAGCGATGGGATCAACAGCATTAGTTCGTGGAAAGAATCAATCATTGCAATCAAAGCGGACGATGAAGAGGAAAAGGCAATTCCTCAGAGGCTTCTCACGCGTGGACTATTCACAGATTGTCGAGACGGTGATATCGTTCCAGTAGAATGTGATAAAATTAGACCAAAAGAGAACGAGAAGATTGAGAATTTGAAATCTTTAGTGAGTTTAACAAAAGAAAGTTTTCAGAACTTTCCAACGAATCGCTGCTTCAAGAAACTTCATTGGGAATTCAAAAAATCAAAAGGAGAAGTTACTGGTCTCACGAATGAGCTTGATTCTACGACAAACACCGGAGAATTGATGTTTGTCGATATATTCAAGCCTCAAACTTTGGAAGAGTTCGTCGTGAATACGAAGCCAGCGAAAGAATTACAAAAGTTTCTGCTGACTTGGAATGATAAAAATGATGACTCTGAATGCTCAGACAGCAGCTCGTGGCATTCCTCAAAGTCAAATAACAACTTCACTGTCTTATCTGGTTCCCATGGTGTTGGAAAAACGATGAGTGTCTATGCCGTCGCCAAAGAATTAAACTACCAAGTGATTGAGATTAACGCCGGATCGAGACGAAGTGGGAAGAAGATGCTACAAGATTTGCTGGAAGCCACGCAATCGCATCGCGTGAAAGATAAATCGAAGAAAATGATTTTGACACAGGATGAGTCGGAAAACTCTCAAGAGTCTAATTACCAAAGCTCTCCAACTGCGAAATCAATTATCCTGATTGAGGATGCAGAGCTTGTTTTCGAAGCTGACGACGGATTCGTTTCGACATTGCAGCAACTGATAAACATCAGCAAACGTCCGGTGATTCTTACCACAAACAATCGTAATTGTCAGCACCTGCAGAAGTTTATTCGCCACAGTGAAATCGTCTATCAGAAACCTAAAAGTACGAATCAGATTGGAAAATATTTATCGCTGCTGTGCTTAGCGGCCAATTGCCGAATCGATGCGGAGAAGTTGGAACGTTTATATGCTTTGAATGGTCACGATTTGCGTAAAACAATCAATGAAATTGAATTTTTCATTCGAAGCGGAAACTCGCGAACGAGAGATTCGATGAACTTCAAAATGACGACGCAATATGAGAGTAGTATCGATAGAGGTCGACCTAACTATAGCAATGAAAGCATATCAACGATCTGCTTCCAGTCATCAATCGTTTCGAGCTTTTCAACAATGTTTGTCCAGCGGGCCATTGACTATGGATCTTCTTATCAACAGTGTAGCTTATTGGATGAAATGGAAGAATTTTTCACCGAGCGATGCAATGTTGCAAAAAGTCGACATGATTTGGCTTACGGCGGCAAGAGGAAAATCGAAAGGTAATTGTTATTGAATCGACTGTGATGACGACGGGAGCGGGAAATTGGGTTTACACTTTTTCATATTAATGGCTCAATGATTTGAAAAATTAATTTTCTGAGCATCCGATGATGTTGCCGAGGGGAGAGAAGAAGGTCAAAGCTAACATCATTCTAGCTAACTTGAGTTCTATCTCTTCAACTTTATTGACATATCGGATATTCCCGAAACTCTCCTTTCATCGTATTTTTTGTTTACTTTCAGCAGCTCCATTTCCAATGATTTAATTTTGCAACCGAGCAATTTGAGTGCGACGCAAGTGCTTGCCACGGACTATTCACCTATGCTGCGTGCCATTTGTCGTTCCGAGAAATCCCGACGTGAAATCGGTCGACGAACAACAAATAATAGAGGACATTATTTGAGATTTCTGATAACGAACAATTCATTCGGAAATGATTATTTCAACGAGCAATGTGAAGTGTTTCAACAATAATAAACCAGAATTGTATCATCGACATGATGTGAACTTAGTTTTGAAACATTTTTTGGTGTCATTGCATGCAATTAAATTTCTCGTTTTAATTCGTGGAACGAAACAAATTAATGTTCGATGCCCTGGATCGTTCGTTAGGTCCCTTGATGAAGCTTACAGCTCTTTTCACTTAATTGATAAATGAGAGCTTCTAACGTCGGAGGAAAAAAGATTTGTTGACTTAATTTCGCGAAAGAATTTTATTGATAATTTGAATTTTATTTTCCTCCTGCTTCGCTGATGCTAATCACACGCACGGAGTGCTCGAGCTGAAAAAGGGGCCGGATGCTAAGGAAGGGAAATGTTGCTTAACAAACAATGAAAATTTGAGGGCTTTTCGGCATCACGAGGAGCTTTTCGCAAGAGAGTTCAGCCTCGGGAAGCAAAAGCGAAAAGAAAACTTGTAGAATTTGTTGCTTCTGTCAAGTTTAAATCTTCTCAATTTGCTGGTTCTGCGCCCTGAAGTTAAAAAAAGGGTCGCGCCATATAATTTGTAAGCGAAACAAAATTTCCTTCCTTAACCGAGAAAATTATTTATGAGATTTCGAAAGGAAAACAAAATCGAAATGTTTATTTTTTATCGACGCTTCAAGAGCTTTCTCAAAACATCATTATGAGAGTTTTCTGGAGTGTGAGTAGTGTGGGAGATGAGGTTGAGAATCACAGAGCCTCAATAGAAAAATTAAAAGAGAGAAAATAATATTTTATTCTTGAATTACGAGTCGTAATGAAAGTTTCGTCTGTCCGTGGGAGGATTCAAAATAAAGCTCTCGGTAGATTAAAAGTTTACCTGAGCTGCTGCTCGATAGGAAAAATGTAGAAGAAGACTTTCCGGAATATAATATTTCTCTCGTGCATTTGCAGCTCGTTCTTTTCAACTGTCGAAATGTTATTCGAGCCATTGCTTTCAGATGAGACTTTGGGTGAGACTTCGATAAACGGATTTCTTTCATCAGAGGTGGATGATCCTGATATTTTTCATCGTGTGGATTATATTTGATTCGCTTTTAATCTTAATTTCGTTTCAGTTCTCAATTCGCTTGGGTTAACGATTTATTTCCAAGTTCAACTTCACCTTTCCTTGACTTATCAACGACTTCCTGCTTTTTCGGTTTCGCAACTCAACTTCCCTTCTCTCTCTCTTTCTCTCTTCTCTTCCATTTCAAAGCGGATATTATAGACACTGGTTCTAAGGAAGGAGTAGAATGATTTACATATTACGACGCTTCTCGGAAAACTTTCCTACATTGAATGGATTGCTTTAAAGTCATCGCTTGAGGCGCTTGAATTCTCCCAATCGAATGTGAACCCGTCAATAAAGATAAATCCTTGCGTGATGGATGAAGAAACGTTCAATATCGTGTTCAACATCGATTCTCTATGCCATAAATTATGCAATTCTCTCCTTGTTGCTTCTTTGAAAAATCTCTGTGGATGTTTTATAAGATTATTCAGTTCCCCAAAAACATTTTCGCAGCTCGTGCAAGACAAGACTCGACGACGACGATTCGTGGATACGAAAACGAAGGAAACGATTTAATCTAAAATTAATTGTTTTGCTGCTTTCACTCTCGTTTGATGCGATTTTCTTTGTAGTCACCTCGAAACCTTTTCAGTGAAAGCTGTCGACAAGGAAATTATATTAATTAAATGAAATTAATTAATTCCCATGACTTTATTGCCGTCGTCTGCTTGATTGTCTCTTCTAGCGACTATCTAATGCTTGTCGTAATTCCATTTAGCACTTGTTTATCGTTATTCGTGAACTCCTCATACGACGCTTAACATCAAGGAATTTATTTCAAGACGAACTCTTATAGAATAAGCTGAAATGTGAACTTAAATTACTTGCTCGTAAGCTGTAGATGATAATCTATCGCGTGAGGAATAAGGAGAAGATTAAATTTGAAATCAGTCATACGCAAGATGATGAATTTTTAATCACAATTCCTTAGTGCGAAGATGAATGTCTTGATAATGTTTCGCGCGTCTCCTTTGCAAAGCCAGAAGCTTTTCTGATATTTTATGCTAAGTAATTGAAGCAAATGAATGAATTCGTTGCGGCAGCATAATAAATCTTGAATATTCATGACTTCGTTTCTCTCTTCGAATTCCACGCCTTTCATGTACAAAAGAAAAAGTTCTCCATTCGGAAAACAATAAGTGGAAGTTTGAGCCTCGCCCGAGTGATTGATACGCAATAGAGTTATTTGTTAATTGACTCAAATTCGTCTTCGGCTTAACTCGATAAAAAAAAGTGTTTGAATCACGCAACCATCTCAATTTGTCTTATCTCCCCTCTTTCATAATCCCTTTGTGTTTTCAATATGAGAAGAAAAAAATCCGCCGCAACGAATCAAAGAAAAGAAAAATCAAGAGGAAAATCCTTCTTTTAATTTCAAGAAAAACACTGGAGAGCGCAGCTATAAAATTATTTACATTTGTGCACACACAAAAGAGAAGAAAAGCAATAAAGTTTTCTTCGTTTCTTGCAGAAAAGTGAGAATAAGGAATTGAGAAAACAAATTAAAAAAACACATTTAAAGCGAAAGATATGTTTCAGATTTTTTTCAGCTCTTTTCTTTTTATGGTGAGATGCACGAGGCGAAAGTTTTCTTGAAACTAAAACTCGCCCAACTGCAAACTTCAAAGAATTTCCCTTCAGTGCTTCGTAATAAATCCGCTGACTGCTTTTTTTCCCTCGTTCTTGCTCCATCTGCTATTTTAAACTATTAATTTCCTCCGCCCTTTGTCTACCAGCTGAAAGCTCCTAAGTCGAGTTCTCTCCTCTTTTGTCGTTTTTATTATAGAACAGAAAACCTCTTAATTAATGATTTTCGATGATTCCGGGGGAAAACTTGTTTTAGAAAATAAACTTTTCTGTCTCATGAAAATTTAATATTTCTAAACTTCGTGATGTGAACTAAACGTTTAAGTGTTAAACAGTCAAGTTTGCCGCAAGCTACCTGAAAATTATCGAAGGATAATAAAAGATAAAAGAGGCTTTCACCGAGTCCGATCAATGAATAATTAATGATTTCATTCTTTACGGTTACCCCTCCAACGCTTTTCTTCTTCTTTTTTTTTGAAAGCCTCTGGAAATTATGTACACATAAAAATATTTTTCTCGGAACATTGTACAACTTTTTTTTATTACCGTCTTAAGATTTATCCTCCGAGCTGTGCTTCTTCTTTTAGGAGTTGTTCAGAAGTCACGTAGCGACAGATGAATGAGAGGGGGAGTGGCCAAGCTAAGCTAAAGTTTCCAAAAAAAAAGTTTAGAGACGAAAGTTTTAGATCTTAAATCGACTTGGCACAAAGCGACGCAATTAACGAACAACTCCATCTCAGATCTTTTCTTAAGAGCGGAAAATGGAAAATGCTAGCAACGCATAAGTATAAGACGACGCTGCTCTATCCACCCGATGTTGTGAATCCATAATGGCTTCGTGTGTAAAAAACTTCCATGATTTCTCAAACATTATTTTGCGGCGATGTGAAAATAAAATCAAAAATTTCAATTGAGCATGAAAACATCTTTCGCTTCTCTCCGTCGCATATAAAAATAACAATTTTATATTGTGATAGAAAATTGCGAAAAAGTTTCTTCGTCGTTCTCACTTCTTCTTGCCTTTCCTTTCCTTTCGGATGCATAAACATTTTGCAGAAATACAAACATGGAAAATTTGCTTCATTGCCGAGAGATTCGAAAGACGAAGGAAGCAACGTACATACATTCGAAATTGATGGCATTGCGGTTGAATGTGTCGACAAATTGATTTCACAACTCCCACACTCTCCTTCTTCACCAGACATTGACTATTCTTTGAGAGTAGACGACGAAACATAAAAATTGTTTCCAATAAACTTTTGCACTTTTGCCCGAGAAAGGAAAAGAAAAACTCTTCGAACGACAATTCTCCGAGATAATTCACTCGAAAGCAATTATGCCGTTCATAAATTTTCAGGTTCAATATGTTTATGCTCTCGTCTTTTGAGGATGTTTTTTCCTTAGACGCTTTTCTTCTTTTAAGAAGAAGAAGAAGAAGAAGAGGATGAAAAACTTGGCATAGCGTCAAAAGCGAAGAAGATTTTTCTTTCAATTTCAGAGCCTCTCAAACGTGTGCTGACGGCTTTTCCGCCGCCTCTAGGATGAGCAAACATTGCAGATGCTCAATTAGGAAAAGCTGAGATTTTGCGAATGAACTTTTAATGATTCACAAGTCTCGTCGTTCCCTGGATAAACTTCATCTTCCTCTTCATCTGAGAAATGAACAGAAAGTGATTGATTGATTGTTAGATAATCAGCTAAAGTTTCTGAATGATTCGAAAAGTTTAAGGAACTTCCTGAGCGTGCTGTCAATTTCGGTTAAACGTCGTAATGAAATTAGAACTTTTATTTTTCCTCTTTGATCTGAAGCGAATCGAACGTGAGAACTTTCATCATTATCGTTGAATTTTATTTAGAACTTTGACTTCTCAACGACAGTCTCGATCATATTCTCACCCCTTTGCCTGCCTGTGACGATCGCCATCAACTTTTACGAGTTCATTCGCATAATTTCACATGCAAACTCTTCTCGATTTAACTTTGAATGTTCAACTAACGAGTCAGACAGACGTTGACATCTCAACATCATTGGCATTCCAATCAGGGTGAAGGACTTCTCGATCAAATGCAGTTCAACCAACAATCGAATTATTTCTGGTTATCATTACGAGGTCGTTTTGTGGTAACATTAAGAAACAATGTAATTTAGTCTCAGTTTCAATCAAAGACGTAATTTGATGAGTGAATTTATATTCATAGAAAAAAGATTTGCAATCTCAATTGAAGTGTAAGATATTCCCATCCCTCAGCAGCTTTTACGACGCTCTCTCTCACTCCAAACGATAGAAGATAGAACATCCAGCATAAGGATAATTTAATTTATAATTTACTTGCTTTGATATCTGCTTGATCATCAGAAAATCAGTCTGAGAGACGATAGATTGAAATTGAAAATGCAGAGGCATCGAAAAACTGGAGGCAGCAAGAAAATTTACGATTTTGTTGTTGCTGTAGTTTGTACACTGTTATCTCGCTTGCTTGCCAAAGTTTTTCCCTTCTTCTCATCGGGAACAGAATCGAACTGAAAGAATCGACTGGTGTAGAAACAAGTTTAATCGCTAGAAAAGATCTCACAGCCAAGAAAAACATATTTATGAAGTGCAAATTTTTAAAGAGTGTCTGCGACAGTCTCGTTCGTCTCTTTGTCGAACGATGGAAATCTTTTTTGCTTCCGTTATTTATTTTTCAATTTTCGACGCAAGAATCATTGAGGTTGCTGTAGATCGACACTCATAATCTGCACTACAAACTGAGTTCGAGTGAAAACTCAAAAATGCCTCACCAAAGAGCTCATATGACAACAATCAAATCAAAGATTTTTATCTCGAGCTTTGGAAAAGAAAAGCAGAAGAGATAAAATAAAGCGTCTCAATAAAAATGTTTCATGCTTTATTTGCATAGATTTATGTATTCTCTCTGTGTTGGTTGGATTTTGGGGTGAGACATGCAAAATGTTTTTACGAGCAAAGGAGGGAACTTTCAACATCCCCCTAAGCAAGTTCATGCGAAAACATTTGTTCTTATAATTCATCTAATCGAATTAGACTTCTTTAAAGATTATTTTACTTTCTCTCCAACTCTCAAGTCAGTCACTCGCTCGGCTCATTTTGAGTTGACATGATTTTGCATTTAAATTCAGCTCATCACAAAAATGAAACTTCGAAGAGAAAGGAAAAAGAAGAAATCGTCGTTGAAAGGACCGTACAATTAGATTATAAATAAACATGAAGTTTGCGAACACAACAATGTAACAATCAAGCGAACGAACCCGAAAATTTGATGAAAAGAAAAGCGATCCACAAATAACAACAGAACGAGAAAATATTCATGGAAATTGTGAGCTCTCGAAAGTCTCTCGCTCTCCTTCTCATTGCGCAAAAAGCTTCTCGTTGGTGTTCGTGTGGGATGAAGCATCAAATTGTAAGTAAGGTACACAGAGAATAGAAAAATGGGTGAAAATCAAGGATCATAATTAGATGAGAATCTTCTGTGAAAGTTTTTGATATCTTATGGAATTCCTCCTTCATCTCTCTCTCTCCTTTCGATCTTTTGCCTTCCATCGTTCTATCAAATCAACATTTTTTGAGCCGTCAATGGGTGTGAGGGAAAGGTTTTTTTCCGGTATACAAAGCATTTGTATTTTGAATATTTAATGAGTTGTGCTTTAGGAGAGAGAGAGAAAGAGATGAAATTGCTGGTACGATCAACCCTTTCGATGAAATTTATAAAAGGCACACAACAAAGAGGCAAAGCAAAAAGTGAACCTTTCAATCTAAAGCTCAACATATAAATTACAGCTGAGTTTGAACTTCTAAAAACTCAATCATACAAAACTTTTTTTTACTCCCTCCTCGCTTCGACTTCGACTTTGTCTGCTTGCCTTTCGGGGTCTTGTCGATTCGCCACAACCACGCAACAATTTCTAGTAACAAAACTGGAATTTCAATTTTCAATCAGCATAATTTTTTAAGGGAAACGTCCGACTCTGATGTTTCCTGTAGGAAGAGACTTCTGCACTCGACGCTCGACGATGATGGAACTGAAATCCATTCGATTATCCAACTGGAAATGTGCTGACAAATTTTTTCTCTCTTTTTTATTATTTAAATTTGTTTTCCTCGTTCGGTAAACATCATAGAAAAACAAGCCCATGAGCAGGGATTATGGCAGATTCCCGAACCGATACTAAAGCTTCGAAAGCTGATTTCGCTTCATGAAAACCCGTTTGTAAAGTATAAGCTGGATTTACACGGTGGTTGCGTTGCCCTTCAATCAAAAGAAAGTAGCGGGAACTTGCGGGTGAATAAATTGTTTGAAATTTCGAGCTGAAAGTTAATTTGCTTATAATCACAGCGGAAAATTGCACAATCGTTTACAGTACAAAAGAGAAATTATTGTTGAAGAGTAACTCGTAAACCGAGATAGGTGTGTTGATAAAGTTTAGTTCATTAAATTAATGCTTCATGATTTTAAAGAGGCTTGTAAACCTAACGCACTTACAACATTAATCGTATAAAACTCATGCGACGGCGTCGTGTGTGGATTTACATTTATTCAAACTTTTATTTTCTTTCTTCTTTTTTTTTCAATTAAAAAAAACTCAAGAGAAAACATTTTTGTTTAATGTAAATGCACCGAGAATTGAATTAAAAAACTTCTCCTGGAATATTTCACCAACCGTTAAAGTTTCTCCTCCTCGTCGTGTCGGTTGTGCTTTATGATGGTAAATGTAATAAGTTATAAGTTAGTGGAAAATTCAATGGGGAACTTGACGAATTGGAATGACAAAAGTGACGTTGTAACGAGAATACTCAACCGCACGCATCGCTTCTTATTGAAATTTCCTCGCGTTGGGAGTTTGATCAAGTTTTTTTACTCTTTATGATTCATATTCATAGTTTCCAATTGAACACGATTTTTTCACTCACTCATCCCTTTTCGAGCTGAGCTCGTAAATTCAGAAACAATTGTTTGCATGTTTTCCGCGCTCACGGAATCTCTCATGACATGAGAGATTTTCCCTTATCAGATATCTCTCTCCGATTTTTCTCCGAGCTTTCCCTCTCGCGCGGCTCTCGTAGCATCCCCAAGTTCTGTGAAAAACTCATGAACATTTTCCCGCTTCTCTCTGGCGCTCTCAATGTGCCTTCCGTGCTATTTTTATATCACAACAAAGATTTTTCAGAGCTTTTTTGGGCCGAGAATTTTATGCCACACACAGAAAAGTTTCCCAGGTCTCGGATGTCAGTAAGGAAAATGCTGCTGAGCGGAAAACATATTCTTGTTCAGTGTTGCAAGTTTGGATTGAAATAAAATTATTATTGATAGGAAAGGAAATTCTCTTAGTGCTCACGAAGGATAATTAGTGAAACTAATAATCGTAAGAAAAAGCTCTTTTCTGATTTGCGTTTCGATAAGAAACATAAATTTGAAAACATAAAAAGAAATCATAAAAAATCCTTCGGCAAATCACAAAAATAAAAAACGAAGGAAATTTTATTTTGTTGCTTTTTTGTTTCGTCTCATATTTAACATTCTGTAACATCACGAATAAAAGTTAAATTGAATTATTTCGAAAGGGAAATTGAGTGCTGACACTTTTCTTCTCGAAATGCGTCACTGAAAAGTGAGATTTGTGTTGTTACATGTGACAAACAAAAAAGAAAAGAGGAATAAAAAAATATAGCAGAATCATAAAACGAGTGTCGTAATATTTCTTCATTATGTTTTTATGTTTTAATTAGTGTGGCACGGATCCGTAATGATAATGTAATATGTGCTCGCTATAGTGAAGTCGCCGAAGTGATAATAAAATCCCTTTTTACCATGTTCACCGAACCCGATTCAACCTCAAACTCTCACTCACATTTCTTTCCTCTCGCTTTCGTCATCATCCTCCTCTCGTGTGACTTTAATCAATTAGATGTGAACGAGACTTTTTTTTAATGACGGGAGGATTCAAAGTAAGACCAGAGAAATCATTGAGAGCTCATTCAACATGAAAAAAGCGTTCGGTGTCGTAACAAGGCGCACAATTGAGATGAGAATTAAAAGGTTGAATTTGGGTTGATGAGTGAGAGTGGTGTGAAAAGTAAAAAGGGATTCCGTGACGAAATTAAACATCACGTAGACATTTTTCAGAGATTTACTAAGACAACTTTCGAAGTAAGAACGAGCAAGTTTTGATTGTTCATGTGGCAAAAGGCTTCAAAAAAGGAAAATCAATAAAAGAAACAATAAATTCCTCAACTTTTTTCCGTTCGACGACTTACAAGACAAAATTGAGTGGGGTGATCAAGTTGAAGTAATTAAGCCGATAAACGAAACGAAACGTAAACCAATAGAACAAAATAATTGCGAAATAAGTTTCCTCGAAAAGCGGAAAGGAATTGAGAAGAAGAGAAAGTTCATTTGTGAGTGTGCCTAACCTAAAAACGAAGCGAAAGGAGAAGGAGAAGGGAAAAGTTTAAGAAAACATCGAAAAACCATAAGAAAGATTTTCTCGCTCCAGACGAGAAGAAGTATCTGAAAGATAGCGATGGTGAAAAAGATTCGTGATATAAACTAACACAGTTGAAAGCTCCCACATTGAGCGGATAAGAGAGCACGAGAGAGTCGTGGGTGGAAATTCACAAAATTCGCATCGCTGAAGGTCGCAAATCTTTCTCATTACAACAAGCACTCGAAAGCACAGCTGTGCGTGTGTGTGCGAGTATAAATGTAGAAGAGCTTTCAAGTTAAACACGGTTGAAGCAGTGACGAGCAAAGTATTTTTATCTCGTGTTATGTAAGTGTACATTTTGTTACTTCATCCCTTTCCCCTGATGCATGTTCCAGGGAAAGGGCTTCCCATAAAAATCATTCCCCTCCTTTACTTATTCTTCTCTCATATAACAAAGGCTTTGGGCTTTTGAACAATATCGCAGTAATTTTCGAATGGGTTCTATTCACGTTCTCATTCGCCTTCACTTTTAAGTGTAAAGTTATTCGCCATCATCATCAAAACACATTTTACAACCGTCAACCGTGTAATCTTTTGTTCATCAAGTTCTGTGCAAGTTTCTCTCGTCGCAACTTCGAACGTGCTTTTATTTATTCTTGTTCACAACGAACTTTACGACCTTATACATTATATCGCAATTTTCTTGTGTTCGCAATCGTAAAATCACATACGGCAAAATTGAAAACGAATAGAATTTGTCGATTCTTTTTTCTTGTTTCTGCTGCTTCATTGTTTTCTGAAGTCCTTAAGAGAAAATCTTGAGAGAAGTAGGATTTCGTATAAATGTTTCAACAGCTTAATTACTTGATAATTGATGTAACCTCTTTTCCTCAACATTCCCGACGACAATGATGAAATGTGTAACTTCTTTCCATTGTAACGCGAGAGCTTTTTAACAAAGTAGACGGAGCGAGAGGAAACACTCGAAGAGGTTTCGTCTTCAGAAGATAAGCATTTTAATTGAAAGATTTGAGTCACGAAGTCTGTGAACAAATCACTTCAACTGTATGTACACGGTTAAACTATGAACATGTCTTTGATTCCGCAACAAAGCTTGCGAATCAACCAAGAGCGATGATGGAGGAAAAAAGAGTATGAAGCGCTTCAGTCTTATCTAAAATAATAAATGTCGCATGCGAGTACAATAGCTCAAGCGTAGTCGCTACTAACGAAGACTGTTGAGAAAGACTCTTGAGAAAAAAAAGAGTTTTGCTTTGCTGGTCGTGTGCTCGATGCAGTCGCTTTCGAGAGGGCACGGAAGACTACCGAGAACAAAATGTGTTTTGTCATGCTTTGTGTTCAAATTTTAATGTAATATTCATACATGGTTGAAGTTCTCTCGAGTTCTCATAGCCAGAAGGCTAATATCATCTGTCACAGTTACTTTAAATAAATTGGCTTCCTCGTCTGCCTCGTCTCCTTCGCTTACTGTCGTGAGGAGTAGCATCGCTTGCTCCGCAGAATGATAAACTGCTGTATAATTGTTTCTCTTGCGAATGAAAGTTTTTTCTGGTTGAGCTTCAATTTGGAGCGAAAAAAATTGAAAATGACCTTTCATTGATTTATATCTCGAGTGTCGGATGCACTGTGCTGCTGGATTTAGATGGCTTCGTTCACCTACATATCGTTTATCTCTTCTCATACATAAAAGCTTTTCTGTGTTTGGCCTAAAATCCATCACGAGCAGAGCAACTGCAAATTGAATTCAGAATGAAACTTTTTTTTCTCTCTTAATTTTTATGTCATTTGGGAATTTGTGGATTCGATGGTGATTGCGTGGGTGTTTTATTGTTTCTCACGAAAAGCGGAAATTTAAATTTTTTTTTTTTGAGGGACTTCTTTGGGAAGCATGTGCCAACAAACGGGAAAATGCTAATTGCCTGTTCCTTCCCTTTTAAATTTCCTGACCTCATTTTAATGAGAGGTAATTGAAAAGTAATAAATTAACATCGCGAGTTAAGCACGCCTAGAGGCGAAACGAATTTCGAAGGCAAACTCTCTGAAAGTTGTATCGATTTTTCCCAACGACGATGATGACGGTGAAAAGATAAACAAATGTAGGTGAGCTTGGGATGAAATTGCTTGCGGAAATGTTTCTCATTTTTTTTGTTTGATTCAAAAAATAATTCGAAGTACGAACAAGGACATGAACATGACAGAAAAATATTTTCACTCGAGGTGTTCGAAGTTCCGACATAAAAAGTAATGAGAAGTTGATAATTGAAAATTTAAAATTTTAAATTAGTTCATCGCCAGTGATGCTGGGTTGACATGTTCAGGAAATGTTTGATTGAGTTGTTTCGTGATTAAAAATTTCATGAATTGATTAAACTTCATTACTAGCGAAGCTAGAAGAACAAAAGTTGTCGTTATTTTTGTATCAAACGCTGATGAGTTTTCCTGTTTCCGCTCATTCAACTTCTATTCGTTCTCTTTAACGAAATCATTTCGTCGCTTTTCTTTATTTTCATGTTGACAATCGAATGATGTTTCTGAATGAATCGATTTTCTTTCTGATTCGAGACTAAATCGATCGATTTACATTTTCATTCCTTTTTTTTCGGTTTTTGATCGAACAATCATGGAATGGATGATTTATTTGCCTCGCGGCCTTGCAAGAACTTTTCGCTGTTGATCAAGAAAGGAATTCTCATTTCCGCTGTGGATGAAATTTGCGTCATCATTATGGATTCTATCTCTCCCCATTTCTCCGCTTTCTCCCAAAGGTATCTTTCAATCTCTGTGTCGTTTGTTGAGATTTTCCAGATAAAAATGTTATGAGCTTTGCATGAAAGTATGTTCATCGATTTACCTTGGGCAGAATGAATTCAAATGCTGAAAAATCTTATTCAGAATCAGAAATTTTATGTTTGCTCTTTTATGAAACATCAGCATAAAATGCAAAAAAAAATCTTTAATTGCGACGATCATTTCACTGTGGAGATAAAAGTACAAACCGAATGTGAAACGAGAATAAATGGAGCAGACGAAGACACGAAAGAAAAAATTGATTTTCAATCGAACCGAACACAACGTCAATACTTGTGCAATTTTTATTAAATCTATTTTTTACTGTTGCCAAACATGTCGTTTATTCAACGGCAACCGCAAGTTCTAACCAAAATAAACTTGTTTGTGGATTCAGTTGATAGTTTCCTTTCGTTTCGATTTAGTTTAAAATTCCCAAACGAAACTTTAGTTGGAAACGAATTTTTTTCTCGCTCAACGAAACGTCAAAACTTGTTTTTATCTCTTTAGCGAATTATTTTTGCATCATCGCAAAATATTTTTTCCTCTCGATGCGTGTGTTCAATTTTTATCAGCTTACCGTGCCTTTCTGTCGCTCATTCAAACGCTGCTTTCTGATAGATCGGAAGTTAGAATGTGGAGAGAGTGAAAGAACCTCAAAAAATCTGTTTGACAAGCATTAGCTCTCTGGCATTAGCAAAACAAGCAGTTTTTGTCAAAGTAGAAAATCATTTGAATCGCAGACGGTCGAAAGGCAAAATAATTAATTTGCCGACGAGTGTCGACGAGGTCATTTCCCAAACCGATTAAGAGCGACTGCTTTATTTCAACTGACGCAGATTGAACTGTCCGAAAATGCTTTTTTCGGAAGTGGATTTCCACTCAAGAGTCGAGAGTCGAGCAGAAGACGAATTTTTAAATTGACGATGAGAAAATATCAAAATATAAATAATTCACGAGACGAATTTGGCTTCAGAATGGAAAGGAAAGCAGTTTGTTATAAAATAAAGCAAAATTGAGAATTCATGTCAGACTCTGAGACCCGCTTATCTGGTTGAATGTTTCTGAAACAGCGAAGCCGTTGCAAAAAGGATTTCTCTGTTTGCGTCTCATTTAAATGTCTGGAGCGACGTCAGAAAATGATAATTTGCTTTAATGCCTTTCCTTTTTCTTGGAAGTCTCCTCGTCAATCTTGGCAGGAGAGAAATAGAAATACCTGAAGCTGTTAAGAAAAGTGATGAACAATGGAAAGTAATTGTGTTCGATTTGTTGAGATTAGTTGGAATAATTAGCGATTTGATCTGACAAAGTCTGAACATTAAAATGTAAACATAATGAGAGATCGTTGTAATTGAATGTCTCGGATACCTCGGAACTCTTCGGAAGCGTTCAAGCTTTGATGAATGGTGTAATCTTAATTTATGAAGACAAATATTTGCTCTTTCTCTCGCGCTCGCCCCCTGACAATTTCCTTCTCCTCTAAAAAAAATTTGAGTTGGCAAAAGCGAAAAAAGTTTTGACTTCCATCAAGATTTTCTCATCCGAAGGCCTCTCTGTGAAAAATGACAAAAATAAAAAGAAATTGAGTTTACTCGAAAGGTTATTCTGAATATTTTATTCATAAAAAATGACTCAAGTTTTAAGTAGTCGGAAAATATTCTGGTAACGCAAGTCGAGAGATCGTTGAAATGTCTCAATAACGAGAAAACTAAATAAATTTTAATTTACGAGCTGACATCGTTAGTTAGGCTTCATTTTGAATTGCTAGTTGCACTTTTAAACAAACCTCAGCAAAGTAAACTAGCAATCAAAGTTCTCAAGTTTACGTTTGATTTGTCAAAGGCAAAAAGTTTTTGCCAAAAACATTTTAACTTTTCGTCTCTTACAGAAAATGTTGAAAATGTCATCAAAAGCAAAGCAATCGTGTTTAAATAAAAATTCGTTGAGTAAACTTTCTCAAGAGATTTATTTAGTTTGTGTCATCTCAATTATCAAGAAACGGATTGTGCAATGAAGTTCCTTACTCGGTTATCTCACGTAAAACTTCCAGCGATGTTCAGTGAATCTGAAATAAATTCTCATCATCCTTAAAGTCATGTTGAATGGAAAGTTCGAAGCAGTAAGATCAGCATCGTCTGTTAGTTCCATTGCGAGCGTCATTAACAAAGATATATCTCCATTGAGCCTTATGAATTATTGTTACAAGTGCGTTCCTCGAACCTCACCAAAGTCATGAGCTCTGCCAAAGATATTGCAAGTGAGGAGAGAAATATCGTTTCATGTAGTGTGCAACCTTCTTTCTCACTTATTTCCTTTTCTTTATAAGTCATTGGGGATTTTATATCGAACAATTTGAGATAATCTTTCTACCCCATTCCATTTGTTCGGAGCTGAGGAGTATAAATTTTGATAAAATGTATTTGTGTTCTGGCTCGTTACTCTTTCTCCTTTCGCCTCCGATACAAGCCGATCGAAGCTGATATCGCTCTATACAACTTTTTCCTGAGTACTATCTGCTGTAAACTTCCACCGTATGCTTGGGAAGGAAAAAGAGAAATCTGCCGTTCATGCCGTTTCTTCGCTCGTCGGATGCCGGAGCCATTCTCAAAATCTATGGCTTTTCATCTGCGCCATTATTCAAAACGAAAGTGGAATAAGAGGAAAAATCAATGTTATTGTTTGCTATTTCTTTGGTGGCGAGGCGAAGGAACGTGAGAGCCAACAATGGGCCGATGGATAAAGGAAGAGCAGAGACAGACGAGAAACGCCCAAACAATGAATGAGACTTTTTTTTCGTGAATTTTCCGTTTTTTTTTCTTTCATTAAACTTCCGTGTTAACAGTTTGAAAAGTCCATGCTTTTCACCTTTTAAATCTCACTCAGTGAATGATGTTTCTATAGCGCGCTCCCGTGCTTTTAGATTGTTGTGTCATTGTAAACGTTTCTTTTATGTAAATGAGCAATGAGAAATTGAGAGGCCATTTTCTCTCGCAAGTCGCAAGACGAGATATCTATGAACGTCATAAATTCATTTGTTCTAGATCATTAGAGAGAGGGAGAGGAGTCCAATAAATGTTTTCCTTTAGCTTTCTGCTCCTCTCCTCGATGAAAGATATTGTTGAAATACGAAGCGGAAGCGGAGAATATCTTTCGAGTAGCTATCCATGTTGGGTTCATAGTGATTGTCAATATTTATGAAATGAAGAAGATTACGCTTCGTAAAATCTCCGACGAATAGACTTTAAGTACAAAAAAAAGGTGCTGAGTTTACAACAAAGTTCCGCATCGACCATAAATCGTCGCTTGCTTCCGCTTGAAGATGTTATCGATGAAGGCCATTGAACAGAATTTATTTGACACATGAAAGCGAAATGTCTTGTGATGCGAAAGGAAATCAAATAAAACTCTCATTTACTCCATTAATTAATGAAGCTTCTACTTAATTACGAAGCCTTCGCAAAACATAAACTCGAGAAAATCATATTTTTCTTTCAACCATCATCTAAAAGCATACGACAATAAATCAATAGCAATGATTTATTCAAGCTTTTTGTCTTCGCCGAAATGTGAAAGAGAATTTGTTGTGAAAAGGAATAAATTATTCTTACAAACGGCGAAAAACAAGATTGAATGATAGCCACGAGGAAGAAAAAATGCAATTAATCACGCTACGTAGGCGAGTTGTCTTCTCACTACATCAGAGCTGCTGCTTCAAGACGTCAATGTTTACTGCCACGCCTCTGAGGTAGAAAAGGATATTAGAAAGCTACAGACGACTTGTCCTTGGATAAGGCTTTTCCCACAAGAGTTTCGGAAGCACTGCATTACACGTTTGATTCGAACAGAAAAAAAGAAGAAAAAAGAAAGTTTTTGCTGCTGATGCTTGTGAGAGAACGAGAAACTCAATTTATTCCAAAGGAATGTGATGTGCTTACAAAATAGTTTTTTCAATGTAAAAGCTTCATAATTTGAATTGCTTTAATCTCGAAGTTGAGCTTTTGATTTCATAATTTCGGATTTGTGTTCCGCATTCCATTCGACGTCGAATTCCCTTAGTGAAGTTGGCACAAATGGAGCGTAATGGACTGCCTCCGTGTTGTCCCTCTCTTCTCGTATAAACTGAAGCTTAAAATACAAACAGTGTTCAGCAAATTACGAAACACGCTCAGGATAATTGCTGGGCTTGAACGGCAGAACAAAAAAAGTTCTGTCATTATAATTGATGCTGTGCTTGCTTTCACAGTACATAATTATTTAATTTAATAAAGCATACGTCGCTACGGCCTTGAAGGCACGACAAGCATTTTTCCGCTTTTCACAAAAAAGGAAATTCAATTGAATTTACCTTTCGACAGCCAACAAAAAAACCACAGAAGTGAGAATCGCTAAAAATCACTCTTTATCCTTTAATCAAACGTGACTGAAATCGCCATGGCTTACGGAGTTAAAGAACCGAATCAGCAAAAGCTATTTAAACTATGTTGATAGGTTTCATGATGAGAGTTGAAAGATTCTCCATCGAGAAGTCAGCATTTAAATAAAAGTTTGATTCAGAGGCTTGAGCCAATGGAATTCACTTCATGTTTTCGTAAACGACTTGATAAGATATTCATTGGGAACGTAGAGTTCTAGAATTTAAATTTTTAATGTGAAAAACATGTTGTAAAAGTGCATCTCGGGGGAGCTTTACGAGCTTTCCTGAAAGCGATAGAAAAAGCCAACAGGATGCAGTTTATTTCGTCGATACTGTTCCTAGCTAACATAGCGAGAAGATACTTTTTAACCTTCTGCATGACTCGATGATATGCACGAAAAGCGATTAAATTTTCCCTCTGCACGTCGTTGCAAACATTTTAATGCGATGAGCTTACGATGAGCCTTTTGAGAAGCTTTTCTTTCCGATCGAATGCTGGAAGAAGAATTATTCGACATGAGCTTTTTTGAAGAACAGCATCGGGAATTAATCTTCGAGTAAAGTGGCTTTGAATCATCGGGAATCATCGGGACGACTTTTAATCAGTTGGATCGTAAAGGAAGCAAAATTAAGGTCGCTGAAAATTAAATTCCGCTTTTCCTCCTTTCAAATATAACAAAGCGAATTACAATTCATTTCCGCTTGTTCTCAAATTGCAGAAACGGAAAAAAAAGAAAATTTCATTCTCCCTCCTTCGCTTTCCCCTTTTTTTAAATTCTGTGAAATTGATGTCAGTCCGACAAAACATTTCTTTCGATTCACAAAGCGCTGCTTCGTTGTTTGAGTTGCAGAGAGTTCAGTACTTGCTTTTTGTAGTTTTCATCGTCGAGACGTTGTTAGTTTGCTCCGAGTTTTGTTAGTGAATCTCAAATAGTAGGTTGGAACAATAGAGCGATGCTGTTCTATAAGCAAAAGATACTTTCTGCGTCGCAGTTGAAAAAGCTGTCAGAGCATAAGTATAGCGTAGAGTCGAGCTCGCTGCTTGAACCATTTTTACAGGTGAATAATATAAACATCGAATGAGACTTCGGTTAATTACAATGTGTTCAAGGTTAAAGAAGTGAAAACGATTACACTCTCATTTTTAGCCTTATTGGAATTGGCTCGTATCAAAGTTGCCACTATGGCTTGCTCCAAACCTAATTACGATCACAGGACTTCTCGTCAATATTACCACTGCTCTTGTTCTCATGGCCTACAATTCTGATGCGAAAGCCACAACGCAAGCGCCACGATGGGCTCATCTTCTGTGTGGCGTAGGATTATTTATTTACCAATCACTCGACGCAATCGGTGAGCCAGAGAGGATTTTTCGAGAGAATTTCCTATAATTCAATTAATGTCATGGAAACTTTTAGATGGCAAACAGGCTCGACGGACGGGATCAGCGAGTCCTATGGGAGAGCTTTTCGATCATGGGTAAAGGCAAATGGCAATATCATCTAAGAACTTTTAACAAGAAACATTTCCGTCCCCTTAGATGTGACAGTATTTCGACCGTTTTTGTAGCGGTCTCAACGTGTGTCTCCGTTCAGTTTGGACATCATCCGACGATTATGTTTATCGAAGTGTTTGGTGTGTTTGCTTTATTTTATTGCGCACATTGGCAAGCGTACGTTAGCGGAACACTTCACTTTGGCAAAATAGATGTGACTGAGGCGCAATACGGAGTTATCTCAGTTCACGTTTTGACATTCTTCGTTGGGCCTGAAGTTTGGTCTACGAAGATTTTCGGAAAATTCGAGCCTTGGGTGTTCATCATCGGAATGACGGTTGTCACTGCATTCCTCGTTGTCAACGACTTTATTTCCACGATTCAACGAGGAGGAAGCGGAAAGAATGGCTCGACTGTCGCTGGAACGAGCGTCCTCTCACCCATCCTACCATTTTTATTCATCATCATTCCATCTTACGTGATCGCTATCAAATCGAAATCGGGAATTTATGAGTCACATCCAATGCTCTACATGATAACGTTCGGTATTCTCTTCGCTAAAATCACCAATAAACTGGTGATTGCGCATTTGTCAAAGAGTCAAATGGACTCGTTCTGGACGGAGTCGGGAATGTGCGGACCAGCGATTCTTTTCCTCAATCAATATTTCAATGAATTTATTCCCGAGTATTACGCATTGTGGCTCGCTCTTGCTTGGGTGACTTTCGACTTGTACTTCTACTGCTCGAAGGTCTGCTTTGAAATGTGCGAATACATGAAAATTAATTTGTTCACGATTCCCCATCGAGAAATGCCAACGACTAAATGACTTTTCATGCAAAAGGACAACTCTCGGCAAACGCGAAAACAACGTCATTAAAAAGCTGTGAAACTCATCCTCATCTCGAAACAAATTCGATTCGGTAATTGCAATACCGATTTATTCCTTCTCAATAGAATTATTATGATACGCAAACCAGCGATCAACGCCGTATAATTTATCAAAGTTTAATTCATAAATGGGACCGCAAATTGTGCAATTTTTGACTGCGATGCTCCCCTCAAATTCTTGCCGTCGAATTTAATTTATTATTTTGTTAGCTTCGCTGATAGAAAATTATTTTTAACAATCCAACCCGCCTCAGCCACAAAACCAATGTAGAAGAGAATTTTTGTTTTGACTTCGGAACAAGGAAAAAAAAAATTTGTTCAGAGATCAAACCGCAACAGAAGCGTATGGGGCAGTTCAGTGGCATGGAAATGCACATTGTCGAAGCCTTGGCCTCAAATCAGTGGAGACTTTTGGTATTTTTAGCTCTTAAACTCATTTAGACTTGATGAACTGAATCTTAAATAATTAACAACTCTCGACTATCATTTTTCTACTATTTAACTTTTCCTTAAACGAACAAAAAATATTTAGGTTTTTATGAAGAATCTTCGTAAGTCACTAAAATTATTACAATCGTCTGATAGAATTAAATAAACACAATCAAAACATATCTCGAATCAATTGAGCGATGAAATTGAATCTGTTAAAACAATAATCTTAATTGATTGATAATTTTCAACTCACCCCCATTAGTTGGAGCCTTAATGATACGCAATGATATTGCAAAATTATTGTTTTTATTTAATTGGCTGGATTGTAGCGTTTATTTTTTTCGCGTGTATATGCTCGATGTAAATTAATGGAACTTTTTTTTGTTACTGGTGGGTATAAGAGAAATCAATAAAGATTATTATGGCGGAAAGTTATTAAACGGGATTAAAGTGTTTTTGTGTTTTATTCTTCTCTGTGTCTCTCATGATGAACGATCGAAGTTCTCTTTTGTTGAAATTAATAACTGACAATCGTAAGTGGAACAAAACAACTTCCAAATTGCTCTGGACAATTTCGTTGAAAGTCACGAACGCTTTCGAAAGTGTCGTGATCTTGAAATAAATTTCATTGTCTTCTTGAAAGAAGAGCAAGAAAGAAAAAGCACTTAGTCGTTATTAAAATAGAAGAGAATGAGAACGAAAAGGAAAAAGGGTCGAAAGTTTCCGCATTGGCTAATGCTCCGTGGTAGTCGTCTCGGATATTATTTTCGCTAATAAACGGTTGCAGCCAGTAATCCTGACTCATTATATTTTCTTCTAAAACAAAAAGCCTTTTTCCCATTTAATTTGTCCTCATCGTCTACGATTAAGATTCTCCTTTTTTCTCTCTCTTTCTTCTTTTTCCTCAACCGTCTGCTGTATCTTTAACTTCACCAACTGGTTACTGTAGCGTTTAATACGAAAGCTTAGATGTTAATTAACTTTATGTCAGAATAAGCGGGGGTTCAATTAACACTTAAGGCGAGTTTTGATTTTGCTTGGAAAGGAACGGAAAAAGCTTTTCATTTTCGATGACAACCAGACGAAAAGTTGAATGAAAAGGAGGCGTCGTCCTAAAGCATAAAATTAATTATTCTCTCAATGCTAAGCATTGCAAATCACGTCTCGTAGAAAGAGAAAGATATTTTTAAATCACGCAAAAAGCAAATTGTCTTGGACTTTTATTTTTCCAACTGCGTATTGCTCATCATTTCATCGTCCTCCCCTCCGCTGAGGTTAAATTGATTTCTTTTCAATTTAGTCTTCAGCTCCACCGAGAAATGAAAACAAATTAAAGTATTATTTAATCGTTTTCTCCTTCCCTTTGACGCTCCGACCCCAATTCGATCAGTCGATTCTCTCGCAAAATTCGCCCGCAGGTGGTAAAGAAACCTCCGCCATCGACACTCTCGGTGACATAATTTCCTTTCATTGCTTAGAACAGAGCGAGACTTTTGTTTCAGTTCAATTATTTAAACGACAATCCGCTGAGGAAACTTTCTGTTCTCGCTCGTTTTAAATGCGTAGCCGAACGAAATTGTAAACATAAAATTTAAAATTTAACGAGCAAAGTTTAGCTCGAAGAGGAAGATAATTTCATTAAGCTCTCTCCCATCGCCGTCGTCGCTTTTAAAGCCGACGTTGCAATTGGAATAAAGAAAAAAGTTTTTAAATTTTCTGCCCCAAACGAAAGCGTCGACCGCAACCTTTATTTATGTCTATTCTTCTCGGGCTCGCTTCTCGTTTCACGCTTCGCTTTGTCCGATACATTATTAAGTTACGATTTTCGCACCGGCCGCTGGTGAAAGTAGGAAACTTCACGTTCGTCTCCTCTAGTATCGTTTCGTAAAAGGCCAACTTTGGGTATATCGAAACAATCTCCCATTATGGTGTCTCGTTCTCTGGTCAGTGGGGGTGTGTGTGTTTTACGACCACAAATTTGATCATTTCTCTCCCCACAGCTCGAGTTTATCGATGAACATGTTTTTTTTGCGCCCGTCTAGATGAGTTTTTGTTTCTCTCGATGAGTGTCGTCGCCTGACACTTTTATGTTTGTTTGTTCTATAACTTCTTCAACTGTTGTTTCTCTGCTGCTTTTTCTAGGACCTCATCAAACACATCAACAATGTCTGTCAAAAGTTTTGCTCTTCAGAAGCTTAGACAACCACAAATTGATTCCATAAGTCTTCTTCATGTATCGGGGGAGCTTTGTAACATACTGAGCAGTTTCTTTTGACGTTTGAATGTTCTCTTGAAATTTCTTTGTTGATATCTTCAATCGCACACGGTGTTTGTTCGTTTTTATATTTTACCAAAAAAAAATATTTCGTTCAATGTTCTGAAGGTTATTTTATTTCCTTTCTATTTCACGACCTCCTGATGTGTTTGAAATTCGAGCTCTTCGTCGAAATCTTCATGTCGAGCTCTTTACGACAACTGAAGAGCGAAATTATGTGCCTCGGAAACTTTATTCTCGTCTTGGCTTGATGTTTTCTCGACGTAAATCGTCTCGTTGGCGTGAAAGCATGCATGAGAACACGGTTGTTGGCTCATTTCTCTTCGTCTCTCGCCTTGTTTAAAGCATTTCTCCGCTTTTTTCGTTTTAAAATTCTTAAGAGCGAAGCTGAGCTTTAGAGGAAACTGGCGGAAACTTTCGGGGTGTGCAGAATTTAATTAAGGATCATGGGTGAATGAAAAGTTTTTTTCAATATAAAAAAAAGCTCCGAAGCAACTCAGGCAACATAAATTCCTGCGGTTAAATATCATTTATTCAGGTGTAGCTCTAGTTATTCTCGACAGCATTCTTGCGGCTCGTCTATAAAAACTTTTATGTGACGAGAGGCAAATTTTATCCTCTTGGCATTCAGCAGTCTACCAGTTTAAGCACTTATAGGAAAGAGACGAGACTTGCGAGAAGGGAGAAAATAACTTTAAAACTTCCGAATCATCTGCAGGAAGAGAAATGAGAAAACATTTTTGCAGTGGCGACGGGGTGCGGAAGGATAAATTAATTTTAAGTCTTTACCGTAATGGCTTCCAGTGCTTATTAAAGAGAAAGGAAAAGATGAAACTTTCACGTCTGATCGCGAACTTTCAAAGAAAGAAAAAAGAGTGAAGGAAATTTCCCTCTTGCTCCCGTAATCGTTTGCGAATTGACGTTGATGCGATCTTCACTGCGGATGATTTACAACCATTCTCGTTCGTGGGTTGAAATCAAAATTCACTGCAAAGTTCTTCGTGTCCGATGACTGTCAGGATTTATATTTCAACCATCAGCTTCACGAGAGAAGTGGAGATGCCAGAGCTCTTCTGTTATTTCATAAAAGGGGATCGTAATTACGAGAGGAGATTTCAAAGTGAAAAAGAACAAAAATGTAAATAACAATTTCCCTTGACGGCTTCACTCTTGGCGTCTGTTTCTTTTTAATTGCTTTTTTTTTTGTTCGCCGTGCATTCAATGAGAGTATGACTAATTATTCTTGAATTATGGGTTAACGAAAGGCGCTCGTTGAACCTTTTGTGAGTCGTCACTTATCGAAACAACGAGCTAATGGAGTTGAAAATATTTTCCAAACGAGTGAACTTATCGCGTCAGGGACAAAATTGAATTTTTTTAGTTTAGCGAACGGATTCTGATTGATGCTCATCGCTCGCTAAACTCCCCGAAAATGTTTGCCGAACGAAGCGCTAATTGTTTTTCCTTTCATACTTGACATGAATTATTTTTGGAATAATCTAGTTTGTCAACATCAGAGAACTCTACTCATGTCGAGAACACATTGATCGATAACCAATCTTTCATGCTCGACTCACTCTCCCTTTAGTTTCGGTTCTTTAGTTTGATGTTGATGTTTACGAGAGCTTGTTTAGCTCTTCCAATATTATTACCGCTTTTCATTTCACAAAATATATCAATAGCCCTTCATACGAAGATTGGCAGCTTCAGCAATTTCTTCCTTCAATGAGTTTATTTTCGTCTATTCACTTGAATGAAACATCGCTTTTCTGTTGATAACAAGGACACTACGTTGGACGTATTTAAGTTCATTACTATCAATTGAGGAAAGAGCTTTTTGTATTTCGATAAGAAATTAAAAGTCAAACTCATTTTCTTTTCGTTTCTCAAAGACTTCCGTTCAAATGGCTTTTGTGTTATTTAAAAAAAATCTTTCTCTTCACTGGCACAATAAAAAATCCAATTAATATGGTTTCAAGCAATGAAAATTTATCTGCTATAATCTTCTTTTTTTCATCTCCTCTCCCTGTGTTCCATTTTCCCAGCCGCAAACAGCTCGAGAAAAACACAATTTCGTAGATTCTCGAATGAACGAGATTGAGTGCAATAAAATAAAACTCTCGAGTGCACACACACAAAAAGAATCCAATTTCAATCATTAGGAGAGAGAAAGCACATAAGCGAACATATTGAAGGAATCTAACAGACGGATTGAGCAATAACAGAATTAGAGCAAAAAGCTTTTCGGCAGCTTTTCTTTCTAAACAATCGTTCCCGGGAAGAAGACGACGAGGATGATTGGAGTGTTTGTGTGTGAGATGAATTCATCGAATTGAATTGAATTCGCATTAGCAGCAAATCCCCAATCGTGTGTTTGAAGTTCACTTTCTCTTCGTTGCTTTCGAAGAGCCCGTTGGCTCTTTAATTAGCACTGAGATTCCACTTCATTCTGATCCAGTCGTCACATAGCAAAAGCAAAGCTCAGGCAAAAAAAACCACTTCAACCTGAAACCGCTGAAATTCAATTATAATTTTTTCCCCGCACTCCCACACTTGCATAAACATCCATGCATAAAATATATTTCGTCGCCCTTGATGACGTATGCCTTGTAGTTTAACAGATTTTAATTTCATTAATTCCAGGTTCTGACCAAATTTACAAATTGCCGCACTGCAGATTTCATTTCTATTCATCCAAGCGATTGAGACCGACGACGACGACGAACATCATATTTGGATGGGAGACGACGAGAATTGCTTTGATACAAATAACTCGAGAGCTAGATTTGTCTATGGCTACATGAAATTTATATTAATAAACATCGCCTGAACCAGAGTGAGAGGACAAACGAGAGAAGCAGTAGACCATTTAAGTGGAGAGTGAATAATAATATCAGCCCAATATTATCAGCCGGAATAGAATCTCATAAGCATCGGACAAACAAACACTCAACATAAAATTTTGTGTGGTTTCAGTCGAGAGAAACAGCTTACGTCTCCCAAAGCTCACTCCCCTTCTTTCTGGAGAAGGAAAAACAACAAAAGCGAGGCTCGCCTGCTGTCTGTATGTCGACGAATAAATTTTTGTCACTCTGCTTTTATCTACAGTAGCTCAGAGAGAGGAGAAGAATTTTTTATGTAAATACTACATTAGATCTGATTCAAACAGACTCCATGCTGATATGATGAATAGAAATTGAGCGATTATTACTAAATCTAAAGCCTTTTGGACACATTCTAATCGACATCGGAACGGAAGCTTTTCTATTAAAATATTTCTGCTCCTAGCGATCAATTATTGGAAATCGTAACAAACTGAGCCGGAAAGGACGAAAATGATCAATGTAAATTGAATCAAATACATTTGGGACGAAAGTAGAATCATCATGAGTTATCATTGGAAATTGATTGCGAGTCGATAGTAGCATGTAGAGCTATTTCAATAGAGAAACTGTTCAAACAATTCGCTTTTGTCATTAAATGAGCAGCAGCAGACGTCAAGTGAATCTTCTCGATTGGAATCAGTTTACGCTTCGAAGTAGATTCAGTGATGTTTAATAATTGTAAAAAACCAATTTAAAATCGAGAGCTAGAGAAGCAAAGTCAACAGAAATCCCAATTAAATAATCGTTTAAATAAACACAGGAGTTGTTGGATTAGCAAAAAAGCTGAAACTATGGTGAGTCAAGTTTGTAATATTTAATTTGGGTCTTAAATCTATTAACATTTTTAAATTTAAATTGAAATGTGGGAGACAAACAAAAAGTTGTAAATAAAACTTTTTTCATTTGGAGTTCGCTCGTTCGAAACAATTCCAATTTGTTTCAGTGGTTGCAAATAAATTTTCTAACGAAATGCATAACTATCGCGTTTCGTAGCTAATTTTGTTGAAAACTTTCGCGCAATTCAATTGCTGACGTATCTGTGAAGAGACTTGCATGTCGTTCGTGATGAAGAATTTATTGTCAAAATTTATCTGCCACATATGCTCAAAGTTTCTCTAAGGAGAAGGAAAGTTTCATTGTTCGATGTCGTCAATCTAGAGATCTCAATAGAAGAGACAATCGACAATAGCAATAATGAGTTCAACAGAGAATAGATTTCCCACAAGTCGTGAGTCTAATTTGATTGCATTACAAGGCATCAAATTGATTGAGTATCGCTTGCTGGAAACTTCTTGCTCGAGGACAAAAGCACGAACCTTTTCGTTGAGCCTTTTCCATGTTCAACAAAACCATGAGAAGTGATTTCTAAAACGAAATTAAGCGATCAATTTTTAAATATAAGAAGCTTAAGAAAGAAAAAAAACTTTTCCTTCCTCCTTGACACACCTAGAGTTCGGTTTGATTAATGATCACGTCGCTTTTCTTTGATAAAATTATTTGCTTGGCCTTCTCTGAGTTGAAGAATGAAGAAAACTTTTCGGTTTTGACACATTCTTGGTATGATACGCTTTAAAGAATTCACATTAAGTCGAAAGTTTTACTTCATCTTGTTAATGGTCTAAGGGAATGTAAATGTTGTGGCAACTTCAAAAGTTACCTTTCAAAAGAAACATCAAAACGAGCCTCGTCGTGTTTATGCTCCACTTCTCACACTTCCCTTTTAAAAGGCACAACTACATAATTTATGTTTATTTAGTTGGAGCTTTGCGGTTTGATTGCTAAAGAGATATTTCTCTGTAAGTTTAAAGGATCTCGAGGAGAAATATTGGGGAGAGGAGTCTTCTTAGATTTATTAGCACGGAAGAGGGAATCTCTCCTTTCTACCGGAAGCTTGTTTTTACTTCTTCGCGAGCTATTAAAGTTAGTCGCGTTCTACTTTCTTTTATGTTAATTTCATCTGCTGCTGCGGGAGCGTGAAAAAGAGAAAATTGTCAGATTTATCACCGTGCTTTATAAAACGAAAGAGAAAAAAATTGTTCATGACGTGGAAAAAAAAGCGCGGCAAAAGAAACCTTTGCTACCTTTTTACAGTTTGTTCATTTACATGGCGGAGGCAAGGTTAAGGAGATGGATAGAAAGCGAGTAGCTGGCATAAAACTCTGAGGTTTTTGTGGCAATCAACCATAATAAATTAGGAGTGAAGTTAAATAAAAAATAGAGTAAAAAAGAACTTTTTTATTGCTTAAGCTTTTCTCACAAAGAAAAACATTTTCAAAGAAAGGAAATTATTTTTGTTAATTTCGGAAAGTGATTCATAAAATTTAGGTCAAACTTTTCATCTAATTAGATTTTACCAAATAGATCCGATCAATAAATTACTGAACCTCATAGAAATTTAATGATAACAAGAAATTTCCTTCTCTCTATCTGAACGGTTAATCAATTTACATAATGCTGTACTTTGCCTCGAATTGTTTCCTTCCACACATCCGAACTTTGATGCTTTATGATTCCGGCAGTTTAGACAAAACTGAATGTCCTCATACAAAAATATATTACATGACAATCGATTGATTAACAATGATGTTAGATCAGGTATCCACTTAAGCTTTCGTAGTCATGTTCAATGCTACAAAGGAAAGCAATGTGAATCCTTTTGTTACATCATAAGTCATGCGACTCGTATCCAAGTGCTTAATGAATAAGAACTATCTTAATCTCAAAATCTCCCCGTCCATCACAAACGCTAACTCGATTTTAACTAAACTGACGAGCAGAGTAAAGCAAATAATTTTATAAAAAAAAACTATGAGCTCACCGATAATCAAACTAATGGAAAACTATGATAAATGAATGAACTTGCCATTTCTTATTTTTACTCTACTCTCCGTGGGTGTGATGAGAAGATAAAGTTCAAAATCCGATAGCTACGATCCGAGACGAGAAGGAAATTAAAAGTTTTTAATTACATTAGTTGGATATAAACGTGAAACGATAATGACTATATCAAGAAAAGCGATTCCTTCTCGTTCTGTTGCTGTCTGTTTGATGATGGCAATAAGAGGATAGTGTTAGTGTTATGGGCGAAACTCCGAAGGGTAAATGGAGATAATTTGGAAAAACTTCTCACCCAGCCACTATTCAGAAGAAGGTGACAGTAATTTCCCGTCGAGCGAGCATATTTTTTCCTTTCAAATGTTTACCCTTGAAAGTTTATGAAGACATCGTAGATAATTTATGAAGCAAGGCTGGGGAGAGAAGAGACAGAGAAAAAAAAGTTCCTCGACGCTCTAACAACTTCATCTATCGTTCCGCACTGAAACATTCAGTGAAAGCGATCAAATGAACTCATTCGTCAGTCTATCTGACGATGATAGCGAAGATAATTTTCCAGCCACTGAATCATAATGGAAAGATGAATACTTACGACTCGAAATCCGCAAAAACCTCGTCTCCGACAAAATCCCATTAAAACGCAGCTAACCGCGTAAAATTAATAGTACGCTGATAATTTATAATTGTGTGTGCATGCGCCATTAAGTTGCTTCGTTGCGAAAAGGATTTTTCACGCTGTAATTGGTTTTTCATCATTTTCCAGATCATCCGATGTGATACACTCGCTTGTGGCGTTTTATTATTAAATTTCGTCGCATTGATACGCTCATGCAAAATATCGGAGTTTCCTTGTAAAGGAAATGGTCTCTGTCTGCCGCTCGACAAATACTGCGACGGAATTGATCATTGCGGGGATTTGAGCGATGAACCAAAGTTTTGTACAGGTAAATAAATAAATTTTCCGCTGAACGCTTCGACAATAAATTAAAATTTCATTCTCGATCATCAATCTTCTTTACAACAGTTTGTAATCGAACGTATTACGGTGACATTGGACGAACGTATTCAATTCAAGTGCCAACGCCTCAATGGAATCGCATCCCGTTTCTCTGCCATTTAACTTTTACTGCCTCTGGACACGAGCAGGGAGATATTGTTCAGGTAACGAAAACTTTTTCTTTCACTTCTTGTTCTTAATTTCGTGTTTTCTCTATGCAAACTCTTTCGTTCCGTGAAGAAGCGAGAACTTTTTTTCCTCCTTCCTTCTTTTCACATCCAATTGTGAAATAAGAGAAGCGCAAAGCAATTTCTTCTGCAAATATTCAAACACAGCAGAGAGTTTTCTTTTGCTCAACGAGGATTATAATTTGTTCGTGAATATTTCATCGATTTTTTCCGTCTGCTGAAAGACACAGATAAATTATGATCGTTTGTTCCACATCCATTAGTTCTAAATAAAGCGCCGTTTAATGTCGAGCAGGCGGCGCTTATTTCCATCCAGCATAAACTTGCAGATTTCCATCGATTTTTCATGCAGAACGAAGAACTTCTCCCATTCGCAGTCGTTGCAACGTTGGGTTCTCGTAAAGTCGATTTAAAAAATCTGGTTCACATTGAAAAGTCTTGAAGCTTACATTGTGAAACATGTTGTTGACTGTAGGGTCGAGCGACCTCAACTCTAGAATGTTGAAGCTAGTTTTATGAAGCTTAGAAGATGTTCCAATTACATCGAACACGAAAGGTTTCAATATCAACTTGCAAGTGCTTTCAGTTAGAGAAACTCAAGCGACGAGCACAAGCAACAGGAATAATCCACCATGTGTGACAGTTTCACACTCTCTGAGCTTGAATCACAAAGCTTCGTTCCGTTCGAGTGCATCGAGATTGATGATTGAATCATGCGGGAACCATTTTACATTCTTAGTCCGTAATCAGAGGAAAAGTTACTCCTTCGAAGTGAATCCAAGAGAATCATTTGAAATGGAGGAAAGTTTTAATTAAGAATCAAGTGCTCCGTCGTAATTAAGAAAATTCCCACTCTTAGACGGAAAATGTTAATTGCAGAATGAAAATCATTAAACTTTTGTTTGTGTTACTTTCAATTTTAAAAAATACTCGAACATTACAAAAATAAATATTAAGCACTTCGTAATATGCGCCCTGGTTAAATAAATTTGTTTAGAACTTTCTTCTGATGTTTGTTAAATTTAGAAATGTTTGTGCTTTGCATTAAGTTGATTGCGTGATCGTTGAACTTCATTCGACGTCATAAGGAATTTAATTTACTTAATTAATGAAAATCAATCTTGTCGAGAGAACGAAGAAGACTTTTCCTTTAACGAATTACTTCCTAAGCTTCAGAAATAAAACTATAAACTTGAGAAGATTCAATCAATTGTTATGGTAAGCTTCTTGTTGCTTCACATCATCATCATCATGAAGATTCTTCATTCAATTTATTGTCTGCTCCTTTTGGGTTCCTTAAACAAAAATTTCTCGAAAATTGTCTCTGAATATGGTTTGATTACGTAACACGAAATGTAATTTAAGCTTCAAGCATGCAAAAGAAGTCCTAACTACAACAATTGAGGACGAAGAACCGAAAGAGAAACTTTTTCGTTTAAGGAACTCAAATGAAAACATGTTTCGGAAAGTTTTTTGTGAAAAGCTTTGCAGGAAAATAATTTTCACGTTCTATGGAACGCATCAGAGTTTACAAGGAACGGATTAAAACGGAAATTAATGCTCATTCAAGATGATAAGTGCTTTCAGTTGTTTTCAATTGAGTCACTCAACCTTTTGGAAGGAATTTGAATTCTAAATTTAGTTTTTCTTTTCTTTTTTGTCTCTCTCCACAGATCATTTTCGATGGCTTTACTGTCGGTCGATTTGACGAAGGTATCGCTGATAATGACTTTGAAACAACAGATGTGAGTCTGATGTTGTCAAGCTCGGGTGCTGAACTCCCAGGATGTCCCGATGGATTTATGCAGGTAAGAATGGCTCTCCATGAGAAAAAAGGGACACGAACTGAAAAAGTATCTTGAACTTTCATCTCGTTCGTTCTCCCCGAACGCAAAAAAGCGGAGAGGAAAGTGCCATGATACAAATGGTGAACTAATGGCAAAATCATTATATTCGTTTTTACAGTTAAGTGAGCTGGGTCGACCTTTCACGGGCGGCTCCTGGTGTGGGACAGCGAGTGGTGTTCAGCAATATTTTAGTGAAACTTCAACAGTTACAGCATCTGTGAAGGTAAATTATCCAAAAAGAAAAACATCCTCGCTATTAATTCTAATTCGACAAAACTCTCCCGACAATTCTCATCAGGTGTTCCATTTGCCATCGATTCAGCAAGAAGTCCCTTTTGAGTTTAGGATTCGTTACAAGTTTTTGAGTCAAAGCGAAGCGACTGTGAGATACGGAACATCATCGGATTTGTTTGATCTCGGTCGTGTCTCACCGGGAACTTATTGTACGCGACAGTTCGAGGAATGCTATCGTAATAAATGTCGACTGCAGAGTCCCAATTACCCGGGGATGTATCCACGCAACGTCACTTGCTACTGGACAATCCGTCAGAAGACAGTTCCGACATGTAAACATGCCATGATCTCCGTGAGTCAAGAGAACAGTCACAAATCTCTTGTAAAACGTTCGATTGCAAGTCTCAATAAGACAGCACGTACAGTCCGCGCTTGGTCAGGTAATAAAAACATTTTTAGGAGAAGAAACTCGAGAGAATGGCAAAGACATCCCAAGAATCATCGACTAACGTTTTCCCTTCTCGTCTTTCAATCCCTATCTAGATTGTACTGGCGAACGTGATCACTTAATATTTTATGATGGCAGCTCTACAAATGATCCAGTGCTGGCAAAGTTCTGCGGCGGAGATTGGCTGCCAAAAGTTGTGTCAAGGTAATTATTATTGCGGTTTCGTTGGCTAATGTGTCGTTCAATTAATGTCACACATTTCTCTGCTTCTCGCTCTAAACTTTCTTCGCCTCAATCTGATTTATAACGTTTTGTATTAATAGGAGCAATGAGATGTTAATTGCCTTCCATTCATCACCCTACTCGGCACCACTGCAAACAGGAACACCGAACCGGGGATTCGAGCTTAACGTTGACATTCTCTTCACGGATTCTGACTCCTACGACTTTGTCCAAGCCCCGAAATGTGAATTTCACATAAATGCATCAAGTCCAGGTGAGGACAGAGAATTTCTTTCATAATAAATTCTCTCTTGTGTTCGTTTTGGGTCAAGAAGAACTTCTGTCTTGTCTCACTTTTCGTCACAAGTTGTTAAAGCAAATTGCATGAGAAATATTTCATTCTTTCGTTATATTCGCGTTTCCCTTTACGCTTTCACTTCCTCCTACTCAATTTTCCCACTCATTGTTCTTTGTTGAATAATTTAATACGATTTTGATATAAGCTATCTGTCGTAATAGAGTCTTTTGTCCTCTCAACGATCTTGATGTCCTTAAACGATCTCAGCTTTAGACGCTTCAAGTGCTGCCTCATCCCAACATATGCTCGCGTAATCACTCGTTGAGTGATATTTGAGATGGTAATAAAGCTTTCTCGTCTCAAATAATATTAAATTGAAGATTTCATCCTTTGGATGAGTATTAACTTCGTTATATAAGCAAACAACAACTAATTGTGTCAATAGCACTCTTTCAACAACGGCATTGCCGTGCATTTTGTTTGAGTTAATTCGTTTCAGCCTCACGAGAGAAGGAAATTAATTTTGTTGTCATTCTCTAATTGATTTTTCTCTTCTGAGTTTGTTTATTTTTGCGACAGTAATGTTGCACTCTCGTTGTTGATACATTATGTACGTGCATGCAAATTTAAACATCAAAGCTCTGCTCAGAGTGAGCAAACAAAGAAAAGAACGAAGAGAAAGAGAGAGAGAGGACATCACGTTTTTAAAAGCGCACAATAGCGTTTTCTATTTATGATATTGGCAGAACGGAAAAAAAAGTTTAACTTTAGAAATGTCAGGAAAAGTTTTTCAGCTCAAATTGAAATTATGAAGCTTAGGGCTCTCGATAGACGAACGTGAAACGAGAGAGCAGAGGGAGAAATATGAAAGCGCAATATTTAAATTGAAGTTTTTATGTAAAATATTTATATTAATCTTGTTAGAAGAATCTTATCCCTCGCCAATCCTGTTTCCTTTATTGCCATTCCGAATGGCTTTCTACCTTTTTTCCCAAATTCTCAATGAACTGCTTTTCTCCGAACCCAAAGCCGAACGAAAAATTGCGAGCGGCACTAAAATTTTTTGGAGGCGACTTCTTTTGCATGAAGATCTTATTTATGACTCCTTGAGGGCTAATAAATAATTTGTAAACAGGAAGAGATTATAAAGGTGAATTTATACAGTTTAGAGCGAGTGAGGAGTTTCTCATAAAAACCAACATTTGATGGTCGATAAATTCTCGAGTAAAACGTTTGTGTATGCAAAGCTTTTGATGACACAAAGGCTGTCGGGGTTCGGTTGACAATTTCTAAGAGATGCTTTTCCCATTGACATGAAAATCTCAATTACTTTGTAAGAGGAAGCTGAATCAGGACAGTTGAAAATTGCTTCTTCGTTTAAGTGGACGGTTGAGACATATTGAGCTTTTGAATTGCAGAGGAAGGCGCCTAACAGCATCCGAGAGACACCTTTCGAAAGCAAATTATTTTAATTGAAAGCTGTTATTTCGACTTTGGTCTTAAGTCCCAAAGCAAGCATCTCAATTCAACGATTCGTGGACAAGACAAAGACGATGAGGAGGATGAAAAAAAAACTAATTTAATTCTGTTTTATTTACCTTTTCTATTCCATTCGCTTCCTCAACTGCCCTAATTGCTTTTTTAATCCCGATTTAATTTGAGTTTCTCTTCTTCATCCTCTCAATGTATTTCTTATGCAGACGACGTAATTATGTCTCAGCGCAACGGAAGAGTGGGACGATTATTGAGTCCACGCCATACTCTACCGCCGAACACAACATGCACGTACTATTTCCACGGATTTCCCAACGATCTAATCTGGTTATCTTTCACGAGCCATCATCTGCAACTGCTACAGCCAGTCACTCATGACAATTTGACGGCTTTTGGACAGGTAGGGAAGGGCTTAAAGGCAAAAGACTTTTCGCAAACGAGAGACGGGAATTTGACTTTAATTTAATTATAGAGCGACCAACCAGCTACACAGTGGATTGCTAGGATGAGATTATATGACAGCGCGGGCACTCAAAATCATAACAAATTGCAATCAACACCTCCATCGCCAGGCTTGACATTGCAACAGCATCAGCAGCAGCAGCAGAGGCTCAATATAACTAAATTGAAGCAGACTCGGAATTATTATCGAGGCGAGGACACAAAGAATCCGCTAGATTATAAGAGCTATAAATTTAATATGGAGCAATCATGGAACCCAGTCAATAATTACATTTACGGTCCGACGATGAACAGCGTGTACAATCAGCCGGATAAGGAGACTTCAACCCATAGAAAGCAGGAACGGCTTTCGAATATTAATAACGTCAGCAGAGATCGGGACAAGAATAAAATCAGCGACGAGCACGAGAAGGATTTCTTTGGAAAGACGAGGAGTCGACCCGAGAAATCCTCAAACCGTAAGTTACTCGGTGAGTTCATCAACAACGAAGCACCGAGATTGTGCGACCATGCGGTGGAAGAATACCGAGCCGATAGCATCAAGAAGCGATATTGCACTCCTTTAGAAAGCTACGTTAGCACAGGACGAGATATGGTGAGAAGAAACTTTTTTATTTTTTTCTCACAATCTTTAATCTTAACTTTTCAATTCTTCTTAATCACGCTATTCTCATAGAAACTTGAGTTTCACACGGCAACCGGCACCGCTCTCTACCCTTACTCATTCTCGGTGAATTATGAATTCGTTGACACTGAGATGGGTGGAGATTTGATAGCTTTCGACGAGAAGAATGAAGAGGATAAAAAGTTGGAAAGTGAATTTGCGTTATGTTCGAGGACATTTAAGAGTCGTCGCGGCGAGTTCCGTTCGCCTCGGAATATTTTCCTTCACGGGAGAGGAGGAGCAAAGAATCTAAGTTGTCTGTACCGCTTTGAGGCTTCGCTGGGCGAACAGGTTTGTACAAATCGATTTTCTCTCGTTTCCATTTTTTCTGCGATTTAACGAAAATAAAAAAACTTAAACGTAAGCGTAAATTGCGAGACTCCAAATGATTAATGGACTTGTCTTCTAGATTCGCATAACGCTCTACAACGTTTCCTTTGGCGAAAGTGGAATGTGCTCGACCGAAACAGACATCCACACAGGACGACCCCGATGTCAGACGGCAGATAGTGTCGAAGGGAACAGCGTCAATTTGAAAATGACAAACGATGACAGTTCAAAAGTCCGTGAACTAAAAATTTACGATGTCCCTTATCAACACACAAGGGTTCAAATGGGATGCATTTGTGATAATCAATCAATCTTTTATAATCAACCGCTCACGTTTCAATCTAACTCGCCGACACTGGAATTGACATTTATAGCTACCAAACTAAACATCACCGAAGATTTCATGGATCTTTACTTCTACGCATCGTATGAGATTGTAAAGGTCTCGGATTGCAAATATCGACATAAGCTGACAAGCACGGGAGGGGAAGAGAATGCTCACTTTAACATTCGAAATATTGACAACAACTGCAATGGAATGGCGTGGCTTGTTGAAGCGAAGAAATTAGACCACAGCTTATTTATTCAAGCTTGGGGTACAATCCTACCTCAGAATCCAACACCAGAAGAATTTGCCAAATGCCAAACGAAGAATCGACTTTTAATTTATTCAGGTCACACGATGGGAACAATCCGCATCATCTGCCCAACGATTAAGTCAGACCTTACGTCTCTGCAGATCTTCTCCGAAGACTGGATGACTTCATTCACGTTGCCAACAAAGTAAGTTAAATCGCTTGTAAATGTCCATGAGATTACACATTTTCTTCAATGAATTTACAGACCAATTAGCATGATTATCGAGCCAATATTACGAGAGCCTGGCGGCGTTTCCTTTGCTTGGATGGAGATTCAGAGAACGAAGGCTTCGCTCGTACAACAAATCGATCAGCAAACCAACTTCACAGCCAACGATACATTGCAAGAGTTTGGTCTGTACCCGAAGGATGGCGACTGCGAGCACAAGTGTCCGGAATTAAATGCATGCATAGCGAGTAATTTATGGTGTGATGGTAATTGTTTTGCACGCAAATCTCTCTGTGGCCTCTTCACCCTCTGTTCTATTATTTATTTAAGGTTACGAGAATTGCCCGTCGGGATACGATGAGTCGTCGAGTGAATGCGGTGCGACTAGAAAACTCTTGGAGCTTCCCGCTGGCTTGTTTGCAGCGTTGGGATGCTTGGCAGCGGGAATTGCAGCTTGCCTTATCTTCTGTATGGTTGGAATTGCCCGTCGGAAGAAGACGCCTAAGCCCAACAAACATCCCTCACCAGCCACAACAATCAATGGAACTTACACGCTGCCCAAAACCAATGGCGACACATTGAAGAAGGACTCTCTATTCTACAATCACGACCACGACTCCTGACATATGCTTCAACCGGTGGATTACGTGGACTACATTCATGTCGATCGTGAGACTACAGTGTGACCACCGGATAGCACTCAATACGAATCTTTTTACTACACAAATGAGATTATTGATTATGATAATTCAATTTACAACAATCATCTTCAACCGAATACGTTTACGAATAAACTTAATCATCTAGTTATGGTTCTTTGCATCTTTTTTTAAAAATGATTTATTGTTATGTAAGTGCGAGAATCTATTGATTGAAGAGAAACTCTTTACTCTACGTATAAGGAAGAAGACTATTGAAATATATTTTTAAACTCAATCGTCATCAAAGCGAGAAGCAATTAATGCAATACGTTTGACACTCTCTCGTCTTGTCGACTCGAGAGATATGATTTTAAAACTTTACGGTTTCTCAATGATGACACACTTTGATAGAAGAAAGATGAAAATGATAATGTCGCCCCTTCCTCTATTCTTCCTCTACAAAGCAAGAAAGAAAGAAAATGAAAAGAATGAATAGGATTAAGCTTAAAATAATTATTTCTCGAATCGTTTCTGGGAAAAAATATTTAAGACATGACAATGATCTTTTTAAAAAATGCACTTGGAGAATTCTCTTTTTTGTTTGAACGGTTAATGAGCAGAATTTTCCACTCGACAGACTTGTCAGAGTTGAAAGATAAAGAGAAATCGATTTGAACTACTGGACAAAAAGATTGCGAGAAGCGAAGCTGAAGCTTGCCATGCAGAAAATTAACGAAACCTTTTCTTTTTGCTCAAAGCAAATTTCGTTCGTTTGTTCAAGATGCTGTAAAATTGGTCTGCGCTCGGCGACTTTTGAAATGTGCATAAGCAAATCTCATCGGGAATTGTGCACTCTTCCAGCAAACTTGAGATTTTGTTTTTCCAAGCTGACTTGGTTCTACTTTGAGCGCATTACATTTCTTTGATATTTGCCTACGAAGAGCTTTAAAAGTTTTGTTCGGATGTTAAAGGTCCCATCAGTTGAGAAGTTTATTTCAAAAAATGAATTTGGATCTCTTAGATCGCGACGTAGAGTTTAAGTTTCTAGTTTCACGAAACGGCACTGAAAATATGATGTATATTACACCTCAAAGTCCTCAAAGTGAATGTTTAATCACAGATTCAACCAACAGATAACCAATTAACTGCACCACCCTCTGCTCATTGAAAACAGACGAATTATTGAAAAGAAATCAAATGTTCTCGTAATTTTAATGTTTGAATGGAACCTAGATGATGCAGGAAGCTTTTAAAACTTCAAAATGATAAACATTAAGATTAAATAGCTAACTTATTAGTAAAAAGAAAATCTTCTCCGAAGAAAGTTACAAAAGAAAATCAATTCTCGTAGAATTTTTGTTTCCTGAACGAAAATTCCAAAAATTCTAATAAATGTAAAAAAATGATGACAACTAGGACAGAAAATCTTGTTAATAAAACTAAATAATTCAATTGATTTCTTTGTGTTTTAATGTTGGTTTGATTCCTTTCAGATTGAATTTATAAATAGCCGGAATCAACCCTTCAGAAGATAAAGCTTTCTTGAGCTTTCATTTAAAATTTTCCGTTAACTGAGAACCTCACAAATGTCATCAGTTAAAGTGTTTCGAATGAAAAAGCTCGGGAAAGGCTCTGCAAGAAAAGCTCAATCTCATCAAGAACTTCAGTTAATATTTGTAATTAAATATGAATCCTTTTATGTTAACACTTGAAGTTTAGCTCATTTACAATCTTCGCTGAATTTAAATTTCAATGTTTTCGTAAGCACTTTACTTTCGTCGTCAATCTCAATTCCTCTTGAATTTCCCCTCAGATTGCACAAACAAATTAAGCTGCAACTTTAAGCAAATATTTATTCTCGCATCTCATCTCATCTCATAAAGTGTATCTCTCGAAATAAGCTTATAAAAGGAGAGGGAGAAGAAACTTGTCCCTCGAGTCAATGTCATAAAAAGTTTGTAAAATTATTTTCTGTATCTTATGTGCGTGCCATCAGTAATCGTAAATTTCATAATTTTTTATCAATATATAACATTTTTATATCATTCCCAACTCCCTACAGTGAATTTGTCACAACTCCCATAAAGCAGATAATCAGGAGCCGGTTGCGCCGCATTCACAAATTTCCCACATGATCCTTTCGATCCTACACCAAACTTTTTCCCGCTTACTCGCTCGATGATGAAATATACAAAAGCGTTAAATTTTTAAGCATTTTTATGGTTTGACGGCTTCGAGCGACGGAAACACATCGAAATATCGATGGTGCCATCAATATCATTCACCCCCTTCTGCTGGTTGAATAAATGAATAAAAAATGACACCGAGCCGTTTTCCTTCACGAGGCATCGCATCACATCATCATCCGCGAATTTTTCTGTGTAAATGATTATATTCTCACTTTCCTTTCTTATTTCATCGCTTCTTCTTCTTCTTCTTTTTCAACCGTTTGAGCGTTCGGTAAAGGGAAAAGCGTTGTCGTCGTTTTGTATGAAGATAGGGATCTATTTAGTGCTCTCTTATACACGACGATAACAACTCCAGAAGAGATATTTTTTTGAAACTTCGAGTAGATACAGTTAAAAGCCGCCATTCTTCATGCATGTACAATAAAGCTATTCCATATTTTCTCACGCATTTCTCGAGGGAAAAAAGATTGCTTAACCTCTCCGGAATATCTTTTTGTATCTTCCTTCTGTCGTTCAACCTACAATGACGTAAGTGAATGTGAGTAAGATGCGAAGTACTGTCGTTATCCTTAAGGGAAAGAAGACTCGCATTCGAAACTTTCTCACCTCGCAGGCGTTTTTCTTTTTTAGGCTCCTCTCGCAATAATATTACGCTGCCTAATACATTTCGTCTTCCAAGACGAGAATTCGAGGTTTTCTTCTTTGTGTTTTTCGGTGAAAGTGGAGCGAGGAGGAAATTGCTTCACATACTACAGAAAGCAGAAGGAAGCCGAGGATGGGGGAGGGAAAAAACGTGAAATATTACATAATAAATAATTTACGGAGAGGAGTTTTACGAATTGGTTGCTGAACGATGTTGAGTTCGAGGCAGTTTTGTGGAAAGAGAGAAAAGGAGCTCGCTTTGAATTCAGTGAAAGGCGGAAAAATTGAAATAAACCATGAGACATGTCAATTGTTCTGAACTAACGAATATGAAGATCTATTGACTTCAATAAAACCGAATGCCCTTACTGTGCGCACTCGGTAACACAAGATATTGTTATTTATTGTTTAACATTAATTCCTTTGCTACAAACTTTCACTATGCATGTGACGGAGATAGACGATAGTCATCACAGTTTAGCTTACACTCTCTATACACTAACTCTCTCGCTAGTGGAAGGTGTTTGAACTGAGCTAATAAAACCGTAAACCAAGAAGAATGTGTTTACGTTCGAAACTAATCGTCTGCTTTACAAATCCGCAAACTATTTTACACACTTCACAGTTTTAAAACTTTCCTCCTCTCATTCAATGTCGATGAATGAGTCGTCGAGAGTTTAGAAAAATGTAGACGAACTTGTTTGTTATTCGAAAAGCTCAATTACAAGGAGCTAGAAAGTTTTTCAACACAAAATCCCGTTCGATGGAATCCTCTTCATTCACCTTAGTAACAAAGCAACCGACTTCAAGTGCTCACATTTGAACTTTTGGTACGAAATCCCAAAGTTCTCCCTCCGAGATGAGCAGCAGCCAGAAACGTCTAATTGATTAAAAAATAAATTTTCTGCTCCCTTCACTCGAAAGTGGTTTAGGTTGTCATGGTTTTTGTCAACGGATTTAGAAAATTGTTTGTGGGAAGCATGAAAAAATAATGTAATACACCAAAAAGAGACGAGAAAAGTTCCCCGAAAAAAAAAGTTCTGCTGGAATGTTCATGCTGGTTGATTGGGTTGGATGGCAGTGAAGTTTTCCTTGTTATGTGTGAAGCAAAGCAAAGTAAAAGTTTCGAGCGTTCTTGCCAGTTCCGGTGCTCGCCAAGTGAAAACGACTAAAAATTGCTTTTTCAACTTTTCGTGCATTTAAGCTAATTCATGCACGAATCCGATATTTTATTTATAGCTGAGCGTGCATCAAGAGAAAAGAAAGAGGAATGAGAGGTTTCGATGACCTGATCTGAGAGGAGTTCTAAGAAGGGTCGTTGGAATTTCCTTCGAAGATGAAGAAGAAGTTTTCCTCCGCTGCTTCAAAGTTCAAAGCGGAGAAGGCTTCGTCAGAAGCCACAACCAAAGCATCTCATCCGCTGGAAAATATTCTTGAAAACTCCATCCAATTAAAAGCAACTCGTTACGGCAACAATTGTTTTGCTGGTGAAAAGTTTGTGCAGAATTATCAGGAACATGCTCGCTAGCGGTCACAGGGGCTTTTCCGTCGGAAAACTTCTATCAACAAGTTATTTTTTCATAAATCTCTCAACGCTTTCTGGCTCAACTCGAAGGCAATAGCGAATTGTAATCAGAGATGAAGCCAAAACTCATTTCAGCAAACGGCAATATTGCTGCTGCTGTTGCTGCTTCTGCTCCCAAAGGAGTTACCTCCTCTCACTAAAGGAATATGGCTTACATTCAATAAACGTGCTCCACATGTGAACATTCTATTCCACTCCAACCTGCTCGCTCGTCTGTTGCTGTATAATTAAAGAATTTCTCATTTTCCTGCACGGCGGCGTATTTATGATACTTTTTCAATTCAATTTTTCAATTTCATTTTGCTCTCTACTCACAGAAAGTCTCACAGATGAAAAGCAAGCGAAAGAATGAAAACGACAAAATAATGGGGCAAAATTGGATAAAATTTTAAACAGTCGAGGGAGAGAGACGTGGGTGGATTCGTTTCCTTCCTCTCTCTCTCTACCTCCGCCTCTTGGGGAAAGCCCTGTATTAATACGGCAAAATAAAAATTGATTTCCTTCTCGTTATTACATTTCTTTGAGAATACTTTACGTTCCCTGAAGGCAACGTTTCGAATGTTTGGTCAACAAAGCGAGAACGAGAGCAAACACTCTTGTGCGAAGCTCGCTAGACAATACATCCGGATATTGCCTTGAATGAAAACCCATAACTTCATAATTTCTCGAAACGATGAAGGATAATTGCAGCTGCGGATTATTAGAGACAGATGGCTCGAATATCGGAAAGTATTCCTATTCATATGATTCGTATAAATCAAAGCCATAAGTTTATCCTTTTCTCGCTTATTCTTCGACCATCTGGCGAAGCTCTTTTTTATCTATGACTTTCTTATTCCACCTCCTTCTCCTCTCCAATAGTTTCTCGTATCGAATTAAAGTGTGCAATTGATTCTCAATCGCTCCCAAATTGATTTGCAGAAAGTGAAGCGAGTTATTGCGAAATACATAGACAAAATAAATGTAGAAAGATTATTGAATTCATCAGACACTTGACACCAGACACGGAAAGCGTTCAAAGCAATTTGAGTTGGATTCACGAGTGGCAATATATTGAAATAATAATTGGCTCAATTTTGTTGAGCCATAATTGAAAATATTGTTGACTGTTATATATTTTCCGCCCAAACGATTTTTCGAGTGCGAATTAAAAATTCAATTTCACTTAGGAGTGAAGTCTTTATTTTATTCCATCGAGTTAAAGTTCATTGTTTCTCTCTTGTGTTTGCACGAGCTTCTTTTTTCTTCCTCTGTACATTCGAAAAGGCACAAAACGAATGAAGTGAATGAGCGAGAGAAAGCATAAAGCTAATGGATGGGTGAATTAATAATTATTAAGATTTATTTTTATCGTAGAATAATAATGTGATGAACCTCTATTCGACTTTCGGATTTTGCTTCTTTTCCAAATGAAAAATTACTCGGCGTTAATTATTGAAGAACTCAAAAATGCTTTTAAGCCTACATAGCAAATTAGAAGAGTTTACAAGTTGTAAATTACAACATTCAGATGAGAAAGTTTTGACCGAACGTTTATCGAAGGGTTTTTTCGTTTCAAGGGAATCTTGATAAGGATGGGAAAAGATGTTTTTGGGAAAGTCCAGTTTGATAATGATGATTTTTTCAAAACAAGCAAAGCTTTTAGTTTATATAGAAAAAAAACCAACAACACCAAATGGAGAGATAATTGCCAGCCTTAATTAAAAAGATACGAACAGGAAATGTGTTTTCAATGTTATTGCGAAAGGCGACGTTCCTTTGAGATCTGATTGAATAAACAAGAAGATGAAGGGGAAATCAGAATCAATTCAACCACATAAACTAAGATAGATCTTATCATCGTCCTTCTGTTGTGTTCTCTCAGTTGAGTTGAAAGATACTCGGAAGCTGTGCTCTTTTATTATTATTATTGAAAGGAAATGAAGCTTTCGATATCTAATACTTGAAAGAAGAAAATTGTTGATACTGAAAATAGGCAGAGGCGGATCCCTGACTTTATCTCAGGAAAGATTTTCAACGTGTGAATGTTTGCAGGCGATAAAGATTCTCGTCTGATCGATTAGTGAAGGGAACGAGCTCATGAGAATGGCAGATGAAAACTTGTAAGTGCTTCTCTGCCAGTTCTGCTAATGTATTTCATCATTATCGATATAATCTTTCGAGAGAAAGTCAATCTCTCGTCGGTTACGCACAAGAGTTCTCCACAGACACATTTAACATTAAAAATTCCCTCGAGTCAAATGATACGTTGTCGTGTATTTAATGAAACATTAAATTTCTTTTGGGATTACTGTCACGTCGAGAGGCAAGTTTTGTTTGCTTTTTCATGAATCAACGAAGCTTCAAATTTAAATTTTAAAATATATTTACCCTTGGGTGACTGATAGATTCTGCTGATTTGAGATTCGTCTCAATGTTGAAGTGACTTTTCAAGTCATGCAGTTGAAATGAAGAGAGCAAAAAGTTCATTGATGCTTTGCATAAATGCTAATTTGATAGAGTTTTTGTGCAGCGAGTCTTCTCCATCTACAGTCGTCTCTTGCAAGAAAACTTCTGCTCTTCCAGTTCATGGTTCATTAGTGAAGTTTTCAGTATGACGAAGGATGATGCCTAATGAGAGAGAAAAGAGACAACCACGGCATCGACTTACTAAAGCCTCAAGAGTCGAGTTCTACGATTTTCCGCTTCATGGACTTTAGGTTCGCTTTTTACAGAACTCTTTTAAAATGATTCTTTCCGGGTATCAAATGCACATAACAAGAAAGACAACGGAGATTTTTTTCTCTCTCCTCTCGCTTGTTCACATCATCGTCCTGTGTTCGTTATGCTTTCATTTTTCGCTTGGATAACTTTGGTTTCAATTAAAAAAAAGAAATGCGACATGTCTGTTAAATAATGTTTAGAAAAGTTTTATATTTTGACGCTATCAAAACAATAAAACTACATTTTTCATCAGTCGATAGTGATTGTTTGTTGAGCAGACCAAATCGTTCCTGCATAATCGATATTTGATTCCAATTTGATCTGAGGCATTCTGTCGAAATCGGGAGATGAGCTTGAGCTGTATGCTGAATCAGGTGAGTTAGACAATGATTCTGGTGAGCCAGGAAGCGAGACAGGCGAGTCTGGAGGTGATTCTGACGAGACAGGCAATGATTCTGAACAATGAAGAGTTGAAATTTCTTGTCGAGCATAATATTCCTGGAGCAATGCATCTGACACTTCAATTCTTTCTAAAGAAACACACATCGGACGAAGAGTTGGATGGATCTTTCTAGCTCCAAGTAAAATAGTTCGTCCCGTTATTACCTTTCGTTGAAAACAAGTTGGACAAAGCAGAGACGTTTCAGGATAGCTCACACGAAACGCTAGACCTTCTTCTGAGTAGTTCCCGCATTCTACGCACATTCGACTCTCGAGAAGAATACGTTGCAACATGATTCGTGTGCTGTACTTAGCTCGTCGTTCACTAGAGAATTCAAGCATCATATCCACGAAGAAAGACATGAACTCGTGACGACTGCCAAGCCACTTCCTCTCGATCGTTTGTTCTGAGGCGTCGACATTCTCAACTTTATCCAATTTAATCACGAAATATTCTGTGTTGAATCCAAAGAACTCGCCTGTCATCTTTCGCCATAGCTCAGCTTGAACGTCGAGAGCTTCAAGCTCATCAGTCTTCGATTTGATGCGATCTTTTAGTACTTGAGCAGATTTCGACTCCTGACATTTTGTTTTGAAGAGTTGACCTTTGGCTTTTGTTATAATACTCTGCAGACTTTCAACTTGTTTCTCATATTTTTCAATGAACTCATCCATCCGCACAACCCATAAGTCGTGCTCGAGGTATGGCACATCGTTTAGATCCTTCCAATTTTCTGATACGCAGCAATCGTTGATTCCTTTGAATGAAGAAATTACATTCGTCTGAATTCCAAGTGTAAGCAATTCAGTGTACCATTTGGAGAGCCGACAATTCGTTGGAATTTTCATGTCTGGTGGCTTTACATTGAAAATGTAATCTGCGTTCTTCTTCGGTGGACAGCTCCACAAGTAAACGAGTGGGAATCCTTTCGTCTTTAGAAACTCGAAGAGTCCGAGGAGTATGAAGCGATACATCTTCGTTCGATGTCCAGAAGGAAGAAAGTTGACAGAGTCGATATAGCTGATGTATGCAGACTTCTTGTCTGGCTTATCTGATGCTCCGTTTTCATAAAGTTGAACATAAATCGCGAAGATGCAAATGTCGACTTTGTTACCTGAGTCAAAGAACGTGAAGAGAACCCAGTTCGTGACATTGAGTGAAGAGGAACTGCTTCGATATTTTAGAACTTTAGGTTTGATTAACAGAATCGACGAAGATTCACTAAGCAAGCGAATCGTAATCTTGTTATCTTCGTTAAGCTCGTGTTTCTTCAGGAAGTTAGAAATGAACATGTCACATTCTGTAGCAGGAATCGCCGCAGCTCGCACTGAAGTCTTCTCGATTCCGTAAGCCTGACGGCAGGTTGAACAGCAAAATGGTCCATCAGTGAACTCGTCATAAAGAACACAGATCACATGAACTCTTCGATTACAAATTTTGCAGTTGACTAAAGGCTCCTTACGTTTAGAGTTGCATTGATACTCTTGGAATTGATATTTTGGAACTCTGTGAATGAAGAAGAAACGTGTTATCACTTAGGTCTCTAATGAAATTGTTAAGACTTACAAACATTCTTCTACTTTGACTGGATCGCTAGCCCTGTTGAAGCATTCTCGACATAAGACTTCACCATCAAATCTGGAGAACAATTCAGAATTAGTTAACCTTTCATTCTCTCTCATATCAAGCTTACCTTAAAAAGATAGCACCAGGATCAATCACGCATTTGTTCTTGCAATGAGTAGGTAGTGGATTCAAATAGTAAATTCGTCCGCAGCAGAATCCTCGCTCTTCCATCAAGTTATCCATTTGATTTGAAAATATTTGCTGGAACTGAATGAAAACAAAGGAATTTAGACAATGATCAGCTTAGCAGGGCTCTTAGTTACTTACACGGATTGCTGTCTTATGAATTTGACTCTGTTTCGTGAAGATGCTCTTCACTTTTTCGAACACATTGTTTACATCTTCGATGAAGCTCCAAGGAGTTTTGTTTAAATATCTGCCAAGCTCAATATCTTCTCTGATTTTTGCTAGAGTTGGCAGTCTTTTGATTTTCCTAGCTGACATGCGAGATCGATTAACAAGCTGATCGAATCCTCTAGATTCAAGAATTTCAATGATCCGCTCGAGAGGAAGAAGTTCTTTGCCTGAAATTGCAGATAAACTTTTAGTTTTGAGATATTTAACTCAATTGTCTGACTCACTTTCATTCTCGTTGAGTAAACCATTGTAAAGGTTTGTCTTTTTTGAAATTACACGATTTGGCCTTTTAATTTTCGTCATTTTACGAATAAATCAATCAATTTTCTGACGCAATGACGTATTTGCATTCCCTTGCAATGCTCTTACTAATACAAACGCAATTTGTGTTTGACACTAAACTTCACACTAACAAAGAGCTAATCGAAGAACAAAAGTGCGAATTTCTCATTTTCCCCCCCAAATTTTATTAAATCGTATTTCTACATTCATTTAACTCGACCAAGAATGAAGACTCGTTTCTTCATGTTTATCCAAGTCAGACTTAATTTAATTAGATCAACTTGAACCTTTACGAGAAACATTCTTGGCGAGACTCAATCTTAATCACATCAAATTAAATCTCGTCTCTTCAAACACGAAAAAGCAATTTTCCGTACATCCGGAGGAACAAAGACAATAACTTAAAAATCACTCAGAACGAGACCCGAAAAAGCTTTTGCTTTTGGTGATGAAATTTATGTTTGAAAGGCGAAAGGAAAAATGTTTTCATATCGGGGAGGCCATAATCCCTTTAAATCCCTTTCAATATAATTGATCATGAATAGCGTTCGAATTCTTCACGCCAAAAGGCAAGAAAACATGTAAAACTTCTCGAAAAGTCTGCATTGCGAGCAAAGTCAATTTAAATTTTCAATTTTCAATAAACAGGAACGTGAACAGGCAGGAACGTGATATAAACAGTAAAATAATCAATTTCCTTAAGAAAAGGAGACCGAAAGTTTGCTTTTTACTTTCTCATAAGCAATCTGTGTATAATCAATAAACTTTTTTTAATGTTTCCCTATCAGGAATTGAGTAACGTAAACGTGGCTAAATAAACCTAACAAAAATTATTTCTGCGCTTCAAGTTCCCGCTTTTCGACGAAAACAAAAAGTCAGAGAGGAAACAAAATTTTAGTTGGAAAAAAGTGTTCAACTGTTATTTAATTTCTTTTTTGTTGCGAACGGAAAAAAACTTTCAGAAATACACGCCGGAAACCGTGGGTAGGAAGCAATGGGTAGAACGAGTTAAATATGATGGGAACGAGTTATATTAAATTAAAAAACAAAACATCAGTTGGCAGGAAATTCTTTCTTTTGTTGTAAGGAATTTTTATCTCGAGACTAAAGAGCTTCAATGAAACGTAATCGTAAGCTTAATCAATTTTCCTGACGTTTTGATTGAAATGGCATCAGCAGAAATAATTACGTGAAAGGTTTTTCATTTCGTCTTCAACTCCCTTATCGAAATATCATTCACAAACGTCTCAGAAAATTTAATAAACTTCTTCTCGCTTTTGGTGTCGCAAATAAAAAATAAATAATATAAATGTGGCAGGTGATAAGCAGTCACCTTTAACTTAACTCACGTTTTCAACGTTTTGACAGTTGACTGTGAAAATGTGAACTAAGTCGCAGTTCGGATCAAAATAAAATGTGTGAGCTTGTGCGGGAGAGAGAGAGAGAAGGGGGATGAGTGCTTTCGTAATGCTCGTAAATAAAATTGGGCTATCCATAAATCGACGAAAACCTTCTTCTGCGTCTGAGAAACGATCGCAATAAAAGTAAATAAATAAAATTGTTTCATCCTCAAGAGAAGCAGGAGAAGGAAAAGAAAAAAAAGGTCCACACCACAAAGTAATCATTTTGTCATAGCGATTCCGTTTGTTTTATAGCTCCGAGAATAGTGTGATGTAATTGTCTGATTGAGGTTTCTTTGCTCGCGAGAAAAAAAAAGGTGAACGGAGAACTTTATGGCAGGGCAATGAAGCGAGTGAACGAACAAGAGAGAAAAGTTTCGCCTCGTTCCCTGCTCTACAAATCCCTCCATTCTTCTTCAGAGGATTCAGAGATTTCAGCAGCAATGAAATTGTTGAAAATATGAGACACATGTGATTTCTCCTGAGCATAGCGAAAGCATGAAAATACGAAGCAGAAAAAAAGGAACCCGATGAAGTTTCTCTTGTTGAACACACAGCGAAGCCATAAAAGACGATAATATAAGCATTAAAGCTGATATAAATAAGACAAAAGGCAATAGGAAAATGAAGAAGGAATAAAGCAATGGAGTCTGCTGAAAATTACCATGAAAACAAATACTGGCTCACTCGTCATGCATAACTGGGGTAATGTACTAATAAAAACTTTTCATGACCTTAACCACCGAGCCAGTGAATGAATAAAAAGACTTGCAGAAATATTTTTGTGCAGTTTATTGCTGATGCGGTGGCTAGGAACAACCGTAAGCAATCTTCTCCTTCTTTGAATCTGGTCACCAACTAACTCATCGTCACATGAATGATTTTTATGCTTTTGGATTGCATGAGTCAGAGAAAGAGAGTTTGACTTCCTGAATTATTATTACATGTGTGGGAGCTTTAAATAACGGATGATAGGAGAGAGTGAGAAGCACAACGACGACGTAGAGTTGCTCTGCAGAGTTATATGGAAAAGTTTTATGTGAACATGTTTAATTTTCTCCAGGGACATTAGGGATTTAGTGTGATCAGTGATTATTATCAGAATTAAAGCATTTTCCTTTCTGACTCTCTCTCCCCGACAATTCTTGTGACACTTACTTTCTCGAAACTATAAAAATCTATCGGGCGAAAGGGTCAATGTGTGGAGCTTATCTTTGCTATTGATCTAATTTTGTTTCGGAATTTTTCATGTTAGGGTGAAAATAAATAAGAAACTTCATCTCACAGCTCAAGCAGAGAAGCAGCGCATCTTTCCTTTAAAGAAAGAACCTTTTCTCTTTAAATAAGCAGATTCAAAAATGACTACTCGACGTCTCCTGAAATTTTCTTTAATCTCTTCAATCTCGTTTTCTTTCTCAGCTTCAGTGCTAAACCATTTATCATTGAATCGGTGTTTTATGAAACCTCGAGACTTGAAGCATCGCTCAGGGAAACTGATTTAAGATTGCTCGCTAAATTAATGTCGAAATTTGGGTCACCTTTAAAAAGCGAAAAAGGCTGGCGACAAAATGATGATTGCAATCGTCCTCTTAGAGGACAAACGGACAACTCAAAGCAACTTTCTCTCTAAATTCCGTTCGAAGGTGGAAACGATGGCAATCGAATGTTTATCGCTTGATAAGTCTAATAAAAAGAGAAAATTTATCGTCTCAAAAAGTAGTCAACCTTTTGAGATTTTTCATTTAAAGCCACAGCCGCAAGAACGAGTCGAGTCATGAGGAAGTTTCTTCGCTTCTTAAAAATAAAACTCTCCACTCGACCATTTCGATTAAGTTGAAAAGCTTTCTGATGCTTTAATCCAATCAACTTTTCCTCTTCGGCAAATCAAGGTTTTTTTTCTCTTAAGGTTGAACCATACAATTAATAGACTTGTCAAAGTCATGTATCGCTTTCCTTTAGTGGAGAGAGAGTGAGAGAATGGGTAGTTTACGTATTTACCGCTCGGTTAGAGAATGTAACAGACAAGTTCATTAATTATGTAGTAAGTGCTTCGTAAAAACTTTTTTTTTCTGCTGATGCAACATTGAACGCTTAAGCGCCTCACTCGAATTGATATCTTCGTCTCGTAAGAAATTTATTTCAATCGAGGAAACGAATCGTAAAGTAATCGACTGACTCCGATAATCGTATCATCAGAAAGGTAAAGCATCATCTCACGTCTGAACAAAAGCTTGAATGGGATGAAAAGGTGAAGTGGGAGGAGGAGGAATAAAAATGTCTTTATGTTAACGAAATAAGCCATGATGTGATACTTCGAGAGATTCCTTTCGTACGCTCCATGGCAATGCCGCTTGAAATTATTCACAAGAGAGAGCGAGAGAAATATAAATCATTTGGCTTTAATGCCTCTTTGTTACTTACTATGTATTTAATGTAACAGGTGCTGGGAAATTTTCGCAAAAGATTATTAAAATATCAATACAAGAAGTGAAGGGAAGCAGTTCGAGAACGACCGGAGCGTATGTCGTTTCCTTCCCTTCGATGTAATCTGACAGCTTGTCATTCGATCCGAAATTTTTCGGAGAAAAATCCCTAAAAGTGTGCGATATAATTCAGTTACATTTACCGTCACTTTCAGGTGTTATTAAGCGGGTTGTGTCTGAATAAAATGATTGCAATGTGATAGAGTCACTTTCCTTGTTTTAATAAAGTTAAGCTTGATTCACTAGAACAAGTTACGACCTTGAATGTCGTATTTTCTTGGCTCTCGTAAAGCTCTTTAAATATAAACATAAACAAATTATGTTGTGATGAGTGTTCAGTGTAAAGAAATCAACGAAACGCTAAATGCAACAATGAGTGGGTAGTGTTTATATTTGTATTTATGATTAATTGCACTGTGTTCTCACATTTCAAGGGGAAACACGCAACGGCACTATGCATATTAGCATTAATCATTCGCTACAACAAAAACCTTTTTACCTTCTTTTCTCGACGTCAATAAATCCCATTTTAGTGTACGAAGAATATTTCACGCTCACGTTTTTCTATTTTTCTTTTTTCTTTGCGTTCGTTGAGAAAGAATTTTCACGAAAAAAAATTCATCACAACACAAGGACAAACGACAACACACACAAGACCAATTATAAATCTCGTTTTATGAGACATAGTTGATGTGTCGAGTATCGTCTCCTCTCTTCCACCTGAACAAAAAAAAAATGAAATCACGGATTATTACAGACTAAACAAAAATTGCTCGCATTTGAATTTTAAATTTCCGTGCGGAGAGACTAACGAGCGAGTTGCAAGAAGAAATTGTCAAAGAAGCAGATCAAGGTCAGAATCAAGCTGTTCGTTCATCATTAGAGCTTAAAAGTGTCATGTGTGTCCAAAGTGCAAAGCAATGTTAAGAGTTGTTGAATTGAAAAGAGTTGAAACATTTTGAATTGAAAGGAAACTTTAGATTTCTACTTTTTGAATAGAACTACATGAAACAAACTTTTCAACCTCAAACGCAACAAATTGAGAGAAAGAAGAAAAAATAAATTTAAATTGGATCAATAAAAATGTGCAGGTATTGCAATTAATCAACCTGTCGAGAAAATCTGCCCGTGAAAAAATTCTTTCCGTGCACGGAGAGAGAGGAAGTTTAATTTTAGAAAAGTTATTTATACATTGAGGACTTTTATATTTTCAAGATCTAAACGTGCAGAAAAACACAATTTTCGCAAAAATTTCAGAAGAAGAAACCAAAGTCAGTGGTTCATGAGATCAACGAGAAAGTAGATCAGTGTGACGAGCGATATCGATTGCACATTAAAATTCGTTTCGAATACATTTCGTGCTTTTGGATAATTCGCAGTCAATAAAATGTCTTTCAACTTTTCACCCATAAAACTTCGAATTGGAAAGTGCATACAAGATTGTCAAGTTATAAAAAAAACGGCGACGACAAAAGCACTCGAAACTACCATAAAAGTTACAGCTCATTATTTCTTTCTAACGCTGGAAGCTTGAAGCTCCGGTTTCATGATATTCGTTATCGTTAAAATCACTATATTTCCACATTTCTCTCAGTTTATATCAAAGATAAAGCAAACGAGTACTTGAGGCGAAATGTGAATTTTGTATTTTTTTTTTCATTCTTTCCTCGTGATCGAAAGAAAAGCGAGAAGATAAAGTCATCGAAGACGACAGCAGATTGGGAGGAGGATGGGAAAAAGAAAGAAAGAGAATAAAACATTCATCTCAGCTCGATAAAGAATCAAGCTCAAGTCAAGCTCGAATATCGACATTGTAGTCGGAAAAGAGTTTTCTTCTCTCCTCAAAAGATTCTTTCCTGTCACACAAAATATTTTTTTCTTTTTTGTATTTTGAATCGGGTTTCACTTTAGCGATGAGAGCATAAAGGAGCGAAAGAAAGAAAAAAAAAACTTTTCAAAGCGAGAACGAATTAATGACTGTTTTTCTTTCGTTTTCTTCGTCGATCGTATTTTTTCTGCTGATTTAAGAGTTTGATTTTCCACGTCGGGAAATTGAGACAGAAGCTGCAAAGACACCGTCGAAGAAGACGACACATTAAAACCTTTCAGAAGCTTCTCTGACTCAGTTTGCATGTAAATCCCATTTGAGGCGAAAGCATAAAAAGCAGACGAATCGATCCGATTTGCCATCCCCACTCCTTCAATCATCTGGAATAAACATTATTTGAAAAGATAAAAAAATCTCGTGATGGATTGAAAAATTAAATTATAAATCGCACAGATTGAGATTCTTGTGAGTTGGAGGTGCGAAAGTCTGTGAAACATTGACGTTGGGGAGTGGGAGTCGTTTCGCGAAATTTGAATTATCGATCGGCGTAGTTTATAAATAAAACATGGAAATGATGTCTTAACGCAATCAGTGACGATTTTCAAATCAAAAAAATTTCGCTTGATTGGAGATGCTTTGCGGCTCGACGACGAAACCTAATTCTCATTTAAATAATTTTCTCGGGGTGACGATTTCTCCTTCTCCCCTCTTGTCAGATGATGCGAGGCGATAAGAAGTGGCCACCCGAGGTAACGAAACAACAAATGGTTGAGGAAGAAGAGGCTCAAAAGCAGATTGCGGCAGGTCCAGCATTCAAGCCGAAGAAAGCTCAGAAGGTAAAAGACTTGAATGGGTAAATTGACTTATCATCTCATTGATTTTTCTCTTTTCTTTGAAGGATTACACGCAGTTTTTCGGGCAACATAAGCTAAACGACGGATTCGCTGGATACAAAGTACATAAAATAAGAAAATTCTCCTTGCAGACATCTCAATTTTTTTTAATTTATAATCCTCAGCCGGCACCCGGAACACAATTCTTCAAAACAGAAATTTCTAACGCTCAATGTAACGGAAGCAATAACTCAAATGGTGAATAATTGCACAAACGTGATACTTGATTTGCCGCTTCGTTCCCGGTACCAGTTTTGACTTTTCCATGACATGCGCACGACCACTCCTAAACCCACAAAGACTTTTCTCTTCGTCTGGAAAGTCTTCTCATCAGAAAGAGAGAAGACGATGATAACAGGAAGGAAAATGTATTCTCACTCATCATGTGGCAAAGGATTTTTTAATATTAACTTGTAAATAAATTCTAATAAATTTTACTTGAACCTGTTGAGCTTTTTCTCGCCGTTTTCTTTTCATTTTCTTTCTTCGTTTGAAGGGTCTTCATTACGTAATCTTTCTTATTCTTCTCTAAGCTACAAATTGTCTTTGCATAGCAGCGAGGGGTAAAAAAAGGCAACCGAAAACTTTCCTTTTGTCCATTTAACGACCAAAAGCGTTAAAAGTGTTCCGTTTTGTGACGAAATCGCTTCGATTATTTTTGGGATTCAAACTGCCGTCGAGAATGTTTGGAATAATTATCAGAATTTCAAATGTAAATAAAGCAAATGCAATTAAACTTCTCCTCCAGTTGAGTCAAGAGAGAGAGAGAGCGAGGAATGCTTTTCGTAGTTGAACAAGCACGAAGTAATTAATTAGGTCGAAATGCAATAATTAGGAATGTTTGCCGTCAGCTTGAGAGTGAAGGAATTTTTTTTTAAACTTCTCGAACTGCAACTCGGCTTGAGAAAAAAATGCGGAAAATATTTTCTGCTCAACCCTCATTTCTGACAACTTTTAAATTGTGTTTAATTTAATCTGACATAGCGAAGGCTTCAGGACTACCCTCATTACGGTTTCAAGAATCAAGAGTTCCCTTCGAGTTGAGAGTAAAACGAAGTTTTCCGTCGAGATAGTCAACCAAACTCAACTTGGACTTGTATGATGCGAATTGCACATTCTCACCATTCAGAATTGTTAGGCAAACATGCAAACAACTTGAAGCACTTTACAAGCAAGATAAGTGACCGAAAAAAGGCAAATGAATTCAACAACATCGAGAGTGTGAAACTCAAGAATGCTTAAACTACTTCCACTGAATTCTTTCAACTTAAGTGTTTAAAGTGTCAACTATTATTTTCACTGTTTATTCTTACTCGTTAAAACTTCATTCAAGCTCTTGAATTCTTTGTGTAACTTGAGCGAAAGATTTATGGAAAAACTTTCTGCTTCAGATTCAAAGCCGAACTTAAGTAATCATAATAAGTTCTCTTTCGAATTCTTAATGAATTAAGTAGTTAAAGGAATTTCCATTTAAAGAGAAATCTTCACAAAGAAGGAAAAGTCAAATAAATTTTACAAAAATCAGAAAATAAATTTCATATCAAAGATTAAATCCCTCAAGTGATTCACGTCTAAACTTCTCCCTCAAAAATAAAAGGTTTCTCCCTTTAAAAGTTCAATGAATTTCCATCCAACTGGCATGTGAATAATGGGCTCGCCGGAAGGCTCTTCAAAGGGTGTGAAGGGTTTGAAAGAGTCTGCGAGACCCGAGAGAAGAGTGTCGTGAAACATCAGCAGCTAGCAAGCGATGGGAGATAGAAAATAAGCAAGTATGATGTAATTACTGATGATTTATGTTTTTGATGCTCCCTCGAGTCGATATAAATCACTTCAAATATTTAAAAAAAGGATAAGAGAGGAGAGAATTTCGGCTTTGATTTATTAAATATTTATTGCTCTGTGGGCGAGTAGAGACATCAAGGGAGTTGATGGGAGGGAAGTTTGTGTGCTTTAAAGTGATTTTGGGTATCGCTTGATAGGCAGATTCAAACAGCGGAGGGCAAACAGAAAGTCCCACGACGAGCCTCAAAGAACGAGAACACGAACGACACCCAAAATCAAATAAGACACTGGCGTATGAAATATTAATGTCAGAATAGTTAAAGCTCCACATCGCACCCTTTCAATAAAGTTTTGTGCCTCCGTAAAACGAGAAAATTCAATTCCCATTTCATGAATTGTCAATTGTGCGAGAGCAATCCTCATATGAAGGAACAAAGCACGCACGAGAGCGAATGATATATTCCCGAAAATTCCGCGAGAACAGAATTACATTCCACTCGATGCTGTAGCGAGTAGAATGGAGAATTTCCGTTTGGCGTAAAGCTGGAAACGTCAACGATAAAGTTAATTCACTCATGTTACAATGATGCGTGAAACTTTATTTCGACAACTTCAGATAATAATATTTATCATGAGATTTTCGTCGGCTTGGTTGTGGCGGCAATTTGTAAATATTTGAATTAAATTGGAAGTGTGATAAGTCTATTTGAGTTGATAGAGGAGTCTCCCTCACTTGAATTTAGTTTTCAAAGAGTCGACGACTAGACTCACAAATCAAGTTGATTCTTATTTTTATTCGCATGCTCGTAGAGCGAAGCAATACACTCGAGGCATCCTGAATTATTTATATATCTCTTGGATTTACTTCGGGGCTAATTTCAGTCGAGTAGTTTTTGCCTTAGAAATTATGAGATAATGAACTCATAGCGCAGTCCGTTTGTCAATACCTTCATACACTGAACATGAAAGATTAATCATCACGTCGTGAAATAAGTATGAAGAGAATTTTTGTTTCTGAAGAAACAGCAATCGATTCGAGTCTTTCCATCACGTAGATTGTATATTGTCTCTGTTATTAGAGCCGTAATTGCGTGTGTTCAGTTAAGTCATCGCCGACAGGACACACGAATAGGAAATGTCAAAAATAATTTCGTTCATATCCGAGCACCAGAAGCAGGGACGACGAAGAGAGTGTCATGGGAGTCCACATAATGAATCGAATGTAATGCGAACAAATTCCAAGATTAAACCGCTAATCTGTCGCATTAATTTTCGATTGCAATCCTATCAGACTGCGTTAATTTCAACGCAATGTTCACACCCGAAATATATTTTTAAAAAGTAATGTTTTATGTTTAAAATAATGATTATTATTCACATTCATTATTTCACCGAGACTGGAGAAATTATTGTTGTAAAACAGTGAAAATTATGGTAATTTGTAGAGGAGGGCGAGCTCGTTTCAAAATTTATGTAGCGCTACATAGCAATTTTTCAAAAGAATAATTCATGAGTTTCGTGCCTAAAAAAAAGGCGTCATGCATGCAAAAGCCTGCGAGATGCTGAAGGCGACAACGGGACGTGAACAATAGTAAACTTAAAAGTGTCATTCGCTTGCTCTTAAACTAGATCATAAAATGATAAATCATCACTTCCATATGCCTCGATGTGAGAGTAGAAAGCGTCACGATATAAATTTAGCTCATACATCATTTGTTAAAGTAGTTGATGGCTCAAACATTTGGGAATTATTTTCTAGATTTGACGAAGCGTCTCGCTCCTCGCAAAACGCAAAATATTCATTTGTTCTCCTATTTGTCTGCTTTTGCCACTCGAAATGCCTGGAAAATGCTTTAGAGAGCTTGCTCTTAGTTGTGAACTTTTTTTTTATTTCCATGAAAGCGAAAAGAAAGCGAAATGCTGTCAAAACATTTTCTGAATAGCTTAGAAGTGCTTAGAAGAGCGAAAGAACAATAACTCACCGGGTTCCATCTTTTAAATGTTAAGTCATTAACACTCATTTTTCTTCAATTTCAAATTTGTGATTCAAATGACGTCTTTTGCGCCTTTCCACGGAGTTTTGATATATTATGATGAATGTTATACATAAAGCAAATACCGCAGAAGCGGTTTGAAATTTTCGAGAAATTCTAAACTGTTTACAAATGAACGTAATCACGTTGCTTTTATTGCTCGATTTTCGAAAGTTCTCGCCTCAACTTAAGAACAGGGAAATTTGTGAATTCGTCGCTTGAACTGTTAACATGTTCCCAACATTAATTTGACTCGCTACGCTTTCTCTGCAGTGGCTTCACGTAGTCACTCATTCATTTCTGAGTATTTCGCTATTGATTGCGTTTAACTCAATTGCTTGGTGGTACAGAGCAATGCAAACAGAAATAATGAGCTTTTCACAGAACGCCCATTTCATCAATTACTCTCGAAACGGTTTTCACAATAGTTCGTTCATCCTTATCTCATTTACATTCAACGACTTCATCAAATTGGATTTGGATTATTTTTTTTTATATTATTATTAAAAAGTAGAATTCCTTTCAATGAAAGAAAAACTTTTCAATTTTTCCTCGTTTTCTGATTTCTTGAGTTTTTCTTGTGAATTCTCAGATTGGATTAGGCTCATCAAGAGATATCTGGTTAGGATAATAAAATATAAATCAAATTATTGTCCATCGACCGCATACAAAACCCTAGAACGTGAAAGAATTTGACTTCGCCCCGAGATTAAATTTACAACTTTTTTATCAGACAGAGAAAATCCATTTGTGAGGGACTTTAATCAGAGAACGTGAAGCGAGCTTTTTTCACCCGCAAAACCAGCCACGTGTTCACGTAGGAGCTGCAAAAATGAAAATTTCTCTTGTTTTGTCATGAGTAGTTGCGACACGTATTATGTTTATGCTTTAACAGAGATTTTTTCAATTAATAACCACGTTTTGTGGATGGCTTTTCTTCTCGTTTCATCCCCTCGCCTCTAGAATAAAAATTTATATTAAAAATTCTGTGCGAGTCTCGCTTATGGAATGATAAATGTTCTGAGGCAGCGAATGAACTAAAGTTCGCTCTTTGTTTTTTTCGGTATTGTTGTCGACTAGTCTGTGCATTGAGACTTCTTCCGTAACTTTTAAGGAAATTAAAGTAAATGCATTTTAGTTTAAAATAAAAAAGGAAAAGAGCGAAGAATATTAAATGATCGATGGTCGTTGACTTCGCGGATTACGATTTACGATTTGAAATGTGTGAGAGGGTAAGGCTTCCCTTCACTCAAATAAAGTGAAACTTCGAGTATCAAGTCAAGTGGAATTCATTTAACTAACCTCTGCTTTGACACTTAAAGTCGCTGCTTATGAAACTCTTTTCAGACTGAAGTGGAAGTGATTAATGACAGAGGCAAGTGAATGAAGTGAAATTTGTAAATCACATAACACAAGGCTTTTAAATGTCACAAACTTCTAAATAGTGATGTAGGTTTGGCAATGGCAAAAGCCTCTTTCACATCACAGCAAACACTATTAAGCAATTCTACTCATGCTGCACAGGAATAAAAATCGCATAAAATCATTTGTACATGAAGTGAAAACACGAGGAAACGTGAAAAATTAAGATACACCATTCGTCCAATCATTTATTATCAACAAGGTTCTCTCTTCGAATTCGTTCAAAGTTACAAAAGGCAAACACGAGGCGAACGTCGCAAACATGTCAGAAATATTTTTTCCTCTCTCCTACACATTCTACATTCTGCTTGTTTATTTCGAGCACTACAAGTTTGATAGCGATGCCTATGTTTGGATGTTTATTGTCGAACGAGCAGAGAAAGATGTGATGAAATAAGATCGTTCGTATTTTATTACCTCTCTCACTCTCTAAACCGTCTTTCACGTCACAAGGTGTTTTATGAGCTTCTAACCCGGAAAGAGAAATTCAGGATTTTTTAGGATAATTTTTCAAAATACCGAGAAAGTTTTTCTCGGACGAGAAACAGAAGCTCGTGATCGGAATGTCGATACTTTAACTTTGCAAATGAAGAAATTTTTTATGATAATTCTGCCTCGTTTTCTTCAAATGAGCCCGAACGATTCTCAATGACTTTAACTTTATCTGTTTTTAAGTGTCTGAGTTTTTTTTTGTTAGATTAGAAACTGTCGAGTTTGGTCAGATGAGACTTCTCTTCTCTGTCTGCAGAAGAGAACATCTCTCTACATGATCAATAAAACTTCTAACTTAAGCCATTAAAATTCATATTGAAATAAAATTGACTTCAGTTCTGCGGCAAACTGCTCGCTCCATCGAGAAACATTATGAAAAAAGTTTCAAAACGTTGCGTTTTTTATTGGAGATATCTCGCCCTCCTCGAAAAGCTGGTCAAGGGAGGTTTGATGCTTCGGTTAGTTGTCTAATGGGGGATGAAACTGGAAATGAATAGTTTTGATCTCTTTAGAAAATTTTAATTACTTCTGTCCAGAGATGTATGAACAGATTTTCATTTCAACCCTCGAGGTTGAAGAGAGAGAAAATGTTGGAAAATTGTTCTTTGAACTGATTACTGTCGGTTGCAAGTTCTCTGGTCCGCTCTTGAAAAGATATATCAGCAGAAGCTTATCACATCCCGCACTCACGCGTTCACGTTTCGTGAACTTCCAACTCAATTTCGATTCGTTTTTTTTATAAAGGCAAAGCAGCAGTTCCTTTGAAAATCATCCAGAAACGAAAAGAGAGGAAAAGAATTTGTAAAATAAACAAAATTTCAAATTGCCAAGTCGTGCGGAATGTTGAGATAAAGTTCAATAATCTGTTACACAAAGTGGAGACGTATACATCTTGTTCGTGGCAGAGCCTGATCAGAAACACATTTCCGAAGAATCATTGATGAATGTGGTTTTCGTGAGTGGGTGGAGGTAGAGAGTACGAGGTTGGTTTGGTTGGAAGTATCACAGTCTTCGTCACGACCTTTGGCTTTTGTCGCATGTCATCAAGCAAATTACAGAGTGAACTCTCTAAAGGCGACAGGAGCTTGAAAGCTTTTAATTATTCATGATTAATGCTAAGCTATACATTCCCTTCTTCGATAATTAAATTGTCAAAGTTGATATCGCACGGTTCGCATCTCAAATTTCAAACGGAAAATTTTGCAAAATATCAATAACAAACCGCCCCCCAGGTTGCGATGTCCGTCAACAAGCCGATTGATGTGACCTTAGGCTTATCGGTCTTCATCGAAACACACAAAAAATTGTGTTCAGATCCATTTTAATTAAAGTCAATTAAAATTCAGTTCGAATTTCGTCTCACTCACTTTTTTTTTCTCGCACCGGGCCCCGAGAGTGGCAAAATAATGATAAAGACTCCATTCGCATAAATTTACAATTAAGATATTTATGACAATTAATTATTTTTAATTAAAAAACCGGGGAAATTAAAGTCTTTTCCAGGCCGTCGTTAAAGCCAATTAGAATTCCGAGCAAGCTTCTTTTGGATGTAGTCGTGAAGTGATTCAATTTCATGGTGTTAGCTCAATTAATCGGGGTCTTCTGCAAATGGCCTCCTTAATGACCTTTTATGCTCCCCATGATAAAGGAGAATCGCTGATCAAATTTATGTTACGCCAGAGCAAGGCTAAAGATTCGAATCTCTCTCTCAGCGTTGACCTCAGAATTATCGTCGTCGTTTGCAGTACATCCCATGCAGGAGCATTATTAATATTTGAAATAGATATTGCCGAGCAAAGGAGAGAGCTTAAGAAACATTTGCAAACAATTCACACACTTAAACTACGTGAATTGCATTTAAAAGTCCTACTTACGACTCTATCTCGTTCCGCGCGAACACCTTTACCGTTCATCCCATTCGAGGAGGAGAAGGCTTATGAATTTAGATGAAATGTGTTTTCACATATTTCTCATGTTGGCTTGCCATTTGATATTAATTTATCTTGCAACACGCACCAACATGATCATCCAATTAAGATAGCTCTTCCCCTCTTAAATATTTCACTCTAATTAAACCGAAATTAATTCCCTAGCAGATTCAATTGAAGAAAAGTAGTTCTCCATTTGTGTATCGAATGTTGAAATGTTGTTGACAAAATGTTTACATCGAAAAATAAATGTTTGACGGAGAAAATTTTTCCTGTAAATAATTCATTGAATTTTTTTAATGTTGAACCTAAATTTCTTTTCATTTGAAATTGTACGTGATTACTGAACGATCCAACGAAGTGTTTCTTCATTGAAAATTCATGAAAGCGGTGGTGACGACTCAACAAGTCATGCAGGGCGAGTAAACAACTGAAACGTAAAGTTCTATTAAACACAATGTTGAGTTCAAAAGCAATAATCATTCGCTTCTTTGCAATTATTTATTTATTACTCAGTTTACAGTATGTTCGACAATTTTCAGAATAATTCGTTACGCAGCATGATAAAAAGTTTATATTTTCGTGTTCAATTAGTTAGTCGATTAGTACATTTAACGGCAAAAGTTTTTAACAAATAGAAAGATATTTTGTGCAAACGTTTATTTCATCGATATGAAAGTTGTTGTGTGTGTCTGATTCTCTCTCGTTCAGTATTCGAGTGTTAAACATTCAGGAAAAAAACTTATCTGGTTATAAACTTTCTTTTTTTCCGTTCTTCCGACGCTCAAAAGTTTCCCCCTAATTTTGAGCTTGTTAAAAAGTCATATTCAGTTTTCCTAGATACTCCTGGCAAACAGAAAACTTTGCTGGCTTCTCATGCTCTTATCTCAAATGAGACAAGTTTTAGAAGAAAGTTTTCTGTTTGCGAGGTGTTTTTTTTCCTGTTTAAATTAGTAAATGTCGCATCTCATTGTTGTGCGAAGTTGAAGATAAAATAAATTCGATTTCCAGCGAAACACGCTGACAACAATTTAATTTCTCATCTCTCCATGACAAAACAATGAGATTCGATCTGACGATTGTTTTGTGTGTTTTACGATAGAAATGGGTTTGGCCAAAATATAGAACAGGTTTGGAGGTGACATCCTTTGACACTCCTAAAACTTATTCTGCGGATGCGGAAATATTCCCAGGAAAGAAGAAAAAAAAACAAGAGAAAGAAAGTTCAATTAATTTTCTCTCCTTTGCACGGCTGTCAACAGCACTAAACATAAGTGTTCTCTCATATACCATTGATATGTGTTGTGCCCGGTGGAACTCGATATCCTGGGTAGGTGCCGGTCAGTGCATTTTGAGCAAAGAATCCACTATAGTCCTACAATTATAATTGGAACATCGAATTAGTTTCTCACACAAACAAGGAACTCGTGCGGACGATTGTGAAGACGTTTGTTAATTTCAAAAGCGTTTCGAAATGGACAAATTGAGTTTCTAATTTGCCACATTAAAGACAAATGTGCATATTAGGACCGGAAGATTGTTAGGCCAATAATGAGAAACAAAAGGCGAGATTAGTCAAAGTTTACTAATGAATCTAGCAATGCTGGGAGAGATAAGACAGAACAGAAAGCAGAATCTATTAAAGAAAACAATAAATTTCATAAATCTTTTGTGCCATTATCTTAATTAATATGTAAGTGAAAATTAAATTCGACTTGAGATTGTTGTTTTGAACGAACGAGCAGAGACGTACGAGAGCTTTGGCAAATGAAGATTCCAAGAGAAAGAGAATAATCGACGTAAATATCTCAATCGAAAGGTTTTTTCTATTTTTTTCAGTCTCTTAAGCGAAATGATAAATGAAATTTAATTACAATTCAAATTAAATCGATAGCACGAAAAATATTTGTCTCCTTCAATGAATTTGGATTGATTTTTGTTCTCGCAGGCTTCCTTGTTCAACTTACACAACAATCGGGCACGGTCGGAATTAATTGGATTTTTGATTGAAAACATATTTTATATTTGTCGAATAACTCGCAGCGCCAAAAATAAATATCGATTCGAACTACGACAGACTCCGATATGGAAATATTCTGCCGGCAAAATCCTAAATCTCATTAAAATTATCATTCGATGAAAATTTGCAATCATTCCGAATGGGATTTAGCGTTTGTGTTAAAATGCAATTTGCATTTTTAGTTAAACTTGTTTTGTTTACATAATCATCGATGACCACGCGCGCGAACATTGATTCAAGCCTTCAAAACAAAGCGACTGTAGCTAAATGCAATGAAAAGGCTTTTTGATGAGACTAAAAGAAACTTCTCACTACTTTGTTGACTCGCTTGGGCCGGAAGGCTGGCCCCAAAGCAATTCGTCGACGTTCCTCATTATCCAGTTCAGACTGTTGCTTGTACTCAGCTGGCGGCCACTTCGAATCGCCGCGTCTGTGGGCTCCACCTAAATTAAATTTGATTTATGAAGCGAGTGAAGTTTTCTTCTTCAACAATTTTTTTTTACCTTGATACGCGGATGCACCTGGTTGAGACTGATAGACTGGCGAAGGTTTCTGTGTAACTGGCGCTTCTTTACGCAATGGATTGCCTTGATAAGGTAACTGTTGTTGAGGCGCAGCATATGTCTGCTGGGTCGGAGCATTGTAAGCCTGCTGAGCGACTGGAGCATACATTTGCTGTGGTGGTTGATTGCCATAAGTTTGCTGCTGCGGTGCGTAACCTTGTTGAGGTGGATGAGCATAACCTTGTTGTTGTTGAGCTCCATAAGCTGGTTGCTGGGGAGCATATGCTTGCTGTGGAGCAAACCTTTGCTGTTGAGCTCCATAGACAGCTTCAGAAGCGACGAAGTCGGCTGCTGGACTTGGCTGCTGTTGGTACTACATTTCACAATAGAAGAGATTTCATTTATTCATTTGTTTTCTTTCATTCATCAAACTCAACAAGACGTGCGTTCAACAATTATTGCAAACTGAAGCTTTCCTCTACACGCCACACAACTTTTTTATCCACGTCTCCTTTGTCATGACAAAAACTTTTTTTCTCGTCGTGTGCAAATTTCCGAGAAAATTTTTGCCTTTTATGTTTCTTGATGATATGACATCATACAAACAAACAAACAGTTTTCTATAGGGTAATAAGATTCACATTACCTTTTACAAATGACACAGACATTAGTAGAGAAATGAGAAAGAAATTCCACGTAATGCATTAGGAGGATGCTTTAATGTTCGTTTCGCTTGTGAGGTAAAAGAGAAGCGAGTAAAGCGAGACACAACGTAGAAGTGTGTTTGTTCTTGCCTTGGACGTGTCTACGTTGGAAAAGGGCTGATGATAAATATTTATAAGCTTCATTGAACCGTAAGTGTTCGTCCCATTAAAGTGTTTTAATGTGTCGCAATGTGGCCTTCATCACAAAGATCGTTCATGAAAGTTTAATGACGATGCATAAATTTTGAAGAGATACAGTCAGAAATTTCTTCTCCTAAATTCAAAACTTTGTTAAGAAAGCAAAATGTTCTCTCAGACAGGACGAAAGCTTTAAATGTTCGCAAGCCAAATTAAAGCCAAACCCAAAACTGTTCGACATTTGAAAGAATCATTTTTTTTGTTCACTGCGAAGAGAGAAACTCATGACCGTACCTGCGATTGTCCGAATGAACTTGTTGAATTACTCAATTCGAATGGTGGTGATGCAATCGGAGCGGTATTGTAAAAAGTTTTTGGCTGTTGATAAGCGGCACCAGGTGAACGAGGCGAGGCAAAGGGAACGTGTGCCCAGCCTCGGGGACTACTGCCAGATGATGGATTTTGAATTTGTGGCGAAGTCGTTTGAAGCAATGGCAAAGGAGAGAGGGGCTGAGAAGGAGCTTGGCTTTGAAGCGAGCTAAAGCCGTGAATTGAAACGGGACGTTGTTGCTGCTGTGGAGCTCTAGGCTGTTGTTGCGAAACGACAGGCGCATAGTTTGGCTTGGGAGCTGCGGCCTGGTAGACGTTTGCTTGAGCGACCTGGAAGGTTTTTTTTGTGTTGATAAAAAAAATCATTAACATTTTTTTTCGACTTCTCGCTCTCTCATGTCAACATAAACTTTTCATTATCTTCTGGGGCTTTTCCTTTATTTCGACAAGAACAACAGGAAAAAACGCTTCATTTAATGACCAATGTTCTTCGTCGTCTCCGGGGATCCCACGACTTTTATTACGTATCAAATATCTTTCATAAAAAATCACCAGGTGCTAACACGAAACATTTTCTTCCCTCCCTCGAGATCGTCTTTCTCATCGCCCTTGGAACAATACATCTTCCTTGAGACTAGTTATGCAAACAATGAAAGTTAATTTGCGAGAAACAAACCCGAAGCAGTTATAATTAAAAATATTCCGTGAGTTCCCGCCGAGCTCATCAGAGGCAGCTTCGGATGAAATATTTTTCTTTAGAATTAAAAAAAAAAGGTGAAGCGACCTTTTTGTTTTTGCAGGGCTCTCTCACTTAGAAAAGACTGAAAAGCAGCAGCAAAAGTTTATCACAAAGCAATATCAAGATAACAAAGCTCTTGGATGACACCATTCTCAATCTCTTTAGTTATTAGATTCGTGCCCGAAAGAAAAATGAGAGCAAGATTGAAATATAAGCATCGAGGGATCGAAGGCAAATCCTTAAACTCTGAATTATTTAAGATTTGGCTGGCACTTGAGAGAGATAGGCAGAAGTCAAACTTTCGAGACAAAAAGACTCTCACGCGCGTATCCGAGACGACATTGACCTGGAGCATTGAAATGAACAAGGCAAAGATTTAACTCTTAGACGACATTCCCCTGAAGACACGTTTAAACTCTGTCACCTGTCGAAGAAGTTGGAAGTTGAACGCAGGTCACTTAAATCGAAAGAGAACTTGAGTTGACCATTATCAAGGGACTAGACAATAAAACTTTCTTTTATTAAGAAGTTAGTTCATCTTGAGAGCACGAAGCACTTGACAAAAACTTCTTTCTTCTAGTCGACGTCATCGTGAAAATAGAAAATGTATGAACGTGAGAGGAAATTAATGAAATTCCAGTGTAAATGTTTAAACGAAAGTTAAACAAGGAACGCTCATTCGTTGGTGTCTATGATAGTAAAGCGCATCTTGAGACGACATTAAGAAAAAGAAGTTTCCGTTTAAAAGTTTAATTTTTGAGCAAACATCGTCGAAAGATGAAATATTTTCTAATTAACATCGGCAATAATCTCTCGAGTGTTAAAACCTTTTCCCGTTCTTAATTAACTTTGATAATAAGGATAAATATGTTCGTTTGGGATTTTCGGCAGTCTCTTCTCCGAAACGTTGGAGCCTTTTGTTTAATCAAAATAAATACGAAGCCAAATTAATAAAAATTAGAAGCAAAATTATATGACGTGCGTCGCTAAGGCTGATAAACTAGCAGAGCTGTACGATGACAACAGCGTGAGCATAAATAATGAACGGATGATGAGCGACATGTCTCCGGATCGAGCAGAAACTTTGAATGAGGTGGCAAAGCACGTTTTTAATGCAAAATATTTCTCTTCCCCTTTAGTTCTTCTCGTGGAAACTTTTCGCTCTCTTTCCTTGAAATAAAAAGGCGTTGAAATTATTCAATTTTATGCTTCGTTTGTGTACATATTCAAAGAACTGAGTTCACGAGCTTTTTTAATTACCGAATAAAGAACTTAGCAAAGTGTTGAGCGGAATACTGCAAATAAATTCGTAATTCTCTGATGCAATAAACACGAAAACAATCTCACTTATAACAAGTCTTTCAACCTTTCTCACTGAAAGCCCTTTGAAGATTGAATGCTCTTTGATGTACTTGTTTGCACTTTTTTCTGTTAAATTGGTATTGCTTTCATCTAAAGAGTTTCATTCACTGCAATCATGAAAGTAAACTGCATCGACGTGTAAAGAATATTCGCAAAAGCGATGAAGAAGTCTGTCATAAGCAAACAGTCGAGGAGCAAAAAATGTCCCAATTATCGGCTTCGGCAAAAACTATCGTCATTGCTTTTTGTTGGCTCTGCAGCATTTTATGCAAAATCAAAAAATAATTAGTCTACTTTAACTTATGGTTTTTGTCCCCTCCTCTCACTTGGAGCTTTTCTTTTTTTGCTGCCTCTGCCACAGCAATTATTCTTTAATCGTCACCAACTTTCTGCATCTGTTGAGTAAGTCAACAGAGACCGCTTTTTACTTTCTTATTTTGTGGAGAGTAAAGTTAAAGTTTTTGCGTCCTCGACAGCAGAGGCAAGTGGTGTTTTCGAGTAGTTTTATCTCTCTTACTCGGTCTCTTTAGTTAATTATCGTTTCTGAAAGCGACGATGGTGTTCGTCATGATGAAAAGTTTTCTTAACGATAAGAGAACTGTGACTAACAATAAGTGAAAGTTGAAAAGTGAAAATTTCATTAGAAATTCGATAATGTCAAAAAAATCAAGTTAACGAAAGAATTTTATTAAAAAAAATTCTTTAACGAGGAAAAGTTTTTATTTTTCTTGTTTTCATAATAAACTTTTATGATCGACAGCAGTTGACAATAACGCGCGATGTTGGGGAGGTCGAAGCGTAGGTATTTATTGCTCACAGTAATTAACCGAAACGAAACTGTAAAAGTTAATGTTGCTTTCAAGCTTCATTTGTGAATCGCCAGTGGAGCGACACGGGTGTTACCAAAAACTCTATAATGCGAAGCCAAAGAGAATATTTTGATTAAAGGACAAACTCTCACACACACGACGCCCTCAGACAATGTCGAAGCCTCTTGAAAAAAGCTTTAATGAGTCTCTCGAAGTTTGGCACAAACGAACTCGTCGGTAATGATGGTCAACCAACAAATGTGGGAGAACATTCTATTCAGGAAGGAAGGAAGAAGCGCAATAAAACATAATGAAGAGTTAATTAATTAGCGGACAAAGACTCGAATGCTTTTTATTATTTTCCTCATCGCAGTTATTTGATAATGAATCCTCCTCCTTGCGGGGTGTGTATTTGACATTTTTTATTGAGGTTCTCCCGAAATTGTTCTTTGCTTCCTCTTCTCGTCGCTTTTTTCCTCTCCCTCATTGTGTGAAAAGCGTGTTTCCTTTTGTGATTTTAGCTTGTTTTTGGCATGTTAAATTCCACTTTTCTCCTTCAAATGAAGACGATAGAGCGAGTGAGGAAACAAAGTCGAGGATGAAAAGAAAGAAGAAGGAGCCACCTGTTGCGACCGCCTGTCATTCTTTTGTTTGAGCATCAGAGGAAAAGCTCGCCAATTACTTGATATCTATTCATTATTTGAATTGATTCATCGTCGTGTGAAATTGTAAGTCTCTCTTCAAATAAGTGAATGCGACAAAATTTCTATTGATAACTCAGCTCGACTGATTTTGATTTTATCTTTTTTGATCGAAAAGCATTAAATTCATCACCGAACGAGCATCGGGAGATGTTTTCATTTCCCTTCAAACGACTGTTAATGATGATAGGGATGTTCAATTGATTGGGAGCTATCTACAACGGAAATAACGCCAAACATTTCTCATTTTCATGGATGATTGCAATTGATAGGCTCATTAAGTCACGACCATTATCAGTCGAGTAATTTTAAATTATTGAGCGAATTGATTTTCATTCTTCTCTTTTTTTTTGTTCGTCTCGGGTCCGTGCTCGCTTAAATCGAAACGATAAAGAACACAATGAATCGTCAATTATCATAATGCGAGAAAATCTCGCTCAATATTTTGGTTTTTGTTCTCGGGAAATTGTGGGAATTATTTTGGTAAAAATCATATTTCAAAAGGACGACCAGAGAGAGAAAGGAGAGGAGTTAAATGTCCTGTGAAGTGAAATGTGGTTGATTCACAAGAATTTGCTTCCTTCTCACAAAACCTTAAAGCTCTGTCAATTTGTAAAACTCTCTTTACGACTAACACCTTATAAAATGTTATGAAATAAATCGTTCCCAACTGACATAACATTGAATTAATAAAAAATGACTTTAAAGACATTAACGACTCTTCCTTGGGTTTTGATTTATAATCCTCGTTCTACTCCCATCACCTCAGGTTATGAAAGTTTTCTTCGCTCAATAATGCAAGATTCTTGCACGTATTCTTTTTATTTCATTAAATCGTTTATTTCATCTCCTTTTCGCCTTGGCTGTAACTGAGATGAAACGATTTTATGATTTCGCCCGTGAGCATAAGAAAAAGTGACGACGCCGAAGAAATTTTATAATAAAAATGAAATTCTTCGCTTCGTGGTTTCCGCGGAACGGGAAAATAATGAGGATAACTGGTTTTTATGTGTGCAAAGAGCGTAATTTATGCGTGAACATAAAAAATATTTTAATGAGTTCACATGCACTGACTAAGCGCGTCTTCTTCTCACCTGATGGTGTGGCAAAGGATGCGATTGCTGTTGACTTATTGGTTGCTGCTGCGGTGGCTGCTGATACTGCTGCTGCTGCTGTTGCTCAACAGGTACGGTGAACGTGGTTTCGGGAGGTGGTGGCCATGCGACTCTCTTCAACCCTGCGAATAAACAAGAACAAACAAAACTAAACCATTTGGCAAACAGAAGGTGCTTTCTAGATAAATATTCGTTCGTTCGTCAATGTTGAAACAACAAAGTTGGTGATTAATTGAATCTCGAGCTTTAGTATCCTATCACGCCGAGAGGTTAAAGTTCGGTAATTATTTCTGATGGCCAATTCAATTTGATACCGCAAATAGTTTGTAGGCGCTTAATTAAAATTTTTTGATATCGAATATTTTTAATCAGAAAGTCATGAACAAAAATGAATTTTTCAACAGAACTGACCAATAAAGAACCAAATAATTGTTTATTTATGTTATTTTTCAATCATGTTGTTAGTTTGATATTGCAGGCAGGCGAACTAATAGAATTGGCTTGTTAATTAAATTCTCACTTAAATGCAAATATTTATAAGTTGAATTTAAACGCATTCGCAGTTCGAGTTCACTTCTTAATTCAATTCTAGAGAATTTCCTTTTCGGAGAAACAGTTGTGGAATGATTACGCTTCAAGCATTCGTTACGCTACAATCTACATAATTCCGACTTCAGCGAGTGTGAAATGTGAGTTTCACTCTCTAGACGTTGTGCAGCCGAAGAACTAAATTGCACTTTGACTGATTACGCTCCATCAATTTGTCTGCTTTTCTTGTTTTTGTCATCAGGTCTCTTGACAACAGAATCGTCTTTATCGTGAGAGCAAAGCACATTTCATTTAATGCTCAGCAAGAAACGAAAATAAAAGAAAAGAAACACAACATGAAAATTTGTTGTGCAAAGGTAGAAAGAGAAGAAACTTGAACCGAAAGGTGGCAGCAAATCTCAAAGCGAAGCTAAATAACATTCAAAGATGAAAGATATTAAATGAAAATGGGGAATTGTCGCCATATTCCCATAGCTTTAGCAGGGACTTGACATACCACACACCAACTCATAGATTTTATAATTATTTTAAGAAATGCTGGAAAACCAATTACCAAGACCACTGTGAACCCAGAATCGCAAAACATACTGTGACTATTTGAAAAAAAAGATGACGAATACCCAACTTGGGACATCAGCTCTATCAAGCTTTAAATTTGATGAGCGATGGAATTTTTCTTATTCAATCTTTAAATTATGATAATCTTCACGGAGATAAATTATGATAATCTTGACTTTCAAACCGGAGAAATCTACGAAGAAATCGAAGAAGATATTCATAAGACTGATAAGGAAAACGTGCAGATTGTAGCTGTTTGCGTCAGCAAACTGATTTTAGGATCAACTTTTCAAATTCGAAGCGTTGATTAGCATTCTTTTATCTATCGTTGAGCGAACAACATCATAGATTATTTTAATTCGTGTCTAAAGTGAATTCTAATCATGTAAATTAACGTAAACTTTCAATTTAGATTATTTAGACAACCGATACTTGCAATGAGAAAGACCCAAAGCTTAGACAAAGTGCACTTGTTCTAATAGTTTGGGTAAGACAAAACGCATTTAACTTTTGATCATTTTAGTAACTTTCAAATCATGTTTTAGGTTTTTGTTCTCTATTCATGTTATCGCGTTCTCCTATCAATTTCACGAATGAGTGAAAGCACATGTAAATTTATCAAGACAATCGAATCATCAAACGAACCAAATTCGAATCGACAGTCCACTACAACAAAAGAAACAAGTGATAAGATAATTTACGCATCAGTAACGATGAATGTTGAATCGAAAATTTAATAAAGTTCATTTCGCGGAAATTTATCAAAGCTCTGAGTCTAAACAACGCATCTAAATACCTGTAAAAACTAGCGAAGATTTAACTGAAAGTAAAGTAGGAGTTCTTTGAGCATCATCAGTAAATATTATAATAATATCTATGTGTTTATATCTATAGTAAATTATACTAAAATATATATTAAACATTTTATATGTTATATTATGTTTATATTATGTTATAAACTTTCAAGGAAAATCCAAGCCCCCTTTTATTCCTATAGCTTTAGCTTTTAGAAAACAACGATATTTCTTCTCCCACGTCTCGCTCAGTTATTCCTTCCATTATTTCACCGACGACTTTTCTTTTCCATGAAATGTAATTGAAACAAATGACGTTGTAAATAATATTTCATGGCATTATATGGCTGGGAAAACGAAGAAAAGTTGTCTCTTTTTCAACTTTTTTCTCTCTCAACTTGCTTTTCATTGCATTTGTTTACACTTCGTTTCATCTGTTATCGACACTTGTCATTTGAAAAATACCCGAAACAATCTCGAAACTTGTCTCGAGGATCAAATGTTCGAGTCAGACGAAAAGTTTTCATGAAATCAGAGTTCAAGTAAAAAGAAAAATATGTTTTCACGTCGCTTTCAATTGCACTGACATTTTGAATAATTTTTTGAAAAGTTTTCATTTTAATTTGTACAAGTGACATAAATGTCAATGTTAATCGCGCTGAAGTCGTTTGTTTCATGAATGTTGACCTATGAAACTATTCAATTAGCTTTTCACGCTTGCTACGGATCGATCACTTGTCAAGCGATGATTTTTCCGCTTGTTTCGGGAAATATGCGAAACAAAAAATGTCGACGAAGCCTTTGAGCGATTTTTCGACGTTAACATCGCACATATTTTTTTTTTCGTCAAATTATTTCTTAATTTGCCTCTACAATGAATTTTGATTGAACATTGCTGATACGATTATCGCTCGCGCTCGATTTTTTTACAATCCAGTGGATTTCGAGTGATTTTTTCTGAACACGAGAGAAAGCGACGTTTATATGATTTTTTATATTCTCCAAGCTATGAAAGGTTTGTACAAAAATTGCGTAACTAACCTCATTGAAAAGCTTTAGCTACACAACTTCCGAGCAAACCCAAACGCATGAAATATTTTTGAATAACAGAGAAAGATTTAAAAACTTGCATTGAGACTTTTTGTTTAATGTCAAAAACCTTCGTTATTCACACATGAATAAATTATGAATAATATTTAATAATATTTCTAGTGAAACTTGAATGATTACGAGCCGAATGTGAACGTTAAATCTTTTCCCCTGCAAAAGGGTGTTGAAGTTGTGCTGATATGTGGTCCCCTTGTTGATGTAGCTGGCAGTTTTATTGCCTAGTTCCAGCTCACTCAGAGCAACAAAATAGACCACACATTTGCTTGAACAGTTTTGAAAGCGTCCTAAAATAATAAACCTAATTTATGAAGGCTCTCGGAGACCTTTTGTTTCGTAGGAAAATTTGTAAAAAAGCAAATCCCGGGAAAATTGCACTTTTACTATCGGATAGGTTGATGGGCATCTTTTATATCAAATTTATGAGATCGGAATGTTGCCCGTAAATCGTTGAAGCCATGCGGATTTGCAATGGAACTGTACGAACTCGTCCGGTTTTTAATTTCCCCCAAACGGGTAAGAAGATTCATCTGTCATTGTGACCCAATTTATCAACAGGAAGCAAACACATTTTTGGGCTGGGATCCAGAAGATAGAAGCCAACAACTCTAATAATTCCAGCTTAAATCGGAAAAAATTCGTATCCGAAAGGCATTAGCTGCTCGAAAGCTCGCAATCACCTTTTCGAAAGCATCGAGTGTTCATGTGAAAAATGTAAATTTCATTTAAAACACGACGAGCAAATTTCATCGAATATCTTCTCTTGAAACCATTCGATCGTAAAAAACGAGAGCTTTGCCGTGTGTGTGAAACATCGCCGATAAAATCGAGTAGGAGCAAAGCGTTCAATGAGTTCACACAAAGTTTATTCGCCAAAAAAAAAACCAGAATAACGAAAAATGTTTAATCTCAGAAACATAAATACGCCAACAACATTAACAGGTACATGAAAAGCATAAAATTTGTTTTTATCGACCAAACGTTTTGCTTTAGATCGGCGGCGGAAAAAAAATCATTGAAAAAGTTTTCACGAGCGAATGAGAGAGAGAAAGAAGGAAGGAGGGAGAGAGGGAATAATAAATAAACACAATAGTGTCTAGGAATTATAGTTGAAGGTGCTCGTTGTAATAAATCACTAACCGTTGAACAAACATTTGAAAGAATCTGGGCCGAGAGAATTTTCATTATTTTTCTCCCTTTTCCTGGTTAAGTTCGTTTGTTCTCTTTTCACAAGAGCTTTGATATCACTAGACAGAAAAACGTTTATTATTTTTTTCACTGTTTCTTCGCTTTTGCAAATAAATCATTTTCACTGCTCAGATTTCGCTTTTCCCTGCCAACGAAGCCATTAAACGTCCTTGTTTTTTGCCCGTAGAGAAACGAATGTAATTGCAATTGTTGAGTCGTCGTTCGATCTTTTTTTTTATTAAGAAATGGAAACTATTAATTCCAAACTGCAGAAGCTCCATCCAGCTCAACGACTTCAAGTTGAATAATGTTCGAGGATAACAGAACCTCAGATTGCAATCCTTCTCTCTCACACACAGTTTTCCAAATGAAAATTTCCGAGAGTGGCAAAAATAATAAAAAAAAACTTTCATAATGCCACTTGACATTCGGATTATAATTAATTTCACCGAATATAAGCGTTGACAAGTGGCGAAGAGAGCTAGCGACGTCCCTACTACATTATACTCTCAGTCGACTCTCCAGCTGCAATATCGTCACATCGAATCAATGTTTACGAAATTATGAGGACGATAATTAGTGTTCTGCACGACTGCATTTATGTTGTTTCTGTTTCAGGATGAAATTAATTATCAGATGATGGTGATTTATGTTCGGATGAAATGAATTTCCACAAATGAGAAGCAGTCGGAATGTTTACAACTCAATAGACTTTTCAAGCTTCAGCTACAAGCACGAAAGCTCTTGTCAGGATTAAATAACAATGGAAACAACGAGAAATGGCTGTGAGGGAGAGAGAGAGAGAGTGACGAGGCGAAGTATTTCGGTTATGAATAAACTAACATGCCTACGGTTGCTAAGCAAGGTCTCTGTAACCGCAGAAATTCCATCATCTCAATTTTAATTTATTAAAATTGCCTTGATCTCTGAGACTTCTTTTCAGAAATTCACTGGCATTCAGATTGAAGTTAATTCATGTTGGCATCGTTTCCCTTCTCCATGAAAAAGTTTATGAAGGAACGAGCGAGTTTTCCGATGACACAACGATGAATATACTTCTCGTCCTGAATTGCCGTTGTTGATGATTCACTTTTCATGAAAGTATTCGAGCAACTCTCATCAGTTCTATCGTTCTCTGTTGAGCAATGTTCACCGTTTCGAAAATATTCGCAATACGCGATTTTCTACAGATTCAATTCAATCCAACAAATTTTATCTCGCGCATAATTAAATTGCAGTGAATGATTCGACAGAGTTGTCATGGTGGGAAGCGAGAGAGAAGTTAATGACACGACAAAGTTTTAGTTTTTTTTTGCTTCGTGTGCAAGAATTTCGATGAGCGAGTCATTGTAGATGGATTTCCAATTACTGCTGACGCAATTGTCACCTTCATCTATCAAATCAATCAAAAGTTTCGGTCGCAGGATGTTGCGCAATATCGAAATGTTTATCTTCGTGGGCGAATGCTGTTAAATTCAGCTCCATCATCATTCGGACAATTTGTTACATTCATATCGAGTCTATTATTATTATTATCCTTTGATATTATTTTGTATTGTGATTGCGTAAAATGTTTCTTCATCCGCTTTCCCGTCACGTCCGGAAGAAACTTCTGCATTATTGTCAACCTCATCATGATTTTTTAATAACTCGCTAATAATAGTTTTTCTGCTTCATCATCATCACAATCATCATCATCGTCGTGGAAAACTTTCCTGAATAGAAATGATCTTGTCGGTTTTCTCATCATCTACAGCGGCGACGTGTGTCAATTAAATCAGCTTTGGAATTTAAATTACCGTAAGTTGTCGAATAGGAATTTGTTCGTTGACGAGCAAGGAATCAATTAAGCGGATAAGAGCTGTTAGTTACAGATCAGGACCATTTCATTACTCAATTCTTCATTCGAGTTCGACTCATCAACTTCATTGGCACGAGTGCTGTTGCTTTTTCGATTGAATTTGAATGCTTCTAATTGCAATTTTATCTTCCATTTGCTTGTCCACAGTTCTGTCTCGTTTTTGTGAAAAGCGATGCTCCAAATCCTTGTCGAAGTTCCGATCTAAATTTAAATTATGTTCTCTGTTGCTATTCGAATTAGTTGTTGAAATTCCATTAATTTAAGAATAGTTTTGTGCTGTTGTGGACGACGGTTTTGAAATATTTATCTGCAGGTGACATTTAGTCGGTTTTGATGCTTGCTTGTTCTTCTGCACTTGCAGCAGTTTAGAATCATCATCATTCATTAATTTCAAGTTAGGTTCTTGCCGTTCCGATATTGCCAAAGGGGGTTTAATTGGTTTTAAATCTCTCGCTCTATCTTCTATTGCTTGATATTGCTTGACGCTCGATGAAGAAACTCTCTTACGTTTTGTTGATGCTTTTCATTTCCTCTTCTACATTCCGAGTCGCTGCGACCACACAATATCGAATTATTGCTTTTAATTAATGCCAGAGTTGTTGCGAATGAGTAGTGAGTGTAGCAGCAGACGACATATGAGTAAGAGAGCGAGTGAAGTTTCATTAATCTCAGCATATCAAACGGAACAGAGTTTGTTCGATCGTAAAGCCTTTTGATTTAATTCGTTTAATGAGCGAAAAAAAAAATTCCTTTGAGCACAAACAAGAATCCTCGTCTGTGATTTTTAGTTTTGCCAATTTTATTTTCCGAGTGCCGCGCAACTTCGGCTCTAGAATTCAAGTCGAATCAGTTGAATCGTTGACGTGTTTGTTCCGACTCGTTCGAATGATTTTTCCTCCGGCAAATAAAAATATTTTCCCAGTGGTTTCAACAGAACAACTTCGCTCGTTCGAATCTGATAAACTCGCCATCGAACAACATGAAAGAATTGATTGATTTTACTTCTTCTGTCTCTCTCTCCCTCTATCACCATTGGCATGGTCTGTCCAAGTGTCTGTCCATAAAGCATTTTAACAATTCCATCTCCGTTCGGATGCTTATCAAATCTCAAATTTTCTGCCGATTTTGATGATGTCATGTTGTCACTTAAGTTGTTATGTCGCTCGTAGACGAGAGTTGAGCTTTTCGCCTAATTTTCGATGGAATCTCAAATTTTTGCTGCTTGTTCTTCGATATCGCTTTATCATCAGAGATGCTGTGTGCTCATGTTAGGGCTGTTGACATGTGGGCGTGATTTGCTCGAGAAAGGAGCAAAAGGATGAGAACGAGGAGACGAATACGACGATGATTTATTTTTATGGTCGTGACAAGCTGCGTTGCCTTTGCTCTCACACTTTGGTTAATTGCAGTTGAGCTTCGATCATTAAAAATGGATTTTGGCCTTCCCTCGAATTTCAAGCTTTTTCCATTTACGCGAAAGCTTTAAAATTCAACTTTTCTTGTAACATTTGGAACTCGATTGAGAGCTCAACGAATGTTCCACAGATTTCTTGTTCAAATGTCTTGTAAAATGTTTTTTTTGTTTTCGAATATAAAATAGTAAATTTATTTAAATTCCTTCGAGAGAACGGAAGTCTCGGCTGTTTGTCTTCCTTTGCTAAGTATTTTCTTCGTCGTTTTAAATATGTAAGAATTTATTGGAACCAAAAATGCTTTGCGAGTCTTTAATGAGTGAATTTTAATGAGAATTGGTTCCTTCCTAACATTTTCATTTGCAGGCAAAAGCAAAAGCGAAAAACGAAACGAAAATTAATGTTACGCCAATTTTCAAATTGAGAAGCAAAAGCGAGAAATGGAATAAGGGCGGCAAAATGTCTTCCACAATGGAGCGAAGAAGAAAATATGTTGAGACATAAATTTTCATAAACAGAGCGATTTCGACTTCTAAGGAGGTTTTTACATGCCATTTGAGCTGCGCTAAGCAAAGACTTTTTTCCCTTCGTGGAAATTTATTCGGTTTTGTTCTGATTCAATTTGGAAATAGCTGTTTGCGCTATCATCATGCAATGAATCGATTTATATGCACTTACAGACATTACGGACAAACTTATGGTTCATTTCTTCTGTGACTTGTTCTCTTCTCACTTCAATTTGCAGTAGTAAAACTGTCTTCCATTCTTTCCTCTTTGGATGTGCATAAAAATAATGTTTTTCCTCTCCTCAAATCGATATTGATTTATTCAACATTTGCCCATATGCTGTGTGCTCTCTAAATTACGTTCTCGGAACATATTTCTCAAACGTGATATCGTCAAATCTCGAGAAGGAGCGAATAAAATGCCTGGGATTGCGTCTGGAATTCAAATAGTTTTCCGATAAAAAGCTTTAATGCAAAGCTTTATGGCTGCCGAACATTGATTTTAGAAAATTCCTAGAGTCGAGAGTTCGAGAGCACGTGGAACTTGCCTCCTTTAAATTTGAAAATGTTTAGCATCGACGAAGTTAAATATAAAATACGTCTGAACAATTAATTTCATGAGAGGCTCCTCGGTAGAGCACGAGAATAATCCTTTTCGTTGTGAAAACATTTCGCGAGCATGCACTGAGCAATTAAAAGGAGAACAAAAAACTCATTAATTTATAAATTTTCCAACAATTATTTTAAACTTTTTAGTCTCTGCTCCTCCGGATTGCCGTCGCAAAGTATGTTCAAACAATCTATTCAATTAATTTCATATTTCGTGTCTCGAGAGTCACTCGATCGTAATATGTTGCGGTCAACAGAAGTTTAAAATTTATTTCATTAAAATTTAATCTTTTGCATCCTCGACACACGTTTCATGAATTTCCAGGAATATTTGTTATAACTGCGACTGAGGAACCTTAAACGCCATTTGCGAAATTTCGTTGTTGAATCTGACTCCAAGAGACAGCTTTTTGAATGACACCTTTCGCAAATCATCTTTGGGTCTATCCCGAAATAAGGTTGAGAGCTTCAAAGCTGTGAAGTTAATTTCCCTTCGTCTCCGTCATTTGAGGACAAATCCTTTGACGTCAGACGAAAATTGTTCTTCGTAAAATTGAACAGACTTCACTTAAAACAATAATCTCAATTGTACACTTTCAATAAAGAAATTTAAAGCAGCTTAACTTCGGAGATGAAAAACTTCTTGTGCAAGTCAAATCTGTTACTTGCACACTGCTCAGTAAAGCTTCGGAGTTGGCAAAACGTGCCAAGTGCATGAGCTACGTCGGTATTTCTGTTTTCTCAACTTTCCATGCTCCTACACATTATTTACGGTTTGGCTTATTGTTGTGACCATGATAGTTGCTCGTTTTAATGCAAAGTACAGAAATATTCATTGGTAAACGTTATTTTCATGCGAAAGCTGTTGAAATTTTCATGTTGAATCATAAAACTTTTCATTTTAGCTCTTTTACTAGGCGTTGTACTCGCAAGATTGACGTTCAATCATTTCTAAGGCAACACGGGGTGAATTCATAAAATTCACACAAATTGCGTTTAATGTCAGAGTCATGACGTGTTCTTTAAGTGAAAAAGATTTTGAATTCACGAAAATTTGTGTAGCTCGAAGCGGGAGACGAACGATTGTTGAGTGTTTCGAACTGTTCCGAAGCTTCGGGGGGTGAAATCAAACATCAAGGCAATGTTCTCAGGCAAGCACACAAATAATTTGTTATTGACATCGTTTTGAGCAGCTCATCGAGTTTGTTTAAACCGGTTTGGCGTTGGAGGGAGAAAAACAAGGACAAATCGTTTCTGAATTCGTCGAAAAGATTTTTGTTTAATTTGAATTTTTCTCTTTAATTGGAAGTGCAAAAACTTTTGCGTTCCAGTCTCAACAAAAGCCGATAAACATTGAATCGCTAGCGTAAATTCCTTTTTTCATCATAATTTAATTATCTAGACTTTCGGAATAATTTCGTTTTAATGAATATTCCGCTTTTAATTTAGTCCTGAAACATTAAGTTTTGTCATTTTGAAAAAAAAACTTCTTCTTGTCAGAGAAAAAATTCTCTCACGACGTTCTTGAGATTCCAAAGTTTGCTGACACTGCTGCAGTGGAGTTTTATCATAGCGGCATCGCTTTCGTTGACATGTAAACATGAACAGAACAACAATCTCTGTTTACGTATTGAGACTGCAAATGCACCATTGCGAGCTCCATGCGAACGTCAAACATTGAACGATTCTGATATATCAACATAGACGAAGTCTTGCGTAGATTTTCCCGCACTGCAGCACTTTCCCGACGATTGCTGTGCATTCCGATAAACGTTGATGCAAATTGAACCAATTCAAGCTTCACTTGATCTAAGCTCAGTCGACCAAATAAATTTTACACACATAAATTTTTGGCATCGACTAAACACATTCTGCATTCGAAAGTGACCTCCCACAGAAATAAAAGCTTCAGTGGAAGCCACACATCAAATATTTACTAATTCCCAACACCGAAAGCAAGGACCTTACTCCGAAAAATTCAATAAATTTCGAAACTGTTTGCAGTTTTTTTTATGTTCTACGTTTGCACTAACTGAAAACTATTTTTTTTGGTGCATTTGATGTGTCATACGCTACATTTCGATTGTTATTAAAATTTCATCAAGCGATATTTGAAAACAAAACACCAGCCTTGTCTATTGATGTGTAAACACATTCTCTGGCATGAGGCGTGAATAAAGCAAAAGTAAATTGCAATTGATTATGCAAATAAAATAAAATATGGTTTCGTTGAGCAAATATTGACGTCTGTGAAAGCGTAGCGCGAGAGTGGAAATCTCATGGCTAAAGCAACGAGCATGATTCGCTCTCTTTTTGAATTCGCTTTTTTCCACATGAAAAGCTTCTGGGACAATGAACGATATACACCATTGATCTAGTCAACATTTCGCAACATTCGAGTGGAAGTTTCTTTGATAGACTCATTCGACAGTCGGCAGACGAGCCAGTGCATTAACAAATGATTTCAGCTTTTGAAAACTCACCTGGGTTTTGGCTGCTGCTTCGCTCTTCCTCTTCCAATGCTTGCAACACAGCAGATTTTGCGAGATTCCCCGCACGAGTTGTAGTGGGATCATCAAAGTCAATCCTATGAATGAAAATGAGTAACTATGAGTTGAGTGGTGTTGAGGAGGCCGTTTAATCAACGAAATGTGTTCGTTTAAATATGAAAAAGTATTTTTAACAAATGAAAAACTAATCAAAACTTTTTTTGGTCGAAACTAGAGTGAGTGGTATATTCGTCGTTTTATTAGTGAATCAGTCACTAACCAATGGAGAATATTTTCAAGAGGATTCTTGAACTTTGAAAGACTCAGTTGCCTCTATCGACTCATGGAATTCTACCATTTCACTTGACACAACTGCACATGCTGAACAAGCACTTCATGCATTTCTTCCTTCAATACAAACTCTCAAGTGTTTCAATTATATTTTCACCAATTCGAGAGCAAACAATGATACCAAATTCTGTTTGCTCAATGTCGAGTGAAGAGTGAGAGAGAGAGAACATTTTTGAAATTAGTTTTCATGAAAATTTGAATATTTCACCACGAAATCTTCCCAATCACGAAACTTGCAAACTTTCCCATGATTGTGATTATGCAAAGTAATCAATGCAAAAGTTTTCGTCTTCGTCAACTTTGCCAATAAAACAATAACACGCTTGTTAAAATCAATCCGATTTCATATTTAAATTTTTCCAATTGAAATTGAAGAGATGGATGAGAGGGCAGGGATGAGTTTGAAGAGGGCGGAGGACGATGTCGTTCGTCACGTTCAAAATTATTTTCGATCGGGAATGTTGAGCTGCTCTTCCTCCCACACACGTGAAGGAAAAGCTTCTTTACCTTTATGTTTTTCTTAATGTTTCAAGAATTGACAACGAGAAGGAAATGAAGCCCCACACACATTGAATGTCTTCGCTTACCTTGAAGAGTCTAAAAGGCTTGAATGCTTATTTTCCGATTTCGGAATGTTTGCTTTTATCGTTTTGTGTTTTATTCTCGTTCGAATGGAGTGAAAGGGAAAAGTTCTTCCTCATGGGAAACTGAATTATTCTGTAGATGATTATGGTTCAGAGAAGGTCGAGTTTAGAACTTTCAATTGCTTTGGTTCTTAGAATCGTCAGAAATTTTCGAATTTTCCTCTGGCAATTCCTTTAGATTAGCTTTCTTCTTTTTTAAAGAAAAGTTCTTGAATTTCTCGATTGAAATCTTCTTGTAATTCGACGATCCGATTTACTCTCGAGTTGGTTTCCACTTCATCGAATTTTCGCAAAGTTTCCTTCCTTTCCCTCCCCCGTCAACAGCAAATGCGTTTTGCGGTAAATTAGATCGAAGCAAGGAAATAAAAATATTATCGTCGTGAGCTGCTGTCGTGACGAAGTGCGAGCGAAAACGAAGTCCACGACAACTATTGATTTTGTGATTAGTCCAGCTTTTGCACTTTCTGCTTCCCTCCCCTCAGCACATTAAGTATTATAATTTAAATAATTTTTTAAGCCATTCAGACAACGCGAAAAGAGCGGAAGAAAAATGGCAGCTTGATTATACATAAAGCAACAACATAACATCAAAGTTTTTCAATTTGAAATCAATTTCGAACGGTGGCTGTTGCGGGAAGTTAAAGAAGAAAGTTTCCTGCTTTTGAATTGATTTTGTACTTTAAATGCAAACGGTTTCTTCGCGTTTGCTCCTACACGTCGCACGAAATCGTTCTACCCTCCCGCTTCGGGAACTTTTGAGGGGCTGACTCAATAGCTTGCAGTTAAAAACTTGCTCATCGCATTTGCCGTCACATCGACGGTATAATTAATTGCATGACTAATTGCTTCGATTCAACGTGTACATTCTCTGACTACCTCGACTATAAATAAACTAACAACACTGAAGTTGAAGAAAATGAGTTGAATGTGAATTTCTCACTCTTTGCCTGACGAAGATTAATGAAGTGACAATATTAAATTGTAAAAAACGAACAGAAGATAGCAGGTGATGGACGGTTTTGGATCACATTCGAGCTTTGGATACACCAACGAAGTTTACAATTGATTGATTCGAAATTTTTGACTGACTTGAGCGAAATTTAATTAAAGTTTCTAAAAAACTTTCTTTCTTGCCAACCCTTTCTCTCCTTGTATGTCTCCTTTAATCTAATAGATCGCCTGAAACAGGTCAGCTGGACACATACGTAAACTTTATGATTGTTCTTCTTTTCGTCCCAATAAATCTTCGACTTCATTCTTTTTCCTTCGCAATTTCATCTTCTTGAAAGTTTTATGTTCCTTCTTGTACGAAACCATAAAAACAAGTCCTTGGAAAAAAAGAAACTTCATATGTCGTTATTTTTGCTTATCTCTGGAACAGAGGAGAGTGAGCGAGAAAACATAACTTTAAAACTTTTCTTCTGCCCGAGATAAAATTTGATATCAAGACCTTTGATTTATTATATCTGAGAGAGAAGCATAAGCATTGAAGGCAATGAACCATGTTGGCATTCAAAATCTACATCAAATTATTTCCGTCGAGTAACTTTTCCAGTGGTGACATTCGACAATGATCAACTTTTTGGATCTAAAGGTATCGCTTTGTCCGCAGTGAAAGCGACTTTTATTATTAAAACCTCTCTTGCATAACTGGCCTCGCTCTCAATGAAATAAAAAAAGAAAGAATTCAACAGCAGCAGTAGAATGAAAGTATAAAAAGTTTGAATTTGAATGCAAAAGTTTTAATGGAAAAATTCTATGGAACTGCTACTTAAGCTGCTTTCCCTTTCAAGATTTAACATTTATGTGTAAACTGTCACCTTTGCGTCGTCTTGCCCAACAAACTTCCACTCTCCAACTTTATCTCTGCTCGAGCCTTCTGCATGCATTCATAAAACAAAAGAAATTACAAAGAAAAGCGGTTCACAGGTACATTGAGTGCAATTTCAGCAAAATTGCTTTTTGTTATCAAAATAAATTTTGTGTCGTTTTCCTCGTTTATTTCGGCTGCGTGGCTATAAAAAATATTACTCTCGAGCCAAATGTTCTTTTGATTCCATCAAATATGCACACATACTCGTGGAGAGCAAATGGAGAGATTAATTACTAAGTCGATCATTAAATTCTTTTTCGCAAATGTAGATCATAAAACGCGATTTATGTCACGACTTTTTTGTCACAATCAAATAAAACTTTTTATTTTTCCCCCTCTCTCTGGTCGAGAGCGAACGAGAATTTTTCGTAAATCTCTTTATCAATCAAATTTTCGCTGAAAACACGCCGGCGAATGATAATAAATCTTCCGCAGCTGTTTCCAGAGATTTCCCTCTCTGCTTCGAATATTTAACGAATTATTATAAAAAAAATTAATATTTCTCCACAGCTATGGAGATAAACTCAAGATTTGTCTTGCTCTGTATTCTCTTTCTCTCTCGAGTGGAGAATTAAGGAAAATCATAAACTAAAGTGATTTAGGAAAAGTGTGGGTGGAAGTTTGAAACTTGATTTTTTTTATTAATGTCTCGATAAAGTTTTCTTTTTGAAGGCGGCACCATCGCACGGACTAAACTAGCATGGAATAATATCCAATAAAACGAAAGTTTTCCGCTCATCCATTGTCCTAAAAATAAGCCATAAATAATTCACATCAGCTAGCGTAGTCACTACAATAGATTTTTCCTCTCAACGGTTTTCGGTTTGGTTATGAAAACACTTTTTTACAACACGAGTGCGTGAAATGAAATTAAAAGCGAATGCGAGAGAGAAAAGAAGGGAAATTGGAATTGTTTGTTAGGCGACGACAGTGTGCATGAGCAGGCTGTAAATTAACTCGAGAAGTGATGAATGATAGTCAAGAAATTGATTCGATGGCAAAAAAAAGTTTTAATTGTTTGAGGTGAAATTGATTTTCTTTATTTATCGAGTTTATCGAGCAATTCCTCGATTTATAACTTCCAACATGACGATCGAAAGCTCTTTAATTTCCCTATAGCTCAAAGCCGTGAAAATCATGCGTGAAAGAACTTTTGACGAGGGTGAAATTAAAGCCATTGATTTTCAAGGACGCGATAACGTAACCGAAGGGAAGTTGAGTCGATGAGGATGAGAGAATTTGTGGAAATAATTTAGGGGAGAAGGTATTAATGTCTCGAAAGCTCTTGTAACATCAGAAACTCTCGGTGAAGCTTTCGGATTTTAGGGTGAAACTTAGTCGTGGGAGTTTCTTTCACTTATCAACTTCTCTCGAAGTACTCAAGCGAAAAACACTCGAAGAGAAGGGAAATATTTTTAATCAGAAAAGTAAGTCATCTGGCTCTTCTGTTTGAAGATGTGTAAATATTTGTGATAATAACGTTTCACACTCACCCGACAGCTCCATTATTTAAGGTCTTCAGTTCCCGATTCAACGTCTCCTTAACATTGCGATCCGAGTAGAGCGCAATTGGAGAGTTAAATTGCTTGTGAACAATTTTTCGTTGTACTTGTGCCATTGCCTTTGCCCTTTTTGCGAATCTCTCTCGCCGTTTACGTTCTGCTACTCAATGATATCTCGATGACAATAAAAAACTACAATTCCTACGCTCGATTACTGCGGAGCTGTTTTCGTTTAATGTCGTTGAGTTATTCGCTTCTGTGGACGAAGAGGGAGAGGGAAAGAGAGAGAAGAACATTTCAAATGAATAGACTTAATAAATATTTTACATGCAATTAAATTGGATTTTGGACCACGACTTTAATTCCTTTAATGGCTTTCATGTCCATTTACTTTAATAAATAATTTATGATGCGTCGGATGAAGTTCGCCATGACGAGAATAGTTGATAAAATGAAATAAAGCAGCAGAGGTTTTCCGGAAACAGCAATAAGTTTTTTTTTTCGTTTCATATTAATGGCCAGAGCTTTATTTGGGGCGAATGAGCATTTATTCATCTTGCTTTATGATGAATCGCTTAAACTTTCCAGACAAGAGTGTTCTGCCTTTCTTTAAAGAGAAGGCGGCAGCCTGTTCGACACACTTGTGAGAATCTCTCTATGAGGAATTTAGATTGAACACGAACGTGAAAGAAATATTCTTGCGAAGCTTAAAGCCAAACCCAAGAGTGAGAGAGAGAGATCTTTAAACCTCACAATAAATTCAAATTTAGCTCGGACCATAATCCGACAGCAAATACGCATGAAAAATTTAATAAGAGCTCGCAGGTTCCACCTAATAAAGTAATTCCGCTCACATTTCTCTCCTTTGATATTATTTGATATTTTTTCTTTCTTTGGCTCCCTTATTGCATTATCCATGTGCCTTGTCTAATACAGAAATTCTCTCGAGTTTACATATCTTTCGAACATTTTCTTTCTGCGATCTTTTTTCCTTCTTGTTGAACTCCGTGAACAACTTCTGCGTGCTCGTAACCTAGTAACAAGTTTTTTTTCTTCTTCTGGCTAAGCCATTTTCCTCGTCTGGGTGAACTTTGTTCGTGAGGAGTTAACCGTGTCTCGCGATGAGACGTCGATCTAGTCACCCGGGGAAAAGCTTCAGCTACAGCCAAAATCTGTTTCTTGAACATACGATTTAACGTTGCTAGAAAAAATGATGATTTATGGACGAAACATTTATTCTCAACATAGATTCTTTGCTCCTCACGCCTCTTGCTTTTTTCGAGGCTCTTCCTCAGTCAAAGAGCGAGCGAGAAGAGAAAGGGAAAGTACAAAGCAAGAAACGCTCGTTTTATGTTTCATTCAGTTATAAATCCTTCTCAAACGCACTTTTTTGTTTCGTTTTATGCGTTTGCTTATACGTTGAGAGCCACCGTTAAAATAAATCCCTTTTCTTGTCCTCCCAAGGCGACCAAATGCGATGAAAACCTGTGTCGGTGTTTGATTGAATTTCCGAGATTTTCTTGTGTGAGACAGTTATCGCGCGCTAAGACGTCAAAACGTCAGACGCCAGGACATTTGTTGGTGACACATTCGTGCGCATATTGAGTTGTAGCCTTTGGTTACCCCGTAAACTGTCTGCCGCCTTTCCCTTCCTTTCGCAATGAGATTTATGAATGCATTGAAAGTTGAAGTTCTCGAGGGCAATCACACGAGCATGAATTTTAACTTTTGTGGACGTAGAGAGTCGTAAGTGGCAAAAGAAGAAAAAACTGGAGAAGGAGAAATCCACAAGGCAATAAAAAGCAAACATTTACAGTCTCAAACAAATCTTCGTCGTTGCCAATAAATCTTTGGATTTTATGGTCTAATTTAATGGATATGTAGAGGTTAAACGAACGCTCTGGCAATTTATTCCACTCTATTTCTTGCATTCATTAAATTTTCATTTTGCAAATCTCATAAATTCCTTTCGCTCACTTTTTTTTTCTTTCCCTTGCACCTTCACCTAAGCGTGAAGAAGCATTTTTCAATAATAATTTTCATCTTATCGCCTTCGATAGCTTAAGCGATAGTTTATCATGATGTTCAAGGAATTTTCTTTATGGAAATTTAAAATTCCATAAATTTTGTGGACTTATAAAGTTAAAGTTGGACGAGAAGTTAATTTCTGGAAAGTGACTAGCACAGCACGATCTGATTTAGATCATAAGACGAGAGGTATTAGTCACTGAATAATGTCAACAGAAATTCCTCCCCTTAATGCGCTTCGGCTTAACAAACCAAGTGGGAGGGAAGGAATTTTTAGTAAATATCCTTTTATTTATGAAGTTAAATTTTTGTTTGCAAAAGACATTATGTCATCAGGATAATTTTCGCTACGAGCTCTGCTGCGATGCTTTTCATCTTTCTAAGAGAGAGAGAGCTCCCCCCCGTCTTATAAAAGAGCTTCGAGTCGTCTTTTCGTGCCACCAATTTTCACACTTCTCATGAATGAAAAATGATTGAAAAAGTCTTTTTTAAAGAAACAGAAAAACGTTTCTCTCTCCTAGCGAGTCAAGTTAGCTCGGGGATCGATAACAGACTTGCGAATATTTCTTATTCTTTAAATTGTTCAGCCCATCACTTTTCTTCTCTCTGGCACCGATAAACAGTGAAGCGCTACTTTTTCAAACACTGAACGAAATCAAAACATCACTTTCTTCTTCTTGTTAGGTAATCCGAGTGAAAAACGTTCGAGTTTAATTTAACTTTTAAGCAATGTTGAATGATTAAATAGCTCGAAGCTTTATAATTTGTTGTTGCTTTCATTCAGGAGGAATCACGTCAGACCTTGGTCGATTGTTGCTTCTCTATTCTTTAACACGAAAATCACACTTTTCCACTGAATAAAATTTTATAACGCAAAATTTCACAAAAACTTTTCTATTTTTACTTCAACTCGACTCGACTTGTATACAAGCGGCGAGAAATTCCACGTACAGCGAGCAAAAAATGTATGAAAGCCTCCTACACGAGAGTTGGTTGAAATTAATAATTACTGCCAAGGTGGCAAGAGTTTCAACCTTTAACAAAACTCTTCATGAAAATTTAATTAATCTTCGAGCAAGACGGAGAAAAAAAATTCTTAGTTCGTGAGCTGTTATTAAAAAAAATTCAATTTTCTCAAGGAACATTCCAAAGTAAAACGGGGAAAAACTTTCTGCGGGTTATGACCAGTTATACAATTTTCCGGTTGAGAGAATTGAAAAACTTTCCTTCAGGTAGATCTTTTTTTTCGGTTGAGCTACTTCTTTCACTTCATTTCAAGCGACGACCATAAAATATTTAACCTTCAACTTTGCTTTATTCGACGACTTTTAAAATTTCAAGTTCACCGAGTTTTATCTTGCGACGTTTCGATAAACAAAACATCAGCACTTACCACGCAATTGAAGTCACTTCAAACCCTTTAATGTAGCACTCTGAATGCGAAGGCAATTCAAATGAAGAAACGAATTATGAAAGTGTGCGAAATGAACTGAAAATTTTCATCAACGTTTCTCGAAGAGTGAGCAAACGGGAAAACTTTGCCTTCTCCACCTCGAAAATTTATCAAATCTCTTAGATCGAGCCATGAAGCAATCACATGAGCTCCGTCGTGCCGAAGTTAATAAGTGGATATAAATATTCATTGGATTTTCTTTGCTCTCCCTCTTCTCAAATAGATTCGTTCCGTTACTCAGTGTGATCTTCTCGCTCTTCGAATGTATCACGAATTTATAATTAGATCAAAAATATTTATATTTTTCCTATAAATATCTTCATGAGAAAGAAGTATTTTTGTGGCTGTGAGACAAATAAAACGTGCGAGCTACACGAGCCTATAAATTACTTTCTAATTGCGTCGCGCAATGAGAACGATCAATCGAGGAAAAAATAAATATTTCCTCATAATTTCAATTCATTAATGAAAATGTGACGAAGCGGAAAAAGCTTAAGAAACAAAAAAGCTCACACATTAGCTTAATTTTCCAAACAAATTAATTTCTCTTGAGGCAGACACGAAGAAGCTTCTTTCACTCGGCAAACCTGAAAAACCTAAGAAGGAGCTTTTGAAAGTTAAATAAAATTAATTTGAACTTTATAATTGAAACAATAAGTATCGTGTCGGGAGAAATGGGTGAACGCTAAATTTAATTATTTTGAATTGAATCATTAACGAAAATTGCTTTGGTGTTGTTGTGATTGTTTCGTTGTCTCTACACAAAGAGGAGAAGCTTTAATTATTTTTCTCTACACAAGCCATAATAGACAATAACGACGAGAGAGAGAGATATCTTCGAATGGTTCTGCGATGCGACAAAGCGTAAAATGAAATCTTTTCTCCTATCTCCTTCGACGCAAGGATGGAGCTCTGAGAGAGAGCTCAGGGGGGAGAAGAAGGTAATGATAAATTTGCTTCATTGCTTCACTCCTCGGGGCCTCAGCATTGTTCCTTAACAATCTCCATTAGCTCGCATCACCAGAGAATAAGAAAATGCCTTATTTGTATCAATTAAAAACATTTATTTAGCATATTTTCTCATGTTAAACAATACAAAGTTTTACTCTTAAGTTCTTTAAGCTAAAGTCATTAACTCAGATCTGTTCAATTCCATCAGAAGCAATCGAAGATATAGAAGTTGATGTGAAGCACACAAAACGAAATATATCTGATGGAATCTTCGAATATCGAACCATAAAATGGTTCAAAGACATTTTTTCGCTCATTGCATTTCGACATTGTATCTCGATCGAGATATATTTGTGGATAGTTTTTATTGCAAAATCCTCAACTCACGCTTCAGCTTCAAACCAATTCAATAAAAGAGAGTGAAAAACGGAGAAGAAGAAAGCTCAATAACTCTGATTGCAAACACTTATTTGCTTTAAAAGCCAAGAAGAAGGGGGAAATAAGAGGAGAGAGCTTCTTTTTCTGTGAACGTTAAGAAATAAAATCGAATTTTGTTGTTTATTTATTTTCTTTTTATGAAACGAAACCTTTCCCGGTCTTTGCTTTGCTTTTCTCGTTCTCCTTCTTCTTAGTGTTATACACCTAAATGGATTTCTCAGCTCCACAAACTCTACGGGAAATAGAGCCATTCTAATTTATATTCGAGTGATCGATTTCCATCGGATGAAAAATAGTCTATAATACTTTGATTTTCCTGCTCTCTCTCTCTATCTTTCCCTTTGGAAAACTTTCTTCTTTGGTTAAGCGAACTCATACAATGTCGCACTCATTGTGTCTATCGGTTTGAATTGAGCGGTTTGAAGGGAAATTAAAGAGGCAACTTAAATTCAATGTGCGCCTCTGCACACCTCACGAACATCCAATTTGTTACGCTATCAAAGAAACATATTTCTCGGCTCCTCTGCCTAGTAAACAAATTGCTTCATGATTAGATCCAAAGCAATAAATGTTTTTTTAGAATAAATGTTCCTTCTCTTTTGGGTTTTTTTTTCTTCTTGTAAACTTGTTTCTTTCCTTCTTCATTATGTACAAGAAATAATAGGGAAAAAAAACTTTTTTCTTTTTACATTTTAAAAGTAGTTTTCCATGTCGCAATTTAACAGACTGCAGGCTGAGAATGAAGTTGTTGAATTAAGTCAAAGGAAGAAATAAAAGTTTTTTTAAAACGATTAAGGGCAGTCCACCTAACATGAATGGCGCTCAAGAAGATTTCCGTCAAGACGAATTGCTGATTTAAAAGTAATTGAATTAAAGCAATTAAAAGCAATAAAATCTTATTTGTATTATTATTCGATCGCGTTCTTGATGCGAGCGCACTAGCTGCTGTCTCTAAGCACTGATGATATTCACGATAATCAATTCTCGTAATTGCACAATAATGATTCAACGAACAGACGCCTTCGCAAGCTTGCGTTGGGAATCTCACTGAATTGGCGCGATAATATCTACCGGGAAGAGAGAGAAGAAAAGAAAGCAATGAAGAGTGAGGATGAGAAAAAGATTTGTTGTAATAGAAAAATAAATTAAGACGTTTTCCCATTCTCCATTCATGGGGAATTAATTGCACACTTTTACCATTTGAAATCAATGTAATGATTATCTGAGCAGCGAGGGTGAATAATAAACGCGAGCGAGAGCCAAAATTGTGGTTTATGCTCGCAGCTGGGGTGGAAGATAGATTGCTGTGGTAAATCTATCGCTTGCTCTATAACTGGACTTTTGAATCAGCGAAAAGCTTTGTTATTTCATGAAACTAATTCTCTCTCGAACAGAACAACAAAAGTCTTTCAGATTCGTGGCAAGCGATAGAAAGCAAAAGAAGATTTATTTTATTTAAATAGAACCGATTGAGTAATGCACAAACAAGCTTTCGCTTTAATCGGAATTTATTGCTTGTTGAGACACTTCAGCTGGTTTCTTAATTTATTGAAAGAAGCTTTTGAAATAAATAAAAAAGAAATTGTTCTGTCAGAAATCGGTCTCTCCTTCGAAGAAATCTTTCGAACAAGGAGAAAAGGAAAATTAAATTGTCACAAAGAATTCTCTTGAACTTACTTCAAAAACAAAAGATCATCGGGATTTGTAAATCTGTCAGCCAAGTTGTGTAATGTAACTGCTGATATTTCCCGAGATATCTCGCCCAGGCCATGATAATATGTCGTCAAGTTGTATTCAGATTGCCACACGGGTGGAGAATCCTTTTGTGAATTTGCTGAATCTAAATCTAAATAATATTGAGTATAATCTAAAACCTGAAAATATACAAAGGAAAGGTATCCGGGTTTTATTTCATTTCATCTTCGTCTATCTTCGTTTTCTTAAAACTCATCCTCGAGATGTTCTCTTTGCCATTGTCCTTATATGCGAATCTGTTTCTGCTTCATGTTCAAATATTTGTTTATTCATATTTGGCTAAGGATTTTGTTTTTCTATCTCTGCTCGTATCGTTATGAAATATATTGTGAAGATGAGCTTTGGATTTGTTCGTAAATCACGTAGCTCTGAGCTCCACGTCAAAGTTAAATCGTATTTCTCTCCTAATCCTTCGGGGCTACATGACTCTTGAACAAACCACATTCAATGCTTACACGTTTCTTAATATCAACTCAGAGAGAGATTTCAATATGATGACAAGAAGAATTTATTTTCCTGAATCACATCACATGACAGGAAATTAAGATTCGAGAGTTTTTCTTTTAACTTTTATTTCATTCTGATTAAGGACTTGGAAACCACCCTCATGTATTGAAATTAAAATTGGACGATGAATGAGAATTGTCTGGGAGAAGCTTATCAGGATGAAAATCAGGAGAACTGAAGCTTGGGACTCTCTGAAGCATTCATGAGCGAATGAATGAATGAATGATATGAGAGAAACTCGAAAATCCTTTCATCCGCATTTCGAAAAAGGCTAAATGGGAAATGTACTCGTTTTACTGCGACAATCAATAGTTTATGATTTTTTTCTCGGTCCCTTTCAGGTAACGACAACGTTTTTTTTATCAAGTAAAGTAAAATCCCTTTTTCATTAGTTTCCGCTTGTGGTGGGTGAGTCTCCCTTTTTTCCGGACCAAGGATTCAACTTCAATCTCGAGAGTAAGTCGCCTGCTTTAGCAATCAAAACAAACATACTTGGCCTGTATCAGTTTCAAATTTGTATAGTCGCATGGCTGGGTTATTTGATCCACCGTGCATTCTCCTTGGTGTAATAGAAGGAGCAATCATGATCCAGCTCACAGGTTTTCCTAGGAAGCAAACGAACGAACAAGAGAGAAAGGAGTAAACGTAAAGATTTCGTGTTGGATTAAACAGTTGACAAATGAAAAATTTATATTTAAAGAGAAAGGTAGAGGAGTACAAGTTGTAAAGAATGTCTTACCCATCTCATTGTAGACAATTCTAAAAGAATCCGAATGTAGATGACCGAAAAACTGTCCCTGAATAATCGATGAATATTTTCGTATCAACCTAAGATATCTTAAATTGTTTTTCTCCGAGTACGTGGTATGTCCGTTCGGAATGAGTCCAATTTGCCTTTCGTCGCTCCCTGGAGGCATGTGACCTACAATATATACCTGAGAAGAACAAGACAGAAATCAAGGAGAGACAAGGGAGAAGCAAATGAAATTCGATTAGACGCAACGACCACAAAGTTATTATCTCAGATCATCAACGTAATGTGATTTGTATGCGAAGCAGCCCCGATCGGCGGAGATGGAATCTTTTGAATGGATTTCGCGTTATCTAGGGTTGCCTTTTATTCCCCCATTAAAACTGTGGGAAGCGATCCGTCCTCAACTTTTCCCCAGAAGTGAAGAATCAAACGAGAGTTAGCCCCCAAGCATCCTCTTATACGAATTTATGTTCATCGATTTTCCATTTTCAAAATCCGCCTTTGCGTTTTTCAATGTCGCTTCTGCTTGATGTTAAACAAATCTCATTTCGTGATTTCTCTTTGTCGTGTTCTCCACTCAAAAAAAAAGCGTCCGGCGAATAATGTTCCTCATGAAATTTTATACAAGAATGTTCTCGAAAGTCATCTCAGTTCGTAGTAAAAAGAGTGTGAGAAGTTTAAATCTTTTATAGTTCGCTCGATTTTGTTAAAGACTCATAAACATGACATTAAATGTTTCATCATCAAAGAAGAAGATTATCATGGAAACTGTTTGTCGGGTGTCCATTATCATTCAAGTTAACGTCCTTTGAACTTGTGCAAGACGATTTGTTGTGGATCAAACGATGGACACCCTCGACTAAGATTGAGTTGAAAAGGTCATGTTTACTAAATGATAAAAAGGGACACTCCCACGCCTTAAGCGTCTTGCATAAATCCCTCGTGTTCATTTTATTCATCGTTGTCATGATATATTTACTCACAGTTTCCTTATTTCTATTTGATTTCGCAAGCACATCCTCGAACCATTCCCACTGCTTTTCCGATTCATCAGACATCGACAGAGCACTGACAACAGCTCCGTTCTCGCTCGCGCCATTTTGTAAATTCAATCTCGCCTCGTCGCTGTTTGAATGCGATCCATAGAATCTATCTTTATTATATCTGTTATAATTATTGTTATTGTTATGCTCGTCGTTATGCTCATGATAATGCTTCCGATGATAGCCCATGTTGTACTGTTGCTGTCCTAGCACTGAACCATCCGGTCGTTGTCTTACGGCCGATAAATGTGATTTAGAATATTTCGAATCGTGCCTCATGAAGTTTGTGTTAAGCACAACGGTTCTAAGTCGACTTTTTGTCTGCTCAATCGTGTAGTAGCCGCCTAGAAGAATTTAAATTAAATCATTGTCAAAATTATCGTTAAATTTACTGCGAGAGAATTTGCTTAATTTTTGGGAAGGAAGAATGTCATTTCATTTTGGCTGAATGACTTTTTGAGTGGCGAAGCTCGTCGAGCGTACCTCAAAATGTTAGAGAGAAAGAGGAAGAGGAGCGAGATTGGCATCAGTTTTTCCACGCGATTTCCTTCGTCTGCGAAGCCTACTTTGGTCGATTGCAATTATGGCAACGATAAAAAATTTATTTCCTCTTGAATCGAGGTAGCGCGTATTAAAAGTTTAATGAGGGTTGGCGAGTGAGTGAGAGAGAGAGATTGAATGACAGATTTTCGCCGTTGTCGAGTTAAAAAATATTTTAATATTTGCTTTCGTAACCGCTCGCGCTTTGTTTTCCTTACGCTCGCTGTGATAATAGAAAAACGATGAATAAATACAAATTGTGTATGTTAATTCATTCTCATTATCATTTCTGTTCCGTTTGTTTAGAAATTAGCCGAAAGCTCCGACAAAATTAATGATAGAGATACCCTATCTCTCCAAAAAAAACAACAGCTCCTCCTCCTCCTACCTCATTTCCCTTCTTTGAATCAGTATTCGTAGGAAAGTAAACAGAGCTTGCTTACCTTTTTCAAATGTTTGAAGCGCCTCCAGTGGTAACCACTGTCTCCAAATGCTGCCAAGGCTCAGCAGAAAGTTTTTGTAGTCTTTGTAATCATTGTTTTGAACATCTTCGTGTCCGAGCACAGGAAAGACGAATTGCGACGAGAAAGTTCGTCCTAGAAGCTCCGTAATGTTGCGTAAGAGATCCAAGCGGTGAGACTCTGATAACCGCTTAGCTGAGTGCGATAAGCCGTCACTGAAAGTTAGGAACAAAAACGAGAGAGAGAATATTTTATAAAGCTGAGACTTTCTTCTAAATGACTTGAAGATTGAAATCAATATTTTGGGTTTGTAATTTTATATCTTGCTCATTATAAAAGAAATCAATTTAGAAAGCAAAAGAAAGTGGGCTGGACGTCGAAATGAAATGAGAACAACAAAAAAGAGGAAATAGAAAATGTTTTCGTTTCTCATGATTTGCTCCCCAATTAACATAAATATCCGTAAACTTCGAGAGCTTCAACCTTAAGCGAGAATCGGGAATATATTTCATATTTATTTCCTTCTCCCATCATAACATAAACGATGATTGATTAAAAAGAAAATAAGTTTATTTGTGTTGGATGTGAAGTCTTCTAGAATAAAAAAGCCAATCAAGCTTCTTATCAACGTTCCCTTGCACAAATAAATATTTTTATTGTCGGAATAAATACGGAAGCCATGCTAAGCCAACCGAAAGTTGGAATGCAGAGTCACAATCAAGAAAAGTCGAGAATCGAAATAATCTGATTGAGTTATTCCGTAATGAAATCTAATTAACTCAAAGCCACAACAGAACAAAGTAATTATCACAGAGAGAACTTTTCCGCCCGAGAGTTGAAATTTTCTTACGCTTATTAGTTTGTTTATTGTAATCTCCCCCGAAAAGTTTGCCTTACAACTTAACAGCTTACGATCGAGTGGCTGCGAGCTTCGTTTTCTAAGTTTTGTTGGCACTCGCAAGCCATAAATAAACAAACACAAATATTTTAATCATCCGAATGACGAAACACTTTTTCGCACTAGATTAGAAGGCTTTATGTAAATGAAGACATCCTTACATGTATAAGAGGGAAATATCATCATCATTCAACAATGAGAATAAATTCTCGCTACAGACACGCATTCACGACCCTTGAGTTCCTCGGGTTGGAAAATGCGAGGCTGAAACATTTAAAATATATGCAAATATGTGATTAGAAGAAGAAAGACAATTTAAATAAATGATGCGAACTTTTTTTCAGCTCTCGCTTCTTGTTTTTTGTAGACTGTGAACACAGAGAGACAGAGAGCGACGCTTTGAAAAGCTCTTAAACTTTCCCGAGTAGAATGAAACACATTTTCGGGTTGTACACAAATCCATAAGATTTTACAGTCATAATCACAGTATTTACTCGAGAGAGTCGTGAATATATTAAAGTGAGGATGGAAAATGATTTTCAAGAATGGGAATACAATAACTTTGGGGATTTTCTGCTTTTCTACGCTACACAATGTTCTTCGTCGTCTTTTAATTTTTCCGAGCGATAAAATTTTTGAGGAGACTTTTTGAGGGGCGACTGAGAGTGAGGAGGATGAAGATGTCTTTTGCTGGTGTCGAGTCATCAGAGTTTCGACGATGAAATTACGAAATGAGAAAATTAAATTCTCGTTAGGCTTCTCGGCTTTTTTGGCGAATGAAGTAAAGCGAAAGGAATTTCTGATGATAACATTGTGTCGGCTTAGAAACTTTGGGTTAACGGTGATATAATCAGAAATCTCGGAAGCAGCGAACCGAAGGAGGAAGGAGAGAACAATCGATTCTCGAAAGGACCTTGATGGATGAATATTTGAATAAGAAAGATCGTCCTCGAATTGTCTGCGGAAAGCCACTTTCAATAAAACGTTGAATACGCAGTTAATGGATGACTTTCGAAGCTATAAATAATAGTGAAACCAATTTCTACGTTTTGCAATTTTCGTTCTCATGAAAATCGATCAGGAATCGCTATACAGTCAGTGAAGTGTGAACTCAAATGCCTCGCTAATTGAGTTTTCATTTCCACAGAAACAGCAACAAACTGTAAATTTTCGCGGACCCATTTATATTCGACCTGATTGCGTGAAATGTGTGCCGACTAAACTCCACCAACAAAAAGGTAATCAACGATAACTTTAATGAACTTCGTCACACGAAAACTTTTTATTTCCCTTTTCGTTAGTTTGTTCTCATGACCAGACCATGCCGCTCCCTTTAGCAATTCATGAAACAACTTTAAATGTTTCGCTTTACTCTATTTCCAACTTTCAAGGAGGCGTCAGTTTTATATGAGACATTTAATTTAATTCCTCCAATTACGAAATGCTTTCGTCATCTTGAAAATGTTTGTTGCTGTCTCGAGAGGATGAAAAGAAGCGAATCAGCGTGACACGGCGTCAAGAGGAGAATTATGAATTTAATTATACTTCTCGACTCTCAGCTTGTTAGCTCTTGTTTGCTACTTTCCAGCGAGCGCTCTTTTATTAACACACTCCATGTTACCCTTGTTAGTGAAAAACTGAAGACGCATCATTCAAGGAAAAGTTTAATTTGTCGACGAAACTTTTGTCATGGCCTTTTCCTTTTGTCATGGCAGTTTTCGCTTTGCTATAAATTTTAAAGGCATCAACATAAATCCTCTGTCGGAGACAGAAGACTTTCACAGCCCTTTTCCCTTTTCTTCACATCACGTCACCGAGTCTAGCTCTGATTATTGATTAAAAGAGACGCCTCCAATCAAGCCACACTCTCTATCGTTCTACTTGAGACTAAATCTGATGTCGGATAACTATAATTAACTGATAAGAATTGTATTTCAAGCAAATTGTTGTTATTTTAATGCTTTCTCCATGGTATTACGTGTCTTTATGGTTTTTAATTAGTAATCAACAGAAATTGCTTTTGTATGTAAACGAAAAATTTCCTCTTTCCCTGGAAGGTTTCACCAAACCAACGATTCGATAGCAAGAACAAACCATAGAGCTCTCGGTTCTTTTTATCACGCATGAATAACAACGTTAATTGGTGCAATTAATTTTTTATGATTCGTGAAACAAGGGGAAGGTAAAAATCCCTGTCAACGAGCATTGTCGATGTGAAATTGCTTGTAAACAGTGACGAAGAGAAATATGAATGATGTTGAGTGATGTAAACATTTTTGAAAGCGAGTAACAATGATTAAATTAATTGACATCAACGAAGCATCGAGAATAAAATCTTTTAAATTTAAACTCATGTTTGACAAGATGAGACCACTTACCCGGTCCAAAGAACAAATTCAACATTGTCTCCTTGCTTGTCTTTCATCGCCTGCGATGCCGATTCAAGAAGACTCCACGGGCTGTCGCATAAGTAGTCTCCGTAGTATCCTGGTGCCCTTGAATTGGTGTTCGAGTGCTGATCGTTATGCCAACAACCTACGGATACAAACAAGATTATAGAGAGGGTGAAGTTTTCGTCAACTTTGTTTACACATGGAACATTCTTCATGTCGTGAAAAAAAAAATCAAAGTCAATGTCACAATCGTCAGAGAGAGTCCTCCTCTCGAGACGGTCGTTGCCATCACTATTGACAGGCGTGTTGCCTAAATAAATATTTAATCGCTCAACAATGAGCATATTGATGCTGCATCAAATAAAGCATAAAAATATATAAATAAGCAATGAAGACAAACTGGCACAGGCAATCGCTAGATAAAGGATGAAAAACTATTGGGAGAAATCATAAATTTCCGAGCATTTTATGAAATCATAAATTTTCATAATGTTTATGACATTAAGCAGCCCACTACCACTGCGGGTTGAGGTTGGCCTAGACTCCGAGAGCCAGAGAATGAACAGAACTTGCTAATATCGCAAAAAGAAAAAACACATAAACAACATACACAGCAGAGCAGAAAAATCAATAAAGCACAATCGAATGAAAGCTTCCACATGTTTTTTTTAAAAGAGTGAATCGATAAGCTCTTTGCTTTTGACGATGACGCGGATCAGAACTTACTGCGAACGATGTCTCCCTTCGTCGTGTAGGCTGCGTCGAAATGTAAATCTGTGATGTGCCAAAAATAACCTGCAATAAAGGGAATGGAAAGAGCTTTTAAATATATGTGTCGCATAAATCATCTCTCATACGGTGAAAGCAAAAGAGTTTGTCTTTGTTTGAGTGGAGACTCCGAAAAAAAAAATATAAATTCGTTCGGGCAGAGCGTAATCCTCTGCCAGAATGTTAAACACTCGTTTTTTCGTTTATATGATGCACATGAGAAGAGATTGAAGTGCTCGCCGTAAACAGAGGACAAGGCAAAGAATCAATAAAACTTTTGTCAATGATGAAAAAAAGATTGAAGCTAGAGCAGAGGTTCGAGAGTCTCGAGAGTGAAATAATATGGCGGCGGCCATCATTTTATGAGTCCTCGGGACTTCAGCTTTTCATCGTCATCATCTTCGAGCGGATATATTTTTTATTTCCTCTGATACTATCATTAACGAAACTTTTGTCTGTGTCGCTTTCTCGAGGCAGTTTGAGCTTTTTCCTAAAGGAAGAAGCCTTCACAAAGTTTTCCTTTTGTTTCCAAAGGAAATTGCAAGAAACTTTTTGTTTCATAAAACTTTCTTTTTTCTCTCTTTTTTAGTTAGATACTAAGTTGTTCGCTGTTATCACTGCGATCAAAAATATTCTTTATGAACATAATTTTTCCTTTCTCTCGTGGTGATAAAGTTAAGGTAAGCAATTCAACAAATTCAGTTTGCAGAAGCTTTTACTATTTTACATGAGCTTTAGCTTTGTTTAACTTTAAGACTGAGCTCAGTCAACTGCGTTGTTAAATTCTTTATTTGATTTCATTCCTTTGATGTCTTTGTGAACAACAAATTGACTCAGTCGTCTTTGAATTTTCCATTAGCTTCAGAGCTTTCGAGTTTGTTTCGTATTTTTTCAAGTGAAAACGGAATCATATTTTAATTAATCACAATTATAATAAATTGATTGATATTTATTTACTTTCTATTTAATAATTGAACGAGGATATCAAAATATTGTTTTTTGACCTCAAAATATTGATAGCGACCAGACTGTCAAACAGGAAGGCAGTTCAATGAGTTCACTGTTAATGAAGTGGATACACAAAATCTGAGTGAGGTCAGACAAAAATTATTTCGATTTGAAAATATTCTTTTGAATGAAAAATCGATCAACGAAGCAACAGGAGAAAAAAAAAGTTTCATTTTTTGTTTAGAAGCGGTTCGAAAATATTTCCATCGCAACATGGAACGACGATTAAGCTGTAATTTCGTTGATGTCATGTAAATATTCATAATTACAATGGCCGAGCAATAATGTCAATATCAACACGACACACACAAGAGAATGCATTGCGCTCTTACCTATTTTGGCTTCAGCATTTTCCAGCATAATAAATAAATAAAACCACGTAAACGAAATGGTCGGAAAGGACGTCAATATTCTACTGAGGCCCATTTTAAGCGTCCTGGGGTATCCATTATGTACACATATTAACACATGTGTCCTTCTATAATTCCACTTCTATTAAACATTAGTTCGCTCCGGATTTTACTTCATGTAAGCTCTCCATTTGTCTTAAGCCTATTTTCATTTGTTCAAAGCGTACTTTTCACTGCACTGACTTGGGACAATAAGCTTTGATGTTACTTTTCTCACTGCACATCACTGCAATCACAAATGCACATATCACGACTGAAATAAAAGACGAGGAAGGTATTAGAGTGGAAACCACATTACGCTTTCTCGAGTATGCAAATAATTTTGATGGAAATAAAAGAGAAAGCAGCGTCAGCCGAGAATGCGAGGAAGAAAAATCGATATGCAAATTTATTCATTTAATCAAAACCTAAACATGCTGTAGGTTGTATAAATCATTTTAATCATCATGTCTTCTTTTTTAAATTCCCTTTTCGCAAACTCACGCGGGAATTAAGCTATGGGAGAGGAGGGCGGCGCGCCAAAGGAATGCGAAACTTTTGTGACTTGATTGAATGAGTTTTTGCATGTTCTTCGAGAGTTCCAGACGGACTCTTTCTCTCGTTCTTGCTTTTGTGTTAACGCTATCGGCGTTAATCATGCGCAAGACCTTAGTTTGATTAAACGTTACGAAACGAACGGTCTCATGACATTCGATAATTAATTAATTAAGACACGATGATAAGGCGAAATTTTATCTCACAAACTTTCATGATTAAAAGCTGATTTGAGACAATGAGATTTAGAAAGCTGAAAAGTTTGCCGCCCCGAGAAATTATGAATTAGTTTGAATGGCGAAGGAGGACAGAAGCAAAAGTTTTTGAATGAACCGTCAGAACAACTTGCAAAAGTTAGGAACGTTGAGCACATCCCGATTGGGAAGAAGCAAAAGAAAAACGCTCGAAGGAGAGAAAATTAATACGAAATAAAACAAGGAAGACATAATTTTAGTTAAACGGTGAAAAGTAACACACAAAAATTTGTCTACGTTTCTGTGAATCACAAAAATATAACAATTTCCGTTACTTTTCGCAATTCACCATTTCCTTTTCATATTTTCTGTCTTCATTTCCATAATATTCCATTAAAAACTGTTCCGCTCATTTGTCGTCGTTGTCGTTCATGTCAGAAACACTTCACTACTCACTCATTCGTTTTTCGTAGAAAGAAGTTCTCAAGAGTCTTGAGTTTAAATTAAAAGGAATCAGAACTACATTAAAGTTTTCCTTGTTGAGGAAAGACTCGTCCACAGCCAATTCGAATGTTTACATAACATTTCCTTCCCTTTTCTCTCGAAACAGCTTCAAACATGACAAGACAGGATACTTTTTTATTTACTTATGTGTCGGGCATCCGATGAAGCAAACTTAATTCTAAGCAAAGTTCTTTCGACTTCTTTCTTTGACCGTCGAGTCGTCGACGCTTCGGGGTGGCAGAGAATAAAGTTTTTAACGTAATAAAAATTCATCTGAGGTCTTTCTTTTTGAAGGAAAGTCGACGAGAAAATCCCAAAGTGGAATTGATTTAATGTATCATCGGATTGAAATAGGATGAAGAGGGAAGGAGGGGGTGAGAGTGGATTGAGATAAGAAAATAAAAGCGAGCCGGAGGAAACAAAGATTTGTTCAAACTTTTGTGCGCTTAAGTTCTTTGAAATCACTTCAATCAATCGAGCTTCTTCTTCCTCCGCTTCTTTCAATTTGCACAGACAGTTTTCTAAAACATTTAATTAAACAAAAACTTTTCTTCCTTCTTCGGGAGAAGGAAAATTTTTAATTCAAAAAAACTTTTTTTATATTTTTTTTTCGCATGAAAACGGAGAAACGTACACCGCAAGCAAACCTCAAAATCAATGGAACTTTTTTATTCGTTCGTGTCTGTTATTGAATCAAGGAAATAGCTTAGGACGAGATAGAAAATCTTAACCCCGGCATGAATAGAAAAATCTTTTTGCGTTTTTGTCGGAGATTGCGTTTCTTCCTCTTAGTTTCTCGGCTTTTCTCATTTCTCTCCGGCAGAGGTGATCAGAAGCGAAAAACAAATATAAAACTTTTTGCTGTTATCATAAACGAGTCATCTTCGTAACATGCCGCGCGTATTGTTTAGTATCCCATCAAACTTTTATAGAGTTTTGTACACTTCTCGCTCTCGTTAAATAAAAAATGAACGAGAAAGTTATAAAAACGAGACACAACCTGAACAGTTTTCCGCTATCACTATCAAGAACAAATATTTATAGCGTTCACAGTTTAACCTTTGCTCTCAAAGACTTCTTTGATTGTGACTCTTTTAGCTCCTCACGAGAAAATATTTTCCTTGTCCGAGTCGAAGAAGCTCAAACACGAAACTGAATTGCACGTCAAACAGAATTCTCTTTTATGCTGAGGTACTGGAAAGTTCTTTCCCGATTGGAAAGTCATGAAAATGTCACCGATAACGACGAAGCTTCGATGCAAATCCTCTCTCGATTATGTTCAATGAACAAGAAGAAAATCTTTCAAAGTCTTGCGAAACAATTTTGCATTCTGAGCTATTCTGAGATTGATTCAAATTCAGCATCGTAAGCATCGTGGGAAGTAACCGAGCATGATAAACGCAAATTATTTTGATTGACACTATATTGTCATCTTCGCTCAGCATTTCTTGTCTTAATTTGAAGCAACGATGAATGATCTCATCCACGACGAAATATTTATGAAACAAAAATAAGCAAAATTTAAATGAAAATATGTTTGATGTGAGAATTTGGAGGGAAACGACTGGAAAGTCTGGAAGGAACCATTCGAAGCTTCGGAAAAATGCGAAAACGATTCCACGTGATGTAAGAGTCGTTCTATAATTCAATGAAAAGGTAATTTTCTTAAAGACGTCCTCTTGGCATTTGTTTTTTTGATCCTTTGCCGTTCGTTCTCGGATTGGCAATTTTAATTTAATTATAATGCAATTTGATTGCAGTCTATAATTAAGTACAAATAACTTTGAAGCGAAGCATCACTTAATTATTATGAACGTTTCGATGCGAAGCAATTTTCCTTCAATAATTCGAGAGGAAAATCTCTTGAAGCGTTTTCCGTTCGAATAACTTTCAAATGCTCAAGATATTTGTGCTAAACCAGGACGAATGTTTGGATTTAAATTGATATTATCGGAAAATCCATTAAAACGATTCGGTCAATCCAAGTGCGAAGCTTTAGATAATGCAGTTTAACCATTCAAATATTTCATAAGCATCGCGTTCATTAAACTTTTTAAGCACGGCCTCACGCTATTCATGAAGATTCAACCGAAAGCCCCGAATAATTTAATTGAATAAAAAATGTACGTGTTCTGTTCTCTCGCCCGTCATTTTCCGCAAGCATACAAATTGTGCACAATTGCAATAAAGGGACTTGCTCCCCACCACTAGGAATCATTAAACGGATCTCTACTGCGATGAAGGAAAAAAGTCGCCAGCATGTTCCGGAAAAATTTCTCTGGAGGAAAAGTTTCTTTTTTTTTCGGGTCGAAAATTTTGTTTTTCATGAAAATTATTTACGTGCCCTTTGTGCATGATTAACAATTGAACTCATTTTCGTTAATTATTCAGCTGTCGATAGAAATTTTCAAAACACATAAATTTCATTAAAATTTAATAATTGATTTATTTGTTTATAAGAGAGAGAGAAGCTGCAGACTTGTTTCTCGATGAAAAGTTTCGACTGCGATTCGAAAGTTTCTCGCAAATTATTCATGAAAGTTCTTAGAGAAAAACAAACTTCGATAGACGACAACGACGACTACGAGTTATTGAAATTAAATCTCGTTTCATTTCTCATAAATTGCTCCAATGATTGCAATCACTTTCCATTAGAAAGAAGGCAGTCGAGCTTAACGAGTTTTTCATGTTTATTTCTCCGAAAGGGCGGACCAACTAAAACTACTTATCTAAGGAAGGTCGTCGTCTAAGAAAACTTTCTGATCAAATTACTATTCCGATCATGTTCGAGCCTCATACCCAAGAACGCTTTGATTTAATTTCTGGAGATTTTCCTCATCACATGACTCGCCGAGGGTCAATAAAATCAAGCAACATTGTTTCCGAAGAGGAAAGAAAAGTTAATGTTTCATCGACAACAACAAAAAAAAGGAGAAGAATAAATAAAAATATTTCAACAACACTTTCTTCTTGAGGATTGCCTGAATTTGCAGCAGCAAGCCTCCTCTCGCCAGTGAGCGACCCAACTCAATGAATAAATTATTTTTTGAGCTGAAATATTATGATATATGAGTGTCTTTCCCTTCATCATAACTTTCAAGGCACCCGAGAAAAAAAAGGACACTCGACAAAGTGTATCAAGATGAAGAAGAACTTTGCTTCATGTAGATCTGAGTCGTTTTCTCGTTTTTTTTTTATCTTGTTCGCCTCTCTCGATTCTTCTTCGTTTTGATTGATAAAAAAAAAGTTCAAAAGTCGTCAGAAGCTTTGCGCGTCAATTTCACATGAGAGGGTCTAATGCATGATATTTATGACTAATAGTTCGAGTAGAGAAAGTCAAGGAGAAATGTTAAATTTAGTTTGAAGTGGAATCACTGTAAAAAGCAATCTTTGAACAGTTTTTCTCGACTCGTCTCTGCATGACAAATTCATTTAATAATCAACTCCTTGAACAACCCTTTGTCACTATCAGACCGAAAAGTATCTCCATTTATTTCACTCTCTCTCTCACTCACTGGTTCGCTATCAAATCCCCTTTCAGTTGTATCAACGAGGAAAGAAAAAAAGGGAAAACTATCGCTCATTAAAGCAGAAAAATTGTCTCTTACACTTCATCATTTGCTTTGGTCTCAAACAAGCTCATTCTACCAACGAAACATTCTAATGACGCCTTCCATCCTCTGGAATGGACTCTGCTGGAAACTTTTATAATCTCTCGTAAAAATAATCTCAACGAAGGGATTTTCCTCACATGGGCTCAATTCAACATTTCACAGTTTTCTTTAAGCAAACATCATAAATTCTGCATTGTTTGGCACCAGCACCAGAGAGGAGTGTGTGTAGTTTGAGGAGCAATAAAGCAAATAATGGCTGTAACTCCTCTCGAAACTCGAAACCCCCCTCTCGTGTGTGTGTGTGCGTCAGAAATCAACAATGTGCTGAAGCTTTCTCTTTGGTCTTACTCGTCTTTAGTTCAATGCTTTTAAACGATGGAAGATTATCCGTTAAAGCAGATGCTTACTCGTTGATTCAATTTTCGGATCTTTGCAATACAATCGAAGTGATTTTTATTAACAAAGTCGTTAAAGTGTTAACGGTTATTACGAAGCTCATTCCGAGCGTTGTCCTCCTTAACCTTTTTAGTAACCTCGTCAAAACTCATTATTTGTAATAAAGAGAAAAGCAATAAAGCTCGAGGAACATTCCGAGACGCTTATTAATACAAATTCATTTTCTGAAAGCATTCAAGAGATTGAACTTGCAATGAAATCGCAGGGCGGCTTTCTTCTTCACTTTAAGGAGCTTACCCACTGGAAAATAATTCAAGGCGCGGAAGAAGAAAATGAAAAGACGTCTCAAGTCTCGGGTAAAAGATAGAGAAACGAAGCGAAGGTAAGCAACCTGTTGAGCAGCCGTAAGTAAATATTAAAATTCATGTCGAGGCGACACTCTTAGATACTTATTGCCTCTCCCGGTCTCTACATACTTTAAGTATCAAGCGCTTCTCTTTCTCTGACATAAGTTGACGTGAATTGGGGTAGAATAGGTGAGCACATAGTTTCGATACAGCTCGAGCAATCTTAAACTATTGTGACACTGAGGAGGAAAAATAAGAAGTCGCAGACGAGAAGAAAAATGGTTTAACATCAAATCAATTTGTCGTTGTGATAACATGAAGTCAACTCATGGTATGATGCGCAATTACTGCGAAAATTCTTCTCTTGCTGATGTTTATCTCGAGGGGATTACTGAATGAGTCTGAAGTGAAGAGGTAAAAAGAATTTTCACAGAAATTTTCCCTCAACAACAACGAGAATTTCAATTTTATGAACCAAAACGTGCTCTCGTAGGAAGCGATGGAATTCTTACGTGCCATGTTTCTGTTGACTGCTTGCTCTCTTTTTAATGCCGCTCTTGTGAAATATCTGTAACGAATGACGAGAAAACGAGTATAAAAGCCGGGAGCCCCCAGAAAATAAATATCGTTCGAGACCTGACGATGATTATCGCCAAATTAAGTTGCAGTTTGCATACTGGAAAAAATGTCAAGCCATATAATTGAATAAAAAACTGCTCGGAATTTTAAACGCCTTTTCGCTGGTGCGAATTTCAATTTCTTTTCGTTTGAATTTGTCGTTTCGCGTTTTTCGGTTTGAATGTCGGAAATCAAGTGAAATAGGTGAACAGGCGTTTATCAACGGAACGGAAAAAAGCGAGAAGAATTCGTAAGCTTGTCATAAATGCGAGGGATGTAGAAGGAAATGTTCTTCAAACTATCTGACAAGTTGACGTCACTGGGTGAGAGACTCTAATTAGATTTAAATGTCTAACAAACTTTTTTTTTTATTCCGTCGCTTCTCTTATTTAGAATTTTCACATTTCTCCATGGGAACTGCATTTTAATTGACTTCTTGATACGAAAAGGTAAAGGATGAGATGGCAAACTTGATGAAGTGGATTTTTCTTCTCGATTATCTTGAGAATTGAATTATTTTTTCTTCCGAAGAAAAATCCCTAAAAGTTTCGAATTTACATAAAAATGACGATGAAAGTTTTTCGAAACAAAACGATCAAATTATGAAATGAACATCAATTAAAATTCTTTTGTCTGTGAGGAATTTCTTTCGGCATTTTCACATTGAAAATCAGAGAGATAATTGAATGATATTGAAAGTTTCTATGACAACGAAACTTTTAAAAGTTCACTTTCATATTTCATTAAATCTTTTCTGTAATAACTAAAAGTCTTCTTGTGATTCTTCTTCATAATCAAACAACTCACTTTAAAGCGAAGAATTTACGGAACATAAAAGCTTACAAGGAAGAATTCTTTTTGTTGATTGTCATGGTTGGAATCTGAAGACTGAGCCATGGCAACCATTAAGTTGATTCACCAGGGGCAATTTGAAACCTTTTTTTCCGTCGTTTTTTTTCTCGTTTTTGGTTTGAAATGTTATCACAAAATAAATTAAAAAAATAAAGTTCTGTCCTTCGTCGAAATCTTTATTGAATTCAGTTGAGGTTTCAGTTTCACGAAGAGTTTCTGATGACAAGTCGTATACAAATTCCTCTAATTCATTGAATCAAAAGCTTTAGAACTGAGAACTTTCTTACTTTTGTTCTGAGCTTGAAACAAAAAATGTCTTTCATATCCAGAGATCTCGTTAGCATTTGTAATGAAAAGAATGCGATGAAATAAAAAGGATTCACATTTCACAACTTTTTTAATCACAAATTTCTTGGATATCTCATTATTTTTTCTCTGACATTCCACGATGAAAATACATTTCAACGTATGCTTCACATTTTTTTTAATATCTACCAAACAATTTCATTTTAATGATCAACGATTTTGTCGGAACTTAATTAACTAATTATTTGAAGCTATGATGTTTAGGTGAAAACATCGTCATCATCATCGTGGTTGCGACTATTATAATTTTGTGCCTCAGCGAGATAACAGCTTCAACAAAGTGCACACACAACAACAACAGCAAAAACTTTCTTCTCTTGATCTAATTATATGATCGTTTGTATTCTCGAGCACATAGGAAGCATTTTTGAAATGAGCTTATGAAATATTTAGGGAACGTTGCTGCATGTACCTTGCTTTAAATTACAGTGGAGAGAGAGAACTCGGCAGCACATGAGAGGCACATGCCATAATAGCTTTAATATCCTCACACGAAAAAAAAACTTTATTTGCACCTCTAGAAAATTAAACTTTGTTTATGTACGAAAGCGCTTGTCGGTTGCATGGCGTTTAAGCTTCTATATAAGGCGAAGAGAGTAAGCTTGGTGAAAAAAAAAATGAAATGAAATATTCAAACGGAAAAATTATGATGAATTCAGAATCCTCTACAGAACGATAAACATTATAATTTTCTATGGAGCGCATGAGAGTTCCATGCATCAATCTGATGAGAGAGAGAACTTAATGACGATTTGTGCAGTTGATCAAGGATTCAGTTCGTGACAAAACAAACTCTGCAATAGCAAAAGAAAGTTTAGTGGATCTTAGGAATAATTCATGTGGTTACAACATCGAAAAGTAGAAACAACTGGATCTGTGGATATAAAGATGCATTAATCTTTGAATCGGAAATTGTTTGAAAATTTAAGTCCAGCACAAATAGAAAATTTTCTTCGTTTTCCTTTTGTTTCGTGTGAGATTTTGTGCTGCTGCTGGCTGCTACTGAGACGATACTGGAAATTTATATCGAGAGAAGGCAACTTTAACGACAAAACTCTCTACGAAACTTTCGGAAAAACTTTCATTCTGCATTGAAAGGAAGGAAAACTTTCATCATGTGGATAAAAGTTGATTTAGATAATGGCTCTTGCTTCCATTTTGCAATGTGAGAAGAGTTCAAGCCAACTAATAAACAGAAATGTTTGTTTTCGAAAAGGAGGAAGGATTTTATTTTGCTGATTTCTTTGAAATACGTTCTTCAACTTCCAGATTCTCATCGTCCCACAGGTATCGAAGCATTGTCATGGAGCCGAGAAAAATTTATCCACCAGACGAAGCAAAACAAAATCTCTTGTCACTCTCCAGTGTAAGAACCTTCACAGAAAAGCAAAACGAAAATAGTTGCGGTCTTTGTTTCTCATTGTTCACTGGGTGAAAGAAAAATATCACTCGTTTGATATATGCTTCGCTTTTCCTGTTTGAGTCTATGGAAAAACTTTTATTCTCATATCCGCTCTTGTGAATACAGCAAAAGAGGAAACTGAATTGGTAGCTAAAAGGAAAGGAAAAGTGTGAGTTGTTTGCACTAAGTAACAGTCATCAACACAATAGCCATAAACCAACCATGAATGTTCTTTATTTGAAGAGCATGAAGCTTAGAAAATTTCCATTGTTACTTAGTGAGAAATAATTAAAAGTGTTAAAGGTGATTTATAAATGAAAATCTTTTGGGATTGATGTCGAAAGTTTTGATTAAATGAAACCTGCAAAGTTGCATTATATTTTTATTAAAGTCAATGAAAGGAATTTAATTTAATTAGAGAAAAACTTTTTTAATCCCACAAACATTTTCTGAGCTCTGCAAGTTAGTCAGAAGTTTCTGGTGGAGAAAACTTTATTGCATTTTTAATTATTTCTGCTCAACATGAGTGCATTTGCTTCAATCAAAAACGCAACCTTTTTGCAAGGAGAGAGAATAAAAGAGAATCCTATTGAAAAAGTGAATGAAAAACGAGATGATGCGGTTGATTTTCTGCAATCGTAAGCGAAAAAAAATTCCTTTTAATGTTTTCATTTCCTTTTAACTATTCTGATCCTTCAAAGCGCTTGGAGACAAGCGATGAAGAATGTTCGTTCGACATCAAAAACACAGAAGATGCGACAAAAAGTGATCGAGAAAATCTGATAGCTTTCCCGTTATTTCATAAATTGCATTACAGTTTTTCAATTGGAGTTTTAAAATTTCCTCTCGAGGACACGGAAGGAAATTGGAAAAATTACTCATTTTATTACATTTTCTATAATAGCATCCTCTTAAGTCGGTAGAACTGCAAGAAAACAGACAATGTCATCATCAGACTTCCTCTTCACTCAACCAAGCTAAGAAGAAAGAGAAGAGAGAAAGAGAAATGATTTTCCTCTGATGTGCAAGAACATCATTTCAGTTTCAAGTAGTTGCACAAAGAGATTTCATTTCAAACTGAATCTCGAAGAGGATTCACTCGTTTTAAAATATGCTTTGCGAACTTTTCATTTTGTGCTAATAAATCCTTATGAAATTATTAATTTGAATTATATGAGAAACTTTTTTCGACAAATATTAAGTAATTTCAAGCGTAAACGAATCATAATTTAATATTTTACGGATATCAGTGAGGATGAGGATACCATAAACTTTATCTTTCAGAATATATTCCATTGAGCCGTGAACTACATTATTAGGATTCATTTAATTATAAAAGGGAACTCACTTGATTCATTGGACTTTAAAGGTGAATGTAGTTTGTTAACCAAATCAAATTCATTTCCATAAAACCAATGAATATTTATAGTTTCTTTATTTTAAAAGCAGACAGGACAGAGAGGTCAACCTAAGACAAATAGATTTCACATCTCGCTAATAGAATCATAAAGAATCTTAATTTCCATGCTCCTCAAGATAACGATCTTCCCTTCCAACGACAGCAAATGTCCTTTTCTAATGGTCGCACTCTGCTTTTAAAGTCTCTTCGAATTCTGGATCGTAAATGAATCTTTCTAATGAGTTTGGGAATTGCTGCAATTTTTCTTGCAACTACTGCAGACTAGAGAGGAGAAAGCAAAGAATTTTATGGAGTGCACTAACGTTTACCGAGAACAGGAGACGATTCAACTTGTCTTTGCGAATGGTTCACCTTAAGTATTAATTAAATCCATTCCCTGTTATCTTCTTGAGTTCCCTACTCGAACATGGAAAGCGAGAATGTGACATCTTGTTGGGGAGTTCGGTATGCATCTTGACGATATTACCTTTGTTCATCACTTCCCATTCCAAAGTGCAATTAGGAAGCGAGAGAATTTCCTTTACACTTGAATCAAGATTCTTCAAAGGAGAACGGAAATTAAATTGAAAATGAAACTTTAAATTTATGTTTAAATAAATGTTTTATTTTTAAAAAGTTTAGAAAATATTTTTCTTCTGGGAAAACTTGAAAGCTCAAATGAAAAGCTTCTCAAAAACGAAAGAGTCGTTAAAATATTTTTCTATTTCATTTCAAGTGTTTCGACTAAATTTCCTAATTTTCAAAGCTAAAATCACCAAAATTATAATCACAATTGTCCATCCAAATGCAATGGCAAATCCTTCTTGAACGATTGCGTGACTCAATCGGAATTTCTTGACCATTATCGCTCGAACAGCTTCGGCAGGAAATGTGAACGGCAGACACTTCGCAATAATTTGAAATATCTCTCTCATTGTTTCAATTGGGAAGAACAGGCCGCACATGATACAAAGCGAGAGGACAAACGTGAACATTGCGATATTTGCTGCGATAAGGTTGGCGCAAATGGTTGAGAGAAGCATTCCGAAAAAAATCGCGCACCATCCCATCACGAGAAGCAGGAAATATAAAGTGATGAGACTGCCAACGTTCGTCGTATTATAGACAAAGCTTGCGTAAACAACTGCCTCGATGTTTATAACAGCGATGACTGTTGTGTATGCAAATGTTTGAGCGATTAACATTTCTTGGAATCTGACTCCTGCCAAAAGAGTTCTGTTCCAAAAACCTTCTCTTCGATCTGTGATGAACGGAGTAATTGTTAGGCAAGAGGCTACGAAGAAGCAAAATCTGAAACAGAATGAAGTTTAATCAATTTCTCACTTCAATTTCAAGTGTTACTTACGTTGTGATGAGGCTGTGAGCTAGAAACTCTCTCGAGTTGAAATCTCCTCCGAAGATTGGCTTTTCAAAAACAATTGGAGAGTTCATGAATTTTGAAGAATGATTACAAGTCTCGAGGGAGCCTCGAATCAATTGATTGTGAGCCTCTATAAGTTTTTTCTTAAATGCTGGTCCCAACAATCGAGTACTTCCATCGATGAACGTATCAATCACGTCCCTTGTGATCTGTGTGGGATCTGGAAATTTTTTATTTGACTCCATGAATTTGTTTATTCTCTCGGAAAAGTTCTCTTTGATGTAAAGAAACGCGACAACATCACCGCGCTGCCATAACGAAAAGCCCTCATCAAAGCTCATTGGAAACATCAGATAAGAGGATTGCGACAAAGAGTTTAATAGGAAACACGAGGAATTTTTCAACGTGCAAACATCATCATCATCCGCTGTTGCTAATTTGAAAGAAGCATTAAAGCAGTCGTCATAGTTGATTTCATCATTTAAAACGGCAATTCGGTAAGTAATTGAGTCACTAAACAGCCAATACAACATAAAGAGCTGAATGGCAGGCAGGAGAAGTGTCGACGCAAGAAGTCTGGAAATAAAATTAAAAGTTTAAAATGAAATAAACTTTTTTCTAATTTTAACTTACGCCGGCTGTCTTGTGTACTTGCGAAAGTGTTTCTTTGTCATCTCTCGAACAATTTGCCATCTGAAAAGTTTTCCTCTCGGTTTGTCTTTAAAATTCATTTCCTCGAGTGTTATGTCCTTGATCTCATTGTCAACTTCAAAGAGTTTTGTTGAGTTTGTTGTACTTTCGGAACAAAGGCGGACGAAGGCGTCGTCGAGATTTGTTTGTTGGCATCGCGATAAAATAATTGAAGGCGAATCTTCAGCTAAGAGAACTCCACTTCTCATTAATCCAACGCGATCAGCTTTCTGAGCTTCCATTGTGTAATGTGTTGTGATGATAACAGAGAGTTGACTGTTTCTCGTTTCCGTCCACAGAAAATTCCAGATTTTCTCTCTCAGAACTGGATCAAGTCCAACTGTTGGCTCGTCGAGAATCAACAAATCTGGAGAATGAATAATTGCAGCTGCGAAAGAAATTCTTCTTTTCTCTCCGCCCGAACACTTTTCAATTCTTAAATCTTCATGTGGAAGTTCCAAAACATCTCGAATCACTTCAAATCTTTCTTTCAACACTTTCACGTTCATCTCAAAAATATTTCCGAAATAAAAAATTGTTTCTTTCACTGTCAACTCTCCAACCAAAGCAGTTTCCTGAGGCATGTAACCGACTCGATGACCGATCCTTCCTCTCTTGTTCTTGTGGCCAAGGACTCGGATACTTCCGTCGTCTAATTGAATCATTCCGAGGATGCATGAGAGCAGAGTTGTCTTCCCACAGCCAGAGGATCCAATCAAACCAAAACTATCAAAAAAAATTTATTTGAGATTGCACAACAATTTTCACTCTCCTCTCACATTATTCCTGGCTTAACTGTCAAATTCAATTTATTGAGAACGATTGATTTATTGTTTCCGCTTCCATAACTCTTCACGGCACCACGAACCTCAACCGAGCTCATCTCAACGACCTTCTTGATTCGATATCAAACGATAACTGCAACTAAGCTAAAACAAAAAACAAAACTGTTCAAATATTCTCGATAAACAAAAGCGAGAAGCGTGTTTAAATGTTTCTTGAAACTGACTTTGCGCGCAAAGACACGATGCGAGTCGAGCACGTTGTTCATCATATGTTTTGCTCTCACGGCATTGTGCAGCCGCTAAATTTCAAAACATGAACGGCGCTTGCGCGAGGAGAAATATTTTCCGCTCTCCGCGGATGTCAGAAAGGATTCACCAGCCATATTGAAAAACAACGTCAAGGAGTAAACACGTCGAGTGATTTTTATCTTTATTGAGCTACTTCTAGCGATTCAATGATAGTTGAGTGGATGTTAAGGACGAGCTTTGAATTATTCAAACAATCGAGTCCGTGACAGAGTGAAAGTGAAGCTCGTGATTGCGCTGAAAGCTTGAAATCTTTCAATAATAATAAAAACTATTTAGAGCTCACTAGAAGTTGACGAAAAGCAATTTCAGCTGCTGACGGTGGGGGCAAATTGAAAAATTGTAATTTGAATCGATCAAAAAAATCATTTTTAAACGGAGTCGTGCTTTAAGGAAAATATTTTGTACAAGACAAGGAAATTGTGATTTCATGAAGTGAATCGAGGGCGTAAATATTTATTACATCGCCGGTCTCTTCTTCACGTCTCGAGTGAATTCTCTGAATTTTTCATGAAAGTTTTAAGCAATAAACAGACGAGCTCCTCCGATATAAACAGCAGACTCATTAAAATCAACACAAGTGAAGAGCACAACGACACAGGCCGAACGTGACACGAAATAAAAAGCAAAAAAAGTGATCAAATGATTCAGGTGAGAAGGGCGGAAAGCAAAAAATTGTAATTCCCAGTCATCGACTTTATTCGAATATGAATTTTTTATGTCAACTGACTGAGCGAAACTTTTCAGACTTCATGTCGACTCCGCAACTTTAGCATTATCAGTGTAGTCGCTTTGACCGTATCGAATGTTTTTCTGACTCTGCGACTGCTGCAAGTTTCTGATTGTGGACACAACAATGAACATTTGTCGACGTCGCTATTGCCTAAAGCGCCAGTTATTCTGACGCCGGCCACGACATGTCTTGAGTACGTGTTAGCTGATTCGAGTGTGAACGCGAGTGAGAAAGCAGTTTTCTCTGGTCTCGATCTTAAGTTGGGACGATGGGACACACGACGAATGTACAAAGTGTTTGACTTCGCAGTGATTGGAGAGAAGTTTGGTGAACTCTCCGAGAAACTGAATGTGACGTTAGCAACACAAAGCTCAATAGAGAAAATATTTTCCTTAGTTCAAGGTAAATGCAGTTAACTCCGAGATGAAGATTTACTTAATGAAATTCTCATCCGCAGTGTCTCATCATTGGACTGGAGCCATATCAGCAACTGTATTTGCTGCGGGAGACGATGAACTTTATCTTTTTCAGCTTTATCTCACTTATCTTAGAAGATGCTACAGAACAATTCGTGAACGCGTCTCTTTTCATTTAGCATTGCCAAAAGAACGACTTGCAACTCACATTCGTGGAGTAAGTTTAATTAGTTTTTGAAATTCGATTTCTTGGCTAACATTTTACGGAAATTGCATTTCAGGTTCATCTGAGTGATTTAGCAAAATACAATTGTGCCAAACCAGAGCAAACGCTGAATGAACTGCTCGCAAAGCATCGAAGCGCTGACACGAAAAAATGGAGACTGAAGTTTCCATATCCTCAGAACTTTTTACGAAACGTCGCTCGAAAGAATTGCCAAACTCATTTTGTGTTTCTTACCGACGTTGATATTATCGTCTCCGCCAATGTGAACTTTGCAGAGCAACTCGACAAGTTCCTGAGGAAAACGAAATGCTCAAACATAAATAATCTCTGCGCGTATGTGATTCCCACTTATGAACTGGACGAGCGCGTTCGCTTCCCACGTAACAAAACTGATCTGATAAGACTGGCGAACAAAGGCCTCGCGCGCCCTTTCCATCAGAAAGTTTTCATTTACAACCAATACGCGACGAACTTCTCAAGGCAAGTCTCGATACACAAAAGATCTTTCAAATACTCGTAAAACTTTAAACTGCAGTCATTAACTAAATTTGCTTTCGAGAACTTTAACTTTTCGTTCTCAATTCGCAGATGGCAAACAGACCTGACCGAGACAGATGAAGTAAAGATCAGTCATTCAGTGACAAACTTTGAGTTTCTCTACGAACCTTTCTTTGTGGCATCAGATAACAACCCACAACACGACGAACGCTTCATCGGTTATGGATACACGAGGAATACTCAAGTCTACGAAATGTTCGTGGCTGGATATCAGTTTCAAGTGTTGACTCCTCTCTTCACGATTCACTGGGGACTGCAGGCAAAGAAGGGTCGACCAGCATGGAGAGAGCATCAGAACAATGTGAACAGAAAACATTTCGAGATTTTCAAGCGAGAAGTATTTGCTCGCTACCACAAAGATCCACTCAAAATGCTTGTGCCAAAAAAATCAAGGGGAGCGATTGTTGGAGGGGCTCACGCGAATGCGGGTGGAGTTGGAATTGGATAAATTAAAAATATCTCTTCGCTTGACGTGTTCGTTATTATTTTTAATTTTAATGTGAAACCGCTAGTGTCAAATTTTGCGAGCCTGATATCGACGTTCAGGTTTAATTGGCAAATAACTCGTCACACCTTTTTTTTACCGGCAATTTTGATATTTTCTGTGGCTGTTCATCGTTTCTCTTCAACTCGCAATCAATGTGGACACTTGCATTCTCGATGTTAAGCTTCGTCACACTTTATCAGTCCAATGCCTTGTAGGAAAGTTAATATTACAATTCGCAATGGTTTAATTGAAATATCATCAATCAATATCGAGTCTGAGTAAGACTAAATGTTTAATAATTAACATCGGCACAGAAATAAAATTTAATTGCACTTTAAAACTCATGAAATCCTCCCACGCCCAAACAATTGTTGTCTGAATGTTAACAGAATCGTTTGTGAATAAAAAAAAAGTTGAACTGAAATATTTTTCCTGTTTTTTTGAAATTGATATACTTCAACTTCACTCACGAACGTCCAAGCTCGAAAGCTCTTTGCTTGCAGCTTTCCGGAACTCATCGAGATATAAAGAAAAAACTGAACAATTTTTTTATAGACACAATTGACAAAATGTTTGAAACTTTTTTAATTGAATTTATTATCAATCAACTGAACAGCATGACACAAAATGATTTGAAGGAAAATTCTTTTTAGATTCGAAATCTCATAATTGAGTCTCACATAAACTTTATTGAATATATCTTAAGTCTCTTCGTCTTATTGAAGGAAGTAAACGCACACAAATATTTTTTTTCTTTTTTAAACGAGTCATTTGAAGTTTCCAGTCCATTTGAAGTTTGATAAAGTTTATTGTCAAATTTAAGCTGTTGAGAGCAAACTCGAGCGTTGTCGGTAATCTTCACGCAACGACATAACGCAGAGATAACAGTAGACGTCAAAGGCGAAGGATAAAACCGGCGCCAAGTGCTTGAAGTCAAATTCACCATAACTCAGTTTGATGAAGAAGTAAATCGTGAACAGAGTGAAGTACACTCGTTCAGCGTTGATCCAACTTGTTAAATCTTGGATCTGATTCTACGAAAGAAAATATTTTAATGAAATGATTGATGAATGTTACGAAATATTTTACTGTATCGAGGATTTTAAATAATCGATAGGAGAGGACGATACTGATGACATTGACAACCAATCCGATGAACAGAAGTAAAACGATGACTGAAAAAAGATTCAACATTAAATTGAATTCATTAAAGTTCCAAGAAAAAAAGCTTACATGTAAACGCGAGGGTTGGAATTTTGTTTTCTTCCTCCTTCTCATTGCTGAGAACCCAAACGTCGATTGTCGCGAGATAAATCACGAGAATCGCAAGTGAATGCTTTAGCACTCCCAAGGATCCGATGATTTTGGCACCTGAAACAGAGTTGAGCTCAACATATGCGATGGCAAACGAATATTCACAAACCTGTTGCTAGGTCCCAACAGAAAAACTGCGAAAGCTTAAACCGCATCCTATCGATCGATCTATAACTGTTGAAAATTCGTGATTTGAAATATTAATAAAAGCTTTTAATAGGTCAACAAACTAAACGAAAAACACTTTTAGTTTTTCAGTTTTACGAGAAGAAAAATTTGTCGGAAAAAGTCGCAGAAATGAACTCGCGAGTGCGCAGTCATGAGTGGAAAGACATCGAGAACTGCGTTTCCTTCTACACCTGTTGATCGCCCAGCGGAATAATTGCGCAAAAGTATTTTCCAGCAAAATAATTTATTCATTTTCAAATTATTTACACTAACACACAGTGCTTCAGCTCATCTCGAGATTCAGGAGCAATGTCTTAAGAAAATCTCAAGCTTTAACATCTCAGACAATCAATAATACTATTTGCATCATAGATTCGCGCTCTCTCATTCATCACTCAAGACAATTCATTGGATTAAATCCAACTTCCTGCAGATAACTCTCAACAAATCGAACGATCTATTTAAAGCAATATTTATAAATTAACGTAAACTAAATTTGGATGATTTTTTCGTCTAAATTCAAATGTTTCGTTCGTTCAGCTGTCGAATTGGAAACCAGGGGAGGAGATGTACATCGAAGTAATGTGAGAGACGTTTAAGAGTCGTCTTTGCCATCATGAAGAACCCATTTGTTAAACATTTGGACGGCCAAGCCAACAGTCAAACAAGCGACGACAGTTCCTAAAATAATTGAAGCGTGTGAGAGAGATGCGTGATGTGATAAAATTTGATTAAAATTACCTTGAGCGGCTACTCGAGTTTGCATCAAAAATACTGATGTCGACATGGCTCCTCTGTTCTTGTATTTGTATCCAGCGACGCCGAGGGCGACACAAAGGCCGGCAAGTCCTGAAAAAAAAAAGAAAATTCTTTTAATTACGAGTCATCAAATTAATTGTTTCCGATGAATATCTTGGAGCATCTAAATTTACGACTTTCTCGTCTCTCTTGTAGTCGCGTGTTTTCTGACGTCATTAGAAGGAGAAAGAAAAGTGTGGCGTTCCCCACGCGGAAAGATCATATGCTTTTTCTGTGGATCAAGGTCAAAGAAATTCTAGAACTTTTCATTACGCATATGACTCAACACCTGAAAACACTTTTGAAATAAACTTTCTCGTTGTTGTCAAGTTATGCAATTTTTCTACATTTTTGAGTTATGATTGTCAAGGTCGCGATATTTTTTCCCTAACACAAATTAAAGCATTTCCTTGATTTGACAGTTAATTATTTCCGCTCACTAATTTCTTCGCATTGCTTTTGCGTCCTTTAACATTCTCCACAGCTTCTCGGAATTTTCCACTGAACTCAAATTGTTTAATTCTTTAAAATATCTTACCAATAACCATGAAAGGTGACTCCTTGGCCTTCCTGGACAACTTTGATCCAGCTGTGTCTTCATCAGCAAAGTAGACGCTGTTATTATTGCTCATCCTTAATAATCTTGAGTAACCAGGAAATTTAGAAGAAGAATGACGAAAATGTTTCAAGTTCTCTGAAATATCAAAAGAAGCTTCGCTTTGAATTTTCTTTGAAGCGACGCTTCAAAATTTTAGGGATTTTCATCCGAAAAATTCAATTTCTTTGAATTCAGTTTTCTCTTCCTATAAATGAAATTAGCTACACAGACTTCATGTCGTCACTAATCGATAGACAGCCAAAGTAATTCTTGGCAGACTTAGACAAGTGTTCGTTCGCGAACTGCTCTAACTTGTTGTTTCCTTTGTATGCGTTTTCAAAAATAAAAATAAACGAGGAAAATGCATTTTCATCTAAATGCAGAAAATCTCTTTCAGTATTCGAAAAGTTCTCGTCAAGTTCAATTGCAAACTTTCCTAAATATTTAATTTCTTTTGTTCAAGTTTTAAAGGTGACTTTTGAAAAATGTTTTGCGCTTTTAAATATTTCGTAGCTCGTGGAGAATCTTTCAACGGAATTTCTAGTTTCACGAGGAAATTCATTTAAAGAAAGAAAATTCATTACGTGATAAGAAGATTTGAAGAGTTTTCTGCTCAATTAAAGTTAAATTGATTCTTCTAACTCTGAGATTTCCATTTCAAAACAAAATAAAAAAATTGCATAAGTTTGAAAATCAAATGCATCTTTGAAAATAATTTGGGTGACCTCGAAAAGAGCAAACATTCAGATCACGCTGTTGCATAATTATTCATCTGACTTTCAATTCAATTGGCGCATTTCTAAAAAAATCTAAATCGCATTTTCAGAAAACCTTTGTTTGATTAATTATGGGCGTTCCTGCTGGCGATGTTGAAAAGGGAAAGAAGCTTTTCGTTCAAAGATGCGCTCAATGCCACACCGTCGAAGCTGGAGGCAAGCACAAGGTCGGACCCAACTTGAGTGGAATCATGGGCAGAAAGACTGGTCAAGCTGCCGGATTCTCATACTCCGACGCTAACATCAAGAAGGGAATCACTTGGAATGAAGACACTCTCTTCGAATATCTCGAGAACCCGAAGAAATATATTCCAGGAACCAAGATGGTCTTCGCCGGTCTCAAGAAGCCAAACGAACGCGCTGACCTTATCGCTTATCTTAAAGCCGCCACCAAGTAAACACTTCAAGAATCTTTTGAGTTGAAAAATAAATTATTTTCGGGAAAATTAACAATGATTAGACTTTTTATTTTCAACCAACACCGCAATCAACAAGCTCACTACAAATTCGCTCTCTTTTGTAAGTTGTAGACGTCTGCTTGCAGCTTCGTTACATTCATTTGAATATTGTTGATTAAATCGCTAATTTTAATAATGTCATTAGCGAGTTTCTCATTTCGATTCTCCTTGAGCTTCCGAACAGCTTCGATCGTTTTCTCTTCGCGTCTTTTGATCAAGATTTTCTGAATCTGCTTCATGACATCGGAGTTGAACTTAACGTCGGGTTTGAGAAACTTCAGACGATTGTGCAGCCAATCATTTAAGATAATTGACTCATTTTGTTTAACGTAGACTCGATAGCTTCTGTTCGGCTTCACCATAACGTTTCCTTCAGGTAAAGTTTTCGGAAACATGCTGATGACAGTTTTAAGCCAATTTCCCATCCTCGAATGTCTTTTGAAAATCGCTTCCTCGCTGTCGTACATCGTAATAATCCGTTGATTCAAATCGATCAACTTTGCGTCGCGTTTGATCTCCTGTGTGTCACTCACAGCCAAAGCATTGAGCAAATTGTAAAGTACAATTGTGACCAAGAAGAGAAACACCAAGAACAGCAAAGCGTAAGTTATGCCCTCAGTGTGAACCTTGAAGAAGCAACAAATTAATTATCGTTCATTTACAGAAAGAAAAATAAAAACAAATCTTACGTAGCTCGTCTCGAGTTCTCCCGTCAACATTACAAAACTTTTAATTATCGACGAGCCGACTGTGTAGAAGTTGTTGAATCTTTCATTCCTCGTCGCATTCGTCACTGGAATATCATTCGTCGACGTATCTGGTCCCTCTCTCTGCATCTTCATGATATCTTTAGCAAACTTGTCGCCTTGTAAAGTGTAGAAGCTGAACGCGAATGCGATGATCATCATTGAATAGAAAGTCAAGGATTTGATGAAAGTCCCGCAGACTTTCTTAAACATCTTCGTGTGGATTGAGACGCTCAAGATCGGGACCATTCCAAGTAAATTGAAGTATTCTGACGCAGCTAATAAAATAATTATCGTTCGCAGAATTCGTGACATGTGATTTGGTATCGCACTCTCAAAGATAAGAATGACGAGAGACGAGAGAATGAGACAGATGTCGATCCAGTTCGAGAAGGTAAGAAAGTAGCGCGACGCTGATAACGTGCATTGCGTCACTTCACGAACGATGAGCGTGGATAAAGTGATGAACGACAGAATTTGAAAGAAAATGTAGATGAAGCTTCCCGAACGTTCACTCTCAGGGATCGTTTGACATAAAACGATGAAAGGAATGAACGACAACATGAACATGAGAATCATTAGAAGATTGATGTAGACTAGAAAGCTGATCTTGTTCCATTTCAAAAGAATGAAACTTGCGATCGTTGGGTGGGCGATGAAGTGTTGAAGTTCAGGGTTCTCTGCGATTTTCTTGAGCGGTTTGATTTCTTCTGCGTATTGATCATCGACAGGCGGAAGGATCTTAACGTGCTCTGGTGATTTCGGCGTTGGAATTGGAATCGTTGTTTCAGGCTGAGCTGATTTTGTTCTCCTTGCTCGCTTCTTGACAACAGCTTCTTTGTTCGGCGGCGACAAGAAACTGTAATCAATTTTGATCTCTAAGTCCTCGTCATCGTGGAAACGATCATTGGTTGTTATCGTCCCATTGAGAAACTCTTCCAATAAACTTTTTCTTATTCCTTTTACGACTGTCCCAACGTACGCTCCTTTCCTCAATAAACTGATGGTAAAATAATCGTTTTTATAGCGAACGGAATAATAAATCGCTGGCAAGCCGACGTCATCACACGCGTTGAGAAGCGTTCGATTGCATTTTGGGTGTGCCATTAACAGGTCGAAGCATTTCTTTTGATTATTGGACATGTCACGGGTCTCCATTCGTCGAAACTGTGCGAATGATTGATTTTTGTATTCGTCGAAGAATTGATGAAGCAAAGTCTTTCGTTGTCCATCAGTTCCATCAGTCTCAAACGAGAGTTTTATCTTCGGATGAATGAGGAACAATCTCATGATGCCGGGATTAGCTTTTTGGCAAGCTAAGAATGCCGGTGGGACTTTGCACTTGCTGAACTTTGCAACACGATTGACGTCGACCCCAAAGTCAATTAAAAGATCGACGACGTTGATTAGAGAACGCTCAACTGCAATTTCTAAAAACATTGCACAGTAGTCAGCGTAAGTTTCAGCGTCTCCGCACGAAGCTTTGAAAAATGGCAAGAGCGTCTCGAACTTGTTGATGTCATCTGATCCACTGAGTAGCAGAACCATTGTCTCATATTCGATATTGATCTCTTCTTTTTCCGGCAACTCAAACTTCAACTTCTGGTTCAAAACCATTTCAACAATTTCATCGCTTCGATGAGTATAGAAGTCAACGTCTGCGTACTTGAGAAAGTAATCCAAAATATCTTTTCGTTTCTTAAGTTGCGGAAGCTTCTCTAAGACAATGAAGAAAGCAGTTTTGCCGTCGTAATTCGGGTAATTGACATTACAACCATTCGAGATGAGAATCCTTATCATTTCGAACATTTGATCGAAGTTGTCGTTGTCTAATTCATCAGCGAGAATGTGAACAGCGTTGCAGCCGTGTTCCATCTTGACATTCACGTAAGGAGAATATTTCTTAGTCGCATCGGCTGAATCTAAATTCACATCATTAAACAAGACTTGGACTTGCTTGAGATTCTCTATACAACGCGATTCTATGACGCAATGCAATGGATAGACTCCGTTGTTGTTTTTCTGCAGGTGAACGTAGTGAGTAGGCAAACAACAGAAGAAGAAGAAACTCGTAAGAAAGTTGAATCATCGAAGAGATATTTTATTCTTCTTACCATGTAAAAGTCCGCTCCGTTGTCGATGCATAGTTTAATGAAATTTGCTGAGCCGGGCGTTGACAAGATGATTTCAAAAATCGTCTTATCCTGATCCTTGACGAAATAGTTTGGGTCAGCTTGGAAAACTTCAAGAGCTTCTTGGAATTTTCCGATATTTCTATGCTCAAAAGCGTTTAGCAGATCTTTTTGTATCGACATGTTGACACAGATTGTGTTAAGAGACAAGACACGTCACGATATCGAGGCACACGAACAAATAATCATTAAGGCAACACACGTATTGACATCAAGGTGTCGGTCTCGGCTTATCGCTCTTCTTAAAGTCTGTGAAATCACTGCGGTCTCTTATTTGCCTAACAATCTCTCACATTTCTGCTATGTTATGACGAAACTTCGCATTGTTACCGAACGATACTTGACGTGACGAGTAAAGAACAAATGAGTTAAATAATCGGCAAGTTATGGACTAAAATAAATATCAAAATGAAAAAATTTTCGCCACCAAACTCGCAGCTACTTCTTACTTAAACGAACGTTTCTCCGAGACTGAGGAATTTCTGTGTCGACGTCTTTTCCGAAAAGCTCTCTCTCGCATGTTTCTCTGTTTTCATTTGAGATCATGATTCGCTCAGAAGTTTGGGCGGAATATTTTTGGAGAGAGCTTCAAATATTTACATCGCTCTCTGTTGTGCACGACATGCTTCACAGAATTCGAGTAATCAAAGTTGATTTTAGGGCTAAGAACTTTGCGGGGCGGTGAGAAAATTTTGATTGTGGGAAAATTAAATGTTTGTGTCAGAAATTATTGAATTTTTAGTTAGGAACAGTTTGTAAATGTCGTAACTTGAGTTGGCAAAATTCCATGAAAATTGATTCGTCTCGACTTGTCTCAAGGTTCGTTTGGTTACGTGATTAACGAACAGCGAATGATGACGCACTTCCTCGAAAGGCGCCAAATCGTCTTAGACTTTGGTCAAAATTTAATCGTCGCTCGCATGATTGTTGACTCTTAATGATTTATTCTTTTAGATGTCGTGACAAAGTGCTATTCGTCTAAGTGAAGATTATTGATTTGTGAGTCGCCAAAGGTGAAAACTATTTTTCATGAATGAGATCTCCTTCCGTTTCTTATCAAATTTCCTTTATCTAACTTTCTTCGTCTTGACTGAGCTCTCCGATGTCATTCAAGTTCATTTCGCGACGATAATCTTTTTGATAAATTTTCGCTGGATAATCAGATTCTTACTGAGATATTGAATTTGCTAAGTGTGAAGGTTGGTCTCTTGAATTTTAAAAAGTTTCGCCGATTTTTCATTGCTAAGCTTAATTGCACAAGAGCGTTTACTGTTTTCAAAGTCAAGTTTAGCCAAAATTATGATTTAGAAGTATTTTAAGTGATCACAATTATTTGTGCGTAGAATGCTTTGAAACCTGAACTTCAGAGCCTCATCAGAATCTCCAGAGGTGGCTGAACAAAATCAGTTTGCTGATAATTTTTCAATCAATTTCCGTCGCTCATTTTCCAGTGAGCGGTTAAAGCAACTCAATATTGCTAAGCTGTGTTAAGCTCGCCGGTTCGATGCAAGGTCAGCCAACTGTTGTTTTTGTTCAGCTGAAACTTATTAATCATTGCGTTGAGGGGAGAAATCTTAAAAGCAATAAAACATAAAATATTGAAAGCATTCGTCAGTTGCATTCAACACGTGAACCAGTGTCGATCGCTTTAGAGTCAGCTTCTGATCTTAATCTCGTTGCTCCACTTTTACCTTCAACACACAACTAACTCAAGTCTAATCATTTCCGAGTAAAAACGATGAATTCAACAAACGGTCACGCAGCTTCTGCTGAAAAAGCGAAAGGATTGGTTGAAGAGAACTTCACGAAAGTGATAGCAGAATCGTATCGATCGATATTGCATTGCGTTGGCGAGGATCCTTATCGCGATGGTCTTCTTAAAACTCCAGAGCGAGCAGCCAAAGCAATGCAATATTTCACAAAAGGCTACGGCGAAAGTTTGAAAGGTAATTGCTTTGAGATTTATCTCTCAGTCGACTCACGACAAACTCCTTTCTAGATGTGATAAACGACGCTGTGTTCGATGAGAATCACGACGAGATGGTGATAGTGAAGGACATCGAAATGTTCTCAATGTGCGAACATCATTTGGTTCCATTCTTCGGACGAGTCACAATCGGTTACATTCCCAATAAGAAAATCATTGGACTCAGCAAGCTCGCACGTGTAGTTGAAGTATTCTCGCGTCGCCTTCAAGTCCAAGAACGAATGACAAAGGATATTGCAGAGGCAATCGAAAAAGTTCTTTCGCCGCTTGGAGTTGGTGTGGTCATTGAAGCGGCGCACATGGTAAAAAATGCATTTCGACTTGACTTTGTCATTGAACTTATTCCGATTTCTATTTTTTTTCTGGTGTTTAGTGCATGGTCATGAGAGGTAGCCAGTCTCACTTAAAGTTCAATTTCGTTCTATTTAAACATTTACGTTGTTGTTGTTTCAGGCATTCAGAAAATCAATTCGAAGACCGTGACTTCTGTGATGTTAGGTGAATTCAAAAAGGATCCAAAGACACGAGACGAGTTCTTCAGACTTGTAAGGACTTAAAGAGAAATTGCTGTGATTGAAGAACCTTTTTTTTTATTTAACTTCCTGTAGTTAGCGAAAGATCGTCAAGTACTTTCATATTTTTATTTATTTATGCACAATAAATTTTCATTTTCACGAGAGTTTTTTTGTTACATTATTAATTCTTTTTCTGTTGTGTAAATTGTGTTATTTTCTTTAAATAACAATCTAAGCAGCGATTTTGATATATTTCATGATTAACGTTTTTACAGACGAATTAATCCTTTCGAACCGAACGGAGTTAAGTCGACTCTTCCGTTGATTGTTCTCATTTAAATGCAATTTGAGATGAAAATTGAGATTTCGAGGTCAAATAAGAAAAACTAAAAAGAATGAAACTTAATGACAAATAAATTTTCCGAGAACTAAATTAAACTTTTGACTAAATATTTCTTTTATTGATACTAAAAAAAGAGTTTAAACTGAAATAATTTTACTTGATAGAGGAAACTAACGACAGCGGCTCGTGAATCGTCCGCACGATAGAATAAACAAACCACAGAAATTAAATATGAACTGAATATTCATCAAGTAGTTACACTTCGATTTTGAAAGTTTTAATCTCGAAACTATTTGGAGGAAAATGCTTGCGTTAGGGCGACTTTCCATGATAGCCGATTGAAAGCTCTAGTCGTAGCTATTTCAGCAGATAGAAGACGTAAGCGACGAAAACGATCAGCACGGGCACAAGATACTTTAACAAGAAGTTGTGGAGCCAGCTGTTATGGAACTGACTCATGTTGGACCGAAGTTCGTCAACCTCGCGACATAAACGAACATTCTCGGCAGTAAGATTTGTACATTTCTCCTTGAATACGATCAGCTCGTCCTCGTATAATACTTTCGGATGATTGTTGAGCGCGTCATCGTCTTCAGTTTCGTTACTGACGATGGAAGTGTTGGTGGACGTAGTAGCAGTAGATGATTGAGGCATTTCGGTTGAGGATGATATTAGTTGCTTTTCGACCGAGGGACGAGATTCTGCTAATACTTTGCTCGTATCTTGTGTCGCTGGCACTTCATTTGTACTCTCAATAACATCCGTCTGAGCAGACCGTTCCTCCAAGTTCATTTTCGCCATTTGATGATTTCGCTCTTCACTCAGTTCCATCTGCATCTTCTCGATTAATTTCTCGTTCGACGACATTTGTTCAGCTAAGTTGGAAAGCTCTAAACGGAACGTATTGCACTGCTGAACCTTTGCGTCAAAGTCCTCTTGCGTTGGACGCGAATCTATTTCGAGTTTCAATGACATCAGCTACGGAACATGAGAAAATTGTCAGTTTAACATTCCACACACGAGAATAATTAAATATCTCTCACCTGAGACGACATTTCATCACATTTGGCTTTGTACGAGCTCTGCTCGTTCGCTTTTGCTTCCGTAAACTCCACTAATTGACGCTTCAGCTTGGCATAAAGCGCCAGTAATTGCTTTAGATTAACACGAATTCTATCGCTTGATGCATTAGCTCCGCCATTTGTAACCACCACATCATTCATGTTGTTCTGATTATCGTCGCGTTGCTGCTGCGAATTCTCTTGTGAAGGGTTGATTGTCGATGCATGCAGTATCGACTCCTCATCTTTCATTGTAGTCGGCACTGATGGCACATGATCTGATTGGAAATCCGTCAGTGTTAGCGACGAATCATTTAAATTTAAGCTAACTTCAGATCCATCTAAAAGTGAAATCAATTTTAAGTAATTTTCTTTTATAATTAGAATAGTTTAACTCACTGTTGCTACTGTTGTTATCGTTATTATTATTATTGATATTGTTATTGTTGTTTACGTTGGTCGCGGTAAACAGCAAATCCAATTCTTTTTCGAGGGCAAACATTTTGCTGTAAATTTGTGAGCAGTTCGTCTCAAGACTTTTCGCCAAGTTAATCTCTTCGTCCTGAGAAATAAAATTAGATTAGAAAAAGAGTTTTCTTTAAACTAAATGGAGTCTTACATCATCGCCACAGATCGCTTTGATGATATCGTCAGATCCATCGATATTTTTGAGGTCAGACTTGAGCAGCCAGTTTGTCACCAACTGTGAGCTTTCGTAATCTCCGATTTCACTCTGACGCTGCAAACAATTAAGATTAGAAAATTTAAATGAGTCATTGACAAATATTAACTCACTTTGTAGCTTCCGAGTTTCTCTTGAAGTTCATTTAGTTCTGAGTTGAGATTTTTTAGCTCCGTTTCCTTCTTATACATTTTCTCTTCGTAATCAGTACATTTAACGTCGAGCTGAGTCTGCATTGCGTCCAATCGTTGAATCGTGTCTTCTGAATGCGTTTGAGTTTTCGAAAGCTGATCTCTCAACAAACTACATTCGTCTTCTGTGTTGTTAAGAGCGCCTTCAATCGAGCCGAGCTTCTGTATCGCTTCCATTCGCTCATTGTAGACTTTCTTCAACGCTTGCTTTGCGCTGGTTTGATAAAGCATCTTCTCGTTTTGCAATTTCATAATCTCTTCACGCAATTTGTCTTCGGTCAGAGGTTTGCTGAAGCACAAAAGCTTCTTCTCCAACATGTCAATGCGACTAAGCAGACGATCTTCATCAACTAAAGCTTGCCAACTTGCGGATGAAGTTTTACTAAAATCGAAATTGATGAGATAAGAAAAGTTATTTCAAGAAATTCATCAATTCTTACCGAACAAGATCAATCTTCTTTTGAATGTTACGCAATTTAGTTTCGAGGTTCTGCTCACGCTGAAGTGCTTCCTGAATGTATTGATTTAATCGATGTAGATCCATTTGTGTGATTTTTGTGTTCGTAGCCCCGACAAGAGTCGATTGACTTGCTTTAGTTTCACGCCCGTCCGGTAGGAAAAGACGAAGTGTAGCCACAATGCATCCGTGAGTTTCTTTACGTGAGTTCTCCATCACATCAACTCCGAATTGAACGATATCGCCGCTGCTGACTTCGAAAGGCTCCGAAATTTGACATGTTTGACTGAGGCGCTGGTTGTTGATAAATGTCCCGTTGCTACTCCCAGTGTCCTGAAGTAAAATTCATTTTAGTTTTTCAAACATTTGTTGATTGCTTTGAGTTAGTTACCTTAAGATAGAACTTTCCCTCTTCGTACCAGAGCTCAGCATGATTACGTGATAAGACTTTACAGTCGAAAATGCCATTGTTATCGCTGACTTTTGTGCGAGCAATTGATCTTCCGATCTTCACGGGTTTGTTAGGTTCAAGTGGAAATGTACGACTCTAAAAAAACAATTTAGTAAGCTTCACAAAGTTTAACTCAAAACCAAAGAACTTACGGGAAAAGGATGCGAGTTTGGTCGACAAACGAGTTGTGCCTTTGCCTGATTCGAATTTGGCGTCGTTTGATTTTGCTGTTGCGTGTACTGCTGCAGCTGCTGAAGTTGCTGCTGCGACGAGTCACGTTTGATTGTGGAAATCGTTGCGGATTGATTTAATAGTGAAGAATTATTGGGCGGAATAATGGAGCCAACATTGCCAGGCGGCTGTGCTGTAATGTTGTCATTTGCTGGAGTTATTGGCATCTTAACTCCCGTTGCATTTAAGAAGGAAATATAATCATCCCGTTTAATAATCACCATGACCTAAAACAGAAGACAAATTATCAATTGGTTGCTTTGAAAATTCATGAAGCTGTCAATGTTGAAATCGTAAAGAGAATTGCCAAAGCCGATCCCAAGGAATGCTTTGGTTGCTGATGTCGTAAAGTTAGAGACGACACATCGTTTATTATAATTTGCTATGGCAAAATCATTTTTTATTCCCTCAGGTGAAGAGAACGTGTTGGAATCGACCCAGAATTTAGAATTTCCAGAACGTCGTCCCAAAATTTTCCAATGAATACGGAATTTCGTAAATCGACGATATCCTTACTTGATTCGTTCAAAGTCACTCAGCGCCAGAGACTTGTCTTGAGTTATTTTGTTATTTTTATCACAAATTTTGTGCAACAAAGAATTCACTGAACGAAATCGCTGAACGATTAATCTAGAACGAGCAGTGACTTTTCGTGTTTAAAAAAAGAAGCTCGCACGACAATTCACGCAATGAAAATGTGAACTTTTTACTTCAAAGGCTATTACGATTCTGATTTGATTTAAACTTTTCTTGATGAGACATCAACTTTGGCTCAACACTGAATTGAACTCGCGCGAAAATAGCCACGAAGGCGAATGAAAAGCAGCAACACCGCAAGTCGCAGCTGTAATCGGAACTAAACTGAACATTAATGTACGAATCAAATTGCTTCTTCTTTCTCGAGACAGTTGGGAAGTGTAGAGACCAAACTTTCTTCCATAAAATATTTTTATTGCCAAACGAAAAATTTTCTTTTTTCTCGCAATTGCGCACAACTTCCCTCCGGCGACTCAAAGTGCACAAAAAATATTTTCTTCTCTAATGTTTATGTTGTTTTCATTTCGAACGAGGAAAAGGTTCCGAGTCTGTGATGATGAAGCGAAGGAATGAGAGAATAGGGTCAAGACAGAAGAGACAAAAACGAAAAAGTTAAAGGCGCGTGAAAAGTCGGAAGATGGATAAGACATCGTCGTGTAGTGTCTATAAATAATAATAAGAAACTTTGCTTTAACAATCCAATATCCAACGTTATTTTCGGCGTTTTTAGCCTCGCGGTCGTGGCGACACGACAAATTTGTCAGACACACGCGGAAACAAAGAAATGCATTCATGTTTACTCGCTCGAGCTTTATCATAAGACGGCACGTGCAAGAGACTAATTGATATCTTGGCTTCAAGCATAATCAAATCAAATTGTTTTCCATTGAACATTTCTTCGCATTGTTAATCTGATTGCTGAGATTTAAAGAAAGACATTGTTCAAGTTCTTTTCATTGTTCTTATTCTCTTGCCAAAACGATCATTTACCGCTAACGAATTTCTCGAGTAATTACTTAAATTCTGCGTTCTCTTTCCAGCTCAGAATGTTTTGCAATATGATTTTTGATAGGCCTGGCTTTTGGTGTCACTCAGAATAGGCACCACAGTTGTTAGTAGAAGTGAAAAGTTGCTAATGGACGCCTTAATGGAAATGAAGCATGAAACGTTCTAATACAAAGTTTCTACGATGTGAAGCGATAACACGCGGAAACAGGATAATTTCCTAAGAAAGTTTCAAGTTCTTCAATGGCGTAGGCGATGAAAATGTTTTAATTGAAGCGTCAATTGCAGTTGGCCGAACCCAGGAATGTCAATTGAATCATTGAACTGTGACATCGAGACAGAGGAGAGCTTAATTGAATGCAGGCATCGCTAGAGCAATTTGAAATTCGAAGATCGCTTGAGAACGTTTTATCATTCATCGCTTAGCCAACATGCGATTCCATCGACCGGGAAATGTTGTTTTTGACCTTATCACGGCTTTCCAACGAGAGGCCTCTACTTGAGAAGTGAGAGCATGCCAACACGCGTCTCGAAACGGAAATATTGAACCACTGGTCGCTTCGGAAGTTTAGTCTGGCGTTTACGAGAAATAAAATAACCCGAAATAATCCAAATCGTGTCTAATTTAAATCGCGAGCGAGCAGACATATTAAAGTCGCATGTAGCTCTGTTTTCTCGCTTTAAGATTCGTTTATTTTCCGTGTCTGCATAATTGAATGAGTGAAATGGCTTTGTATACATTTATTCATAAGCTTTTACTCCACCGACTGGTCTCAACAGAATGTTTGACTTAGTTTTTCTTAAACTTGTCTTCCTCATTCGCTCGATTACATATTCAGTCGAAGTGAACTCTGAGCAGGGCGGTAGCGATGATGGAACCGTCTTAATGAATGAATGAATGTTTTTCGCGTTGGCTCGTTCAGAAAAAAAAATATTATTTAACTCGCAAACAAGTTTCTCTCTTCATCTAATCAGACATCATCATTGTCGAGCAATTCATGAGAAAAGTTTTAAGATTTTTTGTTTATTTATAGACTGAGAAAAATGGGATCGACGTACGTCGAGTGAGAGGAGCAGCAACTGTGGAGTCGTTAAAAGAGAGTTTAGCTTACAGACCGGATAATGGATCGAGATTTTAATTAAATTATTGATTACGATGAAGCGAGAGCGAAAACAAAGCAAGCTATAATTACTGGGAGCTGGTTTTTTGCTGTCGTATCCACGATAATTTTTTTCCTTTCGACGAGTATAGCTCTCCATGATTAGCTTTGGAATGTTAGAACGTACGATGTTTGCACAAAGGTGTCGACGACAAACACGACTACAAAAGAATCGTAGACTTTGTGGACATTTCGCACGGAGGCCAAAGACAACAGAAATTTATGAAATTCCAACTCAAAACTTTGTGCAATTTCGTTTCGACATGAACTACCTTTAAAATTCACTTTTGCGTTTTGCAATCTTATCACTTACATTCAATACTACTTCCTTTTAATGTTTCTTTCACCACTTCATTTTTTTAACGCGATTTAATGCTTTATTTTTGGACTTTTAGTCTTTTTTTTTTTGAGTGCAGCTCGGAAATTTTAAGAAGTTTTCATGAAACTAAAAAAGTTTTGTGAAACAAGAAATTCAAATTTAACGTTTAATGAAAACGTCGATTTAACTGAATTTTCTTTTGCAAAATTAATTTTGTTGTTTTCTCGATTTAATTAGATATCTCAGCTCTATGCTTACTATCATTAAATGTCTATATTTGTTGAAAAGAAAACCTTTTCTAAAGCACAAAGCAATTTAGGTTTCCCGCTCATTTTGAAATTTGTGTCTTCTCAGATAAAAAAACGAGATTAACAAAAATTCGATTTAACTAAGTAAATAAGTATCATTTTCACTGGAATTGTCGAAGAGTGCAAGATAAAGCAGTAAGGAATAATAATTTAATCAAGTTTTCCTCAAAACTCCGCTTATTTTACAGAAAATTAATTTTATTAATTTATCTGATCCTCAACTCGTCCAGAGCTAATTTTTAATCTAACTTTTTTTGTTTCTTACAGAAATGGATAAGAAACCTGATGCTGCTGACCTAGATTTCTCGTTGGAAGAATATATTCGTAAACGTAAAATGGGTGACGAGTTTAGTTTGCTCAACACTCGCAACAGACGAAAAGAGATCAGCGAAGAGGCTTTGACGAAATCCCTCGATGATTACATACGATCAAAAGTCTTATCGCCAAAGAATATGAAGGCTACAGAAAGCGTCAAAAGCAATGGATCCAAATTCGATCGAAGATCATTACAAGACGACATGGACTCAGAAGAGGAAGACGAACTCCTAAAAGATAATGATTCTGATGTTGTGATGAAAGACGAAGAGGATGATCAATTAGCTGATCTGCCTCGCTTCGAGACGATTGAATCTGTAAACAAAATTCGTATTCGTAGTCAACAGTTTCGTCTGTTACCTGAAAACATTGTCGACCGACCTGAAGGAGCTAATCGATTGGAATTCTTGCCGATGAACAACAATACGAACTTGAAGAAAGTGCACAATGGAAGAATCCGAAAGAAGAAGAAGAATGGAAGCCTTTATTCAAGTTTCTCTAGTTTAGCCTCAACGCGAGCTAGTACTGAAGACATAATGAACGCAGGAACTTTTATTGAGAAAGGATCTTTCACTTTCAAGTTTGGCGAAGGTAACAGAAATCAACGAATGATTGGAATCGAGCGAGCTAAGTTTATAAATTCGACTCCAGCTCCTCCAGTTAATTATCCCCATCCAGTTCAATCGCCATCAGCTGCTCCAGTTATCAACATTAACTTCAACATGAGTGATCCGTCTACCTCCACTGGAACGATCCAAAATGTTTTATCGGAGGTTCTTCCAAGCATTCAACCTTCGGTCTCATTCGCTGCTAAGAATGCTCTCATGGCTTTACGAAAGAAACGAGAACAGAAATACAACATGTCGATCCAGAAAGAAATCGCAAGCGTTCAGAATCGTCCGCTTATCTTCGATGACATTGGAAACGCTCAGAGAGTTGTTTCATGCGAAGGCCCAGGAATTCAAGATATATGCATCACAGCTGATACAACTTCGATGCCGCCAGGACTTCGTTTCACTTAAATTTAAATGTTTACGTCTTCAACGTAAATCACTTTTGATGAAATTCTCTGAAAGATTAAGAAAGAAATAAAAACATTTAAACTTATCGACTTCTTTCGGCTTAAACATCAAAAGTTCGTTTTATTGTTTGCTGTGGGTGTGTGAACGAAAGTGACAATTTTTGTTTTGATTTCTTAAGATTGTTAATTAATGAAGAAGAGACTTTCAACGCCAGCAGAGTGAAAACGTTGCACAAGACGCGGCTTACATCGTCAGCTCCATAATCGCATTGACTATATCGTTGTTGTTGTTCTTGAGGGCGCGGATGGCTTTAGCTCGCGGGACATTGGCTTGGGAAACTACCAACTCGATGTCTTTTTCATCGACACCGCTCTCGTCAACTTCTTCCTCGTCTTCTTCGGCGATTGGAGCGACGACATTAGTTGATGAAGTAGGATCAGCTGGGACAGCTTCTGGAGCCTTGAATTTCTCAGCAGCTGCAACTTGAGCTTGCTGCGACAGATCTTCGATCTTAGCTTCTCCGAAAATGATGTAAGTGTCGCTATGTGGGTTCTTGTAGACATCCGGGTTGTTGATGACGAAGAGAATGTTCTTCGATTTACGGATAGTGACTCGAGTAACTCCAGTGACTGGCTTCAAGCCCAATTTCGACATGATTTTACGTGCTTTCTTTTCGCCTCTTGACTGTTTAGCTTTCGAGACCATATCAATGGGAAGGCCAGCAGCACCTCCTGAGCCCAATTGAGCGGCACCTTCGGTAGCATCTTCCAATTCTGGGATCGAATCATCTGACTCAGTGTCGCTGACATCGTCGGTCAATTTTGGCTCAGCTGCATCAGCTTTGATTTCAGTCAACTCTGGCATCTTACACGCTTCTAAAATGATAAGGAAATGTTGAGATTAGACTGTGGCTTCTGACATCCTTTGTGGTTTCCGGGTTAACCTCGAAACAAGTAAATTTCGCAATTTCACTTGAATTACCAAGTTTCAATTAGACATTTTAATCTTGTTTAAGTATTCAAGAAATCAGCAGTTCATTCCAAGATGATTCACAGACTTGCGTTGCGTAAATGCGAAAATTGAAATAATTTAATTTAAATTGTGCAGCAAAAAATATTTTCACGCAAACTCATTTATTTCCTTAATGAACCAAGAAAAAGATGTTTCCGGCTTGTTCTCTAAACTGATTTGAATACTTAAACAAATAATTAAGAAGCTAGCTCCGTTTATCTTACTCACTTTTTTGAAATTAAATTTATTTCAAATTATGAAAATCTCGTGCGGATTTCGGAAAGAAATATTTTTTATGAAAACTTCCAACTTGTGGTTCACAGAACTCGGTGAGGTAAGCTCCTCACTACTTAACACCAGATGTCCCAATTTAATTTGTTTGAAATTAACGATTGTTTCATGTAAAAATTTATGTTGAAAGTTTATGATAGCAAGAAATTACAGGCATGTACTTGATCTCTGGTTAAGAAAATTATTCAATTATCAAATTTATTTCTTCTTCAATCGATGATGAAACTTTTAATGACAATCCGAATTACAAAACTTGTTTATCTTTTTCAGCGATTGATAATTAATCAGCGTTTAAGCTCAATACACCTGAACAAACTTTAGTTTCTCATTGACTCTCTTTCATGCTTTTAGTTTTTACATTCTCGAGTTGTTCAGTCTTCAATTTGATCTTCTCAGGTGAACAACTCGCATCACATCTTCCTTGAAAATAAGAAAGTAGTAAAATGGAATGGTGGATTACTCTCATAACTGTACTCGCGTCTCTTGTAATCTTCGTGTTTTTGCTTTATCTTTTGAAGTAAGCGCGGAATCAATTTTTTAAGTGCACCTAGATAAGAGTTTTGTGTCAAAATATTTTGGAATTTCTTTATTTTTATTTCAAGATTGTACATTCGACGAGCGAAGTTCATTGACAACACGAGAATTCCTGGGAAAGTCGTCGTCATCACTGGAGCAAACACCGGCATCGGAAAGGAAACTGCAATCGATCTTGCGAAACGAGGAGGGAAGATCTACATCGCGTGTCGTGATCCAAAGCGTGGCGAAGAAGCTTTGACCGACATAAAGAGAATAAGTGGAAGCGACAAAGTTTACTTTCTCTGTCTAGACCTTGCATCGCTTGAGTCTGTTAAAGAATTCAGCGTGAAATTCCATCAACTCGAGTCTCAGCTTCACATTTTAATTTGCAATGCCGGGATCATGGCTTGTCCAAAAGGTTTGACGAAAGATGGATTTGAACTGCAAATGGGAACGAATCATCTTGGTCACTTCCTTCTTACGAATCTTCTTCTCGATCTTCTCAAAGCATCGTCACCAAGTCGCATTGTCATCGTTTCGTCTAGCGGTCACAAATTTTCTGGAATCAATAGAAATGATTTGATGGCAGAGAAGTCTTACAACAAAATCAAGCAATACGGTCAAAGTAAACTCGCGAATATTTTGTTCGCACGGCAATTAGCGAAGAATCTCGAAGGTGTTGTGACCGCAAACAGTTGTCATCCTGGAGTTGTACAAACAGAGCTTGGACGACACATAAATCCTCATTTGAGAAAATATTTCCTTGAACCTGTCTTCACGCCTTTCTTTAAAACTCCATGGGAAGGAGCTCAGACCCAGATTCGACTCGCAGTTGATCCAGCTCTTGACAATGTGACAGGAAAATATTTCTCAAACTGCGAGGAGACGACTCCATCGAAAGAGGCTCGTGACGATGAAACCGCTGAGTGGCTTTATCAAAAAAGTCTTGAGTTAGTGAACTTGTAAAAGTTTTAAGAATTTAAATAAATAAAAAACAAAACTTTCAAATGTGAACGAACTCTTGCGAAACCTGTTCTCAAAAAGAGGCAAATCCCGCGAAATATTTTATAGCGTCGATAGATTAAAAATTTTGTCTTCGTAGATCCTCTCGTCGTTTATTTTCGAAGCAATAAAAGTAAATTATTTAAGATCAAATAAATTCTGAGTTATTAAAAGATGTCAACGAATAAAATTCAAATTAGGCGAGGGGTGACTTTAATGAAGGATCTTCTTCGTGTTTAAAGCAACGCTTTGAAGTCCTCGTGTGTTGACAGAACAGAATTTATTGACTGAATTTAATTATTTATCAGACGAAATCAACGCTAAGATGAGCAAAGAAAAAGCTTATCAAATTACTGTTGTGGACTATGAAGAAGAAGAGATCGTCGAAGAATCAAACTTTTTATGGGACATCAAAAATGCTGATAAGATAACAAAAGAACTTGTCTCTGAAAAGATCAAGTTGAAGACCATTGACGCTGAGTGGTAAGAATGTCTTTTTATTTCTTGAATGAAGTAACTTATTTATGTCTCAACTAGGTGGATGTCAGTAAACAAGGTGTTTCCGTCTGCTAATGAAGCTAAATACACACATTATCTTAAAGTTGACATTTCTCGATCGCTAGATCAAGATGTGGATCTTGAACATTTCAAAGTTCTGTTTACTATAAAAAGTAACTCAGGATTCATCAAATCTCAATGGTTAGAAATGAAAAGCTTCTCTTCAAAGATTGGATTCAAATTTAACGATTTTTACCATGGCAAACATCTTTCAATTGATATGGCAGTGGTCATTAAGAGATGTCGAGGTCCTGAAATCACTAGCAAGTTTAATCCAGTCACATATCTCAGCAACGGTTTCGACACTTTGGCCAAGATGCGGAAGGCAGGTGCCTTTTCTGACTTCAAATTCATTGTCAAAGGCACAGAGTTCAAAGTCCACAAATGTATTCTCGCAGCTTCAAGTCCTGTCTTTGATCGTATGTTCACAGCAAATATGCAGGAAAGTCGTGACAACGTTTGTAAAGTCGACAAGGTTGACCCGAAGATATTCGACGCACTCTTGCAATTCATCTACGAAGGAAAACTTCCAAAAAACTTCTCAGAAATTGCTCAAGACGTGTACGAGGTTGCTGATTACTACGAAATAGAGAAATTGAAAGAAATCTGTGCAAAAGAAATTCATTCTCAATTGTCAAAGGACAACGCACTCGACATCTACTGCTGGGCCTACGTTTACGATCACTTGAAAGAATTGAAAACAGATTCTTGGCAAATTGTTAAACGGTAAGTTGCATCAAGTATGTAAAAGCAATTAATTAACATCTCTTCAACTTCTTATCTAGTGACGTGCTGCGAATCTATTTTCGTATGAAGGATGAACCGTTGAGTCCTGCAGCTCTTAAAAAAATTATTAAACGAAAGCAATCTGAGGAACAATTCATGAAAAACCTTAAAGAGGTTCCGAAAAAATATCAAATCTTCGTCAAAACTAAGACTGGCAACATCATCACACTCGAAGTTGAGCCATTGGAGACAATCTTGAGCGTCAAAGCTAAAATCCGCGAAAAGGAAGGAACTCTACCAAATCATTACCAAGTTATCTTTAATGGCAAAATTTGTCCAGAAGAGCAGCGTCTGTTCTTCGATGGTACACGATTGGATGACAGTCGCAATCTCAGCTATTACAACATTCAAAAGGAGTCGACTCTTGAATTTCATCGATTAATATACATCAAGCGTATTAACGTTGGAGTCCGTTAAAGATAAACTGCAACATTCAAATCAGCTTTGCAGCTAAACTCCTAACTTTTCTATTTTCTTCATAACATTCATTTAATCGCCAAAATAAATCGAGTTCTAGAGCCTATAAATGTCTTGCGAATTTTTTTCAACAAAATTAAATTTCCCAAAATTTTATTCCAGCAAAACTGGCGATGACTTTCAACTTCTTTAAGCGAACGTATGTAGTTGTACGAAAAGCTGCGCAGTGTGAAGAGAAAAACATTTATTCTGGACTCAGTTCAATTTTATGCTTTAACGCTGTCAGACGCAATTTGCTTCACTCAAAAATATTTTACCTGATAATTAACAAACACTTTTGAAGAAGAGAAAAAAAAAGCTTGTAAGCTAATTGTGAGCAAAAATTTGAAAAAGATTATAAATTGAAGTGGACATGGAAGACTCAGAACCGTTGTCACCGTGGCTCATTGCTCTGATTGTCGTTCTATCAATAGCTGGATTAGTTTTGGTGTTGTATCTATTCAGGTGAGTAAATAATTGTGTGAACATTTTGTTCAGTTCTCAGTGAAGCATTTGACGATAGCTTGGCTTAATTCATAAGAACTGTGATTTAGTTGTCCAACTTCTGCTTTGTCATTAAGACACTCGTGAGCACTTGGCATAGTTTATTTTTGAAATATAATTGGACAACCAAAGAAGAATATTTGGAAAAGAAAAACTCTTCAACGAGACTTCACTTTGACCTTGACTAGCCGGTCTCGCTTCGGGAGTTCAGTATTACATTAAATTTTCATTGCGTCATCAAAAGCCCTTTGAATTATTAATTGGTCAAACACCAATTTTCTTTTCGAGTCTCGTGGGTTGATAAAACTTAGTGCTAACAATAATTTGACGCTCGAATAGAAAAACTTACGGAGTGACTTCGCAACAAAGCTTTAAAGGTTTTGAGCAAAGACAATTCTATTTTTGAAAACAGTTGATTCGAAACGATTAATAATTTAGTAAAGAATAACAACATTAGCTGGAACTCAGGAACTCACAGCACTGACAAAGTAATTAGGGAATTGATTACTTTGGCTTCATTAAAAATATTATTGAGGAAGAAATTATTAGACTGTTGCAATTTAAATGAGGAACAAAAAGTTTGCATAATAAAAAACCAAATTTTAAAAACAAAATTATGAAATGAGAAGACAAAATGAGATAATTGGAAGGACTTGGGTGAGCGCGTACTTGTTTACAATAATAATTACAGTTGAGACCTAGAATTATCACACGACAAACATTCCAGTTCAATCAAACGCTTAGAACGTCGGCAATTAGCGTCGTCCAATGCTTATCATCACTAAGATCTTCAATGATTCATCGCTAGACATTAACGCGTTTGATTTTATTTTGTTTTGGTAGAAAATGGATGCAAGGTGGTCAATACAAGAAAGACACGAGAATCGATGGAAAAGTCGTTATCATCACCGGCGCTAACTCTGGAATCGGAAAAGAAACTGCAATCGATCTAGCGAAACGAGGAGGAAAAGTTTACATCGCGTGTCGCAATCAACAAAGAGGCGAAGATGCTTTAAAAGAAATTAAGGAAGAGAGTGAGAGCGTCAATGTTTACTTCTTGCAACTCGATTTGTCGTCGATGGAATCGATTCGTCAATTCTCAAAGAAATTCCATGAACTCGAGACTCAACTTCATATTCTCATCAACAACGCTGGTGTCATGGCTTGTCCAAGATCAGAGACGAAAGATGGATTTGAGATGCAGATCGGAACTAATCACATGGGCCACTTCCTCCTCACAAATCTTCTTCTTGATCTGCTCAAACAAACATCACCAAGTCGCATCGTGGTCGTCTCAAGTGTCGCTCATTGGCTCGGCAAAATAAACAAAGAAGATTTGAACAGTGACAAGTCTTACAAAGAATGGAAAGCTTATTATCAAAGCAAGTTAGCAAACATTTTATTCACGAGAGAATTAGCGAGGAAACTTGAAGGATCCGGTGTAACTGCAAATTGCCTTCATCCAGGAGTGGTCAAGACAGAATTATTTAGAGACGTTGGAACAATCTCAAAGTACAAAAATCAAATTTCTAAATTTAATTCAAGTTTTACTTTTTTCTTCTTTTATTACAGAGTTCTTATCGAGCCGATAAGACAAACACTTTTCAAAACTGCAAAGTCAGGAGCTCAAACTTCAATCAGACTCGCAGTTGATCCAAAACTGCAAAACGTCACGGGAAAATATTTCACAGATTGCACTGAAGCTTGGACGGCTTCAGCAGCTAAAGACGATGAGACAGCCGCTTGGTTATGGAAGAGAAGCGAGGAATGGACAGGAATGTCAGCTCCCACTGGCGCATAAGCAAAGTAAAATTTGATCTTCATCCCTTGAGCTGTACAGAGAGAGCTCGGACGACAAATAAATTATTTAAGGAAATATTTTCTTTTAACTCAAACGCCTCACGAGAATAATTTGTTGCCTTAATTTGTTGCATTTAAAACGCAAAAGTTTTTCTTGTAATTTTTGAAGAAAATAAAGAAAATGTGAACCAGTTTTATGATTAGAAAGTTTGTCTGCAAAGATCCTCGAAGCAATTATTGATTATATTTTCGAAGCAATAAAAGTAAATTATTTTAGATCAAATAAATTCTGAGTTATTAAAAGATGTCAACGAATAAAATTCAAATTAGGTGAGGGGTGAAGGATCTTCTTCGTGTTTAAAGCAACGCTTTAAAGTCCTCGTGTTGACAGAACAGATTTTTTTTGCTGAATTTAATTATTTATCAGACGAAATCAACGCGATAAGATGATTGAAGAAAAAGCATTTCAAGAAACTGTGGTGCAATGTGAAGAAGAAGAGATCGTCGAAAAATCAAAATTCATTTGGTCGATTAAGAATGTTGATAAAACGACAAAAGAACTTGTCTCTGAAAAGATCAAGCTGAAGTTCATTGACGCTGAGTGGTAAGAATGTCTTTTTATTTCTTGAATAAAGTAGATCTAACTTATTTATGTCTCAACTAGGTGGATGTCAGTTAACAAGGTGGGTCCGATTGGTTATAATGTGTTTCCGTCTGCTAATAGAAAATGGATGCAAGGTGCTGATGAAGTTGAATACACATATGATCTCAAAGTATACATTTCACAATCGCCCGGTCAAGATGTGGATCTTGAAAACTTCAAAGTTCAGTTTGTACACGGTAACCCAGAATTCGATAAATCTCCATGGTTGGAAATGAAAAGCTACTCTTATGCGACTCCATTCAAATTCGAAGAATTAATCGATGGCAAACATCATTTAATTGATATGACAGCAGTCATTAAGAGATGCCGAGGACCTGAAATCACTAGCAAGTTTAACCCAGTCACATATCTCAGCAACGGTTTCGACACTTTGGCCAAGATGAGGAAAGACCCTGACTTTGCTGATTTTAAATTCATTATCAAAGGCACAGAGTTCAAAGTCCACAAATGTATTCTCGCAGCCGCAAGTCCTGTCTTCGCTCGTATGTTCAAAACTAACATGCAGGAAAGTCGTGATCACGTTTGTAAAGTCGACAAGGTTGACCCGAAGACATTCGACGCACTCTTGCAAATCATCTACGAAGGTAAACTTCCAAAAAACTTCTCAGAAATTGCTCAAGACTTGTACGAGGTTGCTGATTACTACGAAATAGAGAAATTGAAAGAATTCTGTGCAAAAGAAATTCATTCTAAATTGTCCAAAGATAACGCACTCGACATCTACTGCTGGGCTTACGTTTACGATCACTTGAAAGAATTGAAAATAAAGTCTTGGGAAATTGTTAAACGGTAAGTTGCATCAACTATGTGAAAGCAATTAATTAACATCTCTTAAACTCCTTATCTAGAGACGTGCTGCGAATCTATTTTCGTATAAGGGATGAACCGTTGAGTCCTGAAGCTCTGAACAATCTTATTCAGCACCAGCAATCTGAAGAACAATACATGAAAAACCTAAAAGAAATTCCGAAAGAAGCTCCGAAAGAAATTCCGAGAAAATATCAAATCTTCGTCGAAACTCTGAATGGCAGAATCATCACACTCGAAGTCGATCCACGGGAAACAATCTTGAGCGTCAAAGCTAAAATCCAAGATAAGGTTGGAATTCCACCAAACAAGCAGGATTTGTACTTCGATAATAGACGATTGGATGACAGTCACATTCTCAGCTATTACAACATTCAAAATGGCTCGACTCTTGAAATAGATACAGAAATCATTATAGATTAAGAGAATTCGTTAAAGATAAACTGCAACATTCAGTTCAGCTTTGCAGCTAAACTCCTAACTTTTCTATTTCCTTCAAAACATTTTATTAATCGCAAAAATAAATCTAGTTTTAGAACCCAAAAATGTCTTGCGAATTTTTTTCAACAAAATTAAGTTCCAGCAAAACTAGCGATGACTTTCAACTTCTTTAAGCGAACGTATGTAGTTGTACGAAAAGCTGCGCGGTGTGAAGAGAAAAACATTTATTCTGGACTCCAAAGAATAAATCTACTTTAAGAATCCAAAAATGACTTGCGAATTTTCATCAAAGAAAAAGCCTTTCAGGTGTCGTTTGTAATCTTCGCGTTTTTGCTTTATCTTAAAACTGTTGATTCGAAACGATAATAAATAAAACAAATTTGAAATAGGCAAATTATGAAATGAGAAGGAAAAAATGAGATACTTGGAAGGAGTTGGGTGAACTCGAGCCCGTTTACAATAATAATTACAGTTGAGACCAAGAATTATCAGACGACAAACATTCCAGTTCAACCAAAAGATTAGAACGTATGCAATTAGCGTCGTCCAATGCTTATCATCACTAAGATCTTCTTGTTTTATGAAAATATTTCCTTCTACCTCAGACGCCCCCTCTTATAAAAATAATCTGTAGCCTTAATTTTTGTGCATTTAAAACGCGAAAGTTTTTCTTGTAATTTTTGAAGAAAATACAAAAAAAAAGCTTTCAAATGTAAACCAGTTTCATTACGAACCGTTGCGGAACCTGTTCCATGAGAGAATTCAAACCTCGAAATATTTTCGAGGAACCTTTGATTCAGTTGCCCAGCATCAGCGATTAGAAGAAGAAGTTACTGCGTGAGCCAAGAATTTTTGTAAAATATTTCGATTTGCATAATTTGATCAAATTTAAAATTTAAATTATGGACCCACCGAAAGAAGAAGAGGAAGTAGATCGTCCATTGTGGATGAAGATTTTGTTTTATGTTGTGCCAATGTTCAGCTCTTCTATTTTGCTTTATCTTGTGAGGTGAGTTCAAATGAGTTTTCTAATTATTTCTTTAATTAAAATAAATTTTTCTTTTGTGAAGATTCTTCTTAAAAGTTAGCATTTACAAAAAGAAAGATTCTAAAATCGATGGGAAGATCGTAGTCGTCACTGGAGCTAATTCAGGAATTGGAAAGGAGACTGCGATTGATCTAGCCAAGCGAGGAGGAAAGATTTACATCGCGTGCCGCGACATCACACGTGGCGAAGAAGCTTTGAAGGAAATCAAAAAGAAAAGTGGAAGCGACAAAGTTCATTTCATTCAACTCGACCTCGCGTCTCTGGATTCTGTTCGAGAGTTCTCAAGGAAGTTCCATGAACTCGAGACTCAGCTCCACATTTTAATCAACAACGCTGGTGTCATGGTTTGCCCGAAAACTTGTACAAAAGATGGATTTGAAATGCAATTTGGAACGAATCATCTCGGTCACTTTCTTCTCACGAATCTTCTTCTCGATCTTCTCAAAGCTGCAGCTCCAAGTCGAATCATCATCGTATCAGCTCTTGTTCATAAGTGGGCCAGCATTAACAAAGAAGATTTGAACGGAGAAACGTCTTACTCGAGATTCAAAGCTTTTTGCAACAGCAAATTAGCGAACAATCTCTTCACTCACGAATTAAGCAAAAAACTTGAAGGAACTAATGTGACAGTCAACAGTCTTCATCCTGGATTTTCAGTTACCAAGTCAACGAGTTACTTTATCAGCCATGAAAGAGTGAAATCAATTGTCGAACCAATTGCTCGCCAATTCTTCAATTCCTCGGTAGAAGGTGCACAGAATTCAATTTTCTTGGCTGTCGACCCCGAAGTTGAAAAAGTCTCAGGAAAATATTTCAGCAACTGCAAAGAAACGATTCCAAGTCCAGATTCAACCAACGACGAGCTTTCTTCTTGGCTGTGGAAGAAAAGCGAGGAGTTAGTTGGAATGAATTCAGTTTAAACAATTAAATCAAAAACGTTTTTTATAAATAAAATTTATTAATCCGACAATCCCGTTAACTCTTCACTTTTATTCCATAACCATTTAGCCACTTGATCGTTTCTCGCTGTCCACATTGTCCAACTTTCTTTGCAGTCACTGAAATACTTTCCAGAGGTCTTCTCTAAGACAGGATCGACTGCTAATCGAATTTGTGTTTGAGCTCCTGCGAGAGTGTCCTTGAAGAGAATCCATTGAAAGGGAGCGGTGCAAACTCTGGAAGAACATTTTTGAATAAGAAATCGAAAGACGAACAAGTGATTAGAGACTCAACCTGACAAGAATGTTAACATGACGTTGAAGGCCACTGTGAACAGCTCCCGGATGAAGGCAATTGGCGGTGACTCCAGTCCCCTCGAGTCGCTTCGACAGTTCGCGAGTAAAGAGAATGTTCGCCAATTTCGATGACGCGTACGCAAACCAACGAAAATAAAACTTTTCTCCAAACAAATCGTTTTTACGAATTTTTCCGACGATGTGGAATAAACTTGAGACGACTACGACGCGACTCGGAGCTGAAGCTTTTAGAAGATCGAGAAGAATGTTCGTGAGAAGAAAGTGACCGAGATGATTTGTTCCGAATTGTAACTCAAATCCATCTTTTGTCTTAGCTTTTGCACAAGCCATGACACCAGCGTTGTTGACGAGAATGTGAAGCTGAGACTCGAGTTCATGAAATTTTCGTGCAAAATCTCGAACTGAATTCAAAGACGCGAGGTCGAGTTGAATGAAATAAACTTTGTCGCTTCCACTTTTCTCTTTAATTTCTTTCAAAGCATCTTCTCCACGTTTGACGTCACGACACGCAATGTAGATCTTCCCGCCGCGCCTCGCAAGGTCGATCGCAGTTTCCTTTCCAATTCCCGAATTAGCTCCCGTGATGATCACGATCTTCCCATCGATTCTTTCATCACTTTTGAATTGACCGCCTTGCATGTATTTTCTTAAAAACAGAATCAAAATTATCAGAGCAATCAACGAACAGACTGCAAGAGCGATCGCTTGAAATATTTCCCAAACAATTTCCATCATTTTCGAACTGAAACAATGAAATGAAGTCTACGCGGTCGAGCAATCAAACTTGACTGTCGATTAGGAACTCGTTTGAAGTTTCTCTCGAACTCAATTACAAATTAACTGGCTGACAATCTCAGATAATTTTTACATCGAGAAAAAGCTGAAAATTTAATCTAGTCACTCGAAAGATCAAAGCTCATTAACATTCATAACAATTACTCGTTGCCTTCTAACATTGAAATTTCTTTATTATTCATTCGTTGCCCGACGAATACTAATTCGACTTATCTCATCGACACATTCATAAGCTCACAAATCTCGTTGTTGCTGTTGATTGATCTCTTTCGTATTTTCATTTCAAGAAAAAAAGAGTGAAAATATTTTTTAGTTTCTTTTATTTGATGGAGTTTTGTGCAAATTACTTGCGAGTCATGAAAGGCAAATCGTGGCAATACTTGTGACTGAGATTCTTCAGTTAATATTGACGAAGTCAACTGAGTGTGTTTATTGTCTTTTGCAATACTTTGTTTAGGCGACAGTGTTTGGAATTGACATTCCCGTCCACTCCTCGCTTGTCTTCCACAACCAAGCCGCTGTCTCGTCGTCTTTCGCTGCTGAAGATGTGCAAGCTTCTGTGCAATCGCTCCAATACTTTCCTGTGATGCCTTCCAATTCTGGATCAACTGCGAGGCGGATTGATGTTTGAGCTCCTGACTTTGCTGTCTTGAAAACGGTTTGTCTCATCGGCTCCATTAGAATCCTAAAATCAGAGAAAAAAATTTAGAAAATGAAGAAATTTTGATTTTTTTGTCTCTACTTGGAGAACCATCCGATGTCTCTTGTCAATCCTGTCTTGACCACTCCTGGATGTAAAACATTTGCAGTCACACCGGAGCCTTCAAGTTTCCTTGCCAATTCTCTCGTGAACAAAATATTTGCGAGCTTCGATTGACCGTAAGCAATCCATTTCCAGTAAGACTTCTCACTGTTCAAATCTTCTTTGTTAATTCGCCCGTACCAATGGAACAAGCTCGAGAGAACAATAATGCGACTTGGTGATGTTTGTTTGAGTAGATCAAGAAGAAGATTCGTGAGGAGGAAGTGGCCCATGTGATTAGTTCCGATCTGCATCTCAAATCCATCTTTCGTCTCTGATCTTGGACAAGCCATGACACCAGCGTTGTTGATGAGAATATGAAGTTGAGTCTCGAGTTCATGGAATTTCTTTGAGAATTGACGAATCGATTCCATCGACGACAAATCGAGTTGCAAGAAGTAAACATTGACGCTCTCACTCTCTTCCTTAATTTCTTTTAAAGCATCTTCGCCTCTTTGCTGATTGCGACACGCGATGTAAACTTTTCCTCCTCGTTTCGCTAGATCGATTGCAGTTTCTTTTCCGATTCCAGAGTTAGCGCCGGTGATGATAACGACTTTTCCATCGATTCTCGTTTCTTTCTTGTATTGACCACCTTGCATCCATTTTCTACCAAAACAAAATAAAATCAAACGCGTTAATGTCTAGCGATGAATCATTGAAGATCGTAGTAAAGATAAAAAGTTTTCTATCGCTTCTACATTCTTTATATAAATAGCAACGGACGACGCTAATTGCCCACGTTTTAAGCGTTTGATTGAACTGGAATGTTTGTCGTAGAACATTAGTCGTTATGAGAAAGTTCTAGCACGCAACGCTTTTCTCTTGGTTTATTATTCTTTTCCCAGTAAAACGCATAGCAGCGACGATAATTATTCATTAACACTGAGCCTTCTTGCTACCACCTCACGAAGCTTGACGGAAGAAGAAATAATTGAATTTTGACCTAAAAAGTTAATTCACAGCGGCAAATGAATTCAGAACACGATGACGACTGAAAAAATCATAAGAAAGCTTAAAGCTCCTAAAGCGAGACCGGCTAGTCAAGGTTATTGTGAAGTCTCTTCAGACTTTTCCTATTTCGTATTATTCTTCTTTTGGTTCTCTAATTAAATTCAAGAATAAACTAAGCTAAGTGCTCTCAAGAGTGTCTGAATGACAAAGCAGAGGTTTGACGACTCAACTTGTCAATTGCTTCATTCACAGAGAATTCTTTTGTTCACACAATTCTTTACTCACCTGAATAGAAACAAAACCAAAACCAATCCAGCAATTGCAAGAATAACGATTAGGAAAACGATCCACGGCGACAATGGTTCCGAGTCTTCCATGTTCACTTCAATTTAAATAAACTTTCGAGTTTAACTGTTTGTCTGATTTCAGTTCACAATTAGTTGAGGTAACTGTTGTGCATCCAACTTTCTCAAAGTAAAAAGCTTTTTCTTCTCTGCGCTGCGAAAGTGTTTGTTGATAATCCAAGAAAATAATTTAACGTCTGACGGCGGTAACGTGAAGAATTGAACTGAGTCCAAAGTAAATATTTCTCTTCGTCGCACTGCGCAGCTTTTTCATACAATTACGCTCACTCGAAGAAGTTGAAATTACTCAAAAGAAGTCGACGCCACTCTTTTCTCACTTCTTGATGGTTAATGATTTATTGAGGTTGTCTCTTCCACGAATCATTTGATTCATGTTTACAATCATTGGAATGCGCGAAGATTCTGATCGTCAACAACTTTTGACGTTCAAGGTAAACTCCGGTTGCTTGACCGTGAAATCATCAATTGTCTAATCATTCTTCTCTTCCTCACTTAGCACAAAATATATTTTTTTAAGCTGAAGAAATCATTGATTTTTATTGAGGTTTAACAAAAAGTTTGTGAAATAACTTAGCCATGCGAACTAAACCACTGCACTCTGAGTCAATTCTTCGCTTTTCTTCCAAAGCCACAAAGCTGTGCTATCGTCGCGAGCTGCACTCGAAGTTCTCGCTGGTGTGCAATCGCTGAAATATTTTCCACTCGTTTTCTCTAAATGTGGATCGACTGCTAATCTGATTTGTGTCTGAGCTCCTGATTTGACTGTTTTGAAGATGAGCCATTTGCCGGGATAGAACCAAAACCTAAACAACTTTAATCAGCTTAGGGATTTAAAGACAAAAATGTTTTGATCTTACTTAGTGAACAAATCCAAACTTCGACCGATTTCCGTGTCGATCACTCCTACGAAAGATTTCAAATTATTTTTTTTTTCTTGAAGTTAAAGACAACGAACCTGGATGAAGGCAATTTGCGGTGACTCCAGTTCCACTTAATCTCTTGGCGAGTTCTCGTGTAAACAAAATGTTTGCTAATTTGCTCTGCGCGTAAACCATCCACTTCCAGTAAGATCTCTCGTGATTTAAGTCTTCTTTGTTTATTCGCCCGTACCAATGAACGATGCTTGAGACGACCACGACGCGACTTGGAGCTGAAGCTTTTAGGAGATCGAGAAGAAGATTTGTGAGAAGAAAGTGACCGAGATGATTTGTTCCGAATTGTAATTCAAATCCATCTTTCGTCTCTGATCTTGGACAAGCCATGACACCAGCGTTGTTGATGAGAATGTGAAGTTGTGACTCGACTTGGTAGAACTTTCGTGCAAACTCTCGAACTGAATCCAAAGACGCGAGATCGAGTTGAATGAAGTAAACATTTTGGCTTCCACTTTTCTCTTTAATTTCTTTCAAAGCATCTTCTCCACGTTTGATATCACGACACGCAATGTAAATCTTCCCGCCTCGCTTAGCTAAATCGATTGCTGTGTATTTTCCGATTCCGGAGTTAGCTCCAGTGATGACAACGATCTTCCCATCGATTCTTGATTCGACTCTGAACTGACCACCTTGCATCCATTTTCTGAACAGAAACAGAAAAGCAATGAAAACTAAAATCGCTAACAACACAACCACAACAGTTCCCCAAAATCCTAATTTTATTAACATTTCGTGAGCAGAATAAATTCCGACGTTTCCTCAAGAGTGTTCGAACCTTCACTGAATAGCTTTTGGGGAGATTAAACCTCAAAGTTTCTCAGATATTTTTAATGATTTATCTGAGAGCGAAAATGTTTGGACTAAGAGGATTTCGTTTGCCCAATTCGTGATGAGCAATCCTCTTAATTAGATTTGCATATTCAAACTAAATCTCAAGCTCCGATCGAGATGCAGAGCGACTCACGTGGAAATCAATTTTTGTGTCAATAAACTTTCATTTTCGTCGAAGCGTTGAAAGCTTTGGTCGTTGTCAAATGTTTTATGATTACAGGTGATCCAAAAATCAAGAGAAAATATATTTCAAAGCATTGAACTTCGAGAGTTCCTCTCCGAGAGAAAAACAAAACTCTTCAGTGTTGAGTTGGTTCAACATCGAACGAGACGTGAAACTTCTCGGCTAAAGATTTAATAAAGATTCTGCTTTAAAAGAGAAGAACAAAATGAGCCAAATCATCAAGAATTTGTAAGATTTCTTTTTTTTTCTCGTCAAATTAAAAAAAATTATTTATCTAATTAAATTTTTTAGAAGAAACATCATCGTCAAACCTGTTTTCACAAAAAACACTCGAATCGATGGTAAAGTCGTCGTGATAACCGGTGCCAACTCGGGAATAGGAAAAGAAACTGCAATTGACCTTGCGAGGCGCGGCGGTAAAGTTTACATTGCGTGTCGTGATTTAGAGAAAAGTGAAGAAGCTTTAGATGAAATCAAAGAAACTTCGAAGAGCTCGAACGCTCATCTCCTCAAACTTGATTTGTCGTCGATCGAATCCATTCGAGACTTTTCTAAAAAGTTTCGCTCACTCGAATCGCATCTTCACATTTTAATCAACAACGCAGGTGTCATGGCTTGTCCCAAATCCTACACCAAAGATGGATTTGAAATGCAAATGGGAACGAATCATCTTGGACATTTTCTTCTTACGAATTTGCTTCTCGATCAGTTGAAGAATTCAGCTCCAAGCAGAATCGTTGTGGTCTCCTCGTCTGGTCATAAGTTAACTGATCTCAACCGAGACGATTTAATGAGCGAAAAGTCTTACAACAAAATCAAAGCTTACGCTTCGAGTAAACTCGCGAACATTTTGTTTGCTAAGGTTCTCGCGAAGAAACTTCAAGGAAGTGGAGTGACTGTGAACAGTTGTCATCCTGGGATCGTTCAAACAGATCTTGGTCGTCACATGGACTCGTGGCTTCGACCAATCTACAGAAGTGTTCTCCAGCCTTACTACAAAACACCTCACGAAGGAGCTCAAACTCAAATCATGCTCGCAGTTGATCCTGATCTGGAAAATGTTACAGGAAAATATTTCAGCGATTGCCAAGAAGTGAAACCTTCAAAGGCTGCGCTTGACACTGAACTCGCTTTATGGCTTTGGGCTAAGAGCGCTAAGCTCATTCATGAAAAGTATCAATTGTACGATAAGTTAAGAAAATAAAAATAATTCAAATTGTTCGATGAGGTAACAATTTATTTTCATTTTCGTGGAGTTATTTTGATTTTTATCAACTTCTTGGGCGTCAATATAACTTGAGTCGGATGGAACTCAATTTCTTTGTAATTCATTTCCTTATCAACGAGTTCAAAATTATATTTTGACAAAACAGCAGTGAGCCCGATTTTCGTTGTTAATTTGGCGAGTCTCATTCCGATGCAATTGCGTGGTCCATCGCCGAATGGAGAATAAAAGACTCCGTTGGTCTTTCCACCTCCATTCGGAGAATCAATGAATCGCTCTGGTCTGAATTCCATTGGCTCATCGTAGATATCTGGATCACGTTGAAAGCCAAGAACAGGAATGTAAACGGAGGTTCCCTTTGGAATGACCAAATTGCTGTCTGCAATTTTGTAATCATTTGAAGCTGATCTCAGATGCATTGGCAAGATCGGATATTTCCTCAAAGTTTCGTCGATACAGCACTCGAGATATTTAAGGTCGTTAAACATGTTGTATGTGATGCCATCTTTTCCTGATTTCATCAAAGCTCTGTCAATTTCTTCCTGCACTTTCTTCTGAATTTCAGGATGCCGAGCGAGCTCAAACATGCTGTACGATAAAGTTGAACTTGACGTTTCAAAGCCTGAAAAAGAAAATTTCGAATTTATAATCTAATGTGCCTTATTTGAAAGTCACCTGCAGCGAAGAAAACGAAAACTTGAGCTGCTAACTGGTTCATGTCGATTTTGTTAACATTTCCATTCTTCACTTCGTCACTCTCGACCTCACCCTTGTCAACAGAAACGTATCCTTGATTCTTCAACTGCATAAGTAGTTGCAAGAAGTCATTTCTCATAAAGTTTTTTTGCTCACGGTGCTCAACAGTTTGCTTCACCATTGAAAAGATAAAATCGTCAATCTCTTTATTATTAAATTTTAATCCTAACGTATGAAAATGTTGAGGGCAAATGAGAGCAACAAGTCCACGAATTGCATTCATTTTGTTCGCTTCGAATATTTTTGATCCAATCTGCCGGAAAATGTGATCAGGTTCGTTTATGCAATCGTTCTCGATTCCAAAGGCTACACTCGAGATTATGTTTATATTGAAACGAGCCATTAAATCGTAAAAGTCAAACACATGAACTCCGCTCTTTACACTTTTGTCCAAATATTTGTCAAGAACCTCTGCGCAGTCTTTGATGATTGGGAACATTCCCTTAAGCTTTCCTGATGTGAAAGATGGCGAAAGCTTTACTCTCAAGTCTCGCCACTTTTGACCAGGAAGATTGAACAAATGCCCTGAGAGCGGATCCTTCACTTCGTCGCAAGGCAATGGACGATCGTGGAAATTCGTGAAGTCTCTGATCATGATGTCTTGAACAATTTTTGGATCGGTTACGATAAGAATTGGACGATAAAACACGTAAACTCCGACGATTCTGCTATCCTTGTGCTCGTTGTAAATATCAGCGAAAAACTCTCCGAATGTCACTTTACGTTGCAAAAGAGGCCCCGCATTTCCAACAAAAAATGATGGTTCCAATTGCTTGAATCCTAATCTCGACCAAAACGTTAACAAATATTTGTTAAGCAAATATCCTAAGACAATCGTTAGTCCCAAAAGAATTGCGAAAACCATTTCGATGTTTTTTCACTGAAATTTGATTTCAAACTGAACACACGAAAGTTTCGCGTTGTTTCTCTAGCGAAAACTTAAATGAAGAAAAAAAAATTAGGAATACCGGTCTCAGGCGAATGAAACCGGCTTGATAAGTTAGGAAAATAAATTTTTAATAAATAATTCGAGATTTTACATTTCCTTAAATAATTTCATCTTTGATCTTTTGTTTAAGTGGCCAAGTCATTTCCTCTCGTTTCGTAAGGAAGGAAAAGACAAGCAAACGATGCACAAACTGCAAATAATCCGTAGACAGAGACAGCTTGTCCTTTCGAGGCTTGAAATAAAACTTGAGCGACGTAAGGCGTGCACATTGCTCCGAGTCTCGCTAAGGATGAGCAACCGCCAACTCCAATTGAACGCAAGTTCGTTGGGTAAACCTCCGGAGTGTAGACGTACGCAGCTTGGAAGAGTCCAGCAATTACTCCTCGTCCAAGGAACAGAATGAGAGTTAACAAAACTCGACTGAAATATCAAAAGTTTAATCAAAATTATTCAAAAGAAAATAAAGTCACTCACTCGTTGGTAATTGTTATCAACGAAACGCAACCGGCGTAGACAAGAAATTGAAATGCCATCGTTTTCTTTCTGCCGCATCTCTCGATGATGTAAATGGTTGCAAAGATTCCTGGGAACTCTGCTAGTGTCGTCCAGAGGAGATCCATGTAATCAGTCGTCGCGAGAGCGTGACAATCATCCAAACCCGGAGTTGGAGTTTTATTTTCTCCTCCGAAGATTTCCGTTGACATCAGAACAAGTCCATAATAGCAAAAGGCACAAGACATCCAAATGAACCAAAGCAGAAGCGTCGTTCTTCTCAGTGAAGTGCTTAAAAGAGCTTTGAGTGAAGAGAAAATTGAATTTACTGAGATCGAAGAGAAATTTTGAACTCTTCACCTTTTAAACTCCCTCGTGCACTTGAACTTCCTTCAACAACAAGTCGCCCAAGAAGCATCGGTCGTCGATTCTCTTTCGCAATCTAAAACAAATCAAAAGTTATTATTTTATTCACCTTTTGGTAAATTAATTCAACTCACGGTCTCTAACGTTGTCAAAGCCTTTTCATTTTGACCGCAAGAAACGTGATATCTACAAATTAAAGATTCACGAATCAGATTAACATTAGAAAGAGCTAACTTTCTTTACCTTGCAGATTCTGGCAGCCATGGAGTTAAACACGCGAACACAAAAAGTGGAATTGCTGATAACCCGAGAAGCCATCGCCATCCAAGAGTTGGAACGACTGCCATTGCAAGAACGACTTCGAAGCAAGCTCCCAAAGCCCAAAAGCAATCCAAGAGAACAACGCACTTTGCTCTTTGCTTTGTGGGAAGAAACTCGGCGTAGAGAGTGACACTTTGGGGAACTGCTCCAATTGCGAAGCCAACAAGTCCACGAAGCAGAAGAAGCCAACCCAGATTCGGAGAGACAGCACTCAAAAGACCATAAAGAAACAACAAAATTCCGCAAAGCGTCAAAGCCTGAAAATGTTAAATATCATGAGAACAATGATTAACTTAATATTCTCAAACGACTTACCGGCTTCCTGCCGTACTTGTCGCTTAAGCTTCCCCAGAATGTGCTACTCAACATCATTCCCAAGAAGACAACAGTCGTGACCATTGCTTGTTGATATCTCGAGATTCCCCAGTCGCAATGAAGTGCAGGTCCCAAGACTGAGAGAATTGTCATTTCCATTGAATCGCTCATCCAGCAAAGGCCGACGAACAATGAAAGCTTCACTTGAAACCATCCGAAGCCTAAAGCATTCACCGCCTGCGCAACAGTGAACGTATCTAAAAAGGTTAAACATTTGAGAATGTCGCGAGTTTAGAAAGTGAGTCATTCTAAATACCATCAGGAACAACTGAGACACTCGCGAGCTCAAATTCGGGTGAGGCGAAGCTTGTGTTGTTAATGCCATTTGGAATGATTGGACCTGTCGAGACGTTAACTCCTTCAACCTCCTCGTAACCCTTTCCTCCTGGACGTCGAATGCCCATCGTTGACACAAAAGTTTTTAATTAAAAAGTTTCTCTAAACTTCACTTCACATTTGTCGAGCTCTAATCGAGTTAATAAAATATTTTTTCTTTCTTTCTTTCAACTGTTTGAATGAACAGTTAATCACACGCAATCAGAAGTAGACTCATCGAGTCGGTTAACTTCCTCACAACTTATTGCAAAGATTGCGATTTACTCTTTTGCTCAATTAAAGTTTCGATTGCGACGTTGAGAAATTATTTTTGTGTTAATTACTTGAATCCACATTTTTGGAGTTTGAACGCGAATGAACTTTTAGTTCTTAACTCTTTCGACTTCACTTCAGTTCTAGATCTCACTTTGAGTGAGATCACTTCACTCTAAACACTTTTCTCGCTTTTTATCAACGAGAACGCGTCTCCATTGTCTAATTTCTAGTCTTTCACCGAAAAAGTAAAAACTTAACACGTATTCACCTGAAAGAATTTCTTGAAACGCGAGAGTTTCTTCAGACCGAAAAGAAAAACAACGACTGAGACTCGTTGATGTGTTATGGATTGTTGTGTTTCAAACATTTCTTAAGAAGCTATGAGGAAAGAGAGAAGAAGAACGTTTACTGACTGTGTTGTGAATGAATGCTCTGTTGGTGTTGTCTTACCGCCGCTCGTTACATAAGACATCGCAAAGTTGTATGAAAACAGAGAAACCAAAAAAAAAGAGAGAGATTCGTGCGAGTGTGTTACAACCTGCAATCGTTTACCTTTAACTAACATTAATTGACTCTTTGATGAGCTCTCAGCTGAACGGTCAGCTGCACAGAAGCCCAAGAGACTTGAATGCATTTTTAAAAGCTTTTTATTGACTTTTTTGTTTGTTTATTTGTTCGTTCTTGTTGAGGCTCGATCAACCGCGAAAGTTCTCAAAAAAACTTTTTTCCGAAGTTAATCAAAAACAAAAATTTGTTTTACAAAAACTAAAAAACTTTTTAATCTAAATATTCTTATGACAAAAGCTTCCTTAAAAGCTCAATGACTAACTAAAAATTTCTTTTTCTTTTAAATTCAAAAAAATATGGACAATCGACCGCCTCCGTTCATTGACATCGATTCTCCAGATTCGTTTGTGTGACAACACGTTCGCTGGCATTAATTTCATAACTTCTCCAACCAATAAACAAAAGCTTTCGTTCCGCTCACCTTGAGCCTTATTTCGTCTTCTCTTTCGATGGCATCTTTTGCAAAACTAATCTCGATAGGTTGCAAAATGGAACTTCGAAGTATGCGGAGACAAGAAAAGCGACTTTGCTGCTTAGTTTGAGAATGACATTGGAGATGATAATCTGGAAAGTTGACGATGATAAATTTTGATAAATCTCAAAGAGAATTAACAACTCACAATCTCAGGGAAGTCGTAGCTTAATCCATTTCTTGACAGACCGCAAGTCAAGATTGCGATGATGGGGGAGAACAAGTACATCGCGTAAGTCGTCTTGCTATAACGAATGAAGAGCTTTCCCGATAAGAACTTGATAAAGCGATTGCGATAGCCAGAGATTTCAGCTAAAATGATCCAGCTGAACACGAAAGCAACTTCGAGATGAGCGGCGACCTTCATAAGTGAAGCAATAGGGGTCGAAGCGCTTTTGTAAATCTGTCCGAACATAATGATGGCAAAAATCAGACAGCAAGTCAACCACAGCTGACGCCGAAGTTTCTGAAACAGAAAACTGTGAATGAAGAAACATTTTAACTTTGCGACACTCACTTGGGACACTTCGAGTCTTCCTCCATTCCTTTGAAGGTAAATTGCAAGTAAAGTGCCGATGAAGTAAGGACCAATCCTTGTCCACGGCACTAAGTAAACTGCTGACAATAAGTTCACCATCACGTCAAGTTTGATTGAGAAATTGTGTTTCAGATGAACAAAGAAGCTGAAAATCGTTAAACCGACTAAAGAAGCTTTCATCAAATTCTCTCCTAGCTTTTGATTTCTGAAACGAAGAAGTTTTGAGATTTATTTGAAGAGAAGAAGAAGCAAACTCACTTGATATAAAACATCAAAAGCAAAGTCATCAGAACGAAGAATTGCATCTCGCAAGCAGTGCTCCAGGACCAGCCAACACACATTTCCTCTTCCGGGAATAAGTTTTGAATGTAAAGAACATGACGCCACCAATATCTGAGATTAAATTCAAAAGTTTACTTTGAACTTTTGTCAAAGCTTTCAACAAACAAACCTAGAGCACATTAAATCTTCTCGATTGTTCAGTTTGTAAACCGAAATGTCATTCAGGAGAGAGGAAGTGATGTCGGAGCAAAGCATCGACAAGATAAATATCGGAGTCAATCGAAGATAACGATGAAGCAAAAGCTTCCCGTAAAGTTTTGCGTTTTGAGCGAAGTTATTGTTTTTGATTGTGGCTACACGTGCCGCGTCGCTGAGTAAGTTTGATGCGGCCAGGAAACCAGAAATTGTGAAAAATCTAAAGAAACGTGTGAAAAAATTTATTCTAAACTTTTAAATTATTTTTCTCACCCATCGACAAGCAACGCCGCGTTCAGCAAGAGCAAACCCAAGAACGTCTCGCTTTGGTCGATGTAGCTGACCTTGTTCGCAAGTGTGAAGTGGAAGAAGGTGCAAATGTGCGAGATAGCGATGAGAAAGCAAGCAATCGATCTAAAGATGTTGACAATGATTCAACGGTTTAAATAAATCAAAAACAAAAACAAATCTTCACCTTAATCCAGAAATCGAATTGACTGCGCGTGACGATGTCTCCTTCGACCTAATTAACTTTATGTTCTCTTCAATGTCAAAGCAACTAATCAACTTCTCAGAAAACGGGATTTCTGTGACATCAACAATATTTGCGTTCTCGTCAACTTTGATCATGTTCTTCAATTTTAATGCTCGACGTGTCAGTAAAGTCACTGCACCGACGTAAGCAACGAGAATCCAAAGACTCGTTCGAACAAAGAAATGTGGATTTAGCTTCAGGTCTTTTACCTTCAAGACTTTCGGTTGCATTTCAAGTTCTTGCTTCTCGTTCATGTCGTCAAAAGCAATTTGAAGGAGTGAATGAACGTCGGAGGGCCGACAAGACTTCGGAAGACACAATCCAATGTGAAGAACATGCTCTTGCATTATTTTAAGATCAATTTGCATTGGAGATCGTTGAGACACATATGACATCTTCAATTCAACTTCAAAAGGTGGAACGCTCTCCAGCAAATTCGGAGCCATCGTCCGTTCGTAACGATTCGATATCATCGACGCAATTTCTCTGTTCATGTTGTTGCATTGTTCGCGAGATCCGAGCCACAAATTGTTGCCAAAAACAAATCCAGACGCCGGTCTCGCTGATGCGTCCACAACTGTTGAATTTATTAAATGAAAAGAGTTTACTTTGAACTTAAACTCGTGAAGAATCGAGAATCGAACAAAACACTCAGGAAATTACTTTCTGCTAACGGTGGCGACGTTTCCCTTTTGTTTACTCGAAGATTCATTAACTAAATTCTCTCGAAGTGAAAATCGACCCCAAAATACTTAGAATGCCGACTTTTGCTATTTGCTTGTTAATTTGTTAACGAGGAGCTTTGTTACTTACGTTTAAATGCCCAAATATCTTTCTTTCTGATTCCTTCTTTGATCAGCAATAGTTCTTCCTTACATCGCACCGACTCAAAGCCAATGTCAGCAGACACTTTGTTTACTAATTCGTGAATTACAGAGTTTGAACTAAGAAGTTGGAAACATTTTTCACATGAATCACTCGACACGAAATCCGCTGAGTAAATTTGAAGTAGAATTATGATAAAAAGCGGCGATTTCATTTTAACAAAGCGTAGAGAAGCTCTTCTTGATTCGATGAGCTGAGGAATGGAACTGAGGCGCGAAAAGTTGAAAAAGTCGTAAAGTGAAAACTGTTTCGATTCTTAAAAAGGAATTTCTCTAATTTGATGAAACTTTTTTCACCCAAATCCATCGATCGATTACGTTTCGTAGATTTCTGACCAAATCTTTCGATGTTTGCTTTACCCAACTCACTAAGCAACTGAAACAGAAATGTTTAAGCAAAATAATAAACTTTGCCATCTTGCGAGGTGTTAAGTAAAGTTGACGAATTTATCGCTTTTCGACAAATTAACCTTTCAGAACTTGTCGAATACAAAGCAATGAGTCAATTCCATTGTTAGTCTAACTGGATCTCTTTGACACATTTAACAATTTTTTTTGCTGATTTATTGATTTTTATTATTCGAACTCTTAAGTCTAAGGAATCACATACATTTTAAGGTTTGCTGTCTTCTTCTGTTATCAAATAAATTAATTACAATTTAGAAATGTTTTCAATCACACTTCACGTGCAATGACGAAGTTATTTTCAAGGGAGTGTCTCCCTTTAGAAGCTCATTTGATAGTTTGTAGAAAGGAATTTCAAACAGCAAAGCAAAGACGATTGCTAGCACGTAAGTCATGAATGTAATTCCAATGATTATTAAGAAGTAGAGCGTCGGATCGACAGTTCCTCCGTTGTCCATTTTACCGAATACGACGGTGATAATAATTGGATTCAGAAGATAAATTGCGTATGTTAGCTTGTTGATTCTAACGAAAACCCTCGACGAAAGCATTCTCGTGACCAAACCTGTCGGTAACACAAAAATATTTACGTCAAATTCGATGAAGCAGCTAAAGTAAAAATTCAACTTACAATTAAATCCACAAGCGTTCGTTACGATGAAGTAGCTGACAGATAAACCTATTAGAGGTCGTCCAATCTGGGAATTAATTCGAATAAAATCCCATTTCAATCAACAACTAATCTAAATTTTTTTTCTTACGATGATGAATGTTGATGCCATTGTGACGCTCATGTCTCGATAAATTGTACTGTGAAGAGCCAAAAGCAAGAAAAATGATGCGAAGAAGAATAAGAAGTTTCTCAGCCACTGAATTGAAAGAGGAAGAAACGTAATTTAATTTTCATGTTGACTAGGTCAGTTCTCGTCTCAACTCACATCAGACACGTTAAACGTCTTTCGATATGAATGCAAATACCATCCACAAGCCACTCCAACGCAGTATGGCGGTACGCGTGTCCAAGGTGCTATGTAAAGCTCTGTTCCTGTCCGCCAAAGAACATCGAAGCTCGGTAGGAACTTGTACTTAAAAGTAATGACACCGCAAATCGTAAACACTGCTACTGTGAATGCGCAGAAAATTGTGATTCCCAATCTTTTTTTTCTGTGGAGAGTTGCGTTCAATCATTGATCAAATTTAAGAGATAAAAATTACTCACTTTGCGTAAATGAAAAGCATAATCGTAAACACAACGAAGAACTGCATCTCACAGGCCATTGACCAAGTCCAGTTCATGCATAATTCATCATGCTTGAAGAGATTGTTGATGTACAAAAGGTTGCGCCACCAATGTCTTGATTTGGAAGAGTTGAAAGGAGTTAACAATTTGGTTAAGAAAAGAGAAAAAATGATAATCGAGACAAACCTTTGGCAATTCAAATCGGATCGTTCGTGAACCCAAAATTTGGAAACGTCGACGATGTAAGTCGTGAAGATTTCAGTGAGCAGACCGACCATCAAATACAGCGGAGAAAGTCTGATAACGATAATAAAACCTTAGCGGGAGTTTTCAAGGTGAAAAAAGAGTCAACGCATTTTGTGTTGCAATTCAAGTTTTGGATTTACAAACAAAGATTTCAGCTTGTGATTTCAAAGAAAGATTTTGGATTGTTGCAAACACGCGTCTCTTCATTCATTTGCATTGTGTGTGACGTAACAGCGTCTGTGACATTTCTTTAAAGCGGTTTTAATACTCCGAGTGCGTTTTGGGCTACGTGAGACGACTTTACCTTATATATCGATGCATCAAGAGCTTTCCGAAGAGCTTTACGTTTTTAAAGAAGCTATTTTCTTTTATCTCGGTCATTCGCTTCTGACTGCGCAAGAAATTGTACGTCACGAGGAAGCCGCTGTTGAATGAATAAACAAAACAAAGATGAGACATTCGATTGACATGTTGAACTTGATTTCGTTTCTTGCCTTATTGTGAAGAAGCAATCGACCATCAGAGCAGCGTTGGCAATCCATTGGAAGCGAGCTTGTTCTGAGAGATGGAACATGACTCCGGGATTACTCGTTGCGTAGAAACTGAACCAGAACAAGTGAAATGCGAGGATGAAGAAGCAACTCAAGGATCTGTGGAAGGAATTTATTAAGAACTGAGATTGATTGGAAGTTTTTTTCCTTTTACTTTATTCCATTGATGACATTGATTGATTCTCGTGGCGTTGACACATCCATCAAAGACTTCCAATTACTTTTGACTGAAAAACTTTTGAGAACTTTATCCCAAAATGAAAAGCATTGAGCAGCTTCGATTGGATCATGAGCGTCGCTGATTCTCTCATCTCGATTCCAAGCGAGAAAAACAATGAGGAAGACAACACCGAAGATTGCGCTGGAAATTAATTTTGCTAATTGAAAGTTAAATAAATTATTTTCAGTTCTCACCTCGTTAGCCAAATGCTAAACTTGGAGAAGAAATTTTCTCGAAGCCTCAAATCTTTAACAAGCAGAACATCACTTTCGAACTCGAAGAGATTCTGAGTGTCGAGAGTTCTGCTGTTGAAATATTCCTGCGTCAAATTGTGAATCTCTGAATTTGAGCAAGACTTTGGAATGCACAGTCCAATGTGAATAAGATTCTCAGTCATAAACTTAATTTCCACCTGCCACGGCGAATAATGTTTCGCGTAGACAATCCTGTAGTTCATCTCGAATGGCGCCAAGTCATGAAGCAGACGAGGTTTCATTAATCTCTCGAAACGATCGGAGAGTGTGATGTGAAGCGGTGACATGACAGATTCGCATCCTTTCTCTGAACCAAGCCAATGATTATTTCCGTATAGAAATCCTGGGCCAACTTGTCCAGAAGAATCCAAAACTGAAAAAAAGTTTAAAATAAATTTCTCGTTTCTGCGAACAGAGTAAGTAAATTTAATTATGCAATCGAGTTTATGCGAGACAGAAAACGATGTCAAGAGAAAGATAAATAATTCGATTAAACTTTAAAGCTGCACATAGATCCGTTGAGATGAAATCATTCGCTGTCGACAGTTTCAGGGTTAGCGCTTGATCAATCTTGATGCAAGATTCACGAAAATTTCTTAATGAAATAAATTTAAATCAAAGCATTTTGATTAAGCAGACGATGCGATTTACATAAAATAAGAGCGGACTTCCTGTATGCGCTGAGTGGAGAAGACAAAATACTCGAAAACTGAAACTTTCACTTTCGATTTCAATGGATCACATGTAGGTTAACTACTTTATCGCCCTTTCGTCTCGCGCGTTGACGCGAACATCAATTTCAAATTCTCTGAATCATCATCATCATTGACAATGTGCTCGAATCACTTTTACACTTGAGCAGGTTGCTTGACTATCGTAAATGCTCCTCATCAACGTGTTTGTCACAAGTTCATGGCAAACATCTATTTCGCGATTGCGTAAACTCGTATCCGCACACAGCGTTTCTCGCAGAGCGACATCGACGAGCCTTGTAGCCCTCCTCCAATCAAAAATGATTTATTTATCAGTGAAGAGAGTTCAACGTTTTTCCGCACGTGTGTTGCGCAAATAAACACAAAGATCAGATTGACATCGAGTACAGGAAGGTTTTATTCTAATATCATCCGGAAATAAATAATTTCAAGCCAACACACTCGATCAAACTCGATCTAACGCAAACTTTTTTCGGAACTGTTTTTAATTGCTTTGCTTCTCGTAAACAAATTAACTTCACGAAATAAAATTGTCAAAATAAATTTGAAATTTTGGAGATTGTCGGAATAAAAATTATATTATTAAAACTGTTGGAAAGAAATGACGCTAATTAAGAGATTTTAATTATCATTAATTTATTTCTGGGAAAAAAGACGAGCTCCGTCAAATTTCTAAATGAAAAGTCATTAAACAAACTTATCATCTAAATTGTTTTAGAGACTAAATCATGTTCAAAGTTATCATTTCCCTTCATCGGATAAACAAACGATGACGGATCAATTAAATCTAAACGAAAACAAAATTCCCCAAACTATCATCGGAAGTTCAAGTTCATGTGAGCTTTTTCACGTCTGATGTTAAAATAAATAAAAGATCTAGTAAAGTAATAAATCATTTTTCCATTGTTGAACTTCATTAAGAGCGAAAATATTTGATTTCTTGCTATTTCACTGAAACGAGAGACCTAAAACCTATTTGATCAAGAAAGAACTTCTGACGAAGCGTCTCTTGTTCAATTATTGCTTCAATTATCGGGTAAGCTCACTTTTCCGGCTTAACGAGCATAAATCATTGAAAAATCGCTTTACCGAAAGTGCAAAAAAATCGAACCGTTTTTAAAAACTCGTGTGATGTAATTTCTCTCTTACATAACTTCTTTTTGGTTTCTTTATCTTCCGTGGCGCGAGTCAAAAAAAATGTATAACACTCTCATGCGTTCGAGTGGATTCAGTTTGAAGCTGATCGTGACGTCGCCAATTAATGAAAGTTGAAAATTGATAAACATTTCTCGAGTATCAGGCGCCAAAAAGGTTCAAGCTGAAGCTGTCAAACGTCAAAGTGTAAGAAGAGATTTCGAAAGGCTAAGTATATGACAAATTTGTTGGGTCAACAGTTATGAGAAGAAAGAAAAATGAAAGTTGGTTGAGCAAATAATCGGGCGTCGCAAGCGATTTGTGTGCGATGATATTAATTGGTAATGATCGATAATCTTGACTATGCAAATTTGTTTGTTCTCTTCGCGCAAACTTACGCAACGAATAGCGAAGACTTTGCATTGATATGTTGCATCGAAGAACTTGAAAGATCAAACAAACTTAACATTTATTCTTCGAGCAAACCCTTGTCGTCTTAGGTCTCTTCAAACATATTTTTTGAGGACAAATCGATGCAAATTTACTTAAACTAACAAAGGTAACTTCACTCACTCTTCATCGCCCAAATTTCTTTTCGGTTTATTCCGTGATAGATTTGCATGAACTCATTGAAGCACTGTTGGTTGAGTTGATTCTCCTCAGCGGTAACAACTAATCCATAAATCACCGAGGAGTGTTTTAGTCTCTCGAGGGGATGGGTGTTGATAATCAAACTCGTTTCGCGAATGTAATCATCAAACTTTTGAACCAGGATCATCTGATCTCGGAGGATTGTTTTACACTTTTCGTCATCGTTGCACGAAACCGACGGTGATGTAAGATTTTCGCTATTTGTTTTATTCAAATTTATCTCACAATTGACTTTCGTTCGAGTAACGACTGCAAGAAGCAGAACTAGCGACAAACAACAGAATTCTGCTGAACGCAACATTTTAAATGTTGTTCGCGAAACTTCCCGTCAAACAAATTATTTCTCTTTGATTGCACGTTCGCCGATGTTTGATTGATTAATTATTACTCTCACTAGTCACGCAAATTTTTACTAATTTCTAATTAACTTTGTCTCACTTTTCTTGCAGTTTCATTTCATTTTAGCTTTTCAAAGTTTTTCCGAATTAATTCTCTTTTTTTTTAATTAAAAAGCTCTGATCACCAAATGCGACTTTACCGCTCCGAACCCAGACGAGAAATGATGTTTCCAAAAATAAAAGTTCCAGTGTCTGGCCACAATCAACTGATTTTACGCAAAAGGCTGCTTTCGTACAGTCACATGTTGATCGTTCGCTCTCACACACACACACGAAAGTTCCATGGCAGGCCCGCCAGTTGATGCATTGGAAAAAGTCAAAATATTTTCTCTTCTCTCTGTTTGGAGTAAACGACCAGCCTAGTCGTGGATGTGATGTCATTGAGAGGTTAATTCACGTGGAAGCTTCTGGATAGATCTAGAATTTATTTAAATGAAAACATTTCCATTCGTTTCGATTTGAATTATTTTTGTCATCAATAGGTGAACAAATAAATTTTTATATCGCGATCAATAAAATGTCAGTTGAAGATTTCATTTTAAACTTTCACGAGGTCCCTTGAACTTAGACAATAAATCAACTGCAATTGGTGAAATCGTTCAATCTCACCATTCAGCATGCTTGAGCAATAAACATTTTAAATCTTTAATTATTGAGTTTAACTTTAACAACTGCAATTACTTTACTCGAAGCTATAAATTAGTCATTGGGAAATTCTCATTTGAGTTGAAAAATATTTGTCTTCGTTGTAAATGGTTTTAATTCATAAAATGCTTCATTAAAATTGCTGCATTTCAACAAAGAAGTTACTACAAAGACTTCGCAAAGTTCATTAAGTTCACTGACAAGACTCTTGTCTCATAAAAGTTTAAGTAAACATTTTTGTGTTTTTCCCTCGACCGAATAAAGTTTTATTAAGTCAAAACTTCGCAGGTGTCAAAAACTTAATTTTATTCAGCGAATTTTTTTATAAACATAATAATTGGATTTTCAAAGAGAATCATGAAGAAGAAAGCTGCAAAGTACGTTGCGATGTAAAAGCCGAGAGTGATAATCCCGATCGTGTAGAAATCTAATCGGAAGGATGTTTCACAAGACATCGTCACCAACATGACAACAAGTGGATTCAGGAGATAAGCTGCAAACGTCATTCGACTGAATGGCAAAAGAACTTTCGAATTGAGAATCCTCGAGACCAAACCTGAAAGAAAGAAATTAAATAATTCAATCGAAGTTTTCTTAAATATTTTACCGTGTCTGTGTTCAACTGATCCATCGATTATCATGAAACAAATCGGCAGCGACCAAAGAATTCTCCCCAAAGCTGGGAAGAGAGAGGCGACCCAAAAGTTCTCCGTCACGCGATATCGTTGAATGTAGATCATGAAGATAACAATTGCGATTGATACAACGCGTAAACTGTTGAGTGTGATCTGTAGCGAAAAGAGAAAGAAAAAGTGGAACCGGCCGATTCGATGACGCAACAAGAAAAGTATCACTGACCTTTCTTATGCTCCACTGTCGATTTATTTTGCTTAAATAGAAACCCGTCCAGACGCCGGCAAAATATCCACCAACACGAGTGTATGGCTTCGTGTAGAGTGTGTCGAGTGACCGAAATTGGCTGTCAAGGCTGAAGAAAACAATAAACAGTAACGACACAATTGTGTTTGCTCTCGAGCTTCACGAGGAGCTCAAAACTTACGAAAATCCGAAGGACTCTCTGACTCCGACGTAGCCTGAATAAGCTGAAGATAGCACGACAAGCGCCAAGGCAAAGATTACGCTGAGTCTCATGTTTCTTGGAAATTACGAGAAATATTTGTTTTCGTCATTCAATCGTCAAAATTTAGTTGACTCACTTTGCAGAAATCGCTAATAAAACACTCGACAGAGCAAACAACTGAAAGTCTGTCGCCACGTACCATGACCAGCTCATGCACATTTCATTTAAAGGATAAAAGTTCTGGATGAAAAGAAGATTTCTCCACCAATAGTTCTTGCAATTTGTTTCAATGTCCTCGATCGCGATGAACTGCGAAGTGTCGTTGATAAAAATTGAAAGAGTCCCAGCTATCAGCATCACCTTTGGAAGATAACAATTTATTTAAGGATTAGATTCTAACTCTCATTTACTTACAATCATGAAGCATGGAGCGATCCGAATGTAACGATAAATAATTCCTTTCACAACATCAACGCACAATTGCTTCGATGGCCTCTTCTTCTGCTTCTCGTAAAATAAATATGACAACAAGAATCCACTACGTGGATCAAACAACATAAATGTAAAGAAAAGAATGAAATGATTTTAAATTACCTCATCACATAAAACGAGTCAACTGATATTGCGGCTGAAAACAAAGGCTGGAGGAGTAATGAGTCGGCGTACGCGAAAATTAATTGAAGATTGTCAGTTGGACCGAATGCGTAATAGTAAACGTGACCAGCAAATATCCAAAAAGCACCAAGAGCTCTAACTCCGTGAATCGGAGCAATTGATTTCTTGCTCAACTTCGTCGACATAATGAAACGACAATTATCGGTTAGTGAAAAACATTCCCAGAACTTCATCGCTCCAGTGATTTTCAATTTCATTTTCATCTCGTTTGATGATGGCAAACAGTTTTGAAATTTACTTTTGCTGTTTAAACATTTGAAGACTGTTCCAGCAATTGCCAGGAAAGTGAAGGTCACGGCGAGTGCTCTGCGCAAGAGGAAGAGAAGATACTTTTAAAGATCTTGTTGTTTCGTTAAGCAACTTACAGCAACCACACAACGAATGGTTCGTTGAGGAAGTTGTGACGAATATTCAGCGTCTTCGTTGCGAGATATTTCATGTCGCCGTAAACCAGTTCGTTGCGATATTTCTTCTGAAAAACGCTGACTGCCATCTCTTGAGCTGACGATCCATTACAAGACTTTGGAAAACATAAACCAACGTGAAGAATACTTTTGTCGAATAAATCAGCATCGAACTGGAGATTTGACTGGTGACCTGCGTAGAACATTCGATACTCGACTGCGACCATTGATGCGATGTCTGTTAAGTTAGCGAGCATTTTCCTGTTCGCACTCTTCACCAAACTTATTTTCGGAGGATTATTGAGTAAGTAACAAGACGTCTCTCGTCCCAACCAGAAATTGTTCCCCCAAGTGAATCCAGCCGTTGATTTCCCACTCGCATCCTGAACTGAAATTTTTCCTTTTTCACTCAAAAAACTTTTTTTCCTTTTTCAATTTCTCGTTCGTTACCTTTCAGCGCCCAAACTTCTTTACTCTCGATTCCACTTTTAATCAACCTCAAATGATCCGAGCACTCCTTGTTCAAATGAATCTTTGAACTTTCGTCACTTAACTCCAAAAAGTCGTCAAAGATCTCGTGGCATTGAACGCAATTGAGATACGTGAATATTGTCAGCCAAAGCACTTTCGAACTCTTTTTCATTGTGAAATAATCGCGCGGTTAAAATCTTAGTGCACACACAGCAAAGCCCCGAGACACGACTCAACTCCTCGACAGCCAAAATCGTAATGAACTGTCGAAGTGATTATTAGCGAAGTAGTACGCGCGATGTTAAACCAAGTCGTCTGTACTTGAGTAAATCTCTGTTTGACTTTCGTATTTACTTACAAAAAAGTTTCAGTTTCAATGATCAATAGTGCATCCGAAAGGGGTCTTTGAACTAAAGCGTATGTCTGCGAGTGTCTAACACGCGTGTTTGGCTATTTTGTTTGCTGATTCATGCAGCAGCTTTGAATTACACTCATCGATAATCTTTTGAAAACGTCAAGGTTGAAGTTTTGAAATTAAAAATTTGATTTCTCTGAAAGATTCGTTTTTTGCCGTCACCATTACCCAAACCCAAAGTAATTTACTTAATTTTACGTTAGCAAATAATGTTCTAATTGATTATTTGCCGCAATGAAAATTTCCTCGCTCGTCGTTGGAGCTCCGAGATGAAAGAAATCTTCGTCGTTGGTCTCGATTTTTGAATCTCTTCGAGCAGATTCAAGAGCGTGACGAAGAGCAAATATGACAACTATCGACATGCAGAGCGCAGGTTCACCAGTAGCTGAAGAGAAGAAAAAATGTAAATGAAAATTATGAAACGTTTACTTAACTGCCAATTAACCTTTCGATCGAAGAACTCCAAATGGATTCGAACTTTTTTGTAAGAAGTTGACACGGAAATCGATTGGAATGTCTTTAGCGCCAGGAGGTTTGTATGTCCAAGTTCTGTTGGTCAATAGTTCTCCACTTGTTTCATTGAAGATTAGTTTCTCTGTTAGCCAGTAACCCAAACCCATCACGAAAGCTCCTTCGATCTGTCCGATGTCAATTCCTGGACTCATACTCTCGCCAACGTCTTCTGTGATGTCAACTCTTCGAATTTGAAGATTTCCTGTCAACAAATCGATTTCGACTTCACAGCAAGTTGCAGCTACAAGAGAATATTCCTCGACGTCACTCGCTTTGTACATGTAAGAAGCTGCCAAGTCCACATCCCTCTCGAAAGCTTTTGCAATCAATTCGGTCCATTCTGCATTGGAACTTTCCGCTCTGATTATTTTCAATCGTTCCAATAACATTTCACATGCTTTTTTCGCCGCCTAGTGAAAGTGTTTAGTCACCAACGGTAACACGATTAAATAACAATTAGTCAAACTTACAAAACACGAGATTTCGCTACCGATGCTTCCACCAGTCACAATTGCATTAGGCGCAGTAAGAGACGAAGAAGGTTTAACGCTAATCTTGTCGAGAGGAATTTCAAGGGCGTACGCAACTGTTTGTGCTACTTTTGTGTTGAGACCTTGGCCCATTTCAATGCCTCCGACGGTAACTGAAACTGATCCGTCGCGATGATAAACCGACACAAGTGCGTGGAGACTTCCAAAGTATTCAACATGAAACTTCATTGGAACGATTGCGATTCCCTTTTTGATCCAACGATGTTCGAGATTAAATTTCTCGATTGATTTCTTGCGATCGTTGTAAGCTAAAAAGAAAAATGAATTAAGTTTAGTTTAATCGAAATTGTTTCTAACTTACCAACTGAGTTAACAAACTCTGGAAGGAAACTTTTCATTTTGCTATTGCTGGAGACATTATTCAATCGAACTTCCAAAGGATCTTTCTTTAACTTTCTTGCGATGTGCTCCATGATGTTCTCAATCATTGCGATGCCTTCAACAGTTCCTGGACCACGACACCAAGTGTTACTCGCTGTGTCAGTTTTTGCTTTTTGTGCATTAACTTCGAAGCTTTCTGAGTCATAGCAGTTGCTAAAGAATCCTGTCGTGAGATAAGCTGGTTCGTTGAAGCTGCTGCCGTAATCTTCGACGTAATTGTTAAATAGCTTTTGAATCTTTCCTTGCTCATCGATCTCAACTTCGTAATCGTTTAGACAAGGATAACGTTTCCCAACAACGTTCATGTTTGACTCAATCGTCAAGACCATTCGAACAGATCTATTCGAAAGATTAGCAGCGACAGCTGAGGCACAAGCAATGTGAGTAGCTCTTGAGATTTTACCTCCGAAGCCTCCACCCAATCGACGAACGTTCATGTTAATTTGATTGTTTGGAACGTTTAAAGCTTCAGCGATTGCAATCTGAGTCATGTCCATCCATTGCGTGGAAGAGTAAACGTCCATTCCATCCTCGATTGGAATGCAAAGACTTGTCTGAGGCTCGAGCGAGAAATGATATTGCGACCCAATTTCAAATCTTCCTTTAACTCGTTCGACTGTGTTTGTACCAATTTTTGATGCTTTCTTGGAAAAATCAGGGAAATCTTGAACTTGAGGGGATCCAACTTCCATTGCTTGCTTTAAGTTTGTGATGACTCGAGCGTCACGTCCTTCACAGGAGTAAGAAACTTCAACGAGCTCAGCAGCTTTGTAAGCCAAATCAAATGTTGTGGCAATTATCACTCCAACAGGTTGATTAAAATATTTGACGACAGAACTGCAAAAGATTTCTTCTGGCTCAGCAACAAACATAAAATCTTTTGGCATGAAAGTATTGCTTCCAGGAATGTCCTTCGCTGAATAGAAAGCGATCACTCCCGGCAATTTCTAATTGGAATTAAACTTGATAAACTTTGTATTTAATCGCACAACTTACTCAACTCACCAAAGCTTTGCTGGCATCGATGCTTCCAATTGTCCCATGAACTTTCCTCGCACTTACAAACGCTGCATAAACTTCTCCAGGAGTTGATGGGAAGTCATTGACGTACTTTGCTTCTCCTGTGCATTGAACGTCTGCTTCGATCTTAGGAATATTCTTGGTCAACGGCCAATTCTTTTTGTAAGTGTCGAACGTTTGAGTTCCCGAAGACAAATCGCGTTCCAAGACTTTTCCGCCGCTTCTGTACTTCGACAAACTCTTTGCTTCGGGTGTGATGTTCAAGAAGAATTTGTAAAGCAAAGCGAGCGCCAAGTTCTTTCGATATTCGGGAGAAGCATCAGGAAGAACCCAATCAGGATTCAACTCAGACTTCAAAGTATTCAAAGCACTTTGAACTGTCGCGTTGTCGAAAAGGTTCTTGCCAACCAAAGCTGCTTCAGTTTTCTCAGCATGAACAAACTTCGATTCAATTCCTCCGAAGCAAAACTTTGAAGAAACAATTTGTTCTCCGTTGAGCTGAAGCAAGAACGCAGCGTTGACATAAGCGTGAGCATTTTGAGCTCTCGTCATGATCTTGTACGATCGATAGATGTAGTTTGATGGATCATAACTCGGAATTATTACTTTTATAACAACTTTCTTCGACATGTCAAGTCGGAAAAATTCTTTAATCGATTCATTTATTAAAAGATTTTTCGTTCTTATAACCAAATGAGCTTTCACACTGGCCAATAACAGGAAAACGTCAGAGGGAAACTCATGATGAGCATTCTTGATCATCAAATTGCCAGCGATTGTTCCATTGTTGCGAACTGGAACGTTGGCGATCAAATCGATGTGCTTCACGAGTTCTTTCAAATATTCAAAGTTTTTGTTTTCCTTTGCAACTTTCGTGAATATTTCCATCGCTTCCGTTAGTGTCACGTTGCCTCCGATCTCCAAAGTGTTAGCATTCAATTTGTGTTCTTTCAATTCTTCGACGTTGTTAATGTCAATGAAAACTTTTAAGTCAGGCGAACGACGATAAACTCCATGAGCTGTGTTTCCAGCGACCAACATGTAAGCTTTGTCTCCAATGCTTCCGAAAATATCGAAAATCTCTTTGACTGAGTAAGCTTTGTGCCATTCGCGATCATCGTCGAACTTGAGCTTTAAGCTTTGCTTCGAAACTTTGTCAGTTGCGCTGCACTTTCCTCCACAAGCAATTCCAGTTTTTGGACAAGTCTTCGTTCCATTGAAATCTTCAATGTCATTGCAAAGACTCAACAAAGCTTGGTCAGCATCAGTAGCAAGAGACTTGAAGGCATCGAGGATTGGTCGATAGCCAGTGCATCGACAGATGTTTCCTCCAAACGAATTCTCAACTTCCTTCATCGTCACTTTGCCATCCTTCGATTCCAACAACGAGAACATGTTCATCACCATTCCTGGACTGCAATAGCCGCATTGAGTTCCATTGAAGTCAGCCAAACGTTTCTGAACTTTGTGCATTCCATTCTTCTTGCTTCCAATTCCCTCGACAGTTGTGATGTCCAGTCCATGACACGAATAGACATTTTGCAAACACTAATAACACAAATGTTCGTTGATTGAATTCTATTTGTTCTTGATCGACTTACCGAGTTGACAGCCCAAGTTGTTTTAGTTTTCGTGACCGGGTGGATTCCTTTCGCAGTCACCACACAAGCTCCGCATCCTCCTTCCAAACACATGAACTTAGTTCCCGAGAGATTCGCATGATTGCGAATAAAAGTGTTCAACGAAGTATCGAGCGGCACAGTTGACGGTGAAACGATAAAGCTTTTTTCATTTATTGAGAACAATATTTCTTCCATCATGTAGCAACTTCTTAACGGTAACACAACAAATGAGCCAAACAATCGTGTTCCAACCACTTTTATAAACTTTTTTCTGCCGCGTGGTAAATAATAATTTTATTGTTAGCTTTAAATTGGTATCTCGGGCTAGCCGGCAAGTTGTTAAGCGATTCACATATCAGGTTTGCGGCGATGTAAGTTGTTGAACGATCATTAAAACGAAATCGTTTCTTTTCAACCAAGTTCCTGAGTTTGCCTCTGAACTGACGAATGTGAACACGCATTTCAATCACGCAGCGCAAAATCAAAAACTTCTTTTTTTCCTGTCTGCAGAAAATTGTCTACCACTTCAGTTGTCGTTTGGTAGTTCAACCTTTGATAGTTCTCTGCCTTTGATTTTATTTAGTTTTTCGGAAATTGACCGCGCAAGAGTTAAGTCGCGAAACCGAAGTCGAGATTTGAACTAAAAGTTGATGGTAGCTCTCTTCAGTCAATAGACAATGAACTCGCAAATTAATTTATAAAATGAAACAATTTTTCTTTTAGTTGAAATTATTTATTTTCATTCTAAAAATAAATGATTTTAATTAATAATGTTATTAAATCCCATTTCCTTTGACACAAGTCAATGAAATCATCAAGAAAAATATCAGAGGTAATTAAAAAGTCCATTAATTTGACGGAACCTACAAATACAATTACGATAAATGTGAGAGCAATGTCTTCAGACATTGGGTTATCGATTGGTCTTCGTTTATATAGATGACCTAGTCTTCCAATGATGATTTCGTTTTTCGCTTTATATTGATTTTTCCTTTTGTTGAAAACCATTTTAAAGTTTTCAGGCAGTTTCGTTTCGAAACTCACTTTGATATCACAGCATTTGTCATCAGTTGTATTACATTCCAAGTACTAAAATAGAAATTAAATTAGTAAGACACTTCATAAGTTAATTCTCGATTAGTTAAACTTACTTCGCCAAGTCCAAATAATTCAAACCTATAATTTCTAGCAACGCGATGGCAAATCTCTTCAACTTCTGTATCACATAAAACTTCAACGCATCGTAAATTATTGCTACCACGCTTCGCACCAATTTTTTTTGTACATTCACCACTAAAGCAATCTGAAGTCACAGAAGAAATTGTCACCGCGATAAGAATAGCGCGAATAGCAAAAGCAACGATCATGATGAAGTTTTAATTATTTGAAGGTCTCGAGAAGTTCTTTCAACAAAAATTAGAAAGTGACTAAAGAAGATTATTTGTAAATCGACAAATTTTAAAGGCTTAATTTTTCTTGGTGTAAGTGATTTGTGCCGCCCCATACTACAGCATAGATGCTCTTTAAATTTATTATGATTAGGACACTGAAAAATGTTAGTTACCTGCAATTGTCTTTCGAGCATTTTCATGTAGCAACACCACAAAAGGGAATTGTAGATAACCTTTCTTCTTCATTTGTCTTCAGAGGGAAACTCAAATTTTTTTATGACACCATAAAATTTATTTTTTTATTTAATTTATCTCCCATCACCAATTAAAGAAAAGCAACTTTTCAAAAGTTTAATTTAACAAGAAATGCTCGACTTGATTATTCGCAGCCAAGAAAATTGTTTCAGGAGAAGTTGGGGCTCCTAAGTGGTAAAACTCTTCGTCAACCTTTAGACCAGTATCAGTTCTTGCTGAATCTAGAGCATGACGAAGGGCAGACAATATAACGATTGCCATTGCCGTTGCTGGTTCTCCTGTTGATTTTGATCGAAGAACTCCAAATGGATTTGAACTTTTCTGCAAGAAATTGATACGAAAATCGATCGGAATGTCTTTAGCGCCAGGAGGTTTGTATGTCCACGTTCGATTGGTCAACAATTCACCATTTGTTTGATCGTAAACTAAACCTTCAGTCAACCAATAACCCAAACCCATCACGAAAGCTCCTTCGATCTGTCCGATGTCGATTCCTGGACTTAAACTTTCGCCAACGTCTTCTGTGATGTCAACTCGAAGAAGTTGAACGTTTCCTGTCAACAAATCAACTTCAATCTCGCAGCAACTTGCAGCCCAAATGTTGTAGCCTTCTAAATCTTTTGCTTTGTACATGTAAGAAGCTGCCAAGTCCACATCCTTCTCGTAAGCTTTAGCAATCAACTCCGGCCATTCTGCTGTTGGAAACTCTTCTTTGATTGGCTTCAAACGCTCCAACAATATTTCACAAGCTTTCTGAGCAGCCTAGAAATTAAATTAAGAGAACTGTTGTCATGAAATCTTTCTTAAAAATAATCCTTACAAAGCTTGAAATCTCGCTTCCCAAACTTGCACCTGTGCAAATTGCATTTGGTGATGTCAAAGAGTTTGAAGGTTTGACGCTGATCTTGTCAAGCGAAACTCCAAGAATATGAGCAACAGATTGCGCTACTTTTGTGTTGAGACCTTGACCCATTTCAATTCCTCCAGTTGTAACTGAAATTGTTCCGTCGCTTCGATAAATCGAAACATGAGTATGTAACGATCCAAAATATCCTAAATGGTATTTTAAAGGAACAATTCCGATTCCTCTTTTGATCCAACGATTTTCCACATTGAAGTTCTCAATATTTTTCTTTCGGTTCTGATAATCTGTTTGAATCATGAATGAGATTAGAAAGAAGAAAAGATTCTCGGTCTACTTACCAACAGATTTTGCAAAGTCTGTCAAGAATGTTTTCATTTCGCTATCTCCAGCGATGTTATTCAATCGAACTTCCAAAGGATCTTTCTTCACCTTTCGCGCAATGTGCTCCATTACATTCTCAATCATAGCAACACCTTCAACAGTTCCTGGAGCGCGGCACCAAGTGCTAGAAGGCGCATCTGTCATCGCACCATTTGCATTGGTTGTGAACGTCTTGCTGTCATAGCAATTGTTAAAGAACTCAGTTGAGTGGAAATGAACTTTAAAAAAAAATTTATAGATTGATTTAATATAATATATATAATATATACAATATAATAAATATATATTAAAACTTTTAGGACTGGGTTTTGAGATAATGAAATCTTACTAGGTTCGTTTGGAGAGCAACCGCTGTCTTCAACATAAGTATTCACTATTTTTTGAATCTTTCCATTGTCATCGACTTCGCATTCGTAATCGTTAATACAAGCGTAACGTTTCCCAATGACTTCCATGTTGGCTTCGATTGTCATGATGAAACGAACTGGACGATTTAAGAGATGTGCAGCAATTGCAGCAGCGCAAGCTGGTTGAATGCTTCGAGAAATTTTTCCTCCAAAGCCTCCACCTAATCGACGAACGTTCATGTTAATCGTATTACTAGGAACTCCCAGTGATCCAGCAATCGCAATTTGAGTCGAGTCCATCCACTGAGTAGCAGAATAAACGTCCATTCCATCTTCAATTGGAACGCAAAGGCAAGTTTGAGGTTCCATCGTGAAATGATATTGTAATCCGATGTCGAAGTGTCCAATAATCTTATGCTTTGAGTCTTTACCGAACTCTGTGGCGACTTTACTGAAATGTGGCATTGCCTTGATTCGTTCTGGATCATTCTTGAAAACTGATTGCAAAGAAGGAATTATTTTCTTTCCATTTGTTCCCTTATAAGTAATCTCAACTAATCCAGCAGCAAAATTTGCCAATTCATTTGTCTCAGCGACAATCAAACCAACTGGTTGGCCATTGAAGTTAACATCAGAGCCACAGAAGATTTCTTCTGGCGCAAACACGAGAAACTGACCGGCAGGCATGAAAGTGTTTTTTCCTGGAATGTCCTTCGCTGAATAAAAAGCGACCACTCCTGGCAATTTCTTATAGAAAAAAAAACTCGGCAAATTATGGAACAAAATAATTTTTTTCCTCAACTCACCAAAGCTTTGCTCGCATCTATGCTTCCAATTGTTCCATGAACCTTCCGCGCGCACACAAATGCTGCATAAACTTCTCCAGGAATTGATGGGAAGTCATTGACGTACTTTGCTTCTCCTGTGCATTGAACGTCTGCTTCGATCTTCGGAATGTTCTTGGTCAACGGCCATTTCTTTTTGTAAGTGTCAAACGTTTGAGTTCCCGAAGACAAATCGCGTTCCAAGATTTTTCCGCCGCTTCTGTACTTCGACGAAGTCTTTGCTTCGGGAGTGATGTTCAAGAAGAATTTGTAGAGCAAAGCGACCGCCAAGTTCTTTCGATATTCGGGAGACGCATCAGGAAGAACCCAATCAGGATTCAACTCAGACTTCAAAGTGTTCAAAGCACTTTGAACTGTTGCGTTATCGAAAGGATTTTTACCAACCAAAGCTGCTTCAGTTTTCTCAGCGTGAACAAACTTTGATTCAATTCCTCCGAAGCAAAACTTTGAAGAAACAATTTGCTCTCCGTTGAGCTGAAGCAAGAACGCAGCGTTGACATAAGCGTGAGCATTTTGAGCTCTCGGCATGATCTTGTACGATCGATAAATAAACTTTGAAGGATCATAACTCGGCAAAGTGATTTTGACCACAACTTTCTTTTTCATGTCATGGGAAATAAATTCTTTGATTGGAATGTCAACAGAATTTCCATCACTGACACTGATTACAGCTCCAGCAGCTTCTAACATGATGAACATGTCAGAGGGAAATTCATGATGAGCATTCTTGATCATCAAATTGCCAGCGATTGTTCCGTTGTTTCGAACTGGAACGTTGGCGATCAAATCGATGTGCTTCACGAGTTCCTTCAAATATTCAAAGTTCTTGTTTTCCTTTGCAATTCTCGCGAATATTTCCATCGTTTCAGTGAGTGTCACGTTGCCTCCAATCTCCAAAGTGTCAGCGTTCAATTTGTATTCTTTCAATTCTTCGATGTTGGAAATGTCAATGAAAACTTTTAAGTCAGGCGAGCGACGATAAACTCCATGAGCTGTGTTTCCAGCGACCAACATGTAAGCTTTGTCTCCAATGCTTCCGAAAATATCGAAAATCTCTTTGACAGAGTAAGCTTTGTGCCATTCGCGATCATCATCGAACATGAGCTTCAAACTTTGCTTCGAAACTTTGTCAGTTGCGCTGCACTTTCCTCCACAAGCAATTCCAGTTTTCGGGCAAGTCTTCGTTACATTGAAATCTTCAATGTCACTGCAAAGACTCAACAAAGCTTGGTCAGCATCAGTAGCAAGAGACTTGAAAGCATCAAGGATTGGTCGATAGCCAGTGCATCGACAGATGTTTCCTCCAAACGAATTCTCAACTTCCTTCATCGTCACTTTGCCATCCTTTGACTCCAACAACGAGAACATGTTCATAACCATCCCTGGACTGCAATAGCCGCATTGAGTTCCATTGAAGTCAGCCAAGCGTTTCTGAACTTTGTGCATTCCATTCTTCTTGCTTCCGATTCCCTCGACAGTTGTGATGTCCAGTCCATGACACGAATAGACATTTTGCAAACACTAATAACACAAATGTTCGTTGATTGAAGTCTATTTGTTCTTGATAGACTTACCGAGTTGACAGCCCAAGTTGTTTTAGTCTTCGTGACCGGGTGAATTCCTTTTGCAGTCACCACACAAGCTCCGCATCCTCCTTCCAAGCACATGAACTTTGTTCCCGAGAGATTCGCATGATTGCGAATAAAAGTGTTCAACGAAGTATCGATGGGAACAGTTGACGGTGAAACTGTGTGAGTGGAAAATATTTATTTTTGAGTTATTACTTCTATTTATGGTTTTGCTGACATATCGTGACCAACAAATTCCGTCAAGTATTCAATCAATTCAGTGTTCCTATTTTTATCAAAGTCTTAAGGTAGCGACGATAACATAAGTCAATTATGATGAATGTACTCACTTTTGAAGAGCGTTCCGTTGATTGCCAGGGATACGTCCATGCTGAAAATGATTTTATAACAGTCAATTGATAAATGGTAATCATAAGACCCAAAACCTTTTTTCTTTCAAAAAAAATTAGAATGAAGTGTCGGGAAAGTAAAAATAAAGTGAAAAAAGTTGTCAAAAATAATTTTATGATCGGCAATTTATTGACTCCTAAAATTAAGTGTCCCCAAGATTTTAAGACTTTTAAGATAAATTTTCTCCAAGTAAAAATTCAAATTTCCTAGCATCAAACGATATTGAAAGTAGTTTATGAGCTGTAGCTTTCAATTTTGATAAGAAACTAACTTTCTTAGAATTTCTTTAATATAAGTTTCTCCAAATTTCACTTTTTCAATAAATTTTTTAATTTCAAGTCTTACTTTGCTATCACAAATTCTTTTTTCTTGATAACCAATCGACTAAATTTCCACAACCGTTTTGATTGAACGTTCACGAGCGTTTGAGAGACCTACACAAAATAAATTTCAAAATTGAGCTGATTGTAAATCAGTGAGTACTCAATTTAGTTGATCGCGAGACCGACAATCATGATGTTAGATAAAACAAAAATATAGCTCAATCGTTCAAATTCGCGAAAGGGTTTTTACTCCTCAATTTCCTTTAGGTAAATGTTCAAATTTTTATCATTCGCGGAATTGATGAAATCAAACTTTACCAGACATAAAATCAGCATAAAATTTATTTTAATTTATCTTCCATCACCAAATTATAAAAAGCAACTTTTTAAAAGTTTAATTTAACAAGAAATGTTCGACTTGATTATTTGCCGCCAAGAGAATTGTTTCAGGGGAAGTTGGGGCTCCTAAGTGATAAAATTCTCCATCAGTCTTGAGACCAGTGTCAGTTCTTGCTGAATCTAGTGCATGACGAAGAGCTGACAGTATAACGATTGCCGTTGCTGATGCTGGTTCTCCTGTTGCCTTCGACCGTAGAACTCCAAATGGATTTGAACTTTTCTGTGAGAAGTTGATACGGAAATCGACTGGAATGTCTTTAGCGCCAGGAGGTTTGTATGTCCACGTTCGATTGGTCAACAATTCTCCACTCGTTTGATTGTAGACTAAACCTTCAGTCAACCAGTAACCCAAACCCATCACGAAAGCTCCTTCGATCTGTCCGATGTCAATTCCTGGACTTAAACTTTCGCCAACGTCTTCTGTGATGTCAACTCGAAGAAGTTGAACGTTTCCAGTCAACAAATCGACTTCGATCTCGCAGCAACTTGCAGCCCAAATGTTGTAATCCTTTAAATCTTTTGATTTGTACATGTAAGAAGCTGCCAAGTCCACATCCTTCTCGTAAGCTTTAGCAATCAATTCCGGCCATTCTGCAGATGAAAACTCTTCTTTGACTGGCTTCAATCGTTCTAAGAGCATCTCGCAAGCTTTTTGAGCAGCCTAAAAATTGAAATAAAAAAATTGTAGAAGATAAATCTTCTTTAATAAATTTCATCTTACAAAACTCGATGTCTCACTGCCATCGCTTCCTCCAGTTACAATTGCATTTGGCGACGTCAATGAGTTTGAAGGTTTGACGCTGATGGTGTCGAGAGGAACTCCAAAAACATGAGCAACAGTTTGCGCAACTTTTGTGTTGAGACCTTGGCCCATTTCAATTCCTCCAGTTGTAACTGAAATTGATCCGTCTCCGCGATAAACGGAAACGAGAGCGTGAAGACTTCCAAAATATCCTAAATGATACTTCAATGGAGTAATTCCGATTCCTCTTTTGATCCAACGATTTTCCACATTGAAGTTCTCAATATTTTTCTTGCGGTTCTGATAATCTGTTTGAATCAAGAATGAAAATAAAAGAAGAAGAATTAAAAGATTTTCGGTCGACTTACCTACAGATTTTGCAAAGTCTGTCAAGAATGTTTTCATTTCGCTATTTTCAGCGATGTTGTTCAATCGAACTTCCAAAGGATCTTTCTTTATCTTTCTTGCGATATGCTCCATAATGTTTTCAATCATAGCAACTCCTTCGAGAGTTCCTGGAGCGCGGCACCAAGTGCTAGAAGGTGCATCTGTAATTGCACCATTTGCATTGGTTGTAAAGTGTTTGCCATCATAGCAATTGTTAAAGAACTCAGTTGTGTTGGAGTGAACTTTGAAAAAAGAATTTTGAATTGATTTGATTTTTTAAAATTAAGTTTTTTTTTACCAGGTTCGTTTGGAGAGCAACCGCTGTCTTCAACATAAGTATTTACTAATTTTTGAATCTTTCCATTGTCATCGACTTCGCATTCGTAATCGTTAATGCAAGCGTAACGTTTTCCGATGATTTCCATGTTGGCTTCAATTGTCATGACGAATCGAACTGGACGATTCAATAGACGAGCTGCAATTGCAGCAGCGCAAGCTGGTTGAATGCTTCGGGAAATTTTGGCTCCAAAGCCTCCTCCCAATCGACGAACGTTCATGTTTATCGAGTTGTTTGGAACTCTCAATGATCTTGCAATCGCAATTTGAGTCGAGCCCATCCACTGAGAAGCCGAATAAACGTCCATTCCGTCTTCGATTGGAATGCAAAGGCAAGTTTGAGGTTCCATCGTAAAATGATATTGTAATCCGATGTCGAAATGACCGTTGATCTTATGCTTTGAGTCATTACCGAAATTTTTGGCGACTTTACTTAATTCTGGCATCGATTTGATTCGTTCTGGATCATTTTTGAAAACTGATTGCAGAGTTGGAATAATTTTCTTTCCGTTCGTTCCCTTGTAAGTGATTTCAACCAATGCAGCTGCAAAATTTGCTAGTTCATTTGTCTCGGCAAGAATTATTCCAACTGGTTGGCCATTGAACTTAACATCTGAGCTGCAGAAAATTTCTTCTGGCTCTATCACGGGAATCCGACCGTCAGGCATAAAATCATTTTTTCCTGGAATGTCCTTCGCTGAATAAAAAGCGACCACTCCAGGCAATTTCTGATAAAAAAAAACAAAATATCGGTTACATGGCGTTTTTCCTGTTAATGTTGTCGGACTCGGAGGTAAGGAAAATCTTGTGTAAGGTTCGAGGATTCTAATAGAGTTTCATAAAGATCGATAGTTCTCGATTACCTTCAAAATATATCAGAACCTTAGATTCTAGAACAAAAGAAAGCTTCAACGAAAACCTCTAGTAAACACGCTTGTCGTATCTAAGAATATTGTAGTTAATATAATTTAAACTAAACCTAATAGAACTTGAAAATATTTTGGTCTGTGTAGAGAACAGAAATCAAGAAATTAAAAAATCTGATCCTTTCAAATCGCCATTACTCATTTTAAGTAGAAAACATTATTCCTTACTAAGTTGAACTAAGCAAATAAAAGCTAAATTCAACTCACCAAAGCTTTGCTCGCATCTATGCTTCCAATTGTTCCATGAACTTTCCTCGCGCACACAAAAGCTGCATAAACTTCTCCAGGAATTGATGGGAAGTCATTGACGTACTTTGCTTCTCCTGTGCATTGAACATCTGCTTCGATCTTCGGAATGTTCTTGGTCAACGGCCAATTCTTTTTGTAAGTGTCGAACGTTTGAGTTCCCGAAGACAAATCGCGTTCCAAGATTTTTCCGCCGCTTCTGTACTTCGACGAAGTCTTAGCTTCGGGAGTGATGTTCAAGAAGAATTTGTAAAGCAAAGCGAGCGCCAAGTTCTTTCGATATTCGGGAGACGCATCAGGAAGAACCCAATCAGGATTCAACTCAGATTTCAAAGTGTTCAAAGCAGTTTGAACTGTTGCGTTATCGAAAGGATTTTTACCAACCAAAGCTGCTTCAGTTTTCTCAGCGTGAACAAACTTTGATTCAATTCCTCCGAAGCAAAACTTTGAAGAAGCAATTTGCTCTCCGTTGAGTTGAAGCAAGAACGCAGCGTTGACATAAGCGTGAGCATTTTGAGCTCTCGGCATGATCTTGTACGATCGATAAATGATCTTGGAAGGATCGTAGCTCGGCAAAGTGATTTTGACCACAACTTTCTTTTTCATGTCATGCGAAATAAATTCTTTGATTGGGATCTCAACAGATTTTCCATCACTGACACTGATGACAGCTCCAGCAGCTTCTAACATGATGAACATGTCAGAGGGAAATTCATGATGAGCGTTCTTAATCATCAAATTGCCAGCGATTGTTCCGTTGTTGCGAACTGGAACGTTGGCAATCAAATCGATGTGCTTCACGAGTTCCTTCAAATATTCAAAGTTCTTGTTTTCCTTTGCAACTTTCGTGAATATTTCCATCGCTTCCGTGAGTGTCACGTTGCCTCCAATCTCCAAAGTGTCAGCGTTCAATTTGTATTCTTTCAATTCTTCGACGTTGTTAATGTCAATGAAAACTTTCAAGTCCGTCGAACGACGATAAACTCCATGAGCTGTGTTTCCAGCGACCAACATGTAAGCTTTGTCTCCAATGCTTCCGAAAATATCGAAAATCTCTTTGACTGAGTAAGCTTTGTGCCATTCGCGATCATCATCGAACTTGAGCTTCAAACTTTGCTTCGAAACTTTGTCAGTTGCGCTGCACTTTCCTCCACAAGCAATTCCAGTTTTCGGACAAGTTTTCGTTCCATTGAAATCTTCAATGTCATTGCAAAGACTCAACAAAGCTTGGTCAGCATCAGTAGCAAGAGACTTGAAGGCATCGAGGATTGGTCGATAGCCAGTGCATCGACAGATGTTTCCTCCAAACGAATTCTCAACTTCCTTCATCGTCACTTTGCCATCCTTCGACTCCAACAACGAGAACATGTTCATCACCATTCCTGGACTGCAATAGCCGCATTGAGTTCCATTGAAGTCAGCCAAACGTTTCTGAACTTTGTGCATTCCGTTCTTCTTGCTTCCGATTCCCTCGACAGTTGTGATGTCCAGTCCATGACACGAATAGACATTTTGCAAACACTAATAACACAAATGTTCGTTGATTGGATTCTATTTGTTCTTGATCGACTTACCGAGTTGACAGCCCAAGTTGTTTTAGTCTTCGTGACCGGATGGATTCCTTTCGCAGTCACCACACAAGCTCCGCATCCTCCTTCCAAGCACATGAACTTAGTTCCCGAGAGATTCGCATGATTACGAATAAAAGTATTCAACGAAGTATCGATAGGAACAGTTGATGGTGAAACTGTAAAGGAGAAAAATGTTTATTTGATGCTATAACTTTCATTTTCAACTTTGTTGAAATAAACTTAAGTCAAATGTTTAATTTCACAATTTAATTCAATTTAGTGATTTTTGACCTTGCTAAGATGAGAGTGTTGGACTTTATCAAAGTGGTTATTTACCGGTGATAACTGATATCATTTTTGACGGTTGTACTCACTTCTGAAGAGTTTACCGTTGATTGCGAATGATACTTCCATGCTGAAAAACTATTTGACTTTACTCTCATTCAAATCACTTTCTAACTAATTTATTGCGTCTCAACTTTCAACCTTAAATGGAACTTAAATTTTATGTTTCTGATCTAACTTTGTTATCACAAATTCTTTTTCTTGATAGCCACTCGAATAAATTTCTACAACCGTTTTGATTGACTGTTCGCGAGCGTTTGAGCGACTAACGAAAAAATTCTCACCTGCTTCATACGATTCAAGGTCGAGTGAATCGCGAGACCGGCGATTGTGATGTTAGACAAAAAAGTAAATAAACACAATCGTCTAAATTTGCAAAAGAGCTTTGTCTTTATTTCTATTCAATTTTGTTTGCACAATTGTTGAAATCAAAATATTTCGGATATTAAATCTTAAAAAGTATTTTTTATCTCCATGCACCAAAGTTTTGAAAAGTTTAATTTAACAAGAAATGCTCGACTTGATTATTTGCCGCCAAGAAAATTGTTTCGGGAGAAGTTGGGGCTCCTAAGTGATAGAATTCTCCATCAGTCTTGAGACCAGTGTCTGTTCTTGCCGAGTCTAGTGCAAAACGAAGAGCTGACAAGATGACGATTGCCATCGAAACTGCTGGTTCTCCTGTTGCTTTCGATCGAAGAACTCCAAATGGATTTGAACTTTTCTGTGAGAAGTTGATACGGAAATCGATTGGAATGTCTTTAGCGCCAGGAGGTTTGTATGTCCAAGTTCTGTTGGTTAACAATTCTCCACTCGTTTGATCGTAGACTAAGCCTTCAGTCAACCAGTAACCCAAACCCATTACGAAAGCTCCTTCGATCTGTCCGATGTCAATTCCTGGACTTAAACTTTCGCCAACGTCTTCTGTGATGTCAACTCGAAGAAGTTGAACGTTTCCAGTCAACAAATCAACCTCAATCTCGCAGCAACTTGCAGCCCAAATGTTGTAATCTTTTAAATCTTTTGATTTGTACATGTAAGAAGCTGCCAAGTCCACATCCTTCTCGTAAGCTTTAGCAATCAACTCCGGCCATTCTGCAGATGGAAACTCTTCTTTGATCGGCTTCAATCGTTCTAAGAGCATCTCACAAGCTTTTTGAGCCGCCTAGAAATTGCAATAAAAAATTGTAGAAGATAAATCTTCTTTAATAAAAATATTTCTTCTTACATAACTCGAAATTTCGCTTCCTGAGCTCCCTCCTGTGCAAATTGCATTTGGCGAAGTTAAAGAATTTGAAGGTTTGACGCTGATGGTGTCGAGTGGAACTCCAAGAACATGAGCAACAGTTTGCGCAACTTTTGTGTTGAGACCTTGACCCATTTCGATTCCTCCAGTAGTAACTGAAATTGATCCGTCGCCGCGATAAACGGAAACGAGAGCGTGAAGACTTCCAAAATATCCTAAATGATATTTTAACGGAGTAATTCCGATTCCTCTTTTGATCCAGCGATTTTCAATATTGAAGTTCTCAATATTTTTTTTACGGTTTTGATAATCTGTTTGAATTATGAATGAAATTAAAATGAAGAAAGAACTCACCTCCAGATCGACTCACCAACAGATTTTGCAAAGTCTGTCAAGAACTTTTTCATTTCGCTATCCCCGGCGATGTTGTTTAATCGAACTTCCAAAGGATCTTTCTTCACTTTTCGCGCAATGTGCTCCATGATGTTTTCAATCATAGCAACACCTTCGACAGTTCCTGGAGCGCGACAAAAAGTACTAGAAGGTGCATCAGTGATCGCAGCTTTTGCGTTGGATGTGAAGTGTTTGCTGTCATAGCAATTGTTGAAGAACTCAGTTGTGTTGAAGTGAACTATGAACAATGACATTTTTAAAACAATTGGCATCTACAGAAATAAAGTTTTATTACCAGGTTCGTTTGGAGAGCAACCGCTGTCTTCAACGTAATCGTTCACTAATTTTTGAATTTTTCCATTGTCATCGACTTCGCATTCGTAGTCGTTGATGCAAGCATATCGTTTACCGATGATATCCATGTTGGCTTCGATTGTCATAACAAATCGAACTGGACGATTCAAGAGATGAGCGGCAATTGCTGTTGCACAAGCTGGCTGGAAGCTCCTTGAAATCTTTCCTCCATAGCCTCCACCCAATCGACGAACGTGCATGTTGATTGAATTGTTTGGAACTCCCAATGATCCAGCAATCGCAATTTGAGTTGCATCCATCCACTGAGAAGCCGAATAAACGTCCATTCCGTCTTCGATTGGAATGCAAAGACAAGTTTGAGGTTCCATCGTGAAATGATATTGTAATCCGATGTCGAAGTGACCATTGATCTTGTGCTTCGTGTCGTTACCGAACTCTGTGGCGACTTTTCCAAAATGTGGCAAAGCCTGGATTCGTTCTGGATCATTCTTGAAAACTGATGGCAGAGTTGGAATAATTTTCTTTCCGTTCGTTCCTTTGTAAGTAATCTCAACCAATTTGGCTGCTTGACTGGCTAATTCATTTGTCTCGGCAAGAATCAATCCAACTGGTTGACCGTAGAACTTAACATCTGAGCTGCAGAAAACTTCTTCTGGTTCAAACACGAGCATCTGTCCGGCAGGAACAAAAGTGTTGATGCCAGGAATGTCCTTCGCTGAATAAAAAGCGACTACTCCAGGCAATTTCTAAGTGGAGTTGAACTGATTAATATGAAGAAATAGATAAACAGTTTTCTCGACCTACCAAAGCTTTGCTCGCATCAATGCTTCCGATTGTTCCATGAACTTTCTTAGCGATCACGAAGGCAGCATAAACTTCTCCGGGAATTGACGGGAAGTCGTTGGAGAATTTTGCTTCTCCTGTGCATTGAACATCAGCTTCGATCTTCGGAATATTCTTGGTCAACGGCCAATTCTTCTTGTAAGTGTCGAACGTTTGAGTTCCCGAAGACAAATCGCGCTCCAAGATTTTTCCGCCGCTTCTGTATTTTGATGAAGTCTTCGCTTCGGGAGTGATGTTCAAGAAGAATTTGTAAAGCAAAGCGAGCGCCAAGTTCTTTCGATATTCGGGGGACGGATCAGGAAGAACCCAATCAGGATTCAACTCAGATTTCAAAGTGTTCAAAGCATTTTGGACTGTCGCGTTGTCGAAAGGATTTTTGCCAATCAAAGCTGCTTCAGTTTTCTCAGCGTGAACAAACTTCGATTCAATTCCTCCGAAGCAAAACTTTGAAGAAACAATTTGCTCTCCGTTGAGCTGAAGCAAGAACGCAGCGTTGACATAAGCGTGAGCATTTTGAGCTCTCGGCATGATCTTGTACGATCGATAAATGAACTTCGAAGGATCATAACTTGGCAAAGTGATTTTGACCACAACTTTCTTTTTCATGTCGTGGGAAATAAATTCTTTGATTGGAATGTCAACAGAATTTCCATCACTGACACTGATTACAGCACCAGCAGCTTCTAACATGATGAACATGTCAGAGGGAAACTCATGATGAGCATTCTTGATCATCAAATTGCCAGCGATTGTTCCGTTGTTTCGAACTGGAACGTTGGCAATCAAATCGATGTGCTTCACGAGCTCTTTCAAATATTCAAAGTTCTTGTTTTCCTTTGCAACTTTCGTGAATATTTCCATCGCTTCAGTTAGTGTCACGTTGCCTCCGATCTCCAAAGTGTCAGCGTTCAATTTGAATTCTTTCAATTCTTCGACGCTGTTAATGTCAATGAAAACTTTCAAGTCAGTCGATCGACGATAAACTCCGTGAGCTGTGTTTCCAGCGACCAACATGTAAGCTTTGTCTCCAATGCTTCCGAAAATATCGAAAATCTCTTTGACAGAGTAAGCTTTGTGCCATTCGCGATCATCATCGAACTTGAGCTTTAAGCTTTGCTTCGAAACTTTGTCAGTTGCGCTGCATTTTCCTCCACAAGCAATTCCAGTTTTCGGACAAGTTTTCGTTCCATTGAAATCTTCAATGTCATTGCAAAGACTCAACAAAGCTTGGTCAGCATCAGTAGCTAGAGACTTGAAGGCATCTAGGATTGGTCGATAGCCAGTGCATCGACAGATGTTTCCTCCAAACGAATTCTCAACTTCCTTCATCGTCACTTTGCCATCCTTCGATTCCAACAACGAGAACATGTTCATAACCATTCCTGGACTGCAATAGCCGCATTGAGTTCCATTGAAGTCAGCCAAACGTTTCTGAACTTTGTGCATTCCGTTCTTCTTGCTTCCGATTCCCTCGACAGTTGTGATGTCCAGTCCATGACACGAATAGACATTTTGCAAACACTAATAACACAAATGTTCGTTGATTGGATTCTATTTGTTCTTGATCGACTTACCGAGTTGACAGCCCAAGTTGTTTTAGTCTTCGTGACCGGATGAATTCCTTTCGCAGTCACCACACAAGCTCCGCATCCTCCTTCCAAGCACATGAACTTAGTTCCCGAGAGATTCGCATGATTGCGAATAAAAGTATTCAACGAAGTATCGATGGGAACAGTTAACGGTGAAACTGTGTGAGATAAAAATGTTTGTTTTTTAATAGTTTAATTTCCATTTACGATTTTTGCTGACACATCGTGACAAACCATTTTCAGCAAATATTTAATTCAATCAATTTAGCTTGACCTTGCTCAATAGAAGATGAGAGTGTTTCTACTTTTTATCAAAGTTTAAAGTTAGATAAGATAAATGTACTCACTTTTGAAGAGTGTTCCGTTGATTGTGAGTGAGACGTCCATGCTGAAAATGATTTTAAAACAGTTATGCAATTGAATAAGAAAATAATTAACTTTTCTTTATGTCCAAAACCGGTTTCGAGGTAAGAAAAGGAATTTTCTTCCTTTTACAAAAGTTTTTTTCTTAATATTTTTGTTTTAAGTCTCATTCAAATCACTTTCTAACTAACTTATTGCGTCTCAACTTTCAACCTTAAATGGAACTTCCAATTTTAGAATTTCTAATCTTACTTTGCTATCTCAAATTTTTCTTCTTGATATTGAAACGAATAAATTTCCACAACCGTTCTGATTGAATGTTCGCGAGCGTTTGAGCGACTAACGAAAAAATTCTCACATGCTTCATACGATTCAAGGTCAGAGAGAATCGCGAGACCGGCAATCGTGATGATAGATAAAAACGAAAATAAACACAATCGTCTGAGTTTACAAAAAGGTTTTGATTTTATTTATACTCAATTTTGTTTCCAGAATTGTTGAAATCAAATTATTTTGGATATTAAATCTTAAAAAGTAATTTTATCTCCAAACACCAAAGTTTTGAAAAGTTTAATTTAACAAGAAATGTTCGACTTGATTGTTTGCAGCCAAGAAAATTGTTTCTGGAGAAGTTGGTGTTCCCAAGTGGTAAAATTCTTCGTCAACCTTTAGACCAGTGTCAGTTCTTGCTGAATCAAGTGCATGACGAAGAGCCGACAATATAACGATTGCCATCGCCGTTGCTGGCTCTCCTGTTGCTTTCGATCGAAGAACTCCAAATGGATTTGAACTTTTCTGTGAGAAGTTGATACGGAAATCAATCGGAATGTCTTTAGCGCCAGGAGGTTTGTATGTCCAAGTTCTATTGGTCAACAATTCTCCATTTGTTTGATCGTAGACTAAGCCTTCAGTCAACCAGTAACCCAAACCCATCACGAAAGCTCCTTCGATCTGTCCGATGTCGATTCCTGGACTTAAACTTTCGCCAACGTCTTCTGTGATGTCAACTCGAAGAAGTTGAACGTTTCCAGTCAATAAATCAACTTCGACCTCACAGCAACTTGCAGCCCAAATGTTGTATTCCTTTAAATCCTTTGATTTGTACATGTAAGAGGCTGCCAAGTCCACATCCTTCTCAAAAGCTTTAACAATCAATTCCGGCCATTCTGCAGATGGAAACTCTTCCTTGATTGGCTTCAATCGTTCTAAGAGCATCTCACAAGCTTTTTGAGCAGCCTAAAAATTAAAGTTAGTTGAAATTAAATCTTTTACAAACAAAATCCTTACAAAGCATGAAATCTCGCTTCCTGAGCTTCCTCCAGTTACAATTGCATTTGGCGAAGTTAAAGAATTTGAAGGTTTGACGCTGATGGTGTCGAGTGGAACTCCAAGAATATGAGCAATAGTTTGTGCTACTTTTGTGTTGAGACCTTGGCCCATTTCAATTCCTCCAGTTGTAACTGAAATTGATCCGTCGAAGCGATAAACGGAAACGAGAGCGTGAAGACTTCCAACGTATCCTAAATGGTATTTTAAAGGAACAATTCCGATTCCTCTTTTGATCCAGCGATTTTCAACATTGAAGTTCTCAATAGTTGTTTTTCGGTTCTGATAATCTGTTTGAATCAAGAATGAAAATAAAAGAAGAAGAAAAGATTCTCGGTCGACTTACCAACAGATTTTGCAAAATCTGTCAAGAACTTTTTCATTTCGCTATCCCCGGCAATGTTGTGCAATCGAACTTCTAAAGGATCTTTCTTCACCTTTCGCGCAATGTGCTCCATGATGTTTTCAATCATCGCAACTCCTTCGACAGTTCCTGGAGCGCGGCACCAAGTGCTAGAAGGCGCATCTGTGATTGCAGCTTTCGCATTGGATGTGAAATGGTTGCTGTCATAGCAATTGTTAAAGAACTCAGTTGTGTGGAAATGAACTTTGAAAAAAGTATTTTAGATTGATTGGTATCTACAAAAATAAGTTTTTCTTACCAGGCTCGTTGGGAGAGCAACCGCTGTTTTCAACATAATCATTTACTAATTTTTGAATCTTTCCATTGTCATCGACTTCGCATTCGTAATCGTTGATGCAAGCATAACGTTTACCGATGATTTCCATGTTGGCCTCGATTGTCATAATGAATCGAACTGGACGATTCAATAGATGAGCGGCAATCGCAGCAGCGCATGCTGGTTGAATGTTTCGAGAAATTTTGGCTCCAAAGCCTCCACCCAATCGACGAACGTGCATGTTTATAGAATTGATTGGAACTCTCAATGATCTTGCAATCGCAATTTGAGTCGAGTCCATCCACTGAGAAGCCGAATACACGTCCATTCCGTCTTCGATTGGAATGCAAAGACAAGTTTGAGGTTCCATCGTAAAATGATATTGTGAACCGATATGGAAATGTCCATTGATCTTGTGCTTCGTGTCGTTGCCGAATTCTGTGGCGACTTTACTGAAATGTGGCATTGCTTGGATTCGGTCTGGATCATTTTTGAAAACTGATTGCAGAGATGGAATAATTTTCTTTCCATTCGTTCCATTATAAGTGATCTCAACCAAGTTAGCAGCGAAGTTTGCTAATTCATTTGTCTCAGCAAGAATTATTCCAACTGGTTGACCATAGAACCTAACATCTGAGCTGCAGAAGATTTGTTCTGACTCTATTACGGGAATCGGACCTTCAGGCATGAAATTATTTTCTCCTGGAATGTCCTTGGCTGAATAGAAAGCGATAACTCCTGGCAGTTCCTATTTGAAATTAAACTGATTCAATATAAAAATTGATAAGCGATTTACTTAACTCACCAAAGCTTTGCTGGCATCGATGCTTCCAATTGTCCCATGAACTTTCCTCGCACTCACAAACGCTGCATAAACTTCTCCGGGAATTGATGGGAAGTCATTGACGTACTTTGCTTCTCCTGTGCATTGAACGTCTGCTTCGATCTTCGGAATGTTCTTGGTCAACGGCCAATTCTTTTTGTAAGTGTCGAACGTTTGAGTTCCAGAAGACAAATCGCGTTCCAAGATTTTTCCGCCGCTTCTGTACTTCGACGAAGTCTTAGCTTCGGGAGTGATGTTCAAGAAGAATTTGTAGAGCAAAGCGAGCGCCAAGTTCTTTCGATATTCGGGAGACGCATCAGGAAGAACCCAATCAGGATTCAACTCAGATTTCAAAGTGTTCAAAGCAGTTTGAACTGTCTCGTTATCGAAAGGATTTTTACCAACCAAAGCTGCTTCAGTTTTCTCAGCGTGAAAAAAATTTGGTTCAATTCCTCCGAAGCAAAACTTTGAAGAAACAATTTGCTCTCCGTTGAGTTGAAGCAAGAAAGCAGCGTTGACATAAGCGTGAGCGTTTTGAGCTCTCGGCATGATCTTGTACGATCGATAAATAAACTTCGAAGGATCATAACTCGGCAAAGTGACTTTGACCACAACTTTCTTTTTCATGTCGTGAGAAATAAAATCTTTGATTGGAATGTCAACAGAATTTCCATCACTGACACTGACAACAGCACCAGCAGCTTCTAACATGATGAACATGTCAGAGGGAAACTCATGATGAGCATTCTTGATCATCAAATTGCCAGCGATTGTTCCATTGTTGCGAACTGGAACGTTGGCAATCAAATCGATGTGCTTCACGAGTTCTTTCAAATATTCAAAGTTCTTGTTTTCCTTTGCAACTTTCGTGAATATTTCCATCGCTTCCGTTAGTGTCACGTTGCCTCCGATCTCCAAAGTGTCAGCGTTCAATTTGTGTTCCTTCAATTCTTCGACGCTGTTAATGTCAATGAAAACTTTCAAGTCAGACGAACGACGATAAACTCCATGAGCTGTGTTTCCAGCGACCAACATGTAAGCTTTGTCTCCAATGCTTCCGAAAATATCGAAAATCTCTTTGACAGAGTAAGCTTTGTGCCATTCGCGATCATCATCGAACTTGAGCTTTAAACTTTGCTTCGAAACTTTGTCAGTTGAGCTGCATTTTCCTCCACAAGCAATTCCAGTTTTCGGGCAAGTCTTCGTTCCATTGAAATCTTCAATGTCATTGCAAAGACTCAACAAAGCTTGGTCAGCATCAGTAGCAAGAGACTTGAAGGCATCGAGGATTGGTCGATAGCCAGTGCATCGACAGATGTTTCCTCCAAACGAATTCTCAACTTCCTTCATCGTCACTTTGCCATCCTTCGATTCCAACAACGAGAACATGTTCATCACCATTCCTGGACTGCAGTAGCCGCATTGAGTTCCATTGAAGTCAGCCAAGCGTTTCTGAACTTTGTGCATTCCGTTCTTCTTGCTTCCGATTCCCTCGACAGTTGTGATGTCCAGTCCATGACACGAATAGACATTTTGCAAACACTAATAACACAAATGTTCGTTGATTGGATTCTATTTGTTGTTGATCGACTTACCGAGTTGACAGCCCAAGTTGTTTTAGTCTTCGTGACCGGATGAATTCCTTTCGCAGTCACCACACAAGCTCCGCATCCTCCTTCCAAACACATGAACTTAGTTCCCGAGAGATTCGCATGATTGCGAATAAAAGTATTCAGCGAAGTATCGATGGGAACAGTTGACGGTGAAACTGTGTAAGTGGAAAATATTTATTTTTGAGTTGTTTCCATTTACGATTTTGCTGACACAAATTTCAAATAAATGTACTCACTTTTGAAGAGTATTCCGTTGATGGTGAGTGAGACGTCCATGCTAAAAACGATATGAAACCAGTTAAGCAATTGAAGGTGTGAAGAATGAACTTTTCTTTATGATCAAAACTGGTTTCGAGGTAATGAAAGGAGATTTCTTGCTTTTAGGATTCTTGCTTTCTCATTCAATTCACTTGCTTAAGAAATTTGCTGCATCTCAACTTTCAACTTTAAATGAAACTTGCAACTTATTAAATTTCTTACTTTGCTTTCACAAATCTTTTTTCTTGATATTGAATCGAATAAATTTCCACAACTGTTCTGATTGAATGTTCGCGAGCGTTTGAGCGGCCAACTCTTTTCTCCTCGAAAGGGGAAAGTACCTCGATAGTTATACTACGAGAGGTCCCAGAAAATAACTAGTTATGACTGATTATGAATTTTCATGATCGTTCTGCTACGGACGATTTTTCTGAGATATTTTTCCCTCGTTTTTCTCGCATGCTTTATACGATTCAAGGTCAGAAGAGAGAATCGCGAGACCGGCAATTGTGATGTTAGAGATCAAAAACTTTTTTGTTTGATTTTGTGAACGACTAAATAAATAAATCGCAAAAAACTGCGACGTTCTGAATGAGTTAATTTTCAGTCTAGAGGGGAGATCAAAAGTTAGTGAACCGAACGAGTTTTAACTGAACATTTTGCTCATCAATGAATAAGAAGAAGACAATGAGTCGCTCGTTTCATTCTCCTCACGTGAATCGACAATCGTGACTTGACCTAAGGTAACAAAATTTGGTTTGAAGTAAACAGAGAGGATAATTTTGGAACTCTCAAAGATGGATCAAATTCTCTCGTGTTTCGCTTATCAACAAACGACTCTCCGCACCAGAAGTATAAAATCGTGCGATCGTTTGAGATTTTTTTCAGTTTCATTCGCGACGCAATATTCGCCAAAGTTAATAAAACATTTTAGAAGATGGAGATTGAGTTTTCGATTAACGGAAATTTGTTTCAAAGTAAGTTCGATGTGAAAAGATTTTAAAAGTTAAAGTGGGAGACTTGAGATGAATGTGAAGCCCGCGAAAAAGCTTTTTAAAATTTCGAGATGTTCAGACTAAAAATGTTTTGAATAATCAGATTCAAGGTCAAAGAGTAGAATTTTATGTTTTGGCGTTGATTTTTGTGATCGCTGAGGTGTAAACTGAAACGTGGAACTTTTTTCGTCTCAATGTTTTGAGTGAGCAGACCACTTAAGTTATCACTTTCGATAAGCGATTAATCGGAGACTCAAGAGAGTCAAGTTTTTTTTACAACCCAAACAAAGATAAGAATGTTTTTATTTTTTTCGTTTGTTTAGTTTCGCCAAAGACAGTTCCTCTCGAGACTTCGTTGAATACTTTTATTCGAGATCATGCTCATTTAAAAGGAACGAAGTTTATGTGCTTGGAAGGAGGATGCGGAGCTTGTGTGGTGACTGCGAAAGGAATTCATCCGGTCACGAAGACTAAAACAACTTGGGCTGTCAACTCGGTAAGTCGATCAAGAACAAATAGAATCCAATCAACGAACATTTGTGTTATTAGTGTTTGCAAAATGTCTATTCGTGTCATGGACTGGACATCACAACTGTCGAGGGAATCGGAAGCAAGAAGAACGGAATGCACAAAGTTCAGAAACGTTTGGCTGACTTCAATGGAACTCAATGCGGCTATTGCAGTCCAGGAATGGTGATGAACATGTTCTCGTTGTTGGAGTCGAAGGATGGCAAAGTGACGATGAAGGAAGTTGAGAATTCGTTTGGAGGAAACATCTGTCGATGCACTGGCTATCGACCAATCCTCGATGCCTTCAAGTCTCTTGCTACTGATGCTGACCAAGCTTTGTTGAGTCTTTGCAATGACATTGAAGATTTCAATGGAACGAAAACTTGTCCGAAAACTGGAATTGCTTGTGGAGGAAAGTGCAGCGCAACTGACAAAGTTTCAAAGGAGCCTCTGAAAATCGTATTCGAGGATGAACGCGAATGGCACAAAGTCTTCAATCTAAAGGAGTTGTTCGAAGTGATGGGAACAATTAAGTATCGACCTTACATCCTCGTCGCTGGTAACACAGCTCATGGAGTCTATCGTCGCTCACCTGACTTGAAGGTTTTCGTTGACATTTCTGAAGTCAAAGAGTTGAAGGAACACAAATTGAATGGAGATTGGTTAGAACTTGGAGGCAGCGTGACACTCACTGAAACGATGGAAATATTTACGAAAATCGCAAAGGAAAACAAAAACTTTGAATATTTGAATGAACTCGTGAAGCACATCGACATGATTGGAAATGTTCCAGTTCGAAACAGTGGAACTCTCGCTGGCAATTTGTCGTTGAAATATGCAAATCTTGCTTTTCCCTCTGACTTGTTCGTCCTTTTCGAGGCAATCGGTGCAAAGATTGTTCTTAGTAAGTATTTTGAATTAAAACTTTGACGATAGAATTTAAATATTTTTGTATTTTAGTGTCGGGCGCTGAAGAGTTCCACAGTCCACTGGATCCTTGTGATTTCGTAAATCTTAGCATGAGAAGAAAAGTTATCGGAAAAATTCTGATTCCTGCAATCAAATCATCAACGACAGTCTTCCGCTCATACAAGATCATGCCGCGAGCTCAAAACGCTTTTTCTTATGTCAACGCAGCTTTTCTCTTGGAGTTCAATGACTCCAGGAATTCCGTGACGTCAGCAAAGATTTGCTTTGGTGGAATCAATGAATATTTCACTCACGCGGAATCTTTAGAAAGATTCCTTCGTGGAAAAGACATTTACTCGAACGAAGTCTTTGTCAAAGCTTGTGAAGTCTTAGAGAAAGAACTTGATCCTGACTCAGTTCTCCCAAATGCGTCGCCAGAGTATCGAAAGCATTTAGCAGTTTCACTCTTCTACAAGTTCATTCTGAACACTGCAACGAAGGAGAAAATTAAATCAGAGTTCAGATCAGGAGCTGATTTATTGAAACGAGAAATGTCTTCAGGTCAACAAGAGTTCGAACTCAATGAAGGAAAGTCAAAGCTCTACAAGCGAGTGAGGAAAGTTGAAGCTGAAATTCAATGCACAGGAGAAGCTCAATACATCAACGACATTCCAAAGTATCAAAATGAACTTCATGCTGCTTTCGTTCTCGGAGACAAAGTCAATGGAAGAATCGTTAACATCGATGCATCTGAAGCTTTGAAAATCTCCGGAGTCGTCGCATTTTACGGAGCTAAGGACATTCCAGGAATCAACAACTTCATGTCATTGAGATTCAAAGCCTTCAACTTGAAGATGGAACAAGTTTTCTGCAGCGACAAACTTCTCTATCATGGACAACCTGTTGGAATTCTTTTGGCTGAAACATTTGATTTAGCTTATTATGCTCGGGATTTCGTTAAAGTTGAATATTCTTTTGATCGAGATGGTGAGACATAAAAAAATATTTTGAAACTTTTAATAATTTGAGGAATCTTTCAGATGAGCCGATTTATCCAACAATCGTTGAAGTCTTAAAAGCTAAAGCAACGGATCGATTGATTGATGTTCCAGAATATTACCTCAAAGCAAGTGAATACGGAACAAACACTCAGCAGACAGTCAACGGTCATTTCGAAATTCCTTCGACTCAATATCATTATCACATGGAGACTCAACAATGTTTGTGTGTTCCGAGTGAAGAAGGGCAAATGGACATTTTCTCATCATCGCAGTGGACAGACACGGTTCAAGTTGCAGTCGCTGAAGTGCTCAATGTTCCTGAAAACTCTTTGAACTTTTCTGTTCGAAGAGTTGGAGGAGCTTTCGGTGGAAAAATTAGTCGACAAGCTCACGTAAGTTAAAAGCAAAAACTTCTTTGCTTCCTTCACTAATCGAGATTTTTTAGATGGCTTGTGCTGCTGCTGTGGGATGTCACTTGACTCAGAGGCCAGTTCGTTTGATCATGAAAATGGAAGACAACATGAGAGCTGTCGGCAAAAGATTCTCGACTGTCTCAGATTACGTCGCTGACATCGACAACAAAGGAAAGATTCAGAAACTAAAACATCACTACATTCACGATCAAGGATCTTGCGAGAATGAAATTGTTCAGTTCAACACTTCAGTTTACATCAAGAATTGCTACAACTTGAAACCTTGGGACGTGACTTGTCAGTCTGCTCTCTCTCATTCAGCTTCCAACACTTGGATGAGAGCTCCAGGAACAACCGACGCAATCGCCATGACTGAACAAATCATGGAACACATCGCAAGAATCGTCGGCAGAGATCCAGTCGATGTTCGAATGGAGAATCTTGAAGAAAACAGTGAATTCTATAAGATGATGCCGGAATTCGTTAAATCAGTTGAATATCGCGAAAGAAAAGTTGCGATCGACAAGTTCAACTCAGAAAATCGTTGGATCAAACGAGGAATTGCAGTTGCTCCAATGCAATATTACATCGCGTACTTTGGATCGATGCACGGAATTGTTTCCGTTTATCACGGAGATGGATCAGTTGCTGTCTCGACGGGAGGAATTGAGATTGGACAAGGAGTAAACACAAAAGTTATTCAAGTCGTTTCACATGTTCTTGGGATTCCAATGGAGAAAATCGTAATTAAACCTGCGAACAGTTTAAACAGCCCCAACGACATTGGTTCCGTTGCAAGTGTGACGAGTGAGATGTCATGTTACATCGCAAAGAAATGTTGTGAGATAATTCTTGAGAGATTGAAGCCAATAAGAGAAAATAATCCTGAAGTGTCTTGGGAGGAATTAGTTGAAATCGCTTTCTTAAGGAACATCGATCTCTCAGCCACTTACATGTGCAACTCCGAAGAGATGGAAACTTATAACGTCTACGCGATGAGTTGCGCTGAGGTTGAAGTTGATTTCTTGACAGGAAATATGTTGCTCAAACGAGTTGACATTCTCGAAGACACTGGTGAGAGTATGAGCCCAGGAATCGACATCGGACAGATTGAAGGAGGTTTCATCATGGGATTGGGCATTTGGTTGACTGAAGGTTTGGTTTATGACCCGAAAACTGCAGAACTCCTCACGGATCGCTCGTGGAACTACAAACCGCCAGGAGCGAAAGACATTCCCGTCGATTTCCGTATCAAACTTGTTCAGAAGAAGCCAAATCCTTGTTTCGTGTTGAGATCGAAAGCTGTCGGAGAACCGCCAGTGACAATGGCAGTTGTCGTTAGTTTTGCTATGAGATATGCAATCGATGCTGCAAGACGAGACAATGGCTTCAAAGATTCCGAGTGGTACGACCTGAGTCCACCAATAAGTCCCGAGAAAGTTATTTTAGCTTCGGGAAACAAAGTGAAAGATTATTTGATCAATTGAGGATCAAAATTTATTGAAATGTTAAAATTATCTGTAAAAAAATTAAGAAATAAAAGTCCGTCGAACGGTGAAATTAATTTAAATCATTTCCATGACATCTCTGACTAATCCTCGAAACCCCTCTCGAGACACAAAAGGATACTCCCACCAGAATCGCAGTTTTCATTGAAGGGGGTTGCTAAAAAATATTATCGGCAAAGCAGATTTTGAGTCCTTGATATTTTTGGGTATTATAATATTTTCTCGCAGAGGGTGATGAAACAATAAAAAGAAAAATATAAAAGAAAATTCACCGTTACATCTTCTCATTTTCAACTGAATGAACCTCAAGGAGCAAGCGGCATCTCAAAGTTCAAGTAAAAAACAGGAAATTATTTCCTGGAATTTAAAGTAAGCTACAAAAACTCTTCTTAATACTTTTCTTCTTCAAAGATTAAGTGAAAGCAAAAAGATTATTAAGAGGAGCGTTTATGTTTAAAGAAGAAAAAGAGAGCAAAGCAAAAAAGAAAAGCGAAATTCAAGTGTGAAAACTTTTTCTTCCGAAAGATTTGCGATGCAGGTCATGAATCTAACGCCGACGTGTTTGCTTTACTTTATTTATATTGACTATGCATATGAGGAGAGCGGAAATGTGAAGCGGGGAAGTCAAAGAAAGCGTCTTAGAAATTTTCGTAACAAGTTCCGCGCCTCACGAGATTCTTAATAACAGCAGTCAACGTTTGACTTGAAGCGAATTGTGTGTCATATCCATTCATGTCTCTGTTGACAACTAAACGAATTCTTACTCACACGTACATTTCATTTCTTTTCATTGCGGGAAATTAAGCGATTCTTCATGAATAATTAATTTTCTGATTAGATTTAAATTTATTTCGAAGGAAAATAAAATTGAAATCCGATTTTTTCCGGTTGAAGTCGAAATAAATTTCATTTTGTGCAACAACATCAATATTAGTTTTCTTTTGATTATGAACATATTGAAATCACATTTCAGCGGTTTGACTCAAACCATTCCGATGCTAATTTCTCTTCGCCGCACAATTAATGATGAAACTTTTCTCATAAAATTTTATTTTGCTTTATTTTTATCGCTTTCCTCAGTGGCATTCTCAACGCGATGCCAATTTTCCTCTTTCTTCTGTGGAAGATATAATTGCGAAAGTTTCTTAATAATATTCTTTCCGATGACACTCATTTCCTCGCGTTTGATGCAGAGCATTCAATTGCACCTGCATTGGATTCTTTTGATAACAAAAAAATAAAGAAAAAGGAAATGAAAGCTAAGAAGTAACTTTCGGCAATAAAATAAGAAAATTTCCAATTCAAATATTTCCAATGCAAATATCAGAAAAGTTTTCTCTTCCAATTAGCAATGTTTACTTTAACTTCTTTGAAGTTTCTGTATTTCAACATTCAATCGATCGCAATATATCTCACCTTACCCCGTTCTTAAAGATTTTCAAGTAAAAGTTTTTAATGTGGAAATATTTCTTTCTTAACGCATAAAAATTGCAAATTCTTGCACATTAAAATGAAATAAAGAGCAGTCCGTTGTGGAAGTTATTTAATTTATTATCGCCGTCGCTTTTAGAACTTATAAGCTGTCGAGAAGTATTTTGGTTTGCAACGAAGAGAGAGATGTCATCAAAATAAATAAATTTCACAGGCAAAAAGTTTCCGTGGCTGTAATTTCGAAGAAAGATAAATTTCTCTGCTGTTAAATGACTTTCTGTTCAGGACAGCACAAATAAATCTCCTAATTGAAAATAATGATACTAAAATTAGAGATAAATGAACTGCATTGATTTCAATGCAGCAACTTCATCCCCTTAGTTTAATGATATAATGTATTGAGCGATAATTTAATTTTGAAGAAAACTTTCTCGATTTTCTCGCTTTTTCTTGGACACTGTCCAATGTCTATCGGAAGCTTTGTCTACTTAAAATGATATTAAGTCCCGTTCGAGACAAAATCCATAATTTCTGAAATAATAATTTCACGTTACAGGTTAGCACAGCAATCTCCACTTCGCTTGGTTGAGAATTTGAAAGAAAAATTCTTTTTGATCGGAAGAGAATTCCAATAAATTTAACAATTTTAATTCTGAAATTTCCGGAAACCTATCGATAAAATATTTAAAATATTCGAAGTCTTCTTGCATCAAGTAAAGTTGGATATGGAAACTTGAAGACTGTCGAAGCTAAAATATTTTGAAATTCAAAGCTCGTTTTCATCGGCAGCTTCTCAAACTACCAAAGTAACGAGATAAAGTTTACGTGGAAAAACTTTCAGAAATTTATGTTGCGATAAACTTGAGTTGCAGTCTTTGTGAGCTTATATCGAATTTATAATTAAACTACACGGAATGACAGTGACGATGACTCAATTAATGAATATTTAAAACGATGTTGTTTAAGCTTCAGACAAAGTGGATCAAATATTTAACCAAAAGAGCAACAAAACCAAAACCGCTTTCCACCGTCAATTGATTTAATAAATCGATTTCGGTTTGATGATCTCTTTTTTTTCCAGATGAAAAGAGTTTTTGTTTACAAATCGTATTTACTCAGAGATGTAAGATTTTTAATTTGAATGCAAATAGAAAATTCCAGTAGAAATCTCTCTGCGGTGTGGTTAGAATTTTCCGTATGAAATTTGAATATATTTTCGTTCTTCAAAGAAGCAACTCGCGTGCACTGTCTCAACTCCCCAACATTCTATTTGATTTTTATTGCCTTGCCATAACAAAACTCCAAGCTTATCGTATCGCTTCGTATCTTCGGGGCTTACTTCCATTTTTCATTTGCATGTTTTTTTTTGGTAAAAAACGAAATTTTAAAATATATTGGTTGAGGGAAAAAATAATGGAATCGCTTGAGTTAAGTTCCCGTTTGTTGGAAGATATGTGAGTTAAGACAACGTGAAGCGCTACTCGATGAAGCGTGCACGAGAAATCACAGTGAAAAACCCATTTCATTTTCCCCCTTGAAATCAAAAATTCCAATAAGAGCAACGAAAGTGCTTTGAACGGGGAAGAGCGAAAACATAATGAAGGTAATAGCTAATGGCATCCATTTCCTCAGTGAATTCTTTTGTTTCTTTATTTGACTGCAGAACGAACATGAAACTTGAAAAAATACTTAAAGTTTTTCTTATTGAAATGTTCTCGAGATGCTTGAGATCAAAGGAAAGGAAAGTTGTGCATTCAAGAGAAATATGTTTGAGTTTTTCTTGAAGACCTAGAAGTTAAAAAGAAGGAAACCTGCTCCAGTTTGATAAAGACTTTTGATATACGCGCTCACAATGTTGCCTTTCTGAATAATGTGATTTATCATGACAGATTTTAATGAGGTTTGCATCCTCGTGAGTTACTGTTGACAGCTTCATTAAGGAGCAAATTTGCTTGTTCACTCAGGCAATTTATAATTAAGTGAAAAATTTGAAACTCTTCGCTTTCGCGATGAACTAAAGCTCTTTAAGCTTAACGACTTCTGCTGAAAGCGAAGCGCTTTCAACTAAGCTCATTTCAGTTACAGCTCATGGAACGGAAAAATCTGAAATCTTCGTCTCGTCCTCGTGAATGATTGATTGATTCATTAAAAAAAGGTTTTTCTTTCTCTCTCTTCTACAAATATTTTCAGGGTCACAATTTGCTTGACGGGCCAATGATCCGTTCATATTCATCATTTGAAATGCGAAGAAGAAAAGCGAGGGAGAAATATTTTGTGGTGAAGTGAAATCGATTAAAAAATTTGCTGTATCGAGGGAAACCGATCTTGGATTTTTCTGTAAACATTTCGTTGTCTGAAAACATAAATCATTTTTGAAATGTTTGAAAATAAAAAATCTTTTCAAAAAGGAAAAAAATGTCAATGAACCTTTGACTTTAATTGAAAACCTGCTTAATCCAAAATCTATTCATAAAGTTCTTTCTCTCTCTCTCAACATGAGCAAGCAGAGATTTCATTTTTAGTAATTTATATTTAATGAAATATTGAACCATCCATTGCATGTTTTTTCACTGGAGATTGGTTGATGATAATGTCGCTTAAACATTATTTATGCAATGCTAATAATTCCAGAATTCATATTTCAACTTTTTAATGGCGTTTGCTTTAATAATGAATGCAATGTTGATTTTGTCAAGCTAATTAAAATTATCTATTTATAGTTGTTGAATGCGCTCGAGCGATAAATCAAAATCTGAATCGATATCGTCGCTAATGCTACGCATAAAATCATTTAACTAATTATTAGCTGAGCTTCTTGTTTACAGTTGTCAATCTTTTATGTAAATGTTCACAAATATTTTCAATTTTGTTATTTATTTGCCTCCATCAGTTTTTCTGTCTCGAGCAGGGACATTTGAGAAACGAACGTAGAAACATTTCTCTGAAAAATAATTAGAAAGTCTTGAAAGTTTTAATTGGAGTCCTGCCCAATAAATTTTATTTCTATTTCGAGTTTCAGCAAAGCAAGTTTGCTCCTTTCTGTTCGCAATGTTTCAAGAAAGCAACTTTGAAATGAACAACTTTTTCAATAGCTCTTCAAGCGTTTGCCTTTGAATGTCGATTTGAAAAATTTTCTTAAACGATTTCTGCTGATACAACGAAATGAAGCTGGAAAAGGAGCAGCCGCCGATGAAATGCTTTCATCGAAAAAACAACAGTTCCCATTAAAATCGCAACTGCAAACACCAATTGCAACGAAAGCTCAGAAATTGCGGAGCAAAGTCATTCAAAGGAGACAAACAAATATTGACAAATTCTGTTCAGTTTTTTTTGTTGAACTTCGCGAACTATGTTCAGTGTGTCAGCAAAAAAATTTAAAACAGAATTTCAATCGATTTTTTTTCATGATGAAAATTAAATTCACTGAGCTTTCAACTAGTCGCAACATGAAATTGGCAAAAGATCTGAAACTATAAACTGCAAGAAAATTCTTTTATAAAAATTCTTTGCGAGAGAAATCGCAATTTATTTTTATTTCAATTTATTATCTCAAAGTATGCACTTAACGAGAAATAAAAGAGATTTCTTTCTTTATAATGCGCCTTGTTCTACTCTGAGTACCGAGAAGAAGCTTTTCTTTCAAGCTTCCATGCTTTGACGCTTTAGAAAATAACGACGAATGTCAAGATTTCGATTGAATATAAAAACAAAATAGAATTAAAACGACTCTCTCTTCTCTCTGCGTCGACTCAACACAGTTGAGCTTTCATCTGCTAAGAATTTAGCGTCAAACATAAATAGAAAGCAATGCAATGATAAAAGATAAAAAATCAATGTTTTCTAATAGAAAAACATAAAAAAAATATTTTTGACGGAAATTTATTTGAAACAACAAAAATATTTGAAATCTTTAAAAAATGTAAACAAACCTGAAGCGATCTCCTAGGCAAAGTTTGATTTCCATTCAAACATTCCCTTGTTTATTCAAACCATTAGACTCCAACTCAAACAAAGCTATGATAAGCAATTTCATGTAAATTGATATCTTAGCAAAAGCCATTCATTCCGAGAAACCCCAGCGAAATTAAATTCTCTCTTCATGCGAAGGTTTTCATGTTTGCTTCACTGAAAATGGCTTTATTATTGATGTTACAATTTAATAACAAGAAAAAAATTGTAGAAAAGTAAAGAGCAAGAGGAGGCTCTGATGAAAAATTCAACAAAGAAAGAGGAGAAATGAAACGAATAATTTCGAGGGTTAAAAAGGAGTGAAGCAGCTACAATCATAACTTTTTATTCAAATGAGTTCTCGTGTTGTTTACAAGTGGAAACATGGAGAAGTGATTAATCATGGAGAAGGAAAAATGTTCGCTAAGCTCTCGACGATGAAGCAAGGAGCAGAAAGCAAGGATGAAATGATCAAGAGGCAGTTTGTGTACAAATTTCCTTTGCGCTGAACGATAAGATCATTGGAAATAAATAGAAAAGCAAGAGATTTTTTTATTTGAACTGCTCAAACGTGATTCTTCGTTTGATTCCTCGTATCATCTTCGATGTTTGTGCAATTGATCAGAAAAGTTTTTTTCGCTGTCATCGACGATTATTCTGTTCATTGCTCATTTTTTTTTAAAAATCTCAAGAAAATTTTTCTGATTTATTTCTCTTCTTACGAAAAATCTTGTCTACGACTAGAAATGTTTCTCTCATCTCGCATTCCACTGACAAATCCAATTTGACTTCATGCTGTCCTCAAATGAAGAGTTTACATCTTTTTGAGATGAAAACGAATCAAAGTGAACTCGATTAGAGCTTATCTTGTGTAATCGGTAGAATGTAACAAATTGAAAATCTCTTTGATACATCGCATTCACTCAAAGTACTCGACGTCTCTTACCTTCTTGTGAGGATGGAAACTCGATACGATGCCACGATACGCAACAAGATTTCCTCTTTATGCCTCTTTTCTTTTATCCACTTACTCTCTCTCTCCCTTTTTCTCTAACAAAGTCATCACAAAAAGCAAAAATGGGAAGGGAAAATCTAAATTGAATCCAACGACAAGAACTCGAACATCAAACGAGACGAAGGCAGATGAGACAATTCGAGTAAAGGCTTAGCAAATGAAAATGAGTCAAAGTTCATAACAATCTTTTCTCAGATCTACAGAAATTTATCCATTTCTGGGAAGAGAAGGTCTTAGTCTTGAGATAGATTTAATTTTAAGCTTTCTCTTTCCAAAAACGACCTTAATAAACAAACTAAATGAAGTCATAATAATGAAATGGTTTGGTAAGATTGCACATGAGAGTCTAATCAACAAGGGACCATCAAGGGACGTTCTATGATCTCATGAATTCTTCGTGAGAATAAAACGAAGACGAGAGTAAGTAGTATCAATTCGAAGTTGTAGCAATCATCGATGAGCATCTGTTGTCGCCCAAAAACTCAACCTACACAATTTTCTCAAGATCGATTCAAATAAAATCAGCTATTATCACACTTTTTGTCCATTGAGAGGACCCCAAACGATTCTCAACCCCCAAAGCAAAACATTTACCTCGAGAGATTGCTCCAGAAACTCATCAACACAACATCACTTCCAAACGACGTCTTTTTTCCGATGCTCACAAATGTTCATCGAGCTTAATGAGCTGTGCAGAAATCTTCCACCCCCAACTCTTAAATTAAGTGAATAGAGTTTCTCTCATGATATTGTTCGAAGGAAATTACACATTGGCAATCTCAACGCCTAACTTACCTTTTTCGAAAAATGTTATTTTGATATTTGTGAAGTCAAGTAACGTGGGAAGATGAAAAAAGGGTTGAACATTATTTTTTGAAAGAAGAAAATATTTTTGTGACAGTCTAATTAGCAAGGAGCGCGCGTTGTTTACGTGATTATCAATACATGTTCGTTAACGATTAAATCGGAAAACTTTAAATTGGATTCTAATTACTTCGCTTGACAAATGATTTTAATGAAAATGTTTTTCTTCAATAAAAGTAAATTTGCCGTGTTCCTTCGCTCGGGAAAACTTTATCGTTTCACCAATTTGTGTGCTTGCTTATCGATGCTCTCTCAAAAAGCAAAGAAAACCAATCGGGGAACTAATAAAATGTGTCAAGAAAACGTGTGTGCATACGTGAACGATCGAATAGTTTTTGCTTTGCTCTCTCGAGACTTTTAAATTAACGAGAAAAATTAATTTGTCGTGAGGAAAAATATTTTTGGTTTCTCGGAGTTTACAAGCGAAAGAAAACTTAAATTTATGGAATAAGTCAGGAAATTGCATGGCAGCCGTTGCACAAAATTGTGGAGGATAGAAAGCTTTGGGCTCTTGACTCAACTCCCTCGACAAATGAACACTTTGTAATGGGGGAACCAGAATTAATTATTTCGCCTAAAAGTGGATAGCAAAAATTTTAATATGGAGCAAATTTCTCGCCCATTTACATAAAAAAATATAAATTTTCAGGTGATTTTAATTAAAGTCATTTATTCTCTCTGAAGTTCGTGCCAGCGATATTTATCATTGTGTTCCCGTTTTTCTTCTATACCCAACCCCTGGATCCTCCAGCCTGCAACGGGAACGGGGAAAAGTTTTTTGTTTTGTATAATTTTGAATGTGCTTTGGTGGCAGAGAGCAGCAGCCAACTTTTCGCTCGGAAAAGGCACAAATTTAAATTTAAATGCTACACTCTCTTGTTGTTATTTTCCGCCGGGGAAACTCCCCGAGTGCCACAGATTATCGTTATCTTTCTCCGAAGAAACGCTCTCATCCACCTTCGCGTCAGAGACAGTTTATTATCTCGAGTCGGAGGAGAAGAAAGACAGTAAATACTCGAATAAATAACTTTTAATTACGAGAATGAATTTAAATTTCAATTGTAATTTAAAACTTTTTCTTTCAACAAATTTGTGGAGGTTGGAAAAACATTTTAAATGTTCACATGCCTTAATTGAAGTTGCTGCGGCTTTAAATCATTCGGAAAACCGCAGAGTTGTGCATTAGCAAGTCTATGGCTAGCTCCACCTTTGCAAAGCCATTTCTCCTTCCAAGTCGACAGTAAAAATGTTGAATAATCATTAAACGCAAATGAGAAAGAAAATTTTAATGTTCATTTAAGAAGATTTTTATGGCACTCTCGGAGAAAGCGTGAAAAGGAAAATTTAAATTCATTCTCTTCTAAGATGTCGCTAATTAATCACAATGTACGACGTCATGATGTTGAAATAAATTCGAAAGTAATTAAATTAGGATAAATACGCCCACTAAGGAGAGATGGTGCCATTTCAATGAATTTGAATAATTGTTAACGACCTTGAAAGTCTCCTGGAAACTCGATAAATATTTATAAGCTACAGGCGAACTTGTTTGAATCAAGAATTTCGCTGAAGGAGCGAACATAAGCTGCTTTTCGTTGTGAAAACGTGAAATTAATTTGATTTGCACTGAAACTCTTCAAACTTCTCCATTACTCACTTGTTAAAGAAAAAAATATTTCAAACTAAGAAATGAAATTGTTAAAATATTTTTCGTTTTATCGCAAGACTCTCGCTCGCTAATCTTGAAGTGAAAACTCAATAAAAATTCATATTCCTTTTAAAAAGTTGAAAGTCTTGTTGAGAAGTCAAATTTGTTTTCTTTCTACATATTTTGAAAAGCTTTTTTCCTAGAAAAGAAATAAAAAGAAAAAGTCTTTTCTCCATAGCAAAATTAAGCAACTTTTGTTTTTTTACGGCAGGATTTTCGTCTTTATTCCGCACGATGACAAAAAATTCAGATTTGATATCGGTCGAGAAGACTTTTTGCTGCTTCTCATGAAATGTTATAATTTCGGGGATAACATTTTTCGTAACAAAGTTATGGTCGAAAGCTTCTTCCGCTCGTCCAGCGTTTGCTATGACAAAAGAAATGTTTTCTAGCCGCAGCCCTGGAGATATTGTCTGTTTGTACTTTTATTTACAAATAAATCTGAATAAAAAAACGAGAGAAAAAAGAGTCAACGATACTTTCGTGCTCTAGCTGTCGCCTCTAAATTCTCAAATCCGATTGTTAATTCTACAATAATTCATTCGAGATCGCTTGAGAATCTTTTGCGAGACTGTCCTCAAGCTTCGTTCCCCTCTCTCTCAACCGAGATTCCACAAGACCATCGTGAAAACTTCCACATAGAGCCCCAAGCATCGCCACTAGAAGGAAACTTTATATTGTTGAGTTTTGGGTGCTATTGGTGAGCATAAAAGAAAAACTGCGCACAGAGGAAAATTTACACAACAACAACTATCGTAAATCTTCAGACCACAGTAAATTCCCATCGTTCAACCCTTATCATATTGTTGTAGTTAAGATCAGAAATTATTGCACAAAATTTTCACATGAGAATGTCTTTTTGGGACCCTTTTCTATCTAATCGCATAGCTCGAACAACCGCACAGAGAAAAAGTAAAATGGAACTTACGGTGCCATAAAATTTTCGACATTCAAGCTCTTTTTTATTAACTGTCAGAGAGAAGAGTGTAGGGAGGAGAAGCAGCTGATGCAAGAAGTTTAATTAACGAAGACAACTTCTCGATTTTCGACACGATGGGGGTAAAGATTATTGATCAGTAATTTATGAGTGAGCAGCAACTCCAAGCAATCCAATTAAATATGAGTAATGAGCTTTCCATCACTCAAAGTCTAACCCAAATTTGAATGGAAATCTGCATGGAAAATTAATCCAAAATTTAGAAGTCACAAGCTCTGCTTAACACGAGAGTTGTGTGGAAAGTTTAATTATTTGTTCAGCTTCACCGAAACTCAAAGCCTCTAATTGTTTCTGCGTCCTTTCCTCCTTCTCTCTAGCTAAGACAAGAAAATAAGTCGACCGAGAAGAAACGAGCAAAAGTTTTTGTTAGATTGCGGGAATTATTCATTTCCTCAAATTGGTTATTTTATTCCCTTTTATAATGCACTCAAGCAGCCCGTGTGAGGACGGAGAGGAGCAGAGGGTGAAACTATTCAGCATGTGCAATTAATATCATTTATGCTCTGATAATTTTGCTTTAAGACATCGACAAAAACCTTTTAAAGCTAAAAATCCTTTTTGTTTCGGGACGAAGATTTCCGAGTGGCAAAGCTTCGCATGTGTTCAGCCAAATATAAAATTTCAATTTTCGATTCCAAATTCAATGAAACTTTCAGCTCACATCCTGAAAGTTTAGTGTTTTATGCTTTTCCTGTTTGTGAGATTTTTATCACTTTTCGATGAATCCTTTTGTAATCAAACTGAGCTCGGAGCTTTCATGAGAACGAATCTCGAATCTCGTGTCTAAACATGAGCAGCAACAAACCACCGGTGAGTGAATGAGAGGATGAGAAAAATAATTTCGATACATAAAAATCGAATTTCCGGGCGCTTCTCCATCGTAGATTGAATTTATCGATCGTGTGTGATATTTTATTGTTTGTGTTTTCTATTTTTTTCCTGGCTCCAGAGATAAACGAAATCGGTCGCTCGAAGGCAGTTTGGATGCTGTCCCAGCTCTTGCGGAAATGATTAGCGAGAGAGAAGCGGGAAAACAACTAAACGAAATATTGACTTCATGAAACCTCCCTGGATCGGGGAATTCTCGTTCATTCGGAACAAGGGAAGTGCTTTTGTTTATGTAATGTGAGAATCAGGAAAGGAAAATGGAAATTTGATGATAATCACGATATTGATGAGAGAGCTCAAACTATGCCATTAGTGATCTTATTTTTAAAGGGTAAATTATTAATATTTCCATAAAGCTCTTACCGTTCGCTCTAACGATGAAAGTTTTATGAAAAAAAATTTAATGACAGGAAAAGTTTCGAGTTCAATTACATGACCTGAAGAGGATTTAATATTTTAAATTGAGAGGGAAGCTTATGAAATGAAAAAAAATGTTTTAATCTATTTTTTCTTTTTGACTTCACACGACATTTCATGGAAGAGCTTTAAAATTCTGGTGGGAACATAAGAAATTTAAAGTGACAACCTCAACCCCAAGTAACTTTTCCATTTATATGTTAATACGAAATAACGCCTTGATAAATCTATTCAAGTGTCACACATCAAATCTCAGAAGGATTAGAACGAAGATTTAAAATGAACTTGTTTAAGATTCAGTGTTTCAACTTTTTTAACATCATGACAAGTCATAATCTCTCATTGAAGATTTTTAATTCGAATTAAACGAAAAATATGGAAATTAATATTTAAAAGAAATTATGAAACTCACTTTGCGTTAATGAAAAAAGAACATGAGAATAAGTTGATTTCTCAATTACAAGTTGAGAAGATACTTGCTGAGCGAAAATATTTGTTTGTGTCCTTCTTGTGTCCTTCTCGAGTTTTGTAATGGAAAAAGCGAAATGACAAAATTTCATTAGAGCAGCTTTTAGTCTGGCCGGAAAATTGCTTTTCGCTCTTTGAAATTTCAATCGTCTCTCAGGATGTTCATCAACGTTTGTTGTTATATTTTTTTCCTCAAAGAATTGACCAGTCAAAGAAAAATAAGAAGAAAAAAATCTTTCAGGTCACTTCAACAAATTTTGAAAATTCATCAAACGTGCTCGTCTTCAATTTCCTGGAAATAATATTTGATTCTTCTTGAAAAAGTTGAAGTGGGACAAAATCAAAATGAGAATTTATTTATAGAGAACGAAGCGAGGCTGGAAATTATAAAAATGAAAAATCACAGATCAGAAACTTGGAGGAAATTCTAATAGTTGATCATTTATCATTTCTCTTAGTTTTTCTCTGAAAAGGAAAATCCTAGAGACGAAGCACAAGTTTTGAAAGTTTGTTTCTGCTGCTTCGACGAAACATGTAATAAAAAGATAAATCACCAAATGGTGCAGTTCAACTTAATCTCATTATTTTAGTTCTCCCCGAAGATTTCGAACGAACCTTAATCACGGATCCAGTTTCTTAAACCCAAGCACAAGAAAAGCCACTTCATCAAACTTTGACAAACAACCGCTTTCGCCAACGCTTCTTTCTTCCTCATTTCCCGTGCGGCGAGAGCTTCGAAAATCTTTATTCCTTACACGCGTAAGTTAATAAAGTTTCATTCTCGATTTGTTTCTTAAATTTTTGTTGAGTTTGCAAATTATTTTAATGCAATGGAAATGTTTAAAGAGAAAATCAATTTTTATTTTCCTTTCCTCTTTAAATACTCAAGAGATTTCGACTTTGTTGGTTCAGCTGTCTTACTTCATTTCGTCAGCGATTTCATTCACCAAGGAATAGAAATTTGCTGTTACATGACTTTAAATCTCTTTTCTTTCAACGTTTCTTTGAATTGAAACGAAACCTTTCACTCAAATTGTTTCGGCGATGAAAAGAAGAGAAGCAATTTATTAAGTTTTCCATTTCTTGTCAATTTATGATTTATTCTTGTTTAAGGAAATCTTCCCTTTGCCCTTCAAATCGAATCAGAAATCCATCAACTTAAACTCAAAATGATACAGAGAAACAAAATCTGAATTTGAAATGACTACACACAAAATGTTTCTTGAAAGCGAAAACATTTTCTTTCAAACGAGAGGGAGAGAGAGAAAATATTTTTCTTCCCGTTCTGGACCCAGAGACATTCGTCGATGAAAAGAATCGAAAAAAAATTAAATAAACGACTAACAATAAATTGTGAAATATTGATTGAGTAGATCTATTGTTAGCATTCGACTTCTCCGTTCCGAGTTCAGAATAAAAGATGCATTGAAGTTGTTTTCGTTTCTTTTCTTTTAAGTGAAAAGACTTCTCAAGAACTTGCTCGAGCTTCTTTTGTGCTAAGTACTTGCTCTTCGTGATTGAAATAAACTTTTTCTTCGCTCTGGTGTCGTTTTCAGCAGATGTCTTGATCTTTGATTGAAATATGAAATAGTTTTAAGCAGAAAAAAGCTTTCTCGGTTAGCTCGGTTTCAATTTCTGACGCTTCAATGTTACTTTTGATGTCGTTGGCGATGAAAAGGCGTTATCAGTAAAGTGCTGATAAAAACGCAAAGGTCTTTACAATCTTCGGATCAAATGACTCTTTTTACGGCCAATGTCACTCATCGAACATGATTCAATACCTCCAGAGGACGAAATGGTCTCGACATTGTCAGGGCGTGTAGGGAAATATCCTGAGGCGCTTTCATAATTTTCAAATGACGGTGACTTCAACCTATTTCCCTTCTAAAATTTATTTATAGCAATAGCACTCGAGGCTCACTTCGGTTGGAATATTTTTTAGACGAACCCGGATGGCGAATTGTAAAAGCATTCCACAATCACTTCAAAAAGCATTCGACGTACTTATGATGAGAGGTTTCTTCTTGAGAAAATTAATTCAACGACTCGACAGAGTGAATGTGTCATTTCGTTTTCTATAGTGATTTCCTTCCTCCTCGGCTGCAAAGTTGTTTTATTTACAAAGCTTTTCGGTTTTCCCATAGCAAAAAAAAAGTAAAATATCTCCACGCTTGTGGAAACGGTAGCATCCTGTTGAATTAAATTCAATTATGATCCTTTCAGTTGCTATCTTTTCCGCTCGCTTGGCAATATTTTCCGCAAAGGGGACAGCGAGGAAAAGTGGAAAACCGTGGCTGGGGAATATTTTTTTTATTAACTGAATTAAATTTGTCACTTTCACACACGAAAAGACCAAACTGTAACAATAAAGAAGAAAAAAATTGCAATTTTTTTCTCACCGACTCCAAATGCAAGTGACGACAGCTTTATCATAAAATGCTAGAGCGTACAACAATCACTTCCTCTTATTACCAAGCGACGAGACAGAACACGAAAAAAAATTGTGTCTCGAATTGTAGTTTGGTTTGGAAGATAGAAAAGCAGAGATGATAGACCAGCAGCTCACTTCCCTTCGCTGCTCGTGGCGAGACATTAATCACAGTATATGAAACAATAATTTAAGTTTTCAAAAACATTCTTCCGCTCTTGAAGTTTTGCTGCAGAGTTGTAGCAACAGAGTTTTTTTTTGCCGCTCTCTCGTACTTGACTGTTTACTCAACTAATTGTTGCCATAGCTTTTACTGCTGCGATTTTTCATGCAATTAAATCAGAGATAAAAAATTGTTGTCGAGGATGTTGAAAGGAGCAGCAAATTTAATTCAATTAACTTCGGAGAGAAACGAATCATTCGCGCAATTTCAAAATAACAAAGTTTGTTGTTACAAACTAAAAATTAGCGAGTGACGTTGATTTTTTTAATTGCAACATCAGCTAAACCATCAAAAGCTGATTAAGGCTGCTCGCTTTGAGTTGCGTTCATAAAATTCTTTATTGCCTCTGCTTACCTTCCGCTTCCCCCTTTTAAAGACGCCTCCTTTAAGGATTTTTTGATAATTACAACGATAATGTTTCATAAAGTCCCATAAAACGACGGTTTCATTAAAAGTCTCTCTTCAAAGGTATTTAAAAAAATCAATTAAAGTCCTTACCATGGTTACGAGAGACAAAAAGATAAAAATAAAGGACACTCTTGCCATCCCTTCCGAAATCCCTAAAAAAAACTTTCGCTTAACATCTGAGGACAGTTTTAGGCCGGAAAGCGGCCCTAAACAAAAAAGAAGTGCGGAATTGTCTTCTGCTCGTTCTCCCTTTGTAGGGATTTTTATGAGAAGGAAGGTCAAGTCGTCTGAATGATTGACATTGTTTCTGAAGAGTCTCTCGAGTTCAAAGTTAAGAGAAGAGTTCAACAGGTTCAACAACTTCTTATTCAAATTTCTTTTCTTAAAAAAAGTTTTTCTCTTTGTTTGAAGGAGACTTCCGGTCATTGACCTTCACGGATGAAAAGCCCTTTCCCTCACTTCGTTCACAAACTCCTTAATCTCCTAATTATCTCTCAGTGTTTATCATTATGTTGATTCACACAATGCAGATATAAATTCCGTTCATTTACGTTTTTAATCTTTTCTTTCCGAGTCATAAGAAGGCAACAACATTAAAGCTCTTCCTCCTAATGTCCATTTGCTTTCGTCCACATCTCTTCTCACCGAAAATGTTTGTTTGTTGAGGTTTTTTAAAATTTTATTGCATGATACGACAAGACGACATGAGAATGAGTCTAACTATTTTATCATGTTGTTTTGGTGTTTGTCTAGATAAGACAATAATGTGTGCTGCACACAAACTGCTTGGTGCGAAAATCGGAGCTTTTAAACGATCTCTTCGAAGAATAAGCATTAACAGCTTTATTTGAACATTTTAATATTTGTTTATAACTTTTTCCATTTTCAGAGAATTTTTGCTTTTGATTGCTTGACGTCAACGACAACCTCAAGCAATGAGGTCATTGTTCGAAGCCGTAATTTTCGTGAAAATCTAGCAATCATAAATTCTATTTCTAGGGTTTGCTGATGACAGGCACTTGATGCGGTTAAGCTTTCGCAAAGGGCAGCAGAGTGAAAGATGACGAAAATATTATTTTAGGATTTTCGGCCTTTCTCTCTCTTTTCTTTGTCTTTATAATTGTTTATTTCTTTTCGACTGCAAATTTATTTTTTTAGTACGGTCATAACAGTGTTTGATATCAAAACAATGTTTAAGAGCTTCGTGATGGGAAAAACGTCTCAATTTTCATCAACACGAGCCGTCGATGAGCGAGAGAGTGAGAGCATTCATGCGCGGAAGCTTTTTAGCATTGTTTTCATTAAAATCTTTGTAATGCTGCAGCCGGAAAATTCTCTCTCTTCAACATAGTCGAGGGAAACACCTCATGGAAATTGATCTGCTAAAAGTCAAGGATGCTGAGCATTGCGAGAGAGAAAGCTCAGCATTTGAATGTTTTTCTGAAAGTTTCATCTCCATGATAAGCGAATATTTTCTCATCACTTTCAGTTCTAGATTATTCATCTCATCGAACGGTTAGGAACTTATCCGCGCTTACGTGGATGCTGATAAATCCATAATAATGGACTAAAACTGCATTTAAAGTGCTGAATATATTAACTATCATTGTTTCACTCGCTGATTGTTGGAGTATCGCTTCTTCCCGAACAGGAATTGTGAAAATAATTGAAATTTCTCGGAGGAAAAGTTGTTAATCCATAAAAGATTGTTCCTGAAGAGAGTTATTAAAATTTGATTTTTGGACTTTATGAATCGTTCTTCACTGTGGGAATAAATAAAACTGAATAACGAATCAGGTTTGGAAAATAATTTCGAAGCTCAAAGCTTCTGCAGTTATAAATTTCTAACGAAACTATCTGTCGTCGAATGCATAATTAATTAGTTGGCGCTTCAGTTTCGCCTGTGGAGTATGAATAAATTAATTTCCGTCAGAATTGATAGGAAGCAGTCGAAGACACTCTCAAAGTTAGTGTTGCGAGTCTTTCTCGCGCTGTTATGAATATTAAAGTGATGATATGAAAACATGGACGATTAAGCAGAAAAACTACAAGAGAATTCTCTCCATGCTCGTCGTACGAAGGATGAAGTCATAAAATAATATTTTTACTATAAATATTTTGCTGCTTGTAACGATTGTGAAAATATAACGATAGTTTGTGCAAACCAGCAGCAGCAGAAGGGAGAAGCTTCCGGTGTAATAAAAAGAAGAAAAAAAAACGAGAAAAAAAGCGAGATAAACAAAAGCTTTTTATGTTTGGCTGATAAGCGTTTAATGTAATTTCGAAACGAAGCAAGAGGAAGAGCGGGAGAGCAGAAAAAAAATATTAAATTACAAGTGTTTAGATGAGAATGGTTCATATGTGCTCAGTCAAATTATAATCAGAAAGAGAAAAAAAATCAAACCGTAATCCTCAATCGAATTGCGTTGAGAGAAAAAAAAATTAAAGAAAAAACGAGAGAAGGAGTAAAGTCTGGTGCCAAAAGGAAACACACTCAATAACCATCAAGCGATGGGTTCGTTAAGAATGTTTGGAGTTAGAGGGCTTTTATTGATTTTCCTCGCCCTTGGGACAAATGGACAACTGCTAACCGAGAAGATTCCATTAGGTAAGGATTTTCGCTTTTTTATGGAAATTCACTTGAAACGAGAAAAAATTACTCTAACCTTCGTAATGAGCTGTTGTCCTTTTATTCATTCTGAACAAAAACGTCAATTCAAGTTAGTTTTGAGTAAGAAAGGAAAGATTTGTTCTACGTCCGAGTTAACCCAGTTTTGCCTTTTTGGTCGAAAAAAAAACTTTTGTCCATAACTCTCCATCATTTCGTTTTTCTCGCCGTCTGTTGAAAAGAAGAAAGGCGAGAATCACCTCGGACATATTCGAGGGTCTTCAGGAAGACATGAAAACGTCACGTAATGTTAAGCCAACAGCGGAGGCGAGAGGAACAAACAATCTCCGCTTCTGTTTAGTGAGGATTTTCTTGTTTTCGTCAGACGCAAAACATAAAACTTTGCTGTGGTCAATGAAAGCTCTGCTTAAAATTAACTTTAAACTCTCGAAATACAAACATTTCGATTTCCTCTTAAGTCAACAAACAAAGGTTTTAAGATCGAAGTCGAGAAAATAATTAAAAACCTTTTTTCTTCATTGATACCTCAACCTAAACACACAAATCAGAAAATCCTTTTTTGCAATGGCTAATGAAGATTCAAGGATGGTGAAACAATGAGCAATGTAATTACGACGAATTAAATCTCTCAGCTTGAAACAGACGAGAAGGGTTGCTAGAATTTAAAAGTTGAGCCATTAACACGTGATTTTAATTAAAATAACTTAATCCCCGAAAAAAAAATAATAAAATTGGGTGTCGGACGAAAGAAAAATTTGCATTTGAATTGAAGGAGCTTTAAGTTGAAAATATTTCTGTTAAACATTCAAGAGAAGAAAAGAAAGATTTTCCAATTCTTATCTGTCGTTCCATTTGATGAAATAGTTCGCTCATTTCTTATGGACAAAATTCATTTCCCTTATCGTAGTCGAGCCATGCGAGTTTCTGTGTGTGTGCGAATGCAAAATTATGTTTATGGAAGAAAAAGGGAAAGTCGGGGGAAAAAATATGACAAATGACTAACATTCATACTTCTTAGAATATTGTATGAAAAATGAGATCACAAAACGAGGCAAGATGGCAAGAACAAGTAAAGCGAAAATGTCAGAAGAAATATCGTAGTTGACGGTATTAAGGGAGCATTGTGGAAGTTGCCTTGTGCGTGTCTCGTATCAATAATTTAAATTCTCTTCGTGAGATCTCTTGAGTTCTCAACGTCGAATTATTGAGTCGATTTAACTTTGAACAATTCTCCTGCGACATATGCTGTGAAGTTGGCAATGTGATTATCTCGACTCAAAGTGGTCAATTTGTTTCTGAGTAAGAAAGCAATTGTCAGCAGTCGTTAGGGAAGTGTGAAAATGCTAATGTGGTGAGGCTTCCGTCGGGCAGACCAATATTTACTTAGAGCAAGCACTTTGGGCGAGGATAATCTCATTGTCTCGGTTATGGCGCAATCCTAAATCTATTAACTATGAAAATCAAGGGAAAAAAGTGTCGAACCTAATCCAGTTTTGTGTCGCTTCTCCATCGCGGAACGAAGAGCAATAATGAAATTATGAGGCTTTCGCAAAGCCATAAATTTCATGCGATCGCTCCCCTCCGCTCTTGTCGCTTCAAATCAGACACTGAACATGACTTGATGCGAGCGCGGCTGAGGGAGAGAACTGTTAAACTCTAAATACTTACACCACATTTTCTTTAACTGTGTAGTAAGCTTCCCACGAACAGCATTAAAAAAGAACAAAAGCAATTATTGTAATTCTGGGCATGGAGACAAAAACTGAGAGAGAATTTAAACACAAATCGTTTTACCAGGAAGTTAAGCGATATGCGATGCGACATCGAGGGAGAGAAGAAAAAACAAATAAAACGGATTTAGATCAAAGAGGGAAATGCTCGGGTCTCGTTTCAAAGTTGCGAGTGAACGAGGGGAGACGAATTTCGAAAGTTGAAGCTTCGGTTGACTCTGTTTTGATAAACCCACCGCCGACAATCATTGAAACCAAGGATTTTTGAGGAATCTTTTTCAGTCTATCGCACGCGGGGAGCTTCGAATATCTGTGAATATCAAGATAATTGTGTCGTAGCCTGAAAAATTTTCTTTTTCTTTCGACGTTTGAATTTTCTTTTTTCTGCTTGAACGGAAGTGGCTTCATTTTATTTTTGAACACACGAGAAAGCTTCTAATCACCTACCACAAATGGAATCCTTTCAAAGCGAGAGTTGATTGTAGCAACGCAACAATGTTTTCTATGTAAAATAAAATAATCAACACCTGGCAGATCCGAGAGTTAAAACACATGTTGTGTCAATAAATTTACCCGCCTAACGAATTTCTTTATTCTCTGCTTGACTATAAAGGCGAGAGAGATAATAATAATGCATTCAGTACATTTTTTACTTCTTCACATTCACACAGAACCTTCTCCTTTTTTGTTGTGAGAAAGGAGATGTTTGTAACAGACGTCTCTCCACATAAGAGACAGGTCAAATAATCTTCAGATGGTTACGTACTCTACAAACGATGCCAAAGGTGGAAATTTATTTGAATATTTTATATGGCCGATAATGTATCTCTGGGATTACATCGCTGCCTCCCTTTAAATTTATACGGCAGCACTCTCCTCTTCTCGCTTGCATAGGTTTCGATAAGGCGAAGTAAAAAATCTTAACTTCTTATAATAAAAAAAACGAGGATAAAATAAAGTTAATACTATAAACAAGAGGAGGTGTTTCTGCCGGAGCTTTTGAGGCCATAACTCTCAGACGGATGCCCCCTAAAGATAGAAAGTAACAGAGAGAGGAGCTTTTGAATAATTTATCGACTATTAATTTAAGTAACCAATTTGCTTTACAACCAGACACGAGGAGTTTCGTTTGTTGTCGTTCTTGTTTAGAACTTTTCGTCATTGAAATTTTTTTGTGAAACTTTCCACTCAAGTCAATATCAAAAGTTCATTCAATATACCCCAGCAACGCCTTGTAATAAAACTTTTAAGTTATTACAGTAATTCTGGGCTAAATGAAAATAAAGCACGTCAGCTGAATGTGGGCTGAAGGGAGAGAGAGAGGAAGAGACTTTCATTACATTATATTGAGTGGGATTTTCCTCAATTTTTCATGTTTCTCTTATTTTTGTTTTCATCGCAGTTTTTATCGATTTTCTGCAAAGTTTTCGCTCTCTTTTTAACGCATGTCGTAGACAAGGACCGCTCAACATCTTTTTCTTCTCCGGAATTTATCTTTCGCCTCATCACAAAAAGAAAGCTTCGCCTGAAGGTTCAAAGGATTCGCGCAGAGACACCATTTTGACGTTGGATCTTTAGTTAAACATTTATTTTAACGGTTGCGACTGAATTGCTCACGTTTTCCTGTAATTTGAGGGGGAAACAGAAACGAACGAACGTTTTGGCGAACTTTCAAGGATTCCCACAACTCTCTTCGATAACAAAAATATTTTTAGAAATGTTTGATTGTTTTCCGATATTTGACAGATTTTTTCCGCACCAATGACATTCAATGTATTTTTGCGAGAGCAGAGAACTTTTGCTCTGGCTTCATTCAAGCTCTTGTTTGTTATCGATTCATCTCAGTAATGATAAGCTCTACGTCGAAAATGGGAAAATAAAGATTAATTATACACAGAGAATGACATCTAAGTCGAGAAGTAGAGAGAGAGAAATTTCTTCTCCTAACCGTAGATCAAACATCACGACAGCCAAGATTCCCAACTTGCAGAAGGGAACAGAATTTTATTAAGATTTATGGTCTGGAGATTCTTTCCGCTTCAGTTAAGATAATTATTTTAAACTAGTTTCGTTCGGCTCGCTCTGGCAACCCCCGCAAGACTTCTTCTTAATTATTTGCGTGGGATTGAAATTTTTGATTCGAAAGGAAAAAAGGTTCTAGCCTCGAGAGCTTTCCCTGGAAAGGACAGAGTTTTGCGGTCTATTCTTATTTTAAATATTTAGGAGAAGAAATATAATTTATAGACGCCAGCGAACGAAATATTTGCTTTATGTCTTTGTTATTGAATGTTAAAATGGATTCCGCTTCTTTTAAGCTCCGAGACCGAATTTTCCTGATAAAAGATTTCTCAGATTGTAGGTCGTGACGTTCCATGCTTTGACACAGATGTTTGCTCTGCCTTTTATCATCACTCTGCCATTTTAATTACGTTCAATTAAAAAAGCCTCAACGTTGACTTTCTCTCCTTTCGGCCTCTTTCCGTGCGGTTTCTTCTGATAAAAACCCGATATCATAAATTTTTAAACATTCTTTTATGTCCAACGTCAACCTCATTTAATTTGCTGCCTTGTTAAACTGTTGAAAAAAATTTCACGTGAATGTTTCCGTAAACGTTTTGACGGTTTTCTCATTTTTTTACGGGTGGACAAAATCATAAATTATCATCGCCCTGCTTGAGCTCGCCTGCGGACGTTTGATGCTTTCACGCTGAGCTGATGATTGGCCTCAAACAGGTTCTGGAATCAAGCAAAATTATTTTGTTGAAACATTTTCAATTCATTGAAGTAAATCGAGAAATTATTTTCTTTAAGCTTCGCATCTATTCTCCTTAGTCATCAATTTTTTCACTGATCAATGATCCGATTTTAATCTTTCACGATATTTTAAATATAAGCCTTCGTTTCAATCAGCAAAAAATGAATCTTTGATGTAAATAAAACTCTTAAGAAGCTTTTAGATAACAATTTGCGTTTCATTCTTTTTTTTTGTAAATTTATGAAAATCCTAGGAGGAGAGTTATCGATTTTGATTCCTCAACTTGGAGATCTGTGTTGCCATTCTCTCGGTAAACATGTCAAGCAACAAATATTTATTAGGTTTTTTACTTCTATTTGGATATCAACATTCAGTAAACACGCAAGCGAGCGATAAACCGAAGCTGCTGCTAACTTCGTAGACGAAAACAAACAAACTCGTGGAAAATCCTCATTGTCTGTGGAATTTGAATTGGCCATGAGAGAATTCTTATTTGCATAAGTCTTTCAATAATTTTAATTTTATTAAAATAAGATTTGAAGAGGAATGCATTTGTAAAATAAATAAAATTAAAATGAATTTTTTTCGCAGAATTATATAAGAATTTGAAGATTTTCATTGGTTTTAATGGATGGCCAAAGTAGCTTCTCAATTTTAATTTCGATGTTGAAAAATTTCAAGTTGAATTTGAGTGGCTACTTACTTTGGACATCAAATACTTCAAATTCTGAAACAAATTTTCAATTAATTCTCATCTTGGCATTTTCGTAATTAGAGAGCAATTCCTTTTTGGAATATCGAATAGCTTTTAAACGAAAGCTGATAATTGAATTCCTGGCTAATTTGAGATCTAAGAGAGAACCAAAAGCTCATTTTCGTGGCTTGAAAATAAAAATTAATGAAGAAGCAAAGTTCCAATCTCCGGGAAAACTTTAAAACAATAAATCATTTAATCTTGAAGTCATGGAATGCACAACTACTCTCTCTCTCGTGAGCTTAATCAATTATCAAATCTACGCCAAAGCTTTAAACGAGAGATTATTCAAAAAAGCTAACAATAGATTTAATAATTTGATAACCAACCGGCCGCCCCTCGTTGTCCAACGAGCAGACACATGAAGAATGCATAATAACACAAATTTCAGATAAGCACTGGAGCTTGTCAGCTTTGTCTCTGGTTTCATTATAAAACTTGAAATCTGACATACATTTTGCATTTCATTTGCTAAATGGCCGCCACCTTCAGGCTTTGCTTTTGTGATTTTCAATTAATTAAAAAGCTTTCACATTCAAGAGTTGTTAACCAAACTATGTTATATTATGAAAGTTTATTGTCCTACATTTCGCTTTAAATTTTTGCGGAGCTTTTTGAGAGAATATGAGACGATTTACAAAAAGCTTTGTTCAAACTATCGACGAAAAACTATTCACTTATCTAAATTAACCCTTCAGCAAGCTTAACGATGAAACTAGTTAATTAAATTTTTTGTCCAAAACTCCCTTCGTATGCGAAAAACTTTGGTTGCATAAAATGTTATCGCTAATTAAGTTTTCGCATTATGCTTTTCATTTTCATCGAGGAAAGCGGAAAAAGCTTTTAAAAATATTTTTAATAAAGTTCGATGTGTTTCCTTAGTAAATAAATTAATCTAATTAAATGTTTATTTATGAACTTCCAGGAGCAATCTTCGAGCAAGGCACAGACGAAGTGCAATCAGCCTTCAAGTTCGCGATGATCAATCATAACTTGAATGTAACTGGAAGACGGTTTGAACTTCAAGCGTTTGCTGATTTAATCAGCACAGGTGAGATTTCTTCAATCCAATGAAAATTCAATTTTGAAATAATTTTTTTGTTATTTTTCTTTCAGCTGACGCATTCAAACTTTCACGGCTGAGTAAGTAACAAAATATCAACGCAATATTGTTGATAACAATAAAATCGATATTTCCTCGTAAATCGAAATTGACTTCGCTCGAGTTGCACTCAACATTCGTTATAAATGTTTTGTCACATTCGAAACACGAGATTCCCATATTTGAAATAATTTATCGAATTACAAATGTAGATTGGCGACAACTACACGGAGATTTTTCTGTTGGAAGTTGTTTCGAATTTATTTTTATTGAATTGTTTTGCCTCGATGGAAATAAATTTCTTGCCAAAACAACAATAAACAGAAAGTCCTTGGGAAATCATAAGTTCTTTGCGAGGGACCTTTTGTGACTTGAATCTCAATTATATTTCGCAGTCTGTACGCAGTTCTCGCGTGGAGTCTTCGCAATGCTGGGAGCTGTCTCGCCTGATTCATTTGATACATTACACTCATATAGCAACACATTTCAAATGCCATTTGTGACGCCTTGGTTTCCCGAAAAGGTAAGTCGCCTAAGCTCCAACGTAAGCTTCTTAATTCGTCTTCTTCTTTTCACAATCAAGAATCGAAGCCGACAAATGAACGAAGCGACCTTGAAAGTTCTTCTTTTCTGGCGAAAAAAAAGCTTAAACGAAACTTTTTTCATCTATGATTCAATTTCAGGTTCTCACTCCGTCGTCAGGCTTCGTGGACTTTGCGATTAGTATGCGACCTGACTACCATCAGGCAATTATAGACACGATACGGTTTTACGGATGGGACAAGATTACATATTTGTATGATTCACATGATGGTGAGTGACATCGTTTAGTTGTGAACACTTCTCTTGAAAAGTGAAATGCGATACGAGAAGGGAAGAGAGAGATTCTCCGCCGATTAAACGAATTAGTTCCATCAAAGCGAAATCTTTTATTCGCTGAAATGCTTAACAATTAACTTATACGCTTCGATTCATTCTCGCACACATCCCGCTTTATTGTTTGATTAATTCAGCACATTAAGGTTGAATCTCGTTGTGTTTACGCACATCTGCTAATTCTGTTTGATCATCTCGCTGTTCGTTCGGCTGATTAAATATTATGTATGTAGTCTGCAGCGTATAAAAAGCATTGGAACGGCAGATATTAAAGCGTCGTTAGGGAAAGTAGGTGAATAGAAATAAATCACGTAATTACAGTTCGAACAGAATCGACATTTACATCCGCCCCCAACTTCTTCTCTCTTGGTTGCCTCTCTCACTCAACAAAAGCCGGAAGAGGAAGAAGAAACACGAAAAATTGTCACTTGAACATCGACGGCAAATCTCTCGAAGAATGACAAACAATGTAGAAGTGATGATGGCAACTAACAGCAAGCGAAGAATTTTTCCTTTATAGAAAATGAGAACAGCAAGATGTTTCAAGCAATTACTCGCTTCACAAATTTATGCGTCAATATTATTGAAAGTGCAAATGAGAGATCAGAGATGGAAGTTTAAAAGGAAATGTTGATCCGCTGAAAGGAAAAATTATTTACAATTAAATAGAAATGAGGAAGGAAAAGTGAGAAAACTATTATCGGAAGGCTAAAAGGAAGAAAACTTTATTTACAGAAAGCTGTGGATTTTGCCTTTTCCTCAGAAGAGCTCAGAACAAAAGTTCAGCTAATATTGTTTGCTGGAACTGCCAGAAGCGATAACTTTTCATTGAATCAAACGGAGAGAAAAAGGGTTCGAGCGATATTTGATCAACTAATGTAACTTTCTTTCTCTTTCGCTCCGTCTTGAGTCGAAGTTCGAGACTCGAACTTTATTTCATTTGGAAACTTTTCTTCATCTCAACTCGAAAATAAAAAAGAAAACAAATCCGTCCATAAGGATTCCGAGCGCGTTTTAGGTTTTTGATGGGGAAAAAGAAATTTCGACTAATGTAACTCGTTTACCGAAAGTTTAGCAGCGCAATAAAGACGACTGATAATGTAATCGAGAGCAAGAAAAAGAGATGGAGTAGGGCAAAGGGTTGAACCATCAAAAGCACCAAGAGAACTCTTCAAATTGATGAGCTGTTGAAAGACTCTCGTTAATAAGTGTCTTTTGTTCCATGAAATGATCAAAAAAGTGTCGCACATGGTGAAGCTCCTCTGTGCTTACGACGAGCATAAATCATCTGTGAACTGTGCCGAGTCGTGAAGTGTAAAATTAGGGAGCGAGAGAAGAAGTTATCAGCCGTTGTGTTTTAATAAAGTGACGATCTGGGAGCCTCACTAAGTGATGAGAGATAAAAAGAAAACTAAATTACTGTGTGAGATATTTTTTTCTGCACGTTATCTGATGTTAAGCCAAGCAGAGAATATTTCCCCCGCAGGAGTTTCACTAACAAAGAACGCGCAAGGAGCAGAAAAACATTTCGTTAATGTTTGATGTACACATTATGATGATGATCTAGGTGATTCAAAAGCGAACATCCAATTTCATACACGGCACATTTGTTTTCTCTTGCGTTCTCCATCGTTGTCCTGACTGACAAAAGACATTCTCCAACACACAACTTGGATGAGAATGAGATGAGAAGGTAAACATCCTAAAACAGCTCGTCGTCGTCCTCGTCATGAGTTTCCTTCAAGCCGGTTTGTTTATGCATTGGCACTGTATCCTAAAACGAGCGGAGGCTTATTCTTTCCATCATTATGGATACAGTGAAGGAAAAAGTTTGTTCCATTCCACAAAAAAAAGCGACGACGAGAGTAGGAGAAAGTTGTTGGGAGAAAAGTTTGTGGGAGAAATATTTACATAAAATATTTTGGTTGGCCCCCCAAACTCAAACTTCTGCTTACTGCCTCACCCACAGACCTAAAGTCTTCTTAAAGAAAAAGAAAAAAATTCTTATTTATCACGAGAAATTGTGTATGGAAAAGCGTTCATCGCGTCTTCATTTGCCTTCATTGTCATGTCTCATGCGTTTCTTTTTTTTTGCTCTCTATCTTGAAGAAACTGAATGTGTCGAGCCAGGCTCGAGAGGATAAGAAAAGAAAATTTGAATATCCCATTATAGGAAGATGATGATGGGAAGGTTTACTTACGAGCATCTTTTGAAATATTCCCCATCATCTCTTTGTCCTTACTTTATCGAGAAACTGTTTCAAGCAACGTCATGTTTATCTGACCTGAGATGTTAGCAAGAAATCGTTGTACGCCGAACTGAGTTCCCTTTCGCTATCTAAACAATAAATTCCGGAGTTAAACTTGTGAGTTCTCTTCTTGGTTTCGCTTTGCCGTCAGCGAGTGTTCTAAGAAGATAGACTTATTCGTATGTGCAGAACATGGTAAGCAAGCAAACCGAATGCCGCTGGGAATGTAATAAAGAAAATTTAATGTGATGTCAAATGTTTCGCAAAAGAAGAAAGGAAATCATTTCCAAAGCAGAGAAATAAAAAATTCGTTTAAAAGCTGACAAAGAAATGAAGTCAACAACAATAATCACTGGGAAAATGCAGAAAGAGAGTTGCACGCTTAATTGTGTCGAAAAAACTTCCCAAGATAATTGCATTGCGCAAAGTTATGAATTATTCGTTGGTTCAAACTTTAAATTGATGATTAAACTTTAACTTTTCCTCGTTTCTTCAAAAATGTTTTAAATAAAGACAACGGAACATTCTTCGAATTGCGAAATTAATTAACGCAGAACTTTTGTCGAAACCATTGAAGCATCTCATCCGAAAACATTTTTTATTCAAACTCATCACGTAATTTATGAACGAACCTTAATGCATGCCCTGAAATATTTCACGTTTTTCATCTCGAAATGCTTTCTCTCTCTCTCTCTCTCATCTCCGCCAGTTTTATTGCCGCTTTTCACGTGACAACGAATAGATTTTTATCTCTTAACAGCTTCCATCTTCTCGAGCATCTAGTAACGACTCGTTTACTTTTTCTCGTTTCTCTTAAAGGACTCTTGAGACTGCAGCAAATATATCAAGGTTTAAGTCCTGGGAATGAAACATTTCAAGTGGAAATTGTGAAGCGAATAAACAATGCAAGCGAGGCAATTGAATTCCTGCAAAAGATTGAGCAATTGAATCGTTGGTCGAGGAAGTATGTGGTTCTTGATTGCCCAACTGACATGGCGAAAGAGATTGTTAAGTCTCACGTGAGAGACGTTTCCCTGGGAAAGCGAACATATCATTATCTCCTTAGTGGTTTGGTAAGTATATCAACTTTTCCCTTCTTCTGGTTATGAATTTAAAACACTGCGAAAACACATTCATGTCTGCAAGTCTTTACATTCTCATTCGAAAAGAAGAAATATTGCTCTCGCTACATAGAATTTAGCCGATTTGGTTTGCTCGAGTCGAGGAGCACAATAAAAAAAAGCTCATATCTTGACATACATGAAATTATAAATAAACTTTTCTCCTTGCTACCCCGACCCCCAAAGGAAAGGAGCTTGCGTTTTATGATTACATGACATTTCGCAGAAAATTTTCGCGAGCTCTGAGCGGCTCGACACACTGAATGAGACTGTTAAATTGAACGTAACAAAAATATTATTACACACCAATTTATTATTCTGTTTTGTGCTCGTATATCTCGAATTATTGTGCCATAATAAACCATTTAATGTTTGCGGATGTATTTTCTTCTTCGCTCAATTCTGCGCCGCTTCCCATTCTCCTCCCAAATCTTGCGAAGATTATGGATGAAAGATGGGAGAGTGAAATAATCGAATACGGAGCTATCAACATAACTGGATTTCGCATCCTTGATACGAGCAAACGTTACGTGAAGGAGTTTCTGGACGGTTGGCGTAAATTGGACTCGACCTCTTCGCCCGGCGCAGGGAAGGAACAAATTTCGGTAATCTTTAGTCATTTAGCTCGCCATTGAACTCCGACTCACGCTCATAATTTCTTTTTCTTCCCACACATGTGACAACAACAGGCGCAGGGTGCGTTGATGTATGACTCAGTGTTTGTTCTGGTCGAGGCATTTAATCGTATCATAAGAAAGAAACCGGATCAATTCAGAAGTTACACAATGCGAAGACAAAATGGAGCGAACAACAGCACGACAAAGTTTCTCGAGTGCAATACATCCAAGGGTTGGGTAACGCAATGGGAGCATGGCGAACGAATTGCCAAAAACTTGAGAAAAGTTGAGATCGAAGGACTCACTGGTGACATTCGTTTCAACGACGAAGGGAAACGGATCAATTATACATTGCACGTTGTTGAAATGACAGTGAACAGTGCAATGGTGAAAGTTGCTGAATGGTCAGACGTTCGAGGTATCGCACCTATCCTTGCCAAATATACTCGCATCAGAGACCACGAGATGATTGAAAAGAACAAAACTTACATCATCAGTACGATGATTGAAGAGCCGTATGTGATGCTGAAACAACACGACTTGAGCGGAAGAGTGTTGGACGGAAACGATAAATACGAAGGATATTGCAAGGACCTTGCTGATCTTATTGCCAAGCAGTTGGATATTAATTGTGAGTGAATGACACCCTCGAGATGTTTCTTGTCGAAGCCATAGAAGAGAATACAATTTGAGTCTTCCATGTCAATTGCAATTACTTTTCTGTGAGCTTCACAAACAACTCCAGGTTTGTGTGAATAATAGAAAATCTAATCTTCTCGAAAATTTCAGATGAAATGAGAATTGTTAAGGACGGCAAATATGGCTCGGAGAATCCAAATGTTGCGGGCGGATGGGATGGAATCATGGGCGAGTTGATTCGACGTGAATCAGACATTGCAATTGCATCAATGACGATAACATCAGAAAGAGAACGTGTTGTTGACTTCAGTAAACCATTTATGTCTCTCGGCATCTCCATTATGATCAAAAAACCTCCCAAGTCAAGGCCGAACTTCTTTAGCTTCCTCAATCCATTGTCGAAAGAGATTTGGGTAAGAGATTTATGTTTCGAGCATGATTTACGTCTCGCTGATGTAAAAGTTCTAATTAATTTATGTGTAAATGAGAAAGAAGAAAAACTTTATGGAAATTACATTAATGGATCGTTCGCAGTGCCTGTCAAAACTTTCTGCTCAAAGTTTTTCGTTAAATGAATGAACATTTCTGAGCGACACTCAATTCGAACTTTTTCATGTGCACATGATTTAATTTACGAAAGACGAAATCGTGTTAACATGGATTGCGATTGTTTGTGCATTCAATGACAACCGAAATCGTGTGAAAGTAAAACATTTGTGCAAGCTCCGTAATTCAAATTTCATGTGCAATGATTTCATTTACAACTCTCTTTCTCTCTTGCCTTTTCAGGTTTGTGTAATATTTAGCTTTCTGGGCGTGAGCATTGTGCTCTACATCGTGTCCAGATTTTCCCCGCACGAATGGCGTCCCATTAGTGCTCAAGCTCCGCCAAATAATAGCTTCACTATTCAAACGCAAACGATAACGACACATCAAACCACTTCGCTTAATGAATTTAGTTTGCTAAATTCGTTTTGGTTTGCAGTTGCTTCGCTCATGCAACAGACTTGTGACTTCTCACCGCGATCGCTGTCGGGGCGAATCGTTGGCTCTGTATGGTGGTTTTTCACATTGATATTGATTTCGTCGTACACGGCGAACTTAGCAGCTCTTCTTACTGTCGAACGAATGGTGACTCCCATCAATTCTCCCGAGGATCTTGCGGCACAAACGGAAGTTCAATACGGAACATTATATCACGGCTCGACATGGGACTTTTTCAGAGTAAGTCGAGAGAGTTTTCCTTCTTCATTTATTATTAAAGCATTTGATGGCAAATGTCGGTTTATCGGAGACGATGCGATGCCAAAAGTTTGTAAGAGAGAAGGAACTTTTCCTGAAGCAACATTATTTATGAATTTGGCCAAATGTAAAAGTTGATAAAATTCAATTATCATCAAATGCCAAAGGACACAAAATCACATTTGGCTCCGAGAAATGTTTCCCTTGAGAGTTACGATGCACTTGCTTCAATCAATTTAATCTCAAGTCTCTGCAATGTCTCTCACTCTCTTGAAAAGGAGACGAATTTCTAATTGAATTCCTCGATCTTTGTTGGAATCGATTCATCTTCCTATCGAAACCTTTTTTTTCTCTTTCAAAGAATTTCAATATTTTTTTTTGCAAAGGTCAAACGTTAAAGGAATTTAAATTTATTCATTTTTCTTCTTTCTCTCTTTTAACAGAAATCTCAAATATCTTTGTATAACAAAATGTGGGAATACATGAGCTCGAGAAAACATGTTTTCGTGCACACGTATGACGAGGGTATTCGTCGAGTTCGGACATCAAAAGGCAAATATGCCTTCCTCATCGAGTCACCAAAGAACGAATACATCAACGAGCGTGAACCATGCGACACTATGAAGGTTGGTCGTAATCTCGATGCGAAAGGGTTTGGTGTGGCGACTCCCCTGGGCTCTCCATTAAGGTAAGAAAATCTATCTCATTGATTATTAAGCCCAATTGAGTTCATGTGAGAGAAGAAGACGACGACAAAGCAAATTACAGTTTAAGATAATCTCTTCAAGTGAAAGACAAATAAAATCAGAAGGAGAATTGACTACAAATCCATTTCGATCTAGAAAAATACATCAGACGACTCGAACTTGTAATTGAAGCTCAAGCTGTATTATGTTTATTAAGTGGAGAAGGAGAATAGAAACTTTATCCGTTTAATGTTGTTCTTAGTATAAATCTCGATCGCTCTGTTCCGGGGAGAACTCCACACTCTCATGACCTGTCCAACGAAACAAACTAATAAGTATCATGTCCATCTGTCTGAAATCGAGAGTCTTAAAAGGATCACGATGAGAGCACGCAGAGTTTCTATTTGTTATGAGCTTTCAAGAGCTTGCGACATCCCAACAAACATATTTCTAATGATTTTATGATTGCACGTTCAACATTTTGATCGACTTCTGACACGCGCTGAGTCCATGAATTCTCTGGCAAGGATTGAGATTAGTTTATGCTGTTGTTAAGAGAGGACAGGCACGAGTGGATTTGGAATTGGAAGAATCAAGTGGATCGAGAATGATTTTGTTTTTTTGCGTTTCAATGCCAGAGACGACACATGGATTCAAGCGAAAGAAAGAAAGAACGAATCAAAGATATCAGCCCAATTTATTTTCCTCTCTGTTTTGTCTCGATTTCGACATTCGACGAGAGTGAAATATTTCCCTGTGCGGGGAAATGGCAGGCATCGGAGAAATAAATGTGCGAACATACAAGCGACACGTGAGTGGTAATAACTTACAAGCGAGTGTTAAGAAATGTTCTTTCGATCCAATCGGGAAATTCGAGACGGATCCGAAAATAAAGAAAAATGATTGCGAACAGCAATCTGTGAAGGTTTCCTTTTCAAATTGATTTCGAAAGTTGGAAAAATCTAATTTCAACTTTCAAGAAGAAAATTCGCTTAAGAAGTTTTGCCAAGGCTCGATCTAATCTTTTGTGATTCGAAAGGCTTTCAAATCTTGTGATGATGATGATGATGACGACAACTCAAGAGATCTTCCGTCTTATCAAGGAAGTCTTTATCTAAACTTTTATCAAATTTAAAAATAGAAAAAAATTTCTTCTTCAAATCATTTTTATTCACTTGAGATCAAAGCAGAGGACAATCATCGTTGAAGAAATAGTTTTTCGTTTGAAAAGTTTCCTTTCCAACCTTTTGATTGCAATGTTCGATGTTTCCTCACTTCGAATTAAATCAAAGTTCGTCCCTGAGCCATTCAACGTTCAATTTCTTCCGCTTCCTACTCAACAAGAATTAATTCTATTAGCTGAAAGATTTTTATACGAAACATAATTTGATTTTGAAGAATAGAATCTCTCGTTTCCAATCGAGAAAATGAATCATTCTATTAACAGCAGCGTAACTACCGTCGCTCTTTAAACACTGAAGAATGTGTTCTCCAGAGCGACATCAAGACTTGCAAAGGTGGAAAGCAAAATTAATAATGAGAATAATCTTCATGCTGCATATTACATCAAATACCCACCAACCAAGCTCCTCTGCTCTCAATTCGATTCCAAGTTGAAAACCCTATTATCTCGGTCTTGTTGCTTGGAGCCGTTTAAAGTTCAACGAACATCAGAGATTCAGGAAAAATTTCTACGTTGATGTATTTACACTGCGAGCATAAGAAAAATAAAAGCAAAACTCTTTGCCTTCGCAACAAAAAAAAAAGTCTCTCAGAAATAAAAATATGTAGATTTTCCAGTTTATATTCTCTCGGTCGCTTGTGTGCCATATCTTGTTGGCAAACAAAAGCAGTGAAGACGTAAGAAGATACTTTCACGAAAAAAAGGACTTTCAAGCATTATAAATAGAGTCTGTGTACCAGATATGACGATGATATGCTGCTGTTGTAGACCCATTAAGCGTCATCCTTTCGTTGCGTTTCTTCTGCTTTTGCTTTTATAAATCAGTGTGAGAAGAGAAAATAATGGAAATTAAATGCTTCCATTGTATGGCTGTTGCTTTATAAATTAAAATATTGCATAAGTAGACATCAGCAAGGGGGAGGAAGTCGCCGAGAGTTGCGGAAGAGTCTACTGCAACAGAGCAGTCCAATCTCAGGGAATTTCATTGCAATTTCATTTCCCGTCACAGCTTTTCAAGGGACTTTCCTTCGTGACAGAGCTAATCATGGAAATTTTAATTTTTGAGATGATTTGACTTCAATTAATGAAAAGCCCTTTAATAACTTTGACCCACAGCTGCTGAGATTCTATTTTTTTATCGTCCTTTGTCTAGCAACTCGTGCAGATCGCCTCATTTTAATGTCGCTTTCCTGTAGTCGATTATCATTACTCTTAAATACAGACGGATGGAAGCGTTTACTGATGCATCATTGAAACGACTCGTTTTGTCGTTTTCTTTTTTTATACACGAGAAAATAATAAATTTCACATTAAAATGATTGCATTGAATTGTCGCTCGAGTACTCGTCCTCCATTTTCCATTCGACTCGGTAATTGTACAATACAGATATCGATTGAGAGTTAATGAAGTTGAAACTCAAAAAATCTCGTGACAGTCGAACAAATTGTTGGTGGAAAATGCTAGTGCTGTCATCGAAGCACGACGACAAAGCTGAATGTAAAGTTATGTGCAAACACAGAATCAATCATCGATCAATCATCGAACAATGTTTTACATTTTTCGTTTTAATTTTAATATTTCAAAGCTTGAAATCTCAAGGCCCATGAGTAATCGATTGATGTTGACTTTTCAGGATGAAATGTGAATGGAATGAAAGCAAATATCGATTCATTGATTGAGAGTCTGAGAAAGGCTTGTACCATTTGATTCCCAAAGCTCTCAATTAATGAATCGATATTTTATTTTTTATTGAGACGAATCAAACATCCTGACGCTTTCAATTGCACAGCAAATTAAACTCATGTCGCTTCAAATAATTCGGATGTTAAGTTATATTCGAGCGAATAGTTTCGAGCAGTGATAACATTGAAATGTTGTGTCGAGTGTCATATTGTGAAGCATCGTAGATTTGCATCGACGCAATGTCATTCATAATGAAAGCTTCCATTTCCATTTTCAGTCTCTGCTCTCACTATCTTTCGCTTTTGGCTCTCGCTTCGTTGTAATTCATCATCATCTCGTGTAACATATGAGCTTTTTCTGCTTGTTCGCATTCACAGCACAGTTACCTCGACTCTTGCTGATGTAATTTTCTATTCAGTTAATTGTGAGTGACGATGGAAGAGTGTGTGTAATTAGATTAAATGTTTCATGTTCGCTTACTTGCTTGTTCGTTAGTTTTCAGAAGATAGTAAGAGAGAAAGAAGGAGAGAGTCTCGTAATCAAACCACAGGCTATTAATACTCCATGATTGTGCTGAAGGGATTTATTCTCTTCGACTTCTTTTTCTTCTTCCATCAAACGCTGATCTGCTTTGTCATTTGAGAAACGGTTTGTGTTTGCAAAGCTTGTTGCAAAAGCGAGAGAGGGGAAAAACTTTGTGCTAACACTTCGACCTTCAATTTGGCATCAGCACAACGGAGTGACTTCATCTCCAAGTGAAACGAGATCTCACATTGTCAAATCAGAGAAAACTTTCATCGGTCGAACAAAAAAAAATGTGACACAAACAATCGACCACAAAAACTGACACAATGTGAGATGGAGTCAAAAATAGAAGAAGAACTTTCCATTATCTCCTCAAGAAATTACTTTCGTGGATGTTCCCATCAGCTTAATCCACAAAAAGAACCGGAAAGGGGATGAGAGTGAGGAAGAAAAATGATAAACGGGGTGATGTTACTTCATAATCTTTATGACTTGACTCGAGAGGAGGCAGCTAACAGAACAATGAGAAGAAAAAGTTCTGGCAATTCAAAGCAAATCGCAAGGAAGGGAGGAAGTAAAGTTTGGTCGGAAATGTATAATTAAAGGAGAGACGAGTGTGCGTGATGTAAATTTGAAATCAAATTAAAATCGGAGCCTTTTTCCTCTTTTTCGGGGCCCGTCGTGTCGAACAAATTTGGGGGAAGGAAAGAAATGTGTGGGATCTCGTTTTCAATTCAAGCCGGACCTTGCATCTGGAATCCAACAAATGTTTTGTTCTTTAAAAAGCTTTTCGGGTAAAGGGGAGAGGAAAAAAAGAATAAAAGCGGCGAACAATCAACATCAAAAAAGGGAAACGAAAACTTATTAATATGCGAAGAAAGGGATGACAAAGGCAAGGTCGATCATGGCATAATTAATTTTGTCAGTCACACAATCCTGACTCTCTGCCGTCTTTTTCATTCAACATCGTTCATCATTCGCAGTCGAGATGTGATGAATTAAGTATTTCCACGTTACACTCTTGTCATCGGAGCTTAATTTCAAAGGCAGCAGCAGTTTTAAATCATAATACCTTAGTTGATTGAGACACTTCCCCATGCGAAATTTAAGGATGTTACTGGGAGCAGAGCGCTTTAAAACAGCAGCAAACTATAAGCTCTACTAAGTCCCTTTCAACATCCATGGCTCAAATGAACTCTCTGATGGCAAATAAACAGCGAAAAGTTTGTCAAGCGAAGCGTGAAATTCTCTGCTTTTGAGTCGTTTCTCTTTGCTTCAAGCTACTTCCAACTATGGAAATATTGAATTATACACTCGTCGTCGTGATGAGCATAAATTTACATGAAACTGACTACACTTTAATAAAAATTTATTCAATTACGAGTGAGAACATTCCTCATACTCGACGATCGTACGATAATAAACTATTTTGTCTTGCGAGACGTGAAAATGCTGCGAAAAGCGAAATAACTCGGAAGTGAAACATATTTCTACTTTTATGACGTCACAAAATTCGCTGAGTCGCGAAATACTTGGAATGGCTTTAATATTTTTGTAATCAAATAAACTTGAAGTACGAGAGTTGCCTGTGAATGACCTGAATTTCATGTTCTGTCATGAAAGAGCTTTCATCTCATTTCCTTTTTAGTTTTTTTTTAATAAAAGTTGTGCGATGGACTTAAAAAATTCATTAAATCCTCTATCAAAGGAGATTGAGTGAAACAACATTTTAACATCGAGAATCTTCCTTAAATTTCATCGCGCGTGCTTTGGCCAGTTACTTTCCTCTCGTTGCCGTAATTTATGATCATCCTCCGAAGCAATTTAGAGCACTACGTTCTGAGCAAGTGGAAGCAATGAAAAAAGTTGCAAAATTATCCCAACGGGTCTAATTGATGTAATTCTCTCTCAGTTGCCGACTTATTTCTTTGCTTTGCTCTGCCAATCGGCGTGTGTACGCATCAGCATTAAGAGTAAGTGGGATCTGAGGGAAGAATCTTGACTTCCAATGAACTTTCCGTGACTCATTTGTTATTAATTGTTGATGATGGTTAACCACGAAATATTCGCATGTATCAAAGTCTCTAATGCTTTGTGGAAGTCATAAGTAGCGTGGGTGGAGCTCGAGGGAAAATATTTTTTATGTCCAACCTCATTATTACAATTGCGAGAGAGAATTTTTCGTCTGAGTCGAAGTGGTCGATAACATTCAATCAACGCTGTTCATTCTGATTTTAATGAATTCCATTATATGAGCTCTCTTGCTTTTCCGTTTTTATAACTTGACTCCGTTTGTTGTTGTTGTTGTTATGTTGCTCGTCTCGTTGCTAGCGGAGCAAAGCAGAATTCCAGACAATTATTTTGAGTTTAACCCACATTGCTTTCTTCTTTCTCACATCATTGTACATTGTTAGCTTTCCGAGGAAAAAGCAAAGGCCAGTCATGAAACATGGAAATATGTTCCCAAATATTTTGACAAGCGATCTGACATTTTCCGGAAGAAGAAAAAGTTTTTCTTTCTTTTTTCCTCATCTTGATAACTTCGATCACTCGAAGGAGAAACTTTGTTTGTTTGTTAACTAATTCCATCATAAAATGATAATTTAAAGCTCATCATTAAAACATTATCGTAAAGATCTCAATTCGATATCTTTGATATTCAAATGCAAATCAAGATCAAATTAAATTGTTTGAGATACGAGAAAGGAAACGATATGAGGAAAATATTTAAGAATCGAAAACTCGGAGGAGGGTCAAAATCAGATTGCAGACCTTTTGATTGCTTTTGTCAATTCGTATATTTGGCCATCTTACATTCGACAGATATTTCAGTAATTTCGGATCCTTTCTCCGTCGAAAGAATTCTTTAAAGTTCTTTTTTCAAGAAGATGGAGCACGAATAATAAATTTATCACAAAACTGTGTGAAGTGATTCAATAATTTTAGTTCAAACAAAATCGACATGAAACTTTCCAATAAATTCTCGCTCCACAAAACTCTCGAAATCTCATTTATCGTGGAAACGCTCGCTGCACATAAAGACACGCTTTAATCACAAAATAATTCCCATCACGTCTTTTTCTAATGCTTCAAGCCTTTCTAGCTTCCTCAGCCATTGGAGAAGTTGTGCTAGTGACATGTCGGTCTGACCGCAAGAGACAGGCACAAATTTAAATTGAAACAAAATTAAATTTTCTCGGGCATTTTCCATTAAACGCGAAAGGGATCGAGAAATTTCATCTCGTCCAAAACAAAACTCTTGTGATAACTTTGTTTGAAGTCCTAGGTTAACCAATTGTTGTACCCCAATCACTTCAAATTAAAACGAGAATCGTAAAGCTGAACTTTCAAGTTTTAAAACTAAAGTGCGATCTACTTTTTCCTTTTTGTTTATCTCTTGAACGTAACAAGTGTTTTGACTGAAAATTTCATTATTATCTTACTATTTAATGAGAATTCGCCTCGAGTGAATGCCTTCATACGCCTCGGGGAATTCTTTAGGCTGCGAAACCCCGAAACCTAATTACTGCTCCGAGAATTGCTCGAAAACTTTTGCTCCTCGAAGAATATCGATTTTCAAATCAAGCGAGAACATTTAAGTCAAACTTTATGATGGCTGAGTTGCTATTCATCTTCGTTGTTGTTCTTTGAAACTCATAACATTGTTCAAACATACGTATTAAACTACAAAGCTTAGGCACAAACAGACGAGGAATTTATAAAAATATGTATTTAATAAATTTGTTTCAGCTTGGACGAGATTGCCGCCAAGAAAAAAAATCTTTTTCTTCATGTAAAACTTTCATTGACAAACAAATTGAGACATTTCTTAAGTTATAATTATAATAAAACTTCTGAAAGTTTTGCCTCGTCTTCCTCGTCTTCGCATAGCAAATTAGATTAAATGAAATAATTTTAAATTAAAGGAATGAAATTGCCTTGTGTGTTTATTTGTTTTCATGTTTGAAACCAAAATATTAACATAAGGAATTTAATTCTTGTGAGATTGAGTTTAGAGTTGAGCGTAAGATAGAAACAATAAGCTCATGATAGGCTGTTGTCGTATCGCTTAGCATAGAATGAAAATTACACAACAATTCAAGTTTTATGTCGCGAAATAATCAGCCGAGAATTTATTTTATTCTCTTTTACTTTCATTTGTCAAAGATGCTCGAGTCAGCGTAATTAAGCAAAAACTTTTCTCTCTTTATTGCTTTCAGGGATTCCATAAATTTAGCAGTTCTACACTTGAAAGAGACGGGAGAGCTCGCCAAACTGCAGCACAAATGGTGGTATGAAAAGACAGACTGCAAGAGCGATAAAGATAATCCGTTGGTGACGAGGAACGAATTGTCGTTGACAAATTTGGCGGGCGTGTTTTACATTCTAATCGGGGGACTACTCGTAGCGCTCGCCATTTCTCTCGTGGAATTCTGCTTTAAAAGCCAAAAATCACCGACGACAACATCACTCACTTCTAACACGATGCAAATGACAGACACAATGAAACCGAAGAGTCGACTTCCGATTACAAGTGGACGAGATTATGATAATGGACAGGTAAACGACTTTAAAATTCCTTGCACTATGCAGACTCGTCATTTAATTTAATCTCCAATTCCATGTCCATCTCGAATGTCATTTTGAATGACACGCAGTATTATCCTCAAAGTCCATCAATGGAGCATCCCGAAGCTCACCACATCAACGCACATCAGCAAACCTGATGTCACAATGCGTAGGAGTCAAAGCAAAACTATTTCATCAACTCCTACGCATTGAAAACTTTTGAGAATACGCTCAATAATCAACAGTTGATTCATCTACATCAGCAAACGAATAGTAGCAATTTCAATAACCCGAAGCCCCCCAATTGATAATCAGAGAAGCGAGTCAGGTTCAATGTGAGAACGTAAAGTTTCTTCAATTACGATTAATCTCAAGCTCAATAAACCTTTGACTTTAAATAAAGAAAAACCTTTTGGAGATTACTTACATAAACTGAAGCGTATGTGACTTAAGTTTAGAAAGATAAAAAATGAAAACAAGAACGTTTTACATAACACTCTAAGACTAACTATTGATGATTAAAGAAAATTAGCTTAAATATTAAGAAATCATTGTTTTTTGTTGAATGTTACAATCTCGACGAAAGAAAAAACTTTTGTTTTTGTATAAAAAAAATGTGTAAAAAGAAAATTTTTGCGAGGAATATCATTGAATGGATTTTCGAGAAAGGAAAATAAACTGAGTTGAAACGTTCAACATTCAAATGTAGATAAACTTAAAGAATTTGTAAATAAAAATCAGAAATAAATTGAAAAGGATTTAGGTGTAAACATTCCAAATAAAACGATTTTCATCTTGAGCTTCGAATTTTCAGGCCCCTTCAAGGTATCGTCAGGATTATGAGTAATCCGCAGCGTCGGGAAGAGTCTAAGTAAATACGATTCGTTAAAGGATTAGAGCTGGAAACCGCAAAAGCAAAGGCAAAGTGCTACAGAATTATTTTCGCAATGACGAGCATTAGACGGTAGGTAACTTAACTGTTGAAAGGGCTTGAAGAGAACTAATTAATTATTCAGGCTTTAAATTACAGCTGGCGTGTTAATAACCAAACACGGTAATGATAAATTTATTTCAGAAGAGATTAGAAACTTTCCTTAGACGTTGATTTATTTTCAGAGAACTTTCAGCAGAAATCGTTTCAGTTCCAATTATCGCAATTAAATCGCAGATCAGACGCCTCTCTCTCTCTCTCTCTTCAAATAACAGAAATAATTTCTGAATCATCACTCTTCAGACATTCAACCTACTGAGAGTTATCTGCTCATTAACAAAACTTTTCGAAGGAAATTTGTTAAATTCAATTCGTTGATATTTTAAGAAACGAAAACCTTTTCTGAATATTGAAGGAAACTTTGATCAGCAAAAACATTTTCAGATTTAATTCATTTATTGATTAAGAAGAAAAATTCTCAAAGTGATAACAAATATTTTAAAAGAAAATTAAAGCGAATTCAATGAGCGCCATCTTTAAAAACGAAAAGCTCGAGGAAGCTTTTCTTTGAGGAAGAAAAAGCTTTTCACTTTGATCTCAAAGTTTATATGAATTGATCCTCTTTCCTTTAAATTGATTGATAATAATTGTTTTAAAATATTATAATTGCCTCTTAAAATATGAATTTCAACTTTCATTTTTCTTTAATACTTGCTAATTAAAATTGATTGGAGCATTAGAATACAAAAGTTTCTACGTTTCTTCATAAATTTGGCTTCTTTACCAGTTTGTTGACAAAAATACCTTAACGCAAGTCTCAGCGTTGCCGAAGAAATTGACGACTGTAGGTGGAAAAAAATGGCAACAAAAACCATCGAAATTCTGTGGTAATTTTATTCTTGGATCAATCAAGTTATTTGAAATTTTAAACAAATTTCTTTCAGATTCTGATGACAACAATGTGGTCTAACTTTAGTTTTATGAAACAAAGTTAGGCTTTGACTTAGTGTTAACAAAATCATAAGCCCGAAAATATTTTACTATTTATTTATTGAGTCACGAAAGCTCAAAGTTTCCCAAAGAACTTTTGCTAAGTTTGTTTCGATTCGGAAATCTAGCCTTTTCGGACTTCAAACAGTTGCTATCCTTTGCCGCGATGAAACGTTTGAAAAAATTTCTCTCGAAGGACAAAGAAATTAGTTTTGATTCATTTCTTCGAATTCCACTTTATCTTTTCAAAATAATTTGGATTGGCATGGAATTGCCGTCGAAAGAGAAACGAAACTTGAAAGAGAAAATTCTCAGTGTCTTCAAAAAGTTAAACCTTTTCTTCATGTTCACTAATATTTCCTTATTGATCGTTTCCCTGTGTGTTAATGCCGCTATCAATTTGGGAGACTTTCAAAGATCTCTGAAATGTGTTTGGCATGCTCTAACAGTTTTGATCGTAATCGTGAAATATTCGATAACAATTTGGAACAAAGAAATGATTTTTTGTGCCTTGAGAGAGTTGAAAGAAATGTTCGAGGCAAGAAGAAGTGAAGAAGCAGATTCAAAGATGATTGCTAATCTAAAAGCATTTGAGAAATATTGTTTGTATTATGGAATTCCAATGACTTTTGGTCTGCTTGTTTTTCTTCTGACTGGAATTGCCTTCTTCAAATTCGGAAGAATGGAACTTTTCCTCGACGTGTACTTGCCTTTTAATTTCCATCGAGAAGAGGTCTTTGTCTACGTGATACTTTGGATCGATTACACAGTAATCATGATGGCTCTCGGACTTCCAGCAGTCGATATTTTGTTCTTTGGGTTGATGACAACTTTAATCATGGAATTCGAAGACCTAAAAGAATGTTTCGCTGATTCAAAGATTCTTGAAGCTGACGGAAATAAAAAAATTAAAAACTTAATAATCCGTCACGTGAATCTCATGAAGGTTTGTGAAAAAGTCCAAGATATTTACGCTCTAGACTTTCTGGTGAACTTTGCGATAGTTTCGATGATTTTGTGTTTGTCGATTTACAACATAACTTCACTTCAAGCGATCACTTATGAAGACATCGCTTTTTGCATCTTCTTCGACGCATTCATCATAGCGAAAATTCTGCTTCTTTGCGGCTTTGGACAGAAACTCATTGACGTGAGTCTAGCAGTTGCTGATGGAGTTTACGATTGTGATTGGGAAGGCATCAAAAACGTACTTGTGAATTTGACTCTCACTATCGTAGATGAGAAACGTGACACATGAGCTCATGATGCTCGCGCCCGAATTTCTCTGAAACATTTGCATCTTGTAGCTTGATGAAGAGATCAAGATTTCAAGCAGTTCTAGCAGATAATGATGAAAACTCGGAGCCTTAGGATTTGCCACAATTTCTCTTGAAACATTTGCATCTGTGAGCTTAAGATTTCAAGAGTTCAAGAAATTAATGATTTTTATTTCAGATAATGATGAAAGCTTGGTCTTACTTTTCCTTGTTGAACAACATTTCAAAGTAAGAAAGTTGGAAGAAAATTTCTTGAGAATCAACATTAATAATTTAAGAAAACTTGTTTTCATTTAGTCATTTGTTTCAATGTTAAAATTGGGTTCACTAAATAAAAAATTCAATGTCAGACACGGACTAGAACTTTTAATGAACTTTGTTCAATGACCTTCTTCTTGAATAATGAAACCAAATCTGTTCATGAATTGAACTTGAAATAAAATAAAACTTTTCCTTCAAATAAAACTTTTTCAAGTTCTTCCAAGATTATAAAAAGATTTCAGTTCATCAATAAAAGCTCAGGAAGATGGTTGGAGTTTTCAGATTTAAATTGTTTAATTTGTTGGAGGAAGAAATTAAATTCGAATCATTCCTGGAGTTGCCTTTAATGATGATGAGAACAGCATCTTTTGACTTCTATCCAAAAAGAGATGATTGGAGGCAAAAGCTCACGAAAGCTTTGAGATTATTCTACTTCAGGTTGAGCATCGTTGGCTTTGTTCTTACTGCAATATCATTGATTGTTGAAGCTTTTGAAGAAATCCGAGACTTCGAAGTATTCTCGAGGTGCATTCAGGATTCGATGTCGGCGCTCCTCATCGCTCTTCTCTATTCAGATTTGAACTTTAGGAAAAACGAGATAAAGGAACTCTTATCTGAACTCAAATTGATTTTTATTCGACGAGTGAATGAGAAGGGAAACCACAAAATGAAATCTCATCTCGACGACTATCATCGATTCGCAAAAGTTTTTACGATTTCGTTCGCTACTGCTGTTGTCATTACTGGTTATCAAGTAATAATCTTCTGTTGGTCTGGTCAAATGTGGCTCACAGTGAATTATTGGTTTCCATTCGACGAGTACAAAAAAGAAAATTACCCGATAGCTCTCACGTGGAATGTTTGGATGGCCTGGAATGCAATTGCGCTGCTTTTGAGTTATGACTTATTCATTTATTCAATTATTTCTGTAATTTCGATGGAGTTTGATTTTATTAGCGCTGAGTTTACGAGACTGAAGGAACTTGCAATGGTCGAAAGAGTGAAGAGAATTGAAAAGTTAATCGAGCGTCACACCGACTTGATCAACTTGGAAAAGATATTTCAATCAATCTTTGGACTCGAATTCTTCTTCAATTTCGCCATCATCTCAGCCATCATCAGTTTATCGATCTATCGATTGTCAATCACTGACGAAGGTTGGATCCATTTCACTTTCGATGTGGCCTACGGATCGATCTTCTTCGGGAGAACTTTTCTGCTTTGCGTTTTCGGACAAAAACTTCATGACTCAAATGTTTCGATGGCATTGGGTGCTTACGAGTCCTGCTGGGAAGACGATGATATGAACTTGACGCTAAGACATCATTTGATGCTTGTAATTCAACAAGCACAGAACTCACGAAAACTTTCTGCTCTTGGATTTTACGACATCTCATTGCAGACTTTTAAAATGGTAACTTATGAATTTTAAAGAAATTTTTGTTTACAAAACTGTTTGTCTTTAAAGATTTTGACAACGACTTGGTCTTACTTCAGTATCTTAAACACCGCTTCGGCGAATAAATAAATAAATCAATCAGATTAGATTACGTTATGGGAAACAATTTGATGAAAAACATAAATAATTTGAGAAAACTTATTTTTATTTTGTCATTTGTAGAAACATGTTAAATTTGTATTCACGAAATAAAACTTCAATGTCAGAAACGAAGAAGAATCTTCAATTAATTTTGTGATATCGAAACGACGAGTTTTTTTTATATAACACAAGTTGGCAGCGAGCCTCTCATATGAATAATTTTAAATCTTCTTGAATTATGAAATTAAACCTCTTCATTCAATGAACAAGAAATAAAATAAAACTTTTCTTTCCTAACAAAAGTACTAAGTAAAAAGATTTCAGTTCATCGACAAAAGCCTATGAAGATGGTTGGAGTTTTCAGATTTAAATTGTTCAATTTGTTGGAGGAAGAAATTAAATTCGAATCATTCCTGGAGTTGCCCTTAACAATGATGAGAACAGCATCTTTTGACTTCTATCCATCCCAAGATGATTGGAGGCAAAAGATTACGAAAGCTTTGAGATTATTCTATTTCAGGTTGAGCATCGTCGGAATTATTCTCACTGCAATTTCATTGTTCGTGCAAGCTTCTCTTGAAATTGGCGACTTCAAAGTATTCTCAAAATGCATTCAGGATTCGATGTCGGGTCTCCTCATCGCTCTTCTCTACTTAGATCTGAATTATCGTAAAAAGGAAATCAAGGAATTCTTATCTGGACTCAAATTGATTTTCAATCGACGAGTAAATGAGCAGGAAAATCACAAAATGAAATCTCATCTCGACGACTATCATCGATTCGCAAAAGTCTTCACGACTTCATTCGCCACTGTGCTCATAATTTCTGGTTATCAAATGGTAATCTTCGGTTGGTCTGGTCAAATGTTTCTCACAGTAAATTATTGGTTCCCATTCGATGCGTACACGAAAGAAAATTTTCCGATTGCTCTTGCGTGGAATGTTTTTGTGACTTGGAGCTCCGTTCCACTTCTTATGAGTTATGATTTATTCATTTACTCGATGATTTCTGTGATTTCGATGGAATTTGATTTCTTGAGGGCTGAGTTTGGGAATCTGAAGGAACTTGCAATTGTCGATCGAGCAAAAAGAGTTGAAAAGTTAATCGAGCGTCACATCGACTTGATCAACTTGGAAAAGAAATTTCAAAGAATTTTCGGACTAGAATTCTTTTTCAACGTCGCCATCATTTCTGTCATCATAAGTTTATCGATCTATCGATTGTCAATCGCCGACGAAGGTTGGATTTACTTCACTTTCGATGTTGCCTACGGTTTGATCTTCATCGGGAGAACTTTTCTGCTTTGCGTTTTCGGACAAAAGCTTCACGACTCAAATTTTTCTATTGCATTAGGTGCTTACGAGTCTTGCTGGGAAGACGATGATATGAACTTGAAGCTAAGAAATCATTTGATGCTTGTAATTCAACAAGCACAGAACTCACGAAAACTTTCTGCTCTTGGCTTCTACGACATCTCATTGCAGACTTTCAAAATGGTAACAAAAAAACTTTTTATTCTAATCAACTTAAAAACTATTTGTCTTTAAAGATCTTGACAACGACTTGGTCTTACTTCAATATCTTGAGCACCGCTTCAGCGAAGAAATAAATAAATCAATCTGATCAAATGAGGAAAAAGTAATAAAACAAATTATTCCAGAGAAATGAAACACTTTCGGGGAATTTTCTTTCCCCAAAAGTTTAAAACAATTAAAATCATCGAAGCGACCAGCAAATTACTTTTGTTGGAAGTTTAAGTTTACGACAACCTCAACGCAACAAGTTAATTGAACGCTTTGATTTTTCTTTTTCGTTACGCGATTCTCATGTCTAATTAGCATTAGAACTGTGTCGAACGAAAGTTAAGTCCAATGAGCTGTCGATTGGAGTAATGAACAACTTCGTGAATATTTCAATTGCTCATTATCGTCATTTGCTATTCTGAGTGTGACGTGAAGTGCTATTAGGCCAGTCGCGTCAGGTTTCTTCATTTTCACTTTCTCGATCAGCTTTTAATTGCTTTTCGTTTGTGCACTGAGTCGGTCGTGTTGTTAGCCGGCTCCCGAAAAATAAAATAAAGAAGTTCAAGTGGAACGAAATGTTGAAGTTATTGATTGTTCTGCTCATCGCTGTGATTGGATCGTCTCGAGGGTATTTTGAAATCGATTGCAGAATAATTGAGTGCTAAAGTGATTTGTTTTTTGATTAAAGCTATTTGTCGGAGTCTCAGTGGTTCTGCAGGGAAAATATTGATTGCCTTCCATGGAAGAATTCGTTAAACAACAAAGTTGACAATGTTTATGAGAATCAAAACATCTGCCGACTTTTGTGTGGAAAGTTTGGTGGCTTGTGGCCACAACCGACGGGAGTTTGTTCTTTAGGGAAATCAACAGTCGATGTGAACATCGATTTGATTCGGTAATTAAATACAATGCGGCAATTTAAACTTTTCTGACCTTTTCTTTCGCTGCTGTAGCTTTGAATATCCCGAATACGCTCAAGACACGCGCGACTATCTTCAACAAGCGACGTTTTTGTTTCTTAAAAATTTGAATGAAGAATGCGGCGGTGAATGTAATTCTCCGAACGAAATGGAAATGTTTGTTAGCATTCAGCTAGATGATCAGAGTTTAAAGCTTTCCTCTGAAACCGACGAGTCTTATCAACTAAATATCTCGTCGGCTAACGAAAATCGTGTCATGGCTTCGATTTCAGCAGCGACTGCTTTTGGCGCTCGACATGCTTTAGAGACATTGAGCCAATTAATGGTCACAAGAGTTGATAACATGAAGAGAAATAGCCTTGCCATCATTTCCAGCGCGATCGTAGGAGATAAGCCGGCTTATCAACATCGAGGGCTTTTACTCGATACTGCTCGTCACTTCATTCCAATCGCAATAATCTTAAGAATTCTGGACGGAATGTCAGCAAACAAACTCAACGTTTTCCATTGGCACATCACAGACTCTCAAAGTTTTCCAATGTTTTCGAAACGACTTCCTCAAATGACTCTCCACGGAGCTTTCTCAGAAGCAAAAGTTTATCGAAAGATTGATATCGAGTCAGTTATCAAATACGCAAAGTATCGAGGAATTCGAGTGATTCTTGAACTTGACGCACCGGCTCACGCGGGTCACGGATATGAATGGGGACCTGTCACTGGTCTTGGGAATCTTGCTGTGTGCGTTGATAGTCAACCATGGCGAAAGTCATGCATTCAACCGAATTGTGGACAACTCAATCCAGCGAATCCAAATGTTTATACTGTGCTGAAAGATATTTATCAAGACATCCGAGATTATAAAGAAATTGATGAACTTCTTCATCTTGGAGGTGACGAGGTCTTCATGGGCTGTTGGAATTCTACAACAGAAATCACCGATTACATGAAAAGTCAAAATTACGATCGAACCGCTCGAGGATTCCTTCAACTTTGGGCTGAGTTTCAAGAGAAAGCTTTGAACGTTTGGGATGAAATTACTGGCTATCGAAATGATTCAATTGTTCTTTGGTCTTCAGAGCTCACTTTACCTTCACACATTGAAGAATTCCTTCCCAAAGAACGTTACATTGTTCAAACTTGGCTTCCAGACACAGCTGACGTTCCAAAAGAACTCATTAGCAAAGGCTATCGAGTTATAATGTCAACGAAGAACGCTTGGTATTTCGATCACGGATTTTGGGGCGTCACGAAGTATTACAACTGGAAAACAGTTTACAACAATCGACTCCCGAAAGACCCACTCGTGCTTGGAGGTGAAGCTTGCATGTGGAGTGAATATTGCGATGAGCACTCGATTGAAGTGAAGATTTGGCCGAGATTGAATGCAGTGGCTGAGAGATTGTGGAGTGATCCGAACAATGACATCAAAACTGTTGAATCAAGATTTAACAGACAACGAGAACGACTCATCGCAAAAGGAATTCCAGTTGACTCTGTTGTTCCTGAGTATTGCAGTTTATTCGAAGGAGAATGTCGATAAAAAAATAAAAATTCTTCATCATTTTAATTTTATTTCGCTATCTATATTTGTGATCTTATGTAAAGTTTGACATAAGAATTTGGTAAAAGTTCTTTGTGTAACACAATTGAATTAATTAAAAAAAAAGTCTTTGCAATAGAAGTCAATAAACTTTTTAAACAATGAAGTGTCGTCTTCTTTTCTTATTTACTCTTTTGGCTTTCAGCTGCGTTCCAGTAAGTCTTTGGTAGTTGGCTGTTGGTGAACGGCCAGACTAATGATAGAAGCCAACTCTCACCGAAAATCAGCTTTAAATTCTCTTTAAGTCCCATGTCGTAGGCTCCTTTGTTCTTCTCGTGAGTCAATGCCTAAAAAATATTTAAAAATTAAAGAAAAGTTTCAACATTTTTTAATGAGTTTACATTTTTGACGATGAGCTGTCCGTGGAAAATTAATAGCACTCCAGATATGGCCGATCCAATAATGATGAGCATGTAATAGAGCAAATTAACTTCACTCGATGATCCAAAGAAAGCCATGAACATTGGCAGCGCGAGCTTAACTGCCGTCATCCAAACAGCGTAAACACTTTTGTTGATAACCCAGATGTAGTAAGAGTTGTAGACGAAGGCATAAGTGGTTCCAATAAAGAAGTAAATAAGGAACAGCAAGAAGTGTCGATGATTTCTAAGGCCGACACAGTTTGCAGCGAACATGCAATGATGGTCACGTTTTAAGATACAAACGCCACAAGTATCACAATGCCAGGAACGTGGTGGAACAACAAGCTCGCACTTATCGCATAAGCTCCAATCTTTAGCTGTCGGATCAGTCTTGAATCGAGATATCGTCATCAGTTGATCAGAAGTGAATACTGATGAGTCGATTAGCATTATCGAGAGAAGATTCCCGATAATGTTGAACACGAGGAATGTGGCACAGATAACATTAAAATAAAACAGCCAGGAATCTCCGTGAATCGTGGCAAAAATTGTCTAAAAAATTAATTTTTCAATTATCTTTGATTTTCATAATTTTCTTGATAAAACTTACTTGGATTTCATAGACGAATATAATTGGAATTATTAAGAACAGGAACAAAGAGCAGGCGATGTCCTGCTTTGACTTTGGTATGATCGACTTTCGGATTTTCATTTTTTCACTCTTTGGTTTTCCTTTATTCAGATATCTGTGAATAATAAATGAAAACACGACTTTGTTTTCCTATTTTCTTTTTTCCGAGTAGCGAACGTCCCCGCGTTCGCTGTTGAAAAGTTCGTTAAACGAGGAAAATTCGTGAAAATGTAAATATCTAATTTTATTCCAGTAAAACAATTCAATCTTTCTTTACAGTTCAAATTCTTGAATGAAGTCAAGTTTTAAGTTTTTCATGCGATTCTCAATATTATTCGTCGCTTCCTTCTTCTTGACACCTTTTTCTCGCATCGCTTTCTCTTCCTTTTCGATCGCTCGTCGTCGCACGATCTTGTTGTCTTCAGAAGTGATTTCGTTCTCATCATCGCTGATCTCCATAGTTTCGATGTTTTCTTCAATTTCTTTGTGCTGAGGCTTTGTAGATTTATTTGCTGCCAACATCGATCCAATGAAATCCTTACTCAACAATCGAATTGGTGGCATCGCATGTGACGACAAATTTATTATCTAAACAAGAGAAGAAGAAAGAAAGAGTTAGTTAAGTCAAATGCACGATTGTGTGTTGATGACATTTGAATCAGCAGTTTGCATTATGTGCAATGTTTCAATGCCAAACAAGAAAGCGTTTCAATCGGAAATCTCGCTGCTCTGGAAAATTGTGCAACGTCCCCTTCCACCTTGACTCTAATCTGTCAATTACCGAAGTAGAAACTGCTTCAATTTGTTATTTGCCTAATCTCCAATCTCATCTCAACTAATTCAATCAAAAGCGAAAGTGCAACCGCAAACATCCTCTCATTGTCAATGCCCTTCTGCCCATTAATCATCAGAGAATGGAAATAGTTTGACACGATGACAATTGAAGAGGAAAAACGTTTTGAACTCTAGGAACTTTTCAGTGAATCTACGTGATCTGGAAATTGTCCTATTTTTTATCAGACTCAGACAAAACGTAAAGGAAATGAATGAAAAATAAGATTTCGCCGAAAGGAAGATTTTTGTTATTGACAAGAATTGTTGAAAACATTTCTCAGAATGTCTCGCTAAATATAAAATTTGTAGCTTAATTTTATCTTCTTGATAAGAGCTCCAAGCCCATTTTCAACACATTTACAACCGAAATTCGATAACAAACAATAAAAGTTTTACTTAAAGAAGCCGAAACAGAAGGGAATCGTAAATGTGATGGCAACGATGAATGTATTCGAAGGTCTCGAAGCCATACTCACTGGAAAATACATGGAACAAAGAAGAAACCAAAAAATTTTGGTAGTAAACACGATCGTGTATGTGTATACGCGATCAAACTCATTGATGTTAGGTTAGTTTCAAGATTTTTTCTGATCTTAGTATTGAGTTGAACGCGAGTTTTAGTTTTATTTAAAGTTGTTTCGCTTTTTAATTGTTGATTAAGCCTTTCTCAGGTTTAAAAAACATTTAATTCAGGCAACGAATCTTTCTAGTCAGCAACAAGTGAAGATTAGCATCGCTCAACCCTTTTTAAAAGCTCTTAAACTTAAAATAGAAGTTTCGTAATATCGAATCTACTCGATAATGAATAGAACTCTCCTCATGTTTCGTAAGCTGAGCAAATTTTCGGCGATACCAGCGAGAACTTTGAAGACAACAGATAAACATCCAAGCCAGTAAGTACTTGAAGCATATGCGAAGAATCAACAATCAAAATCTTTTCTTTTAAGACAGTTTCCAGAAGATTCAAAGATAATTTCTCGTTTTCGAGTGAATTGGTCTTTGATGAAATTCACGCCCGAATTCCTAGAGCAAGCAAAGTTTAATGAATCTATCAAATCGCCAGCATTTGAGATTGTTGCCGGCAGAATCAAAACGAAATGGTGGATTCGCTTTTGTCCGAATGGAGACTACACAGAAAAAATGTTTTCGATTTATTTGATGAAGCAAGAGGAATCATCGCAAAACTATGACATCAACTGTCGCTTTAGTTTGATGAATGGCGACCAAGAGCTTCACTTTTACGAGATGAGAACATTGAGAGCAGCGGAAATTGAAGTGAACTCAGGTCGAGGCGTGGGAGAGTTCATGACTCACGACGATTTTTTCCTGCGGTTGGATGAGTTTGTGAAAGGATCTGAGCTTCGCATACGAACTGATGTTAAGATCACTGCGCCAATCACCGAAGGCGAAGTTTTTTTTAACCAGTGGTTGTCGAAGTAAAATTGTGTACAAAGATGAATGGCGGGAATAAAATTCTCAGTAAAATCAAACATTTTTGTATTATTGCTATGTTACGCTTAGCATTGCCTGAAGCTTCGACTCACGCAGAGAGAAACCTACGATGATAAGAAATGAGCATCAGCTAAGATAGAGAAAAATTCTATAAAGTCTCAAGTCGCTTCAGATTTCTTCTCATTCGTTTTCAAGACGTCTTGATAACGAGTTGAAAAACAGTTTCTTGTGAAGCGCGGCAGTGAGTTGAAGTCGGTAGAATGAAGCTTTTAGGACTTGCCATTATAGTTCTTCTCGCCATTGTGAGCTTTAATACGGTTCAAGCTTGGCCTGTTTCAAACCCCGAAATGCTACAAGTGAGTTAGATGAGTTTGATTAATCTGCACAGGAGACAGATCAAGTCTAAGGTTGTTAATATTTTCATAACTTCGAAAGTTCATTGAAAATAAAATAGAATCCTATCAACGCGTCTAAAAATAAATTGAAAATTTGTGAGCAAGGCGCTGACGAGAGCTGACGAGAACGGATCAAAACAAATTTAAATTTGACTCTCACAAAGAGTCGTGATGTAACCATCAATCATCCGATTGTAAGACAGGCGGCATTTGATTCAATTTAACAACTAAAACGCTCTGGACTTGTCTGACCTCCGAAAAAAGATTCCATAGCAAATTATAATCGCGAGCTTATCTTGACAGGCTTTGAACTTGCAGAAGATTCCGCAATTCCATTGCTTACGCTACTTCAAGCACGATGTCCATCTCTTGAGACGATGCCGAAACATTCGTTTACTTAGAAGACCCGTTGACCAGCCTCAAGAGGAAAACTAAGCCAGTCGAACTGCAGAGAGCTATCAGAGACTTAAAACGGTATAACCAGAAAATAATTTCCCCATTTTCGATGTTATTTTATGTCAAATCTCCGCTGCGAGATCCGTTTGATAAGTGAAAAATAAAATGTTTGTGACAACACTCACGTCTTTAATTGCTCCAGCTCCGCTGACTGTGATCCGTTTGGTCATTCCATTGGAGTCCTTCGCTGTCTCATCGTTCATTTTCTTGGCAATCATTGCAGCGAAAGGTGTGTTTGTTGTGAAACCGTTTGATAATTCCATGAACGGCGCGGCATTTCCAAAATCTTCTTCGCCCGGTAACTTCAAGCAACAAATTTCTTGATTTTTCTTCAAGAACAGAAGCTGTGACATTGCTTGCCAGTTCAAAGCTGCAGATTGAGCTCGAGGATTTTCTCTTGGTACCCAAATAGCTCCGTAGATGTCCGGCACATTTTTCTGATGATGAATTGTCAGCGCGGGATTTGGTTGGAAGACGAAGAGCTCGTTGTACTTAGTGAAGACAGCGATGAGGTTTGTCAGAGGATCCAAAGTGATAAACTTCGTGTGAAGCTTGAATGAGCCTTGAAGTTTGAGTGTAAGAAGATTCCAGATCAAAACACGATCAGGCGTTGTCACAACGACGAGATGCGAACATTCTTCTGTGCAAAATACGACGTTTGTAGCTTTAGTCAGATTTTTAACGGGAAGGAACTTTTCTGATTCCAACTCCTTCGTTTTCAACTTCTCCAGCTGCTTCTCGTCAATCTTATGCGTCAACAACTTTCTTATCGTCACTAACTTCCGATTTCTTTTCGATGTCAAGCTGTTCCACATCCTAAAACGCCATTGAAGCTTGTACTTCTCTTGACTCTTTGTTTGATCGAGTTTGGAGAAAAGACTTTTGAACAAATCGTGATTTTCAAGGCTTGTACGTGTAATGAAGTCTGTGAGCTCCTTCTCGACGCGATTACTGATTTTGTAGTAAATGTTTAGCTTGTGAAGGATTTCGATTTTTTGATTGAAGCTAAGATCAGGAATGGAGATGACTTTCTTGAAGATTTCTTCTTTTTCAGCTTTGCTTAGTTCCTTTGGTTTCGAAACCTTTGAAGTCTTCTGAATGAAATATCTTTCTTTCATCTTTTGTGTAACATTTTTAACAAGTGATTCACCTCCTGTTCCTTCAATGGCAGCTTTCATCAAATCGAGTATTTTTCTTCGTTGCTCGATTGTGTTGGCGGTAACGTCTTTAACTTTCTTCGTTGTTTTCGCAGGCAAAGTTAAAATTACTCTGTTGGTTGAACCATCAAGAGCTGGCGGCGCACTCAAAGCACATTTAAGCTGGAAACGAAGCGTGTCCCAGACGCACAGGATATTACCAAACCCGGCTCCAATAAGCGATGAATCTTGCGAGAAACCAAAGTGTGTGACTGGAAGATTCTTGTAAGTCAACTCTTCGATGCAAAGCCAAATCGATTTTGCGCTTTTTACATTTTCTGTTTTCTCGAGCGACCAGATTTTAATGCGATTATCAAGTCCAGCAGTTGCACAAATAATATCTTTCTTATTCTTCTGACTCGAGAACTGAACAGCGATAATTTCCTTAGCATGAGCTTGTTCAATTTGTGTGTGAAGCGAATATGTTTGTCGATCGTCGAGGAACTTCCAGAATTTGAGTCGCGAGTCAGGTGAATGTACTTTATCATTCCAGCTTTCGACAGTTGCCATCCAATCCATTGAGAAAGCAACGCGAGTAACTTGCGTACTGAAAATGTTTTGTGATTTCTCTCTTGGCATCACATTCCTCATTGATATGTCGACATTGAATAACAACTTCATTGTGCGTGTTGAGAAGAACTGCAAATGTCCGATTCGTCCGTTTGTTACGATGTGTGAATTGCGAGGATTCATTTGAAGTCCAGCAGGAAACATCTCTAAGTGACCCATATCGTATTTGGCAGTTCTTGTGAAATCCTGAATTGATTTTAATTGGTCGAGGTTTGAGTTGATGATTTGAATAGCATTGTCGTCTGTCGATATTGTTAACTTGTCGTTGTTGGGGTCAACACTGATTTCAGTAATATCTCCAGGTAAACGAGGCAAGAATCCTTTCGTTATCGATTTATCCTTGATCTGCCATTTCACTAACACGCACTCGACGCCTCCAGAATATAGAATCGTTCCTGATTGTGAGAACTCAAGGCTCAAAACGATTTGATGATGCCAATGAAGCTCCGCCTTGATAGCGCTCTTATCGAAGATGTTACGCCAAAGAAGAATTTTTCCTTTGATGTCTCCTGTCGCAACCATTTCTTCTTCGGGATGACAAACGACAACGTTGATTGGATTACCACTGGTGTGGGTGACGAAGTTGCTGGACGATTTGTCAACAATATAAATCGATTGTCTTTGAACAACAACGAAAAAGTTGGATCCAGAATGACCATCAGCCAGACGAACTTTAACTTCTTTCTTTTCATTATTGATGAACGGAAGTTGATAGTTGCGGATAATCTTTCCTTTTGTTAGTTCCACCAAAGAAAGTTGAAAATGATTGTCTTCATCTTTAAAGCAAACGATGCCGTGAGGTTCTCCGTCAATTGAAGAAGCGACGAAACGGTTGACAGTGAACGAAGGAGCGAGTTTAAGTTTCTAAAATGAAAGAAAAATAATTCCAAATTCACAACAAGGAACGACTTGAAACTTACCAACTTTGTGGAGATCACATATGAGTCCAACTTCCAGCTGAGTACTGTTCCATTCGTTGTGCAAGCGATGAGCGTTTTCTTATTCTCTGGATTGACGAAGAGACCGACAATTGGGCCATCCTTGTTGTCTTCAAGATCTCTTATGCATTCTCCAGTCTCAACGCTGAAGAGACGAACTTTATCGTTCCACACAACATAAATAATTCTGTGGAGAAGATTGTTCAGGTTAGGTCGACGCAACATGGTAAACAAAGTGAGACATGATTCTCGCTTCTTGATTCTCGGCACTATGAATGCAATTAACTGAATTATGACACTTACTCTCCTTTGGGATCAAAGACAGGCTTGTGATCAACTATACTTCCACCACAAACACATTTTATCGGAAAGTCATAAATTGAATCAACTTTTCCGCTGTTTACAACACTTTCTTTGCGTTCCTTCATTTTATTTTGATTGTTGTACGTGCTGTTCACGTCTAGGCACATTTTTTGAATCAGAACCGTGTTAAATAACTAGCATTTACTTGTTTTGACGAAATAATTTCTTTTCGAAGAAATTGTCGACTTCAGAACCGTACAATTTATAAAATTGAGGGTCGGAAAGAAAAATGAAACCAGTCAACAGCTTTCCGACACAGCAAGAAATTATTTTCGAGAAGCATGCTACTGAGTAATGTGTCGATTTACATTTAATAATGATTTTAAATTTCTCTTAATTGATGCTTTTTACAAGTTTGGAAGCGATAAGCGGTAAGCTACGAGTAAAACATTTGAGTAAAACGTTTCAATCGGGATTAACAGAAGACTAATTTATTCACTTTGAAAAGACCGTCCAAGAAGTTCGCGATTGATTTTGGTGAAGACGGACCTTCAGGGAACGCTAGAACAGCAGCTTCATTTCTTCCGCAACAACATCTTACCCATTTTGAATGGGAATGGAAGTCTGCTGAACAAGAAAGTGTTCTGTTTCCTGGACCAGCACCCGTTCCACACATCGTTCGACTGGATCAGGATGATGGGAAACGCTGGATTGATTCCACTCTTCCCAAGTTCTGAGGAACACAAGGACATCAATCCGGTCGATCCCATCGTCGAAAGTAAGTTAAAAAGATTTTCAAAAATATTTTTTTTATTAAATTTTTTTTCTTTTCGGGCATTCAACTGAAGATGAAGCATAAAATTGCACGGCTTCAAACAGTTGATATGCCCGAAATCCTGAATGAGTTTTTAGGCATTTTACGAGAAGAAACATCAGTCGAGAAGGTCACAGAGTCATTTGACATAACAAATCATATTATGCCTACTGACCAGTTCGACTGATGTTTCTCCTTGTAAAATGCCTTTTTTAGTTTTTAAGTTTTTAGTTTTAAGTAATTCTTTAGTTTTTAAGCTTTTAGTTTTTAGTTTTAAGTAATTTGCATTTTTTTTAGTTTTAAGTAATTTTCTAGTTTTAAGTATTTTGTATTTTTTAGTTTTTAATTAGTAAAATTAGTTAGTTTTCATTTGTTCCTTTTTCTGTTCTTGCTCAGTGACAAAGAAAAAGTCGAGAAATTCGCGAAGGTCTTTATCAAGTTAGGATTAAAAATAAAAAAATGTTTCTAAAAAAATGTTTCAACCAATTCTTGAAAGGAACTTTTGTTCTGACTGCTGACACACATGACTGCTGACTTTTTCCAATGCACATCCTGCAAAAATACATTTTGGTAAGAATTAATTCATAAAAGTATAATTGGCTTTGTGATTGAATTAAAGAAATACTGAGTAGCAACTACTCAAGAAAATAAATTCTATGTTTTAATCTTGAATCATTTGCGAAGAACGAGTCATCAAATAATGTTTTAGTCAATAACTTTCACTAGCGAAGCGAATCGCGATGAAAATCCCTGTTAACTTCCCGATCGTTCCTGCTTCAAATCTTATCATTTAACTCTTTTAACTGAACTTTCATTAGCTTTTTTAAAAAAAAAACAAAACGAACTGACATGAAATATTTTTCAGATCTTTAGAAATGCCACAGGAAAGGGATTTTCCATAATCAGTTTCAGTTTGTTTTATTTTTCAACTCAGGTAGAAATCAGGTAAAAAAATAAATATTTTGTCCGAATTCTGACAAAGTTCAATGAACTGAGTTCACTTTCAACTTTGGTAAAGGCTTCGAATTCTCTCTCTTAGCATACTAAGCTAACACAGTTCAATGAACTGTTTCAAATGGTCAAAATTATCTTGAGGTTTCCAAAATTTCTACCTGATTTACGGAAAATTCCCAGCCTACAACAGAAAACAAAGTAGAATAAAAAATTTACATTTTAAGAAAAATTGATTTTATTTCAAATGAATAAAAAGAAAATTAATTCTTTTACATTAAGAAAGATTTCAAAAACTTATTTAAAACTAAAAAAACTAGACATATCTAGATTTGGATAACATGTGGAGCTATATGTGGATAATGTTCTTTGAACCACGGTGATCTCGAGAAATCATAATATTCTTTTTGGACTTGTAATCGCTGCTTTTCAACCGAAGTATGAATCTTGGTCCCATCTATAAATTCCATAGTAACGCTTTTAACGTTCGGCAATGAATCAAAAACAAAGTCTTGGCTTGTAAACCCAACCGCTCTTCCAAGTGTTAGTTCAGTGATTGAGGTAGAAACTACATTAACGACATCGTCATGGAATCTTTTTTTAAAAAAAAACATTCTTAGACTTTTCATCTTTGGCATTTTCACTATGACGTCGAAGCAATCTTTATATACTTTGGTTGCATCCAAATTTTCGAGATGATCGCTTTGTGATTTAAGGAAGTTAGGAAAATCGGTAAAGATTGGATAGCATCTTTTATCATCGATCGTCAAACTCTTGAGCTTAAATTTTAATTGTCTCCAATCTTCGAATATTTTGTTGATGTTTAATGAGACAATCTTCAGAATAATTAATTTCTCAAAGTTAATCAACATTTTTGTTACAATTCCTGCGTTAACGATTTGTGCACCATCTTCGAACTCAAACTTTTCGATAGCAACCGAAGTTGACAAAATTGTAGCAAACATTTCGCCCATTGGATTAAAGTCGGAAAATTGCATTTTCAATTCTTTTAGCTTTGGAAACTTTAATGATTGAAAAGATTGTAAGTTTGAGGATGATTCGACAGGACGATCACTTTTGTAAACGAGAGAGAGACTTTCTACGGACGATTCGATTGATGAGAGTAAATTCCAGATGTGGCGCCTTTTTCTAAAAAGAGTTTCATTGATTGAAACTAATTTCCAGTCGTGAGCCTTTTCAGAAATGAAATCAAATTCCAAATCGGTTATAAAGCCATCGTTGAACGCTTTTTCTGAATTGATGTCTTGTCTTCGGATTTCAATGTTCTGATACAGTCTCGAGCTGTGCTTTAATAAATCAGAATCATCTGGATGCATCTCACGATCAAAAACAACTATAAATTTCTGCATGAGAACTTTCGACGAAGCGATGAAGTTGTACCAACTAGGACTGACTTCTGAAGAGTCTTTTCCGCTTAAGTGATGAAAGATCATCTCAGGGAAGAAAAGTTCCAGGCCCCGCTCAAAAAAGTTCCAGGCCCCGCTCAATCGGAAGAATCGTCTCCGATTAAATATTTTCATTTAAGTGCTAAAATACCATCATCTACTGCTGAAACTACAATCAATTCACGCGCGGGTGCGCGTTGCATCGAAGCAACATGGAGTTCGCTGATAACTCGCGCCCATAAACATCAAAAAATTGAAAATATAATTTTCACAAGTAACCTCAAAAATGCAACACGAGTTGCCGCCAAAAAATCAAGAATAGTCTTCGTAGCGGACTCAAGTCACTTCGCAAACGCAAGGCCAACAACATCAAGCCATGAGAGGGAGAGAAAGAAAGCCACCTCATCTGGAAACGCAAAAATAAACTTCGCCGCGAACTCAAGATACTTCGCAAACGAAAGTTTAGAAATTTCAAGAAATAGGATCGCTATAGTAATCAAGAGCGCCAGCATCGGATCCTACACAATCAATTAGTCATAAGTATCATTTTTGTACAGTTAAAAAAGGTGAATGTTAATCTGTACAGCCGAATTTCAATAACACATACATGTTTCTTTAGACGGAGACAAATTGCTAAAAAACACATGTAATTATAAGCTTTCTTGGTATTATCTTATAAGTCGAGTAGAGTAAGTTAGGTTTAAGTTTCTTTTTTTTTCTGAATGAAAGGGTTTTCACGTTTTCCCTATCAAATCAACTCAATATATCATTTGAAAAAGCACCTCAGACGCTTAAAAAATTAAAAAAAAAACAACTCAGAATTAAATTCATTGATGCCGCTTAAGGCTAGTATGAGATAAACATACACTACTACCATACAAACATGGTATTTGAATTCATGAAATAAAATTGACTCGCGCTTCGCGCGAGAAAAATCAAATCATCTCAGGAATATCGAGAAAACGTGAGAAATATTCCAAAGGATCCATGTTAGTTACCTCAGATGATTTGTTATTAGGTTCTTCATTCAAAACTTCTGATGCTTCTGCTTTTGTTTCATCCTTTGGCTTGCTTTCAACGATTGGAACGTCGATGAAAATTTTTCTCTTCAATGACATTTTTTTAGAGGCGATTGGTGATAGGCTTTCTTCACAATTTTTATTTTTTATATTTATCTAATAAAGAAAATAGAATTTAAATAAAAAAAAAACTCCAGAAGGAAAAATAATGCGAGCGAGTTGTTCTTACCTTTTCGAATGTTGAGAACAAAATGAGAATCAATCAAGTGGCAGTAGCAGTTCATACCAAACTTACTGTAGGGTTTTTCATCCGTCGAACTGATTATGTTTATGTTTTTTTAGGTTTATGGTTACAGGTGGTTGGGCTTCACTATGTTTACTGGTCCGAGGTGGACCCTGATCTGGACAGCTATAAAATTCATGCACTCGATTCAACATGCAGATCACTTCTTATGAACAAGCCACAGCGGAAATGTGCATCCATTTTCAAGAAAACTTATTTCAAAACTAAAAACCGACTTTTTATATAGGGATTTCGATGAGCTAGCAAAAAATCCTCTAAAGTTTTTTTTAGTATTATTATTCTCTATCAACTGGCGAGAAAATGAATTAGCTAGCTCATTGCGTACGCGAGGTCTCTCAATCACGGACCACGGACAAAGCTATCACAATAGGGTGTTCCATCCTTCGAATGAAAAACCCTGAAAATGCGGCGAGCTTATTAGAATCACCGGATCAGAGAAGATTGAAAGAGAAAACATGCTTTTTTAAATATTTCATTTCTTAAACGTTTCAGTCTCAAACTTTACTGAGGAACAATTAGATCGCTTTGAGATGTATCGCCGAACAGAATTTTCCAAAGCTCATTTTTTTCTTTGAAATTATTGAAATATCTTCTTTATTCCTTCTTCTATTTTTTTTTGAAAAACTGTTTACCTCTTTTAAATAAAATTCGATTCAAAGGAATAACAAAATATTTCTCTAGACTTCATAAAAATTGACACAAATCAAATTATGTTAAAAGATTAAACTGCTTTGATAGATAATGTATAGGAAATGAATCTGAAATGTTGAACAACATGCGTCAAGTCAGCATAGCTAAGGTTGAGGAGATGCTCAAACCCTTAAATTTAAAAATTATGAGATTTACTTTATTGAAAATTATTGTAATTTATTGATCTTATAAAAATTATTGAACTTATTCTGATAATAATTTTCACTTGCATGCAAGTAGAATGTCTGATAATAATAATTTATGGAAACATTTGATTAAAATAATAATTCAGTGTAATATTTATTGTAAGACAATAATTCAGTGCCGGTCGGGGGAATTACGTTCCCCTTTCTGTCAATTCCTTCCAATACATTGGCTGTAATTTTCTCAAACTTCCTATTCATTGATTTCAACATTTTAAATATTTTTTCATTGACAATTAAGAGGTCAAGATGTGTTACATTCGGCATTGAATCTAATAAAAATTTAACTACTACAGCTTTTTTATAAATATCGATATCTAGTTGAGTAATTGAGGTTGACATATTAATTGGAACTTCGTTCTGGGAAACAATTTGTAAAACCTTGAAGGCGATTTTCTTCAGATTTGGCATTTTCAAGATCATGTCGAAGGTTTCTCTGTCTACTTCCGCTGCTTGGATCGACAAGTATTCGAGAAAAACGCTTTGCGACTTCAAGAAGTTCCGAGGCATACCGCTGTAAATTCCTATTGTCAAACTCTTGAGCTTGAAATGAAACTTTTTCAAAGATTCATCATCGAATATCTGATCTGTGATTGTTGAAAAAATTGTGAGATTTGTTAGTTTGTCGAAATTTTGAAGCATTTTTGATAAAATATCTTTGTCAACTGTACCACAATGGTCTTGTAAATGAAGTTCTTCGACTGCTACAGAGTTTGATAAAAAGCTGACCAAATGTTCGCCAAAGCTGCCTCCTTGTAAAAATTTTATTTGAAATTTTTTCAGCTTCGGAAACTTTAAAGCTTCAAAAGATTCAATATCTGAAGTTTGATCTTCCAGTAAACGGAAGCCATCATCCTTGACAAAAATTCCTTCAACTGATGATTCGATTGATGAGAGTAATTTCCACAAATCGATTTTTTTTCTAAAATAAACATTTTTGAGTGAAACATTTTTCCATTCGTGAGCTTTACTGTAAAAAACATCAAGTTCTGATGTGGTCACGTAGTCGCCGACTTCTCTCCGATTTTCATCTCTTATTCTCCCAAGGTTTCGTTGAACTTCAATGTTCTGATGCAGTCTCGAGCTGTTCTTTAGCAAATTGTAGTCTTCAGAACGGTTCACACGTTTATTATAAGAAACAACTTTGATTCCCATAGGAATTACGTATGGAATTGAATAGTTTCTTGGAAAGCAGGCCAAATCTTCACCTTTTACTTCAAAATCACGATCAAAAACAATTTTAACCTTCTGCATGAGAACTTTCGACGAAGCGATGAAGTTGTACCAACTTGGACTGACTTCTGAAGCTGCTAATAATTCTTTTCCGCTCAAATGCTCTAAGATCATCTCAGGAATGCCGAGAAAACGTAAGAAATATTCCAAGGGATCCATGTTAGTTACCTCAGATAATTTGGTGATTTTCTTGTCAAGCTTTTCATTCAAAACTTCTGATGCTTCTCCTTTTGTTTCATCCTCTGCCTTGCTTTCAACGATTGGAACGTCGATGGAAATTTTTCTCTTCAATGACATTTTCTTAGTGGTGATCGATGATGGGCTTCTAAAAAAAATAGAATTTAGAAATGAAAAATAATTCAGTAGGAAAAATAATGCGAGCGAGTTGTTGTTACCTTTTCGAATGTTGAGAACAAAATGAGACAAGGTGTGAAAAAGTTTTCATTTTATTTATTCTTTTCACTTGAATTCTTATTAGAAAGCAAATCGAAGATTCGAGAAATGTGGCGAGCATATGAGAATCACCGGACAAGAGAGATATTGAAAGGCTTTTTCTAATTTTCTTGAACTAACAGAATAAATAAATGTTTTGATTTCTTAAGCGCTCTAGTCTCCAAATTTCACTGAAGAACAATTAGATCGTCGAGCAGCATTACCGCAAAATTTACAGCAAACCTCCTGTAAAACGTTGAAATATTTTTTGTTACCAACAAAAACTTTAAGAAAAACTTTTCTGGCTTTACTTAGATTTCAAAAATTCTATTATGTTGCAGCACAACAAAATATTTTTCTCGTGAGTGCTACGAGCATAACGAAGAGGCCACAAGCAAACCATTCATTTCGCTCGTGGAAATGAAAAGCTTCATGAATGAAAAATGAATTCTCGGTGGACCAACAATTTACACAAAACCGGAGGAATATGATATCCAGTCATTCAACCAGCCCGTTAGTAAATTTCATTTGAGCTCAACCCTGAATTTCAAATTTCCGTTAAAATCTTCATGAGAGCTTTCACGAAAAGCTTTAAAGCTCTTTTTGGTATTTACTTTCACAAGTCAGTTTGAATACAAACAAGTCTTAGCAATATAAAATCAACAATCTTTTTAATTATCTTATAACACAGGAGATGTCGAAGAGAGAAACAAAAACTCTTTCTGCGTGAATGTTGTGAGAAGTACGAATGTAAAAAAACTATGTTGCTTAGAAGAAGCGAAGCTATCTCGAAAAACAGGATTCTAGAGATCATAGCGAAGCGAGAGAGAAAAAAATCTGCGTCAGTATTAAGATACAAGTTGCTTAAAGAAGTCGGGAAGAGAAATGTTTCAGTGAGCTTCGGATTTTTATTTAAAAATATTTAGTGAAATTGTTTTGGCTCCAAAATGGAATTAAAAGAAAGTGCGAGCAAATCCCCAAAGCCTGCGACAGATGGGCCAGCTTTAAGAAACAAAACAGATTCCACAGAAGATATTCTTGATGCTGATGATTTAATCGCTCGACAACCACCAACAACTTACATTGAGACCTTGATGCATTTAGTTAAAGCTTACGCTGGCTCTGGAGTGTTTGGAATGGCTGATGCAATCAAAAACAGTGGAATGCTTGTCGGAGGTGCCGCAACAATTCTGATCGCTGTCATTTACATTCACATGCAGCACATTTTGGCGAATGCTTCGGAGTTTCAAATGATAAACAACAATTTATCGAAAAGACCTGGCTTCGCGGACACTTTAGAAATGTGTGTCATCGGCAGTAAAAGCGAAAAGCTTCGACGGTCAGCGCCCTTTCTAAAGAGATGCTGCAATATAATGATTTGTATGACACAACTCGGAGTTTGTTGTGTTTATTTTGTGTTTGTTAGTTCGAATGTCAAGAATGTGTTAGACTTTCACGGATACGTCATTGATATTCACATTTTAATGCTTTATCTCTTCGTTCCGATTTGGTTGACTTCACTCGTTGGAATCCTCAAGTACATGGGTAATTATCATTAAAATAAAACTACCGACATTGTAACAGTTTTTGTTTATTTCCAGCAATCTTCTCCAGTATCGCCAACGTTTGTATGATCGCCGGTATCGTCATGACTGTCATTTTCGCCTCAAACGATTTGCCTCCGATTTCCGAGAGAAACTATTTCGCTGGTTTCGATAAAATTCCTTTGTTTTTCGGAACTGCGATGTTTGCGTTCGATGGAATCGCTTTCGTTTTGCCATTGAAGAATTCAATGAAGAGTCCGCAGCAGTTCGGGAAATCCGCTGGAGTTTTAAATGTTGGAATGGTTCTCGTGACGATTTGTTACGTAGTTATAGGCGAGATTGGTTACTGGCAATACGGTGAAGAGACTGAGGGATCATTGACCGTCAACTTGCCAACTCAATACGTGTGAGTCAAGTGTGAGTTGAATAATTTGGGCTTGAACTAAACATTCGGTTTCATTTTTCAGACTTTTACAAATAGTCAAGGTTGTCGTTTGCATTGGAGTTTTGCTTGGTTACACTCTTCAACTCTTCGTTCCTGTTCAAGTCATGTTTGCTGCCGTCGCACGAAGATGGAATTTCGCCAAAACAAATCCAGTTTGGGCTGAACAAATATTCCGATCGGCATTGGTCGTTGGAACACTAATTGTTGCTGAGATTGTTCCGAACTTGAGTCTCCTGCTGAGTTTAGTTGGAGCTGTTTGTTGTTCGATTCTCGGGTTCGTCTTCCCTGTTCTCATTGAAATGTTAACTCTTCACTCAAAAGAATTCGGGAACGTTCGAATCACCTTCACTTGGATTAAGAATGTCATCATCATCCTCATCGCGTCGATTGGATTCATCTTCGGAACTTATTTTAATTTAAAAGAAATTGTTCAACAGTTTTGAATAAAAGTTTCATTTCAGAGCTTTAACCGTTGAGCTTTAAGCATTCACTGAAAAAAGCAAATTTTTCATGTCAACTGATTCTCCGAAGCTCATCAAACATTCATGAAGTGAAATTCAACACTTGCTCCGATATCCTCGTGATTTTTATCAAGTCGAGTATAAAAAGGACGAATTTCCATTGTCCACTCACAGTTAGTGGAGAAGTCGACATGGGAATATTTCACGAGTACATGCTGCAAAGCTCCCTGCACGGAGCCAAGTATGTCGTTGATAGTGACAAGTATTCGCGATACGAACGTGTTTTCTGGCTCATTTGCATAATTCTCTCTTGGGTCGGCTCAGTGTTTCTTATCAAAGCATCTCTCGACGCCTTCAACAACAACGCAATTAGCTTCGTTGTTGAGAGTTCATATCGTGATTGGGAAACAGAGTTCCCCGCGGTCTTTATCTGCGAGAATAAAAACATGGATCGAGTACAAGAGGCGGCTGATAAAATCTTCGGGGAAGATCATGACTTCACACTCGAAGAGATTTTAAGTGAAATTGTTTATTTCCGAGGTGAATCTTATCACACAGTTCACGAGTGCACCGGTGACGACAATGTCAATGAAAAGTGCCTGCTCGGAAACTATTCGTACTATGCGAACTTCGTCAGAAGCTCATGCGACTCTTCATTGTCGGAATGTTCATTCAACGGAAAGAGCTTTGACTGCTGCACATATTTCATTCCAATTGAAACCGAGATTGGTCGTTGCTTCGCTCTCAACTCCGGACAAAGCAAGAAACCACCAAACTACGTTCCGTTGAACTTAAAATCGAATCGATTCACTGGACCGGGTAGCTTGAAAATTCGTGTTCACACTGAGAGCTTCATGTACACGATTGGTTATTACGAAGTTCCGAATCTTGTCACACCAAAGACGGATATTCTCCAGATCGACCAGTTTATTCATTACAAGTAATTGATGTAAATTACTTTGCTGTTAATTAAATTTAAATCTTCCGCAGACGACAACTGACAATTCGAAACGTGGAAAACGATCCAGAAGCTCGCGATGTCAGCGTTCAACAGAGAAATTGTCGTTTTCCGGAAGAGAATTATGTTGAAGTCCACAAGTATTACAGCTTCTCAGCATGCTCAGTGCAGTGTCGCAAAGACGAGCAGATGAAACTGTGTAATTGCAACTCGTAAGTCTTTATGCCGATTTAATATTTCTCATAAATTTAATGAATCGACTCTTTTAACGCCTCAGTCATGTGATGCCGAATACAAAGGTAAAAGTGATTTAAATTGTTGATAATTTATGTTTGAGAGAAATGATTGATAGGTTGAAATGCACTGTGAAATCAATGGACTTGTCTGTCTCAACGAGCACTACGAAGATCTGTCGATCGTTATCGCGCCGTGGAGTAAGGCGAGAAAACGTAAAGGAATCGTTTGCGATTGCATGCCAAGCTGCAGTGAGGTTGATATTCTTGTCGTTCACGAGACGAGAGACAACATTTACGACCCAAACATCGATCCTTACTCAATCATTGAGGTTTCGCTGGCCAATCTCCCAACCGAACGTTACAAACGTAACGTTGTGAGAGGAAAATTGGATCTCGTTGGTGAGAAGCATAATTTTGTTTGCTTAATTTAATTTGAATCAACATTTTAATGATCCACAGTCTCAATTGGCGGTTCGACTGGGCTTTTCGTTGGCGCCTCTCTCCTTTCCTTTGTCGAAATCATCTATTACTTCACCATTCGTGCTGGCCTTTTCAATTGCGTCAATGTCTTTAAGAAATCTACCAAACTCTCTGATGTGTTTTCAAAGCTGCATCGCTTTTAAGAAATGTTAAAATATCGTCCACGATTGAGCTGTTTTGTTCACATCACTTGCCAAGCTTCGCTTGTCGACAACGATTACTCTTTCATTAAAGTCCCATCAATCACTATCGGAAGTTGAAGTTGAGTTGAGGTGGACACGAGTAGTAGGAGGTGTTTACTTTAAATTAGACCGACTCACCCAGTTTCCCTTGATCTATGAGCGTCGAGTTATTTTAAATAATCCAAAATTTGCCTTCACATAAATTTTAATGTTATTAACCATCAAAGCAATGAATTTCTTCTTCTTCAACTGGTTTTACTTTTTATTTCATCGAGACCCGAGAGGTTTATTATTTTTCTTCTTCTACCTTTAAACTCTCGCGAAGAGTCAGACCAGCAGTGAGTGAGTAAGCTAGCGAGCGACTTCAACCAGCGAGTTGTTTCGCATTATTATCAGTTTAGTTTAAGTCGAGACCTCAGTGGATGTAAAGCGTGCAAAAGAGAATAGAAAGAAACGTTCGTTTGTTGTTTGTTTTAAATTCAAAGACACTGGCGCTCAAATTAATTGCATTGCATAATAAAATTATTTTGTGTACACGCACGACAAAGCAAAAGTTTTCGTGTGTGATTTATAAGTTCCAAAGGAAGCAAAAGTCTTTTCTTCTGGGACTTGAATGAACTTTGTGAAATCAAATTGTGAATTTAATTCGAGAGAGAGTTCGTGTACGAAGCTTTAAAGTTCAATTGAAATGTAAGTTTGTTGCGTGAGAAAATAAAAAGTTTGACAAGAAGTTTATTTCGATGATTCTTAAAGTTTAAATCTTTTTTAATGAAAGTTAATTTCAAACACGGAAACATCATTTATCAAATTTTGAGCAATAAGCTTAAGTCGCTTAAGACAAGTGCGGTTCGTTTGAAGATTTAAAATCTCATTGAAGTTTATTTGTGTTCATTGATGATCGGCAAACAAACAATTCATTGAGTCGGAAGCCTCTGAACAAAGCTCAAAAAGGCAAAAAGCAATCAACGAGCATTGAAGAAGTTTAATAAATTCACTCGTCAATGCACTGAGGATGAACTTGACGCGTTTCTTAATCGGCAACCATTTAAAAGGGAAGAGGACAAAAAAGAAAAACATTAAAAAAAGAGAGAAAGATAATCAGCGCGAGATGAATGATGTCTGTCAATAAATTAAGCAACAGCTTCGCATTGATTTCCATTAAAGTGAAGCCAATTCGAAGAATTTGACAGCGGGCGAGTAACAATTCGACGGGTGTTGCGTCGAAAACAACAACGGAGCGAACATAAATAATTTATTCATTACTGAGATAAGCGCCCGTGCTGAGGCCGCCGCTCATAATAAAAATAAGTAAATTACGAGAATCGTCTGCTCATAAAAGCTCAGGTTTTCTGTTATCATCTTCATAATTACAAAACATGAAGCAAGTGTCACGCGAATGCTCTCAATGAGTGATGGAGATGATCTTGAAGTTCATCCGTAAAAAAATCTTCAATGTCGAATTCGCTTTCATTTCTCTTCTTTTTTTGTCATTAAAAATTCCCAACGATAAGTGAAGCAGGCAAGCAAAGATCCACGCGAGATTTGACATTGAAACCAAAATATTGTTTTGTTTTTTTTCTTCACGTGTTCAATCTTTTTAATATTTCTTCGAGTAGAGAGAGAATGTGCTTAAGACTTTAATGATTTTGTGAGTGACGCAATTACGAAGTTGTTGAAATGACAAAATCATGAAAAGACCAACTCGAGATGATGCAAACTATGTAATTAAAGAACTCAAGAGTCTCTCAGTAGCTCAAAGCAAGAGCATAAGTGGTCGTTCATCTTACGGAACTAGCCAACCACTTCCATTTAAAACTCTTCATTTCTTTTCCTTTCATTTTCGCATAATGTGTCTGAGCACATTTTCCGCGATCGCTTGAGATTAAATTCCATTCGCAAACATGAAAACGACGGCGAGGTAAATCGGGCAGTGCGATGATGACTAGTTGAACACGTTGATTACAATTAACGGGCTTCGCTGTGAGGTTTCATCTATCGATAAACAAGACAAGACAACAAGAGGAGAAACCAGAATAATGAAACCCACACTCGACTCTCTCGTCAATGCTGCACAAACAAATTATGTAACGCGTCCACATGAAGCGCGTTCTCCAATTGCAAACCAATCGTCTATTCGTGGCTCGTTTCGCGGAACTCGAAAACATCTGGCACTGCATTAACAAGTGGCAATTTGATAGAATGCGCTTCTCGTCTGACGTAACTCGATTTAAATATCTGTCTCGCTTAAAATTCATTTGGATTGTTGGACAAATAAACTGTCGGTCCTTCAACGTAATTGCGAAAAAATCCCCGCAATTCAATTCATTCAAATTTCATTAAAGAGACGGGAGCTTGGAGTGAAATTTCATGCATTTTACCGCGCGCCCGCGGGCATGTGAATTATTGATGGCTAATGACGAGCATTAATTACGATAATTAGTCGAATAGATCTCTCGATTGGGTAATGTTTGTTCCACTAAAGTAGAACTCAATAAATTAAATCTCTGACATCGCCTCGAGTGTTGCTGAACAATACGAAATCTAAATCAAAATTTGAATAAATTTCATCGCAAGCTGCTGACTCGATGAGTTTTCACCACCCGCTGATGCTACGCGTTGATGCTCAGATAATTGTTTAGGATGACTTGCCTAATTGATTTTTAATTTCATGTTAGTTTCTTCACAGCTTTAATTTCGATACGCTGCAATAACAATTTAATTTTTTGGTATTTGCGAAGTTCAACGAAGTTTACGAAAGAAGGAAGCGCCGCCAAAAAAAATCTAAGGCACGAAGTAAACGATTTCAGTGCGAAACGACCTTAAGCGCGCGAAGACCGCGACGATCAAAATAATAAGAAGTAAATTGGGCTGCTCGTAGAAATCACGTGGTGGATGTGAAGCAATGTTTCGAGAGTTGATGATGGTCAGTTTGAGCAAGTCTATGAACCCGCTGTCATTTTTTTTCATAGATCAACTCAAAGTAGAGTGTTAACTTCTTCGATTATGACATCGAAACATTCAACAAGTCATCTCGTTCAAAGTTTATCTATGACTTCTCGGTCTATTTCAGAAATAAGTAAAACAGGTTGATTGATCTCTCTCCTCTCTACTTCATGTTTCTGCCTTTCATTTTCGCTCACTTCTTGTCAATTGCATCACGGAAATTAAACTTTCCGATCGAAAACAAAAAAAAAGCTTCGCCGATAATTTTATTGTAAGTTACTTAAAAGTGTCATAAAGTTGATGCTGAACGCGAATTATCTCTGGACGAGTGAAGGAAAATTGAAAATTAAAAAATAAAGAAGAAGTCAAATTGTTGCTTGAATTAAACGAATAAACAAATTGCATTTTAGCGAGCAAACGAGTTTTTTCCACTCGAGTAACTTTAAACAGCGAACATCTCATGAATTTTCAACCATGAAGACTAAACCGATGCATAATGAAAATTCCAAACGTTGCAGTTTGTTTCTTTGCCTTAATAATTTAATGCAGTGCATTGCCATGTGACATAACGCGAATAAATTGTTAAAGTCAAGCCATCGAGACGAACAAAAAAAAATGTGAACGTGAATTTTCATAAATTTCTGCTAAACGAATTATCGGAAGTTACGAGGGTGACTAGAAAATTCCGCGTTTTTCGTATGTTAGCACTCATTGGAAGACATCTGACGTTTGCAAACGGAACTTTAATCTTTTATATTACTCAGTGTGGATCGATTTGTAAAAGCCTGTAAAAAAGGCCTAAATAGCGGACATTAGTTCCTAAACTAATCAAAGCATAAATTTCACGAAGAATTATTGTTACTTGGAGAGTTTTAAAAAAATTATATCGAAACTTTTGTTGAACGATCTTGGGCCATATTCTGCGGAGTTCAATATTTCTGCTTTGGAATTTTTATTAATTTCACTAGTTTAGTTTCATTTAACTTTTAGATTTGTCGTTTTATGATGGCCCTGATATAACTCAAGGTTTTAAAAGAAATTTGAATACGATAAATTGTATAGTTTCTAAAACATCGGAGGTTTTACCTAACTCGGCCGTAATAGCTAGCCTTCGCTCCGTCGAGAACTTTTTGTCATTTTCTAGAGAAAATGCTAATTGATAATTAAAACCTTTAATTTGAAAGTGAAGTTCAGACTTGCACTTCTCCAAAAAACTGAACTGGAATTTTAAATTGACTTTTTTAGAATTCCTACAGAACACTTAAAATCGAAATCAATCCCTTTTTCAACAAAAGTGAGAAATCGCGGCAGCTGTTTTGGGAAGCGCACTATCTCATCAAAAACTTAATGCAATTTGCTACAAAATAAAGTTTTCAAATAAAATACAATTTAAGCTACTGGAATAATCTCAAATAGTACATTTGACTTCACATTTTGTATACTTTTTTCGATTATATCTTCAGATATAGCCTCTTTGTACGACCAGGGATGTGACGGAATGTTTGCTCTCATATCGCCTTAATGAATTGCAATATAGAAAAAAAGATTTGTTTTTATTATTGGTAATGAGTTGTGAAGCATACAATTGAAGTCATATTTGCTTTTAGAATAGGTATTAATTTTATCTTTAACATTATATTTCATTGTACGAATTTTTTTATCCGCCATTTTCAAAAAATTTATATTTCGACTGACAAAAAAATTCATAAATACGAATCCACTTGTTAGGTTTTGATGAAACTTTGAAATTAGTCTTATAAAAAACTAAGCTCAAATATGATTTCTCATTTTATCAAAATTCGCTCTCCTTATATGAAAACACGCGGAATTTTCTAGTCACCCTCGTAAATCAGAAAAAGTGCTCGTTGAACAATTTTTTTCTACTCTCGAAGTGTGCGCTTATGTCAAGAGCTGATAAATTTCGAGCATTCTCTTGACGACGCAAATTCACGCTCGAGACGAATAAGGCGCGTGAAAATTTATCATGAGCCATTGGAAATGTAGGAAATAATAAAGCAGCGAATTATGTTTCAAAAGCTTCACATTGGCGATTTAATCATAGACTTGCGAATGAAAAATTGCTGACTCAAAGTCGTTGATTAAGTTTCGCGTACTTTATTAGTCTGAACAATCAATTTAATGCTTTTTACGGTCCGGGAATGAGTCGAGAGAAAGGGGCGACGAGGTTTGTTCGGAGGAAATAAGAGCCACGAAGGGAAGTTGAGGTCAATACTCCCAAGTTTCCTATTGGAGCTGCGTTGTTGCAATTATTCGTCAAGAAATGTTCCCAACTCGAACATTGCAATGCCGGGAAAATGGGAGACGTCGCATGGATAGACTCAACCCAAATTGTTGATGCGAAAAGATGTGAACACGTTTGAGCGATTGTAGCGATGCCTGAAGTGCAGTGAGGTTGCGTAACGCCGCCGTTCACGAAATACTGAACATCACCACGAGCATCGAGATCTCCAAAGCCAACAGCCTCTGTGTGAATCGTTTCAACAAACCTCGCATCGCCTGGTCCAATTCTCCCAGAATGAGGAAGAACGGCGTCTGGGAGTTGACCAGGATCGAGTCCAGTGATGCGTTCGATCATAAATCGATTGTTCGATTGCGATATCACTTCACGTCCAGTTATTGACCAAACTGTTGAGCCGAAAGAAAAACCAACTAAATGGACTCTCGATGCTTCGTATCCACTATCGAAGAGACGAACTAAAGCTGCACCTAAACTTTCGCCCATTGTGCATGCGTTCTGTCGAAAGTAAACTTTCATTTAATGTTTCAACTTCAATATTATTCAACTCACAACTGCGATGTTCGTTGCCACACTGTCATAGTGGACGAGAATAAAATTGACGTTGCCAAAACTCAAATATGATTCAATAACTTCAACTACCGAGGGAGTCTGCGGAGTTTGGCTGAATCCGTAATGATAAACGACAGTGTTGCGATTCCGGTTGAACGAAGCATGATTGAAGAGTTCGTGAAAATTGTGGATTGTGTAAGCTTGAACCTGATTTGGACTTTAAAGAAGATATTTAAAGAAAGAAAACAGGAAAATCTTTTAAGCCTTACGTGATGTAGAAGCTTAAATTAATCAGATTTACGACATTTTGATTGTGACAACCAAAAGAACTTTTAACAATCACTGCGATTAAAAATAAAGCTACAAAGCTCTTAAACGACATCTTAAGGAAATGAAGACTTAAATTGAACTGACGGTCAGTTGCTTATCGAATCTTTCTTATAAAGCTTTCGAGGCTTTCTTGAAAGTTGAAAATAAACTGAAAACAATAACAAAAGATTAGATAAGTTTGGGATATTTTGGAATAAGTTATGACGCTGTCGCGAATTTTATTTTTGGAAAATCTCAAGGTCCCGGGACAGCACGAGAAAACGGAGCCACAAGATTTGTTCGGAGGAAGTAGGAGCCACGAAGTGCTGTTGATGTCAAGACTCCCAAGTTTCCTATTGGAGCTGCTGTGTTGCAATTATTCGCTAAGAAATGTTCCCAACTCGTGCATTGCAAGGCCGGGAAAATCGGAGACGTCGCATGGACAGACTCAGCCCAAATTTCTGATGCGAAAAGATGCGAACACGTTTGAGCGACTATTCCAATGCCTGAAGTGCAATGAGGTTGAGCGACTCCTCCATTCACGAAATATTGAACGTGTCCTCGAGCTTCGTGTTCACCAAATCCAATAGCGTCTGTGTGAATTGTATCAACGAATCTTGCATCGCCTGATCCAAGTCGTCCGGTTAATGGCAACATTTGGGGAGAAGTCTGACCTGGATCAAGTCCAGTGATGCGTTCAATCATAAATCGATTGTTTGACTGCAACATCACTTCTCGTCCTGTGATTCCTAAAACTGTGCAGCCCAACGAGAATCCAACCAAATGGACTCTCGAAACTTCGTAGCCACTGTCGAAGAGACGAATCAATGCTGCCGCAATGTTCTCTCCAATTGTGCATGCATTCTACAGAAAGAAACATTTTTTGACACATTTCACTTTGACCAAGGGACCACTCACAGTCGAAACGTGTGTCGCCACACTTTCGTAGTTGACAAGAATAAAGTTGACATTTCCAAAATTTACATACGCCTGAATGACTTCGATAACCGAAGGAATTTGCGGTGTTTGCGACCATCCGTAATGGTAAACGACTGTGTTTCGATTTCGGTCAAAGGAAGGATGATTAAAAATTTCATGGAAATTGTGAACATTATAAACGTGATTTTGATTTGAACTTTGAAGAGAGAAAATTATTTGCAAATAATTAGAAAGGAAAATCTTGATAACTCTCACTTAAGGAAGAAACTCAAACGAATCAGATCAACGACATCAGGATTACGACAACTAAAAGAACTTCCAGCAAACGCTGCGATCAAAAACAAACCCACAACGCTCTTCATCTTGATTGAACGAAGACTGAGACTTTCTTCGGGAATTCACAAGTAAAAATAAACAAAAGATTAGATAACTCGATGGCGATTTTTCGGGCAATTTCTGCAATGATGAAACGAAATTTTATTTCACGTATCGTCTGATTCTTTATAAAGTGCTGGATATCCATAAACTGCGATATTATGAATTCTTAGTCGAGTATGTCCCCATCCGTCTCTTGAACGATCATAATCTGCCGGGTAATCAACGACTGGATTAAACGGATCGTCGCAATTGATTATTCGATATCTCGACCTCCAGTCGCCACATCGCCAATGACCTAACCGGCCAAAGCCTTCGTAACTAGAAAAACAATTTAATTATTGATTGACGTCAAAAGAAATTGAACGCACCTTGGTCTAGTCGGATAATAAAGTGCCAATCTCAATTGCTCATTGAACGCCGATAAAATTCCGATCGCGGAAGCAAAACTTGCAAAAGAAAGTACGATCAAATAAATCGCAGCGTGAAGCTTCATCTCGTCTTGCTTGATCACTGATTGACTTGAAACTGTTGTCTGTATTACGCCGAGTTCTGCTTTAAATCGAATTCTTTGAGTAAACATTTCACTGAGAAATTTCGCAACTCATTCTTAACAAACTCTTCCAGGTTTTTCCAAGTACTCATCGTCACCCTTTTTGTCATCATCGCTCAGACGACAGCACTTCCATATCAATATCAATATCAGCAGTCGCCATACGCTCATCGAGCTGTCTTGGAGAATGATGCGCTGGAAGCAACGTATCCTGATTACTTAAGGAATCCTTATTACAAAACCCCGAGGTGAGCTCCACGAGTCTTGTAACTTAATCCAATTTTATAATCAAATAATCTTCTCTCCTGTAGAGTGAGACAATTCCTCGCACCATTCAGCGCTCTACATTTCGGAGAGACGCCAGTAAGGAATCGAATCGCTGACGCTGTTCCACGGAAAGAGATTTTCAAGTTGCTGACTCACGCGGGGTTTATCAAGAGAGAAGACTTTCCTTATGAATAAAAAGCTTAACGTAGAAGCTGATTTGTTTGCTCACTAGATTCTTGTGTAAATATAGAAGTTAAGCGATAACCGCGAATTTAAAGAATAAAATAATTCAAACAATTTGTAAGAGCTGTGTTTACATTCTTCATTCGCACGTGGTTCGTTCTTTCCACGAATGTTTTGCGCAGACGTCGATGAACTTGCATTTTGGTCGCCAGTCGTTCCAGACGTGAACTTTTTCATTCAAGCTTTGTGAAGCCTTTCGTCAGTCTTCTCGAGTCGATTCAACCTCACGGGCGGAAAACATTTTCTCTCCTTTGTCATCGTTCAAACGAAAAAAGTGGAAAAAGTTTTTCTTATTCATATTTTATTGATGTGAAAGTTTCAGAGGGAAAAGTAAACGACGCGAGAGAAATAAAAAGCTTATTTGTGAAAAAGAAATGTTTTGCATTCTCCGATAAGCGTGAAGCCCCACAATCTAAAGCTCTTTGTGTGTGTGTTTGATCGATTTTCCTCATTCAGTCGCATGCTTCTGAAGCCAAATGTAAATTATTTATTTTCCCTATGCTCTTCGTCTAATTGAAAAACGAGTCCACAGAGCTCTCCTGCAACACAAAAAAAAACTTTGAACTTTACAAATCGAGCTCGGCTTGAATTGAATAAAAAAGAACATTTTGTGGCATTTTCATTGAAAATAAAAAAGCTCAACGCTATTTAAATTAAAGAAGTCATAAAAATCAATGGTTTCGTGGTGAACTCGTCCGTGGTTTCTGTGTTTATATCGTGTCGTTAGGTTCAACAAGGGGCGGCTTGGACGTTCACTCGACCGCACGACAAACGAGGCTTTGTTGTTGTTGTTTGAACTACATCAGAAAGCGATACAAGAGGTTGTTGGCAGTCAAGTGGATTTATTACATTAACATCAAGTCATTGAAGCTATAAAAGCAATTTCCAGTGCGTCGCCTAACTCGCAATTTCCCTTCATCAATTTCCTGTCGCATCCGAAAACAAATGGAATTGACTCAAAAAACACGGAAACTCATCTCCGAAGTTTGTTGAATCAATGTTGAACATTCAATCTCGCAGTGACATGCGAGGACTGAGGAGGCGAGATAGCACTAAATAATCTTCACAACGCGGTCAATCTCGGATATTTCAAGGCTCTACTGACTGACATCGCGTGACCGCAAGCAGTAAACGCTTTGTTCCTCCGCTGAGGAAATATCGAAAATTTTCGGAATAAAAATCAACGCCAGAAGCTCAAAATGTAAGTAGAATGAATATCAAGCCGTGAATCTATCGAAAGCAGAAATTGAACTCCCATCGAGAAGTCTCGAAACAATTTCCCACCAAATATTAAACAAAAAAGTCCCGCGAAGTTTCGGGTGAAAATATTGAAATTTTCCTGTCGCTCGCTCTTTTTTTGTGCGATCCAAAAGTCGATAAGAAAAAACAAACAAAAAGGGCCGAAAGGAAGACATTAAAGCGTCCGACCTTTGTCGTCCAACGTGACATAATGAAAAACATCCTGTTGATGTGATTTCTTGACTCCTCTGTCTTTTGTTACCCTTGTTAGAGAATGTTTCGTCATAAGAAAAATTATTTAAGATGACAGCTCCTTGTAAGAAGAAAAAACATTTTGAAAATTCCTTTAACGTCTCCCCATTGACTGAACCCTCGTTTTCGTTATGTTGAAAGGTGCCTTCTAAGGGTTGTCAGAATGTTTTAGATTGCTCTCCGCTTCACTGAATTCACTTGAAGTCAAAAAGCTTTTAGTTTTGCCTTAATTGCCTTTTAAGTCCTTTGACTTGTCTACCTTGTGAAAAGCACAAAGCGTTCGTCATTACGCTTGGTATTCATTAATTACGTGACAATTACCGTCGTTTTGTCTCTTGCAGGATTTTATCGGGAGTGCCCAGCGGTTCATTTTCTCGATGGGCGTTCGGTGTGATTATTCTGACACATCTAGTCGCGTACAACGAGTGCGGAAGCGTGTGCACACTTGTTGCAGGGATAATTGCATCGCTAAACGCTCTTCTAATGGGTAAGTAACGTGCAAGACACTTCACAATGTCTTGAGAAATTTATTTTAAAGTGAGAAGACTCAATTCGTCTCTTGTCTCGACATGACGATCAAAAATCTTGTTAATTAGTCATGAACATGAAATTTTATCGCTCAATTAGCAGAAAGTTGTTCGTTGCTCAACAAAACCACAACAGACATTCCGTCCCTTCTCGATATTCGAAGCTTACACACAGAAAAATCAATAAAACCTTTCCTTCGCTTTGAATATTTTCTCGACAATCTCCTCGGAGCTTTGCTCCTTTGGCTAAAACAAAAATTTATTCTCCAACCCTCGTACACAACGCATAAGACTCAACTAACCAAGCGAACGAAATAAAATCTTGAGATGAACAAGAGCCTTTCGAAAGTTGAGTTTGATCTGCTTCAAAGCAATTTAATTACTCAATAAACTCTTGATGGAACAATCTCCTTCTTCAATATTCAAAGCAACGGTTCATAAATCCTCTCGGAAATTCTCATTCATCACAATCATTATTTTCATTGAAATTCTGCTCCTTGAGAAGTGAAAGCATATGCAGATCTTCTCAACTCATTCGTTCTTCGGTCGATAAAACTCAAATAAAACTGGAGAAAGTCTGCACTTCAATGAAGCCTCAAAGCTTTGATAATTTATCATGTGGGAGGATTTAAATTTAAGCTTTCGCTATCAAGCTTCGAGCTGAAGCGCTTCGTCAAAGGATGCATCAACATACGAAACGAGAAGAAGAACGCAAAGTCATAAAGATTTCAAAGATATTGATCTATAAAAAGTGAGAGAAAACAACGCAGTTTAGAATCTGCGTCGTCGTTGATGCTATCTCACACTCAGCGAGTAACACGAGATTGTTTTTCAGAGATTAATCCTTTTAACCTTTTAACTTCGCCCTCGTGTGACAATCCTCTTGCGACAAATTAGTTTCGTGTAATCCCAAATGTGTCTCCTCCTCAAATTAAACAACATAAGGGAGCGACCGGAGAAGCTAAAGTTTGATATTTCCTTTAGGATTAGTGAAACTTCATCAGATGTGATTCACATGTGTCCTGAGCAACAATTTAATTAAATATTTAAAAGTTTTCTCCTTGATTTCCACAAAAGTTTCAAACTTGAACTTGAAGCGAGAATTATGAAACCAAAAGCTTCTTCCGAGCTTTAGCAATTACAAGTTGGAGGAACTTTTCGTCTGCCGACAAAACAAATTCCGGTTTGGAATTGATTTTCTTCTTCAACTCGCTCTCCACAATCAATAAAATGCAAATAACATTTGATGTAATGAATGGGAAACATTTCAGCTCGAAATCGCTTCCGATTAGCTTTTTATTGCGTTAGAGCTTCGGGGAGCGTCAATTTTCCTCGACGATTTGATTACATTTTTCCTTCAACTCGCGTCCAAAGCTGAGCACGATTTCATCGACTTTTGAGTGGATATGAGAGCTTATCGAAGAGTTTGCGAGAAACTTAAAGCTAAAGAAGATTCCAAAGGATTTCCCAGAAATCGATGAAAAACGATTAAGCCACGGCACATGTTTCGTTGACATTTCATAAACGATTGGAATGGAAAAAGAAGAAAATTTATGTCGAAATGGAATTTTGAATGAAATGCTCAACAAGTTTGATTGATAACAGCTTGAAATGCGCTCGACTGCGAGAAAGTATTCTAACAATTTGAAGTGGAAGGTTGAAAAGGGTCGAAAAATTGTTTTCACCGGAAAACCTTTTGTTATAACAACAAGTGAACAGCGGAAAGTCATTAACAACTCACATTTCTCGACCTCTTCATGTTAATCGACTCAAAGAATCTGATTATGATTTGCCGTCGTTTCAGTTCATTGCAAGAGCGGCCTAAATCAACTTCAGATTCCTTATTTGCGTGCCAGTCATCGATTAGACTTTTTATGTCTCTTCCTCGCCATTTGGATGGAACTCTTGGCTTTGGTCGCCACCTGCGCTGCCATAACTAGAACAATCAGCTTTTGTCTCGATGCAATGTCAGGCGGACTCGTCAGACTTTATATTCTCGGTAAGAAGAAGTCAAACTACTAAACTTGTCATTTACTTAATTAACTGTTTAATTCCATGCGACAATCAAGGACGAAACTCATCGATTACTGAGCCTTGGCCTGACGTTCTCGGTGTCATTATCGTCTTCGTCCTGAGTGGAATGTTCATTCTCGGCCTCGAAAACTCGAAAGTATTTACTGTTCTCATGATTACTGGAGTGTTAAGCATCTCAGGACTTCTTGCGGCCGTGACTTACATTCGAGGAAACATCGAGACTTGGGTGCACGAGAACTTCTTCCCGAAAGGAATGCCTGGAGTAAGAAGATTAATGAAACTCAAAACAAAGTTGTCACCCACTAATGAATTCTCATTTATCTTCCAGATTATATCAGCTTCAGCGCTTCTCGTGATTTCATTCCCCAGCAACTTGCCGACTAGTGGGCGCTTTCCGAAAGCTAAGGCCGCATCATTCTCGAGTGTTGCTTTAATATCTCTTTCATTGATTTCGGGATGTTTATCGACACTAATGCAAATGAGGTATGAGAAGGCAGAAAATTGACTTGAGAAATTTAATTCCTCTAAGTTTATTGATTCTATGAATGATTAATTACACTTTTGAATTTAGCAAATCCCACGACTACGAGACGGTGCCAATTTTGAGGATACTCGAGTCGAAAGACTTGCACAAATTGATTCCAGCGATTGGCTGTTTGTATGTCCTCGCTTGCTCTGCTGCGTTACTGGAAGTGTTCACTGAAGCTTTCCAGATTATCGTTCGGCTCGCGACGTCGGAATGGAAAATTCTCTTGAAACAAATTAGCTACGAGAGTCGCGACAGTGGAAGTCCAGTTCTTGCGATTTTCGTTACCGGGAGTTTAGTTGCGATCCTTGCATTCGCGTGTCCATTGCAGAACATGACTTATGTCATCGCAGGAGCTCAATTGATTGCTGGAATTCTCAGAGCTTCATACTTTCTTTACGCACCATTTCGTCCGAAATCGATGAACCCAAAACGTAAGTAATGGACTAAAATCAATTTACTGAATAATTAATTAAAAACATTTACACAGAAGACTCATCACAAGCTTATAGTCGACTGAATACTGGCAGTAAAGCAAAGCCATCGATTTCACAACGAACCAGCATGTGGTTTATGGACAAAGCGCCATCAATCAACACCCATGGACTTACAAAATCAATTTCAAAGCTCAACAAGAGCGTAAGAAAGGAGGAAGTCGAGAAAGAGTGGCTCCTGCTTGGCGAAGCGTCGTCGCCCGTCAATCGAGCGACTCAAGATGATCCGCTCAACGCCGAGTCATCGATCTTGAGTGACTCAACAACCTCGGACATAGAATGCATCGTTAAGGCTGAAAATACTGATTCAGAGTCAGAGGAAGACATTGATTCGATTGTCGAAGAGTTTCAACAGAAAGTAAAAGTCTCAACCGCTGGATTGAAGGAAACGAATCTCAAGGTGCCGTCAATGGGCTCTTGGCGATTGGCGAATCTCTGTATTGTCACAGTTGTTGGTTCTTGTGTTGTGGCCGGAGCGAGTACAGCGTTTGAACAGATGATTCCGTTCGCATTGTCAGTTGCAGGTGAACAATCAAAGATTTCATTGAATTAAAGTTACGAAATCGATTTTTTTCATTTTCAGTGATTTTTGTGATGAGTGTTGTCATGCTGTGGATCGCTCGTTACACTTACTCACATGACACTCCAGCAGTGTTTGCTTGTACCTTCTCGTTTCTCTTCAACTCCGTCCTCTTGTCGTCGATGATGCTCGACAGTTGGTTGGCATTGATTTTTTGGCTTGTGTCGGGAACGATTCTCGTTGCGCAATCTTTAATCAAATGCGATGTTTGGTGCTGCTTGTGCATGGACTATCCGCGACATTCTGGTCAATCGAATCTCATGATGGATGAGACATTGATTCCAAATGGATCGAGAGGACTTCAAACAGCAACAGCGACAATTCGTCTAAAGAATCCTCCAATCGGTTCGTCTGTTATCAACCACGTTCAGTCGCGAAGATGACACATCGACAGCTCTGACTCAGGGAGCGAAGAATACGAGGAAGACACTGTTGAAGAATGGACTGAATGAGACTATTAAAGCTCGGCTATTTAAACTTGTGATAATCATGATGAATAAGAGAATCAAAGTGCTTTTAAAAGTAGATTCGAGTTGGACGCTAATCTAGTCAGAAGAAGCCAAAGTGTAGTGGGCAATTAAAGTAAGTTGCGTCACGTTTAAGATATAAAATTAAGTGACGACGTAACTTCCCAAATATTTATTTAAGAACTTCATTTGAGGCTTTGCTCAGTCTTGAGAAAGACTCAATCGTATAATCGAAATCAATTCTTTTTCGTGGAAAATCGATAAATGTGATAAAACTTTTTCATGTTTTCCTCGTTGTCTTCGAGGCTTCAACTTTGAAATTGAACTTTTCCATGTCAATTCCGAAATTCTTCGTGTACTAAGATGTTTATGGAAATAAGTAACAAATGCGTCGTTGATATGAGAGAAATGTTTGATGTACCCGAAACGAAAAAAGTGTCATTGAACAAATGGCGATGATATTCTACTCGATTACTTATAATTCAACGACCCTGTCTCGCTGTAATCTTTAATAAAGAAAGAAAAATCTTGAAGTGAACAAAACTTGTGTTTCAATAACTTTCAGTCATGCTTAGAGAAGCAATCGAAAGAAAAGCATGAAAATCTGTATCGGAAAGTAAAAGTTTTGTCTTCTCTTTCGTTTTATTTCTTTTCTGTTAAATCGAAGTTTGATTTCTTACAAGATGCTGATTGTTTTGACGGACGATCGACTGCAAGTCATGCCGGCAGTGGAGGATGAACGATGTTGGAATGCAAGCCACTCCAGTAGCTTAAAGAAATCAATGGGATCGTTTAAAGCTTCAATTAATGATCATTCGGCCTTTGTTGTGCTCGCGCACGATTTAAAGCGAAGACCTTAATCAACGTCGAAATGAAAGTCGATGAACAAAATTTTTTCACGCAAACGACGAGAGTCAAGATCACTGGAGCAATTGTGAACGTTTTTGCACTTCATTTGATATTTGAGATCCGTGAGAATCTTAATTTAATTACAAGAAGCCTGACGACAATCCACACGTGACTGAGACGAACGCAATTAATCTTTAGTTGCGAATATTTTGTGTAAGCGCCCGTGAACTTTATGGCTCGCGTAATTTCACTCTCAGCCGACGTTTCACTCAACACGGATCTCGTTGGGTGCAGAATGCTGAAAGCGAAATTAAAACAAATTGAATATTTTCGCAAGGTTCGCAGTCATTCGCACGTACGACAATGTTGAATGAAATATTAACCCAATTTCTTTCCGGGAAATTGTCAGAGAAACTCTTCCGTCGATGCTCATATCATTGCGAGTTATATACGCTCTCATCATCGTTGAGTGTCAATTCATTTTTATGACAAGTTGAAGATATAGCGCAGAATGGGAGGAAACTTCGCCAGGGCTTTGAAGCTTGACTTCTTGATAAACGACTCTCCGAACTTAAGTAAATGACTGAGATGTCTCCTGGTTGCTTCTTCTTTCTCACGCCCAAAGTTTCACACATTTCTGATACGAGATTGCCCTAGATTTAATGAGTCGTTCCCAAAAAAAAGAAGTGAGAAACAGCATTTGATCCAATAACATGATTCATCAATTAACATCAGTTTTCCACATTTTTCTAATCAAAAATGAACTTTTTTCTACCTACACCATTACGCTAATTGATTTCAGCTTCAGATGTTGCTCAATCGTCATGGATTGATTTCAAATTTGTGCGAAATTGCTGTGAAAAGACCTTTGTTGTGTTCGCTTTTTCTAGGAAATTTTGATGAATTTATCTTCGCCTTTGAATTATTTTAAAAGTGAAAACTTTGTCGTCACATGAACGTTATCTATTTCACCTACAAATGCTTCATTGGCCCATTGAGTTCTTCTATTTGTCAATTGAATTATTGTCGAGCATCAAATATAGCGCAGCTTGTCGTCCACTTCTCTTTCACTTGCAAACAGAACTTGAACGCTAATTGTTCTAGCAAATAACAGAAGAAAGCAGTCAACAGAATAACTTGAGCTTCGCACATCCTCTCGATCGATATTTTCATGAGTTTTTTTTTTAAATATTTGAGCTCCAGTGAGAAATTGATAAAATAAATTTATTAAATTCTTGGAATTTTTCATCAAAAGCTTTTATCGGAGCTTTCAAAAAGCTTTTTCTCCTTTTCCGATTCTTTATCATTTCAATTAAATTTTAGCAATCTTTAATCTCCAACATCAAATCAAATTTCCGACTGGGTCGATACGAATTTTTTTCATTCAATTTCTTTCCATTTTCTCCGTCGAATAATTCTCGCTTTTCATTGTTGTGGTTCGACTCGTAGAAAGAAAAGAAGAGAGTGTTATAACGAATCTCAACATTTCGCCAGCTCCAGCAAGAAAAAAAAACATTCAAATCATTCGGTTTTTAGATTTTAACGAAGAAAGTTCTCTCTCTTGTCTCGAGAAGAATTCGCGGTTGACGCCGAAAAAAAAGTTGCATCGGATGCAAAGTGGATTAACCGAGCCACCTCAATCGATGTAGTTTAACTCAACAGAGACGTGCAGTTTATTGACAATAAGAAAGAAAAATAAGTGAAAAGAGCTTCCGTGGTTATGGATAAATTGAGACTTTTAGTAGCGGTTGTGATAGTTCAATTCGTTTGCGGTGAGTCAAATTGTTCTGACATTCATCGACTTCTCGAAAATCATGATTTTTCACTTTCTCTATCAGAAATTAGAGCTGACGATTGTCCTGACGTCGCAACTCGTCCACATGCCACACAATGCAATCAATATATTAAATGCGCTGAGCTTTCTTCAACGAAAGTAACGTGGATTACGATGAAGTGCCAAGAAGGATTAATTTACGATAAAAATCTTCGATCATGCGCTATCCCCGGCGATGACTGGGAGTGCAGGATTGACAATGATGAAGACAACGAAAGTGATTTCGAACAAGACGAATCAAATGTTTATGGAATTGATAATCTTGAAGTGATACAAGAAGAACCGGAAAAGCCAGAGGATGAAGAGTTTCTTGAAGTGATTGGTGATCAATCTTTTGGTAGATCAGTCGAAGAAGAGGTTAGAGACGAGTCAGAAGATTTTGAAGGCGTCAATCTCGATTCTGATGATAAACTTGAAGCGAGGTTTGATATTTCCGAAGACGAACCTTCTGAGTCCAGCGGCGATGGAGTTGCTCCCGAAACTGTAACTCAATCAACTTCGACGTCTCGAATGATCACAACTCAACTTCAAAGACTCTCGCAATTGATGCAACACGTTCAGGACAAAAACAACGGAGTGATTGATGATGAAGATGTCACACCTGAAGACCTCAACTCATTCTTAGCAACGCAAAAGGTTCAATCGAGTTCTCTTGAGTATCAGAAAATCGATTTCCAATCAAAAGACAAAACTCCGATGCCCTCGAACGGAAGAATCCATCCGGAAATCCTCTCTGACATTTTGGATCAACAAAGTCAACTAAGTCAAGAAGCAAATTATTTAACAACTCTCGCGATGGACGCAACGACACAAAAATATCCAAAGCGTCGACCAGCGTATTACGAAACGAATGAACCAATCACTGAAATTAAAATGAAAAGCGCTCAAAGCTTAGACGGAACTGGCAGCCATCAAATTGTCGTCAATCGTCCCGAAGGATCAGTTCTCTTCAATGTTCCGCCTTCACAAGATCACTCGTCTAATCAACCTTATTTATCTCAAGACATTCTTAAAACGATTCTCGAAATATCAAAGCAAATGGTGACACAGAATCATCAGAAGCAGAACCCACAAGTCTCATACGCGCCACAACCGTTTTATTATGCAGTTCCAGTACCTTACTTATCACCACAGAATAACGTTCCCAACTTTTACAGTCACGATTATCGAAACAATTTAACGGAATCGCCCGTGGAAAAGAAAACTTCCGTACAAATTATTCCCGCACCATCCACGACGAAGTTTATTAACAAAATCAAAGAACGTTTGCCGGAGTTTGGCTCCAACTTTAATTTGTTCCAAAAGCCGCTGTCAATGTTGCAACCGCAACCTCAACAGCAATATCCAATACAAAGCATGCCCACGAAATATAATCCAAATTATTATTACAACAACTACCCGTCGTACTCCAACGGTTTCCCAAATTATCAGAATTATCACTCGAACAATTATCAATATCCATCGAAAAATCAATTTAGTAATCCACTCAACTATCAACAACAGTACAACAACTTCGATAGCAATTATTATGTAGAACAACCGATACAACAACAGCCGAATAGAAAAGAAAGTTACGCGACGTACGACGAAGAGAAGATTGACGAGAATCTTTATGAAGATGTTGAGCTCGATGAGCCTTCAATGAAATCGGAAAAGGAAGAATTGATTTGTTCATATGTTGTTCAACGTCAAGCGAATAAGACTGATTGCTATCGCTACTACGTTTGCAATGCGAAGACGAAGGAAGTTTTATCTTACACTTGTCCGATCTTCACGGCATTCAATGACCAGACAAAATATTGCGATGCACTTTCATATCCAACTTGCAAGAAAACAAAAGATCGAATGAGCGATTCAGTTTCTAATCAAAAAATTATTAACGAAGCACAGGCAGCTCTGCAGAAAGTGAAGATGGAGACACAGAAAGTTCAAAGAATTGCACAGCGAGTGAGAGAACAATCGCAAAATATTTATAAACGAAGGAATCCTTATCAAGACTATCAAAATAATTTCGAAGAAGATGAAGCACCAACTTCTTATTCAAGTAACTCTCAGGTTCAAAAAGTTCCAAAGCCTTTGGTGAGACCTACTCCGTCACCTTCTTACATCGCAAAACCAAAACCGATAAGAAAATCAACGAAGAAAAAATCGAAAAAAGTTAAATGTCGAAATGTTGGCAACATCGTCGATCCCGAATCGTCTTATTCTTACTGGCACTGCTTCAAGGGTCCTGATGGTCGAATGAAGAGGATCAACAGAAAATGTAGTGGGAACTTCGTATTTTGTCCCTCGTCTCGATACTGCTCACCAGAAGATAAATGTAATGAATTTTGAAGTAGAAATGTTAATTTATTTGAATAAAGATCAAATCAAAGATTATTTATTTTAGCTTCTAGAAAATGCATCAGCTTTTCATTAAAATCTTTTTTTCCTAAAATTTAAGAGTTTTTTATGTCTCGAATTGACAAACAATAAATTGAAAGTTTTTCAGTCAGTTAGAGTCTACTCAAAGAAAAATGTAAAAAAAAATCTCTCTATCGATCCATTAAACCTTATTTCCTTAGGATTCGAACCTGGGAATTCTTGACGTCAAAAATCTTTCATGATAAAATTCACATTTTTATCTAAATCGCTTTAGATTTATTTCTGGCAGTTTCGTCACTTAAAGGATTTGAAACATAATGAGTCATAAATTGTTCCAATGATTAAACTTTTATTTCCAGACTCGCTGATAACGGTTAAGATTTTTATTTCTAAATTTTCTTCTACAAACATCAAATGAATTAAGTTTTTGGAAGTCTTGACGTTTTCGGTACTTCAACTGGCCACCATGAAGGTTTCTCTGTTGTGCATTTGTTTTCGTTGTAATTCAGTTCTTTTGCTGAGAGCGCTTGCTCGATTCTTAAGAGTCCCAGACCATGTTGACCAATGATGTTTCGCACTTTGCCGACAGATTGATTTTCCTCGTTTTTCACATCAACAGGAACATCATCTTTGAAGATTATTGGCTTCTCGAACTTGAGTGGCATCAAACGTTTTCTCACGACGCCAGTGTGATGAGTTCTGGCTGTAAACTCTTGTCCAATGTAACAACCTTTGTGGAAGCTAACGCCGTGCATGTAATCGCAGTTCGATTCAAGAGGAAAGCTTTTCTCTGGTGGCAACTCCTGAATTCCTTCGGGAACTCCAAATTGATATCGATGAGATGTGTAGTCGTTTAAAGTAGATTCAACATTTCCAAAAGATTTCTTCGCGTCAAAGTTTTTTGTAGTTATTATTCTTGTTCCGATATCTTTCAACCTTGGATCGACAGTTGAAACTACAACATCCTTCGATGTTTTAACACTCTCATCTCCTTGAAGACACCACAAGTCGTGTTCATCAGAGACTGTTATGTCAATCTTTCTTCTCACTCGATAAAGCTTCAAATGTTTGGCTAAGGTGCTTGCTATTGAGCTATCACATTCAATTAGAAACTCTTCCTTCTCATCCTCGGGCACTGACACTTGATAAATTATTGAATCGTAGAGGATTCTTCCGGCCTTGTTAAGGAAAAGCGCGTAAATTGCTGAATTTTTGTTCGTGAGATGATTGACATCGTTTGTGACCATGCCCTGAAGGAACTGTGATGCTTCACTCTTCGCACCGACACATCTAATCAGAGATCGGCTTACATTTAATGAGAATAATCGATTCATCGAGAAGTTTTGTTTTGACTTTGATTTGTTGAAACTTCCACTGACTTTGGACAAGTCGAGAAATCATTTTTCAAGGGAAACTGACTTTGAACCTTTTTAAATATTCCGCCAGATGGCAGGGTTAGACAAAAAAAGAGTTAAAACCCGACATCTAGTGGTCAACAAATCTGTAAATATAAAACTTTACCGCGACGAGAAAAAGCAAAAATTTTGCAGAAAACATTAAATTGGACAACGGTTAAGTAAAGTTTACAGATCGAGAAAGTATAGGCCATAAGATGATTCCGAATTCATTGTCATCGCGACACTGAGACAAAGATAGAAGTGCAAATAGTGATTGGAAGATGGAACCGAATAAAGAAGGCGATTTAAAAACGCAATTCGTGACCCGAGAAGGCTGTTATCGACTGCTTAACTTATCTGAATACTCGAGACCTAACCGGGGTGGTTACCAGTCCAATCAGAACTCGCCACAAGTCCGCGTATCATTCGTTTCGCTACCGCAAAACCCAACGCAAATTTCAGTAGCAGCGCAACAACAACAATCAGCAGAGAAGGGTAAGAAAAAGAGAAAAATCCTGCGTCTTGACCAGAAAGTTTTCAAATGCAATTTTTCACTTTCATAGGCTCATCAAATGTGAACAATAATATCAATGGCAATACAACATCCAATGGACCCATTCAAACTCCTCCCCCATCAAACTCCTTATCATCATCAGCCACAACTGCAACTGTGACCTCCTCAACTAATGGACTTCAGCAAGAGCACAATTGCCTCAATCAAAGCAGTGTTCCTAGCGGTGACTGGATATGCTTCAACTTCGGCAAAGAGCTGTACACGTATAGTTATCGCGGAGTGAAAAAGGCAAGTAAAGGGAAGTGAAGGGAGAAAAACGGGCGAGTCTGGATATGCAAATTACGCGACGATATCAAAGTTGACACAGTGATAACGTTTGATAACGGGCGAAATCTGCTGGTGCGAGAGAGTGAGATACTCTTTACCCGGTTTGGTCAAAAGAGATAGAAACCGCGATTGAATGAGTGAGCATTAATTCAATTTCCGGTTTCGACAAAAGCAAAATAAAAAGTTTCACTCTTTTTGTGACTCGGCTATGATGAAATTTGCATAAAATCATATTCAGTGCTTGAAATGATTCGTTCATGAAGATACACCGCGCTTCGCTCAAAGTTGTTTTAATTAATCAATTGACTTCATTCATCTAACAAGCGCGCAACCTGATTGGAAGTCACGAAACTTGTGTTTATCTAATTAAAAGAACTCGCATCGAGAGACCTATAAAGATAGTTTGACATAAGCTTTCCCTGGAGCAAAACGATTGCATCACTTTCCCCATTGTTCCTACAGTTGATCAAATGTTTACGTTTTTCTAGAGAGATTTTGCGCAAGGGGGAGAACGGTTTAGAGATTATTCAATTTGACTTTTTTTTTCAGCGATTCATTTGATTGCGAGAGTTTTTCTCAACAATCAACTGCTCGCTGTTTCATTGTTAACTTGTCGCGCTCTCTCATTCTATTTCTTCATATTTTCCGGAGTTTTTGATTAGAAATGTAAATATTGGTTTTAATTATGAAGAAACTACATTAGCGAAATCCGATTCCCTTCGCTTTGTTTTGTTGAAAGAAAACCGCTCATGTCAACACTTTCGTTTTACGCCCACAGCAACAATGACACGCTTCCACAAGATTCATTACGCAATCCATCATTTTCATATGAAGAAAGCTTTTCCGACTTGTATCATCAGCCGATAATTTTTCTCGGGTCAAATTGATTGAGAAGAATGTGTCAGTCTCAGTCATCATCTTTCATCAATCTGTTTTATTCTTTCATAGGCCGCTGACCTAAGCAAACCAATCGACAAGAAACTATACAAGGGAACCAGTCCGAGCTGTCATGACTTTAATCAGACGACAGCAACATGCGATGGCGCACCTCTACTCGTAGGATTCACAACTGGTCAAATTCAGCTCGTACATCCTGGACGTCGAGAGCAAGGGAAGCTTTATAATGAAGAGGTATGAGAGGAGTAATTGACACACTGACTTCATGTGACTAATCAATACTAAACCAATTTTAGAGATTGATCGACAAGACGAAGGTGACTTGCCTGAAATGGCTTCCAAAGTCCACAAATCTCTTCCTAGCCGCCCACGCATCAGGTCACTTATATTTATATGATGAGGAATTGCCTTGTTCACCTACAGCCCCAGTTTATCAACCATTCAAGTGTGGCGATGGCTATAACGTCCTTGCAGGCAAGTCGAAGTCAACTCGAAACCCGCTCTTCAAATGGTCTTTCGGATCAACCTCAAACAACAATCATTCTTCGTCGTCTTCAAGTTCGTCTTCATCGACCATAAGCAGCAGCTCAAGTTCATATTCATGCGCAAGCGATAATTGTAGTATCAACGAATTTTGCTTCTCACCCGATGGAGCCAATTTAGCGATCGTTGCGCAAGACGGATTCCTTCGGGTTTTTCAATACGACACGATGGATCTCGTTGGATTAGCACGATCGTATTTCGGTGGATTTCTCTGCGTTTGCTGGAGTCCTGATGGAAAATACATCGTCGTCGGAGGTGAAGACGATTTAGTGACTGTATATTCATTCAATGAAAAGAGAGTTGTTGCGAGAGGACACGGGCATCGATCATGGGTGTCAGTTGTAGCTTTTGATCCTTACACAACGTTCTCGTCGTGGGATTCTAATGACTTTTCGGATGATGAAAATCAATATGAAGCCTCAAACAACAACAAGAAAGTTCGGCCATCGTCCACAATTGCCCCAGAAAAACTGGTTTGCTATCGATTAGGTTCAGTCAGTCAGGATACGCATCTGTGTCTCTGGGATATCACCGAAGACGTCCTTCGACCTCATCATCGAGTTCGACTAAGCACGCTCGATCCAACCCCACAGACAACACAGCAACACCGAGCCGAATCAGTTCAAATTAACGGCGATTGTTCTATTGGTACCGCAAGTGATCGATCGTCACCGACTTTAATTAAGGACTCACTGGATAATAGTTTAAGTAGTTCGCACGCAGCTAAGATAATGAATTCGTCGAAAGTTTCGAACAGTGGAGATAGCGCTGCGGAGAGTAGTAGCGGAGTGTCAAAGAAGGCGAGCGGCAAGGGTTCCAATAGTTATTTAAGTGCCACGACGAATGATGACAAGTCCAACAACCATAATCATTCAGCCTTCAATACGCTCACGCAGCGGTTCACAAATTTTAGCTTCGGAAGTGACAAAAGTTCTAAAGGCAACAAAAGGAATTATAGTACGACAGGGAAGGGCAATGGGAATCCTCCCGGGGATCAGAAGGGCGGACAAAACTGTGATGGAAACAGCGAAGCATCGACGCTGCGTAATAAGTCAAACGGCAGTATTGTGACTTACGATGCAATGAAACTAATCGGCACACCGGTTTGTCCTCGTTACGATGAATGTCCAGTGCTCGAGCCACTGATCTGCAAGAAAATCGCACACGAACAATTGACAGCGCTAATATTTCGAGAGGATTGCTTTCTTACAGCATGTCAAGATGGATTTGTTTATACGTGGGCACGATCGGTTCGTTAAATTTTACGACTCAAGTCATTAAAGTTTTCCTTTAATAATCTAAATTTATTTTTAGAGCTCATCTCATCTCGCCAGCAGCAGCAGCCCAACGGTTCCACACAGCAGCAGCACCATAGTGTAATTTAAAAAGTTTTTCAAGATCAAATAATTTTGATGCCATTTGAGAAGCAATAAAAGCTTCATTCGCGATCAAGAAAAGCCGAGCGGTAGGAAAATTGCGGAAATATCAACGGTTATCATGGGAAAATGCTAAGGAACAATCTAGTGTTGGGAGAACTTGTGGCTGGCGGAGTAAATCAATGAAGCAATCGAGTGAACGGCTCTTATAAGGAGGATTCATTCGAAACGAAAGACGCAAAGTTCATTATTGTATACTCGTCGAGATGGAAGGTGGGATAATGTGAAGTACCTTCTGTTCCGCTCTCAGATTTGAGATTCAGCAATTTCCACTAGAAATCCAAAGCAAAATTACAAAAAGGTTTTAGTAATAAAAAAAAACTTGTTGAAACAAATTCTTTTTTGTGTTATCAGTCGTAAATTAAATTCACTAATTACAGTTGTTATCAAGTTATTTAAAAAATTGCGAGCAGTGGATCCAAGTCAATTTTCTTTGGATTTTCAGTTTTTAAAGCGTCGCTTTACGTTTGTTGACATTCGTGGCGAAAGAAAATAATTCTAAAGCAAGTTTAGAATGAAATACTGAAATCAATTTAAGCAGCTTAAGTTAAACCTAAAAACCAAACAATGGAGTTCCTTCTACACTCGATAGCGACTTACGTTACTTACGCACTGGTCGTTGTGATGATTCTTTTTGTCGCGGTGAGTAATTTCAAAATGTTTGATTTGAATTTCACTGATAACAAAGTTTGTATTACAGTTTGCAGTCTTTCTTAAACTTACGTCGTCACCATTTCCAGTTGTCAAACGCTTCAGAGATGAACATTTCTATGAAGATCAATCAGGAAAGAAATTGAAATTTCCTTCGATCGATGCAGAACCTGAAGTCGATCTGAGTGTAATCATTCCAGCTTTTGAGGAGGAAAAGCGATTGCCAGCGATGTTGGATGAGTGCTTAATGTTTTTAGAGAACAAGATCAAAGAAAATCCGAAGTTCACTTATGAAGTCATTGTCGTTTCTGATGGGAGCAAAGATAAAACTGTTGAGACAGCGCTGGTCTATTCCAAAAAGTTCTCATCAAACAAAATTCGCGTTCTGGATCTCATTGAAAACAGAGGAAAAGGTGGAGCTGTTCGTTTAGGAATGCAAAGCAGTCGAGGAAAGTTTTTGCTATTCGCTGATGCAGATGGAGCAACGAAATTCTCTGACTACGATAAGCTCGAAGAAAGCTTGCACAAATTATCCAAAAACGATTGGAAAACTGAAGCGATCGCTGTCGGATCTCGTGCTCATCTTGAAGAAGAGTCAACAGCGACGAGAAGTTTGTTCAGAACGATTCTCATGCACGGCTTCCACATTTTGGTCTTCATGTTTGCAGTTAGAACGATAAGAGACACCCAATGTGGATTCAAACTTTTAACAAGAACAGCAGCACGAAGAGTCTTCACAATTATGCACGTCGAGAAATGGTGAGACAGTAATTAAACTTTAATTTCCTTTACTTTAATTCTTCCTCTTTCAGGGCATTCGACGTTGAACTTCTTTTCATTGCCGAGACATTCAAGATGCCGATGGAAGAGATCGCCGTCAACTGGACTGAAATCGAAGGCTCCAAATTATCGCCTTTAATGAGCAGTATACAAATGGGTCGTGATCTCTTTCTTATTTGGCTTCGCTATCAAATCGGAGCTTGGAAACTAAATCCGACTAAGCAAGCTTAAAATTTTTCATATTCCGCAAATAACTTTCAATTGAATAAAGTCGTAAAAAGTTTTCGTAACTAAATCTGCTTGTTCAGCTCTCCTGATTGTCGTTGACGAATGGGCAGTCGTTGATCTGATGAGAAAAAAAGTTTTCAGACGTTTTCAAACTTTCAAAGCTCTTTTTCTTCACACTAACTCAAACGTCGTCACTCACACTTTCGTACTTACGGTGTGAAAACTTAACATTGTGCTTCGGCTTAAAAATCTTTTTCGGGGGCAAACAGATTGACTTGAGACTTCAATTGAATCGGACGAGCTAGCAGGAATAGTGGACAATGGCACTGTTTAGAATTTCATCTACAAAATGCCTGACAGAGGCTCACCAGGTGCGTTCATCTTAGTTGTGTAATTTTCTGAGCTATACCCTTCAATTTAAGCTGAGTAGCTCGTTGGCTCACGAGGTCGATGTCTAAAATTTACTTGATAGCGTTAACGTCACCAGTTAGTGAACTCGCGGAAGCTTATCTAAATTCCTTTACGAGAAAATGAAGGAAATCAGAATTTTCAAGTGTAACATTACATAATTTCGGGACTTGATGCGCCAATGATGTAACAAACATCCGATTCAGGTGCAAAGCTAGCGAATATATTTGACTTTGTGATGATCTAACAATTTCATCATCGGAAAGTTGCTACCTCAAGCTATTGAGGTTGACATGCTGATTTATACAATAACTCTCAACTTTCCGATGACACTCGGCTCGAGGCTAGACAAGCAATGAATGAACAGCATTGATTGCTTGTTCTAAGCAAGCAATTATCGACGATAATCGACTTTGTGCCCTCGTGTTATCTAAAAATGCGTGATACGATGATCTGATAGTGATAAGCAAACAAAAATATTGACTTAGGAAAGTTAAATTTCGGTTTTTTTTTCGGGGGCTTAACAATTGTGAACGCGTCATCAACTGGATAAACGAAGAAAACAATTAAGCTTAATTAGCAGAGCTCGTGTCTACATTTTATATATCGCGAGATAACAAGTTGCTTCAGTTTTCAAATGTTACGTCACATGTTCAACGAACGATTGCCGATTTGCGCCCTAATCCAACGTGTGCCCTATTGTGACCTTGCTACAATGTGTGTTATTGAGACGATGAACCGGTTTTAAAGAAAAGTCAGCAAATGCTCGCTTTCAAGGTCTTTCTGCCGCGTTTATCGGTTTGTGTTACGTAATTTTATTTCTTCATTTCCCTCCTTCGCTCTGAATTAAACCGTTGGTCGGTACGGTACAAGCGAGGAAGTGACATTTGGACGAATTATCTTTGAAAAATCCCTTCGAGATGTGACCGAGTGGACTGAGGCCAAAATTCGAGCGTAAACAAGTTACTCACAGAAAGAATAACTACGATTAATTAAATAACGCTTTTAAAAATAAAAATTTTCATCTTCTCTGTTACAGAAATACTGGCCAGCGATCATCACATGCGCTCGCAACATTTCAAGTGACAGCACTGATCTTCGCGGCATCATGGCCGATAAAATTCCAAAGGAACAGGAACGCGTCAAGAACTTCCGTAAAGCTCATGGAGCCACGAAAGTTGGAGAAGTTACCGTCGACATGGTAAGTTTCATGATCAAAGGTCATTAGGTCACAGACGTAATTGAGACAATTATGCTTGCGCGCGATGCATGACACACGCCGTTTAAACAAAGACGCGGGATGCTGAATGATTCTATCACTCGAAACAATTGAGACGGCTTGTGAGAGCAATCATGTGATTGTCTCAATCGTTTCGAGTGACAATCAGAGGAGAAAAAGGCGGGAATGAGTCTTATCAGTGCATTTACTTTCTTCGAAGCCTGATTTCGTTCCACTTGCTCATTTCATTTTCATTATCTCGATTGTTCCTGAGGCGAACATCTGATTAGTAGCACACGGCCAAGGTCTAAACGATTTGTAATGAATTCTCGTGAACTTTACAGATGTACGGAGGAATGCGCGGAATCAAGGGGCTCGTTTGTGAAACTTCCGTCTTGGATCCAGATGAGGGAATCCGTTTCCGTGGATTGTCCATTCCCGAGTGCCAGAAGGTCTTGCCAAAGGCTCCAGGAGGCGCTGAACCATTGCCTGAAGGTCTCTTCTGGCTTCTCATGACCGGAGATGTTCCAAGCCAAGCTCAGGTTGATGCCTTGTCTCGCGAATGGGCCAACCGCGCTGCTTTGCCAGGACATGTCGTCACAATGCTTAACAACTTCCCAGCTACTCTTCACCCAATGTCTCAGCTCTCAGCAGCTGTTACTGCTTTGAATCACGAAAGCAAGTACGCCAAGGCATACTCAGAGGTAAAATCTAATCGACATGATCGTCTTTCATATCTAATCTTATCGTTGTTCAATGTCAGGGAGTACACAAAAGCAAATACTGGGAATATGTCTATGAAGACAGCATGGATTTGATTGCCAAGCTTCCAGTCGTCGCTGCTACGATTTATCGTAACACTTACCGTGACGGAAAGGGAATCGGAGCAATTGACCCAAAACTCGATTGGTCAGCTAACTTCACTCGCATGTTGGGCTATGACAACGAACAACTCACTGAATTGATGCGTCTCTACTTGACCATCCACAGGTAAAACAAATCTTTAATCTCATTAATAACAGGTTTGTAAACTTTCGTTTTTCTTTAGCGACCACGAAGGCGGAAACGTCAGCGCTCACACTGTCCATCTCGTTGGATCAGCTTTGTCAGATCCTTACTTGTCATTCGCCGCTGGCATGAACGGTCTTGCTGGCCCATTGCACGGTTTGGCTAACCAGGAAGTACTCGTGTGGTTGCAGAAGTTGCGTAAGGAACTTGGCGATGATGCTGATGAGAACAAAGTCAAGGACTTCATCTGGAAGACATTGAAATCAGGACAAGTCGTCCCTGGATATGGACACGCTGTTCTCCGTAAAACCGATCCTCGTTATACCTGCCAGCGTGAATTCGCTCTTAAGCATTTGCCCAACGATCCATTGTTCAAACTTGTCAGCAACATCTACAAGGTCGTGCCTCCAATCTTGACTGAATTGGGAAAAGTAAAGAACCCATGGCCAAATGTAGATGCTCACTCCGGAGTTCTCCTCCAATACTTCGGCTTGAAGGAAATGAACTACTACACCGTCTTGTTCGGCGTTTCTCGTGCTCTCGGTGTCCTCGCTGGACTCGTGTGGGATCGCGCTTTGGGACTTCCAATTGAACGACCAAAATCAATGTCTACCGAAGGTTTGATGAAAGCCTGCGGTCACAAATAAATTCGCAACCATTCGGAATTTAAATGAGTTCAGTGAACTCTCAGATAACATCAGAACCTGCTTTGGCTGGCCTTCGATCGTTTCAGCGAAAGAAGATGAAATCACCTTAATTTAATTTCAAAAGCAACTTTATTTTTAGATGCGCCAAAAATAAGAATTCAGCAGAATGCGCGTGCAGCAAAAAAAACTTTTCTCGTCCATCTCTCAAACTTCTTAACCCTTTCTCTAGTGCAATGAAGTTTACATGAAACAAACTTGTTGTTAACATTTACACCAAAAATAGAAGTCTTGCGGCTGCGGAATGCCTTTGGCTTAATTTGCTTTAATTTCACATTTCGTCTCAGTTGTATTTGTTGAAAAAAAAAACAAGAACCTAAGTTTAAGAATGGGCAATTGACATTTAATTAAATCGAAACTTAATTTTGCTTCAATCGTGATTGGCGTTTTGTTATTTCTCTTTGTTTTGTTTTCTACCTCAGTTGTTTGTTGGATCGGCGAAACTTAATCGAAGATGCTTTCTTCGAGATCATTTAATTTATTATTTTGGTTTATTGGATTCTTCTTAATATTACGAGGCAAGTAACCAGAGCTTGTCAGCCCTTCATGATAATAATTAGGAGATAAATTAAATTTAATTGTCTGATGATAATTGGGGGATTCGTAAATTAGGGCATTGCATTGAAAAACCAAAAGATATCTTTGTAGATGGAATAGTTTTGATAGTTGAAGTTTGAAATAGAACAGAGCGACAAGGAAAATGTTGATCAATAATTTTTAGCCCCAATAAAAAGGAAAACCGTTTAAATTTCGTAGCGTTGAAAAATAAAGCTTTTCAAATTAAAAAATCTTGTCTTTTGTTTTCAGATATTCGTTTTATTGTGAAAAATCTGAAAGCTTTCATGAAAATGGAGTTAGATTAAGTTTAGGAGTTAGCTTAGCATTACAAGTCAGAAGTTCAATGATTCTTCTTCGTGCAAGCTGCCATCAAGAATTCCATTTTATTCAAGAAGTTCCGTCCTTCCATTTTATCGAATTTCACCTGGAGAGAAGAAAGAGAATTAGAGGATTTAAGATATTTCTTAGATTAAAAATTATTTACCTCTCGGAAGTTTCCGCCAAGATTTTCCCAGAACTTTCCTTGGACGAGACCGCTCGGATAAAAGTCCTTCGGGCTGTGTGAGATGTAAACCTTTGTAACAATTTGTGGATCACAGCGGACTTGTACTGCAATAGTTCTATCAGCGTTTGGTGAAGTGATAACACAGGAATGGGCATTTCCTAAAGGTTCAACAGCTCCAATACCAAGATGTGTAGAGTTCGATAGTAACTGCCAAGCCATGCACTTCGCAAGTGATTGAAGACCAGCAATCTGATGTTGACAAATTTGCGTGAGAATTAGATCGCGAAGCTCTTGTGGTTCGTATGATAAGAACATGACGCGACCATCACGACAAATAGCTTTTAAAGATCTCTCCTTCACGTGAATCACAAGCGAGGTCCGGCAGATTGTGTCGTAGGCTTGAGTGTTAATCTTAATTTTTACCCAGCTCATTGTAGGTGAATTCAATGCATTCCAATGTGAAACAATCTGAGGATCTTTAACGTCACGAGCCAAACTAAAAATGAAAAGTTGTTAATGGAGTTCACTAGATTTACGAAATCAACTTACGTGTCTAGAACATATTGAGTCCGCTTTCTCATGAAAATATGTTGAGCCTGAGCGATGATTTGTTCGAGAAGAGTCTGAGATTTTGTCATCTCCCAGAGTTCGTGACGATCGAATGCCATTGGGCCCGCCAGAAGCCTTTTCTTTGCGAGGCCGTAAGCGTGTCCTGAGTGTGGAAGAGGATGGTGAGTGTTTTTATGATGAACTTCCCGTAGAAGCTGATGCAACGAATGCTCAAGAACATGATCATGTCCATCGTGTTTCTTCTTAGCTTCATTCTCAAACACTTGATAAGAAGTCGTGTGACAGAAGCTAATGATAAGTTGAATGCCGGGAAGAAGAGTTGCTCGAATCTGATTTCCAATGACGACGTGAGGGATTGCAGCTTGCAGTTGAACAGCTTCTCTTGCCAGCTGAGCGAACAATTCCTTACAAAACAAAACGTTCTGAGCAAACTCAAGCTTCTTCTGCCAGTACATCTCTTTCAATTTCGGGTATTCAGCGTGTTCATTGAACATGTTTATGTTAGCCGAGCACAAGTCTTCTTGATCTTTTTGTGTAACAACTTTAATGTAAGCGATTCCTTGAAGTTCTGCAGGAATGATGACCTGGAGTGGTCCAGGTGCTCCAGTTCCTGCTGTGTTTGAAGGAGTGGACTCATCGCCTTTAATTACTTCAAAGTTGCCCGGGACAAAATATTTCGAGCCAGCTGTTCGGAAACTTAAATCACCGATAATCGAGTCGGAAGCTTTCTTCAATCGCCAATTTTGTCGGAGTCGAAGGAGTTCAATTTGGAAATCCGGTCCATTGTCACATCTCTTCAATCTCTCAGCTCCATTGTTGAGAACACTTGCAGCAGTTGCAAGAGCTTTCTTCCTCGCGTAGACCAAAGCCATTTGCTTGGTGTCTGATGGTTCTTGTGGGACTGGATCAAGCACGAGATAATGTTTCTCCTTTGCCACAGCAAGCACATCATGAAGAACCGAGATTTCAGTGTAAGCATCTTTCAGTTTGTGTAGAATATTCTCAAACGGAGCGAGATTTGATGTTGAAGGAGCTGCCACAACCGCAGTTTCTTCGTCCTCCTTTTTCTCGCCATTCTCATCAGTTTTCTTTGTAAAGTTGATCCTTGCAGCATTTCGAGTTAGGTATTCCGATTGCGTTAGCGGTCTGAAGTGAAAAAGGGAAGAAATTCAAAATAATATTTCATTTCGGCGACGTGAAATCTTACGTTTGATAAATCTCTGTTCCATCGTAGTCAATCGACAAGATTTGATTTTCAATTGGAGCTTCAACTGACACAGACACGGATTGAGCCATTTTCGGCTTGATATTTAGTCTATTTCCTTATTATTTTAATATTTTTATTTTAAAATGTTTTGTTTACTTGGGTGCGTTTAGTAATCGACTACCCGGAGCTTACGAAACAAAGAACTAGATCGACAAAGCTTAAAAATTCGAAAGCTCAAGTTTGATTTGCTCAGTTTTGGTACGTACCACTCAGTTTGCTCTGTAGTACTGTTATTGAGATACCACTCGCTTTTAGTAGCGATATGATTGCTCACTAATCGATTTCTCGTTGCAATCACGAAAACATTTTATTTCGAGTCAGTACCGCGAGGAAAAAAGATTATCAAAGATCGGCAGTGATATCGGAACAAGTTCTCGATTGTCTTGAAATGTAAACTACTGGAATCTCAAGTAAGTGCTTTGTTTAAGTGAAAATTAAATGTTTTCTTTTTTTTTATTGATTTTGTAACTCGAATTGCGAACTTTGTTGCAAGAAAAGTTTGTTGACGAGCCTCCTCGCAGCTGAGTTCTGGGAGCCTCACGGTCTAATTAGCTTTTGTGTTTTTATGTGCTCGGTGTTAGCAAAATTGCGAATACCGAATCGGAAATTGAATTAAGTGGGAAAGTGCTTGTTTATTTAATGACGGCTGATGATCCAGTTAAGTTAATTATGTTATAATCATATTAACTGATGAATGATAGTGACACCTTCATAAATCATCTTATTGGTGAGCCTTGTCATTGACGACTTTGAAAGTCTTATCATTGAGCCAATAAATGTGATAACAAGTCACTTACGTATTCGGTAAGAAATTTAAAGCAATTGACGGGGATGTCATGAGAGCTTTTACTTTTCTCTCTGTCACCACTTTTCACTTTCTCCTCCACATCGTGATCGAAGCTATTAAAGTGGAAAATTTCAGTGGTTTACTGTTGCTTCTATGAATAATTAAGTCATACGAATAATGCATTCAACTTGTAATCGATCCAATGATCCACTTTTTGCAAGGAGAGTTGACTATCAAACATGTTGCCGCGTAGAATCCGAAACGAGAACTTGATTCCCTTGAGAATATTATGAATTTCGCAGTAGCTTCAGAATCATCAAATTTATTCAATCAGCTTTCAACTGCCATAACAACAACTTCAGCTTATCAAAAAAAAACCAATTATGATACCCGAAAATGCTCTTAAAGATTTTTCAATTTATTGCACACGTTCGTTGATCCAGTTGATAAAATACGAAGTTCTGACATAAACAGACACAGAGTTTGCAGAGCCACAGGGGAAAGAGGATCCCCAAGAAACAATCCCAACCAGTTGAAGCTAGAAACGTAATAAGTGGAAATAATTATTTCCCAGAGAATAATTTAAAGTAACTCACATTACTGCCAGAGCCTTGGACAAGCGGTCCACCAGAATCTCTGTAAACAAAAGTTGTTTGGCATGCGCAAGCAATAAAATAAAATTTTATTATCTTACCCGTTACAAGCTGAAATAGCTCCTTCTAATGGGCCAGTGCAAAGATTAGAACTGTGAAGAGGTTCATGACTAAAAATAGCATTCACAATTTCACGACACAAGTCCCACTGAACGATTGGCTTTGAAACAGTTTGAAGAATATTCGGGAACGAAGGGGTGGTCGTGTCGGATACGCTTCCCCATCCAAAGAGAGTTACAGATCCTGAACTGATGATTCCTGTTGGAGGCAAATTAATGCTCTCAACGATTCCTGTTACCAGAGACAATGGACTCTCGAGACGTAGAATCATAATATCGAAAGGTCCAACCAAAGGTCCGCTAACAAAATTATCGTGAATCTGAAAATCGACGACGAGCCTTCGTTGTTCCCGTCCGCTATCGTTCGCCAAATCATGTTGACCAGCAACAACTTGATAGGTAAATTGAAATCCAACTTCCGTCACACAATGAGCAGCTGATAAAACGTAGTTCGCGTTTAAAATCGAGCCACCACAGACGTGACGGAAATTTCCATCAGATAACGGATCGAATTGAAAGGAGACGATGTAAGGTGCTTCGCCTTCAATCGCGTTTCTCCCTCCGACAACTTTCGGATTTTTTTCGGCCGCTGGAAGAGCCAAAGCGGCTCCAATTAAAAGAGAAATAATTGCAACACTTCTCATCTTTATGTTCCGAGCAAAACTGAAATCTAAAACCTTCCCAAATCGATTCTCGCTTTATCAAAACTCGTCGAGTGCTCTCGGATAAGATTTTATTTCAATTTAATTGACACGTTCATTAATCCAATCGATGAATGCTGAAACACGAACGTACACACTGACGGCATTGATTGCTCCGCACGGGAAATGGGAGATCCAGGAGGCAATGCCAACAACTTGCCGCTGCAAATTGAAAAGTTCTTAAACCTCTTAAATCAAACACATTTTGTTAACTCACAGAATCTCCGGAGCCTTGAACGATTGGTCCACCAGAATCACTGAAAATTGTTTTTAAGTTTCTTCTCTTAAACGTAATTCAAGTTATCTCTTACCCAACACATGCTGTGACGATTGTTTCTAATGGGCCAGTACAAACGTTCGTATAATGAAGAGGCTCATGATCCATGACTGTGTTGATGACTTCACGACACAAGTCTAAGGCGATAATTGGTTTGCGAGCTGTTTGAAGAATATCTGGGATTACCGCAACTCCTGTTTGTGACGTGCTGCCCCATCCAAAGAGTTGAACTTCTCCACTCGGAACGGCTCCAGCTAACGGCAAATTGATTGGTTCGACAACTCCAGTTACAAACACCAAAGGACTTTCGAGATTTAAAAGTGCAATGTCCCATGGCCCGACAACGGGTCCACTTACGAAGTTTTCATGAATTTCAAACCTCGCAACATTTCTTCGTTGCTCGCGACCGCTGTCAACAACGAGATTGTGTTGACCAGCGACGACTTGATAAGCCAGATTCAATCCGTTTTCTGTGATGCAATGCGCAGCAGTCAGAATCCAGTTTGGATTAAGAATTGAAGACCCACAAGTGTGAACAAAATTTCCATTTCCTTGACGATCGACTTGAAGAGAAATCATGTAAGGCGCTTCATGCTCAATTGCATCGTTGCCACCGACAATCTTCGGAGTTTTGTCGACAGTTGGATTCGCGAAGGTTGCTCCAAGTAGAAGAATTAAAATCGAAACTCTCTTCATTTCAATAGCCGAGTGCAAACTGAGAAATAGCCAAAGTGCTCGACGACTAAAATTAGGATTCGATAACATTTTATCTTATCAATAACAATGAAACTGCTATTATCAACAGAACTGATTGATTTTATTAAAACAATTATTTACAACGGGCCAGTTCTTGATAAGATCCAATCATTGAAAGCTGAAGATCTGACGTAGACTGTCACAGCATTAATTGCACCGCAGGGGAAAGCAGAAATCCATGAAGCGACTCCGACAACTTCAAGCTGAAATAAATTTGATTAGCTTAATAGTTCAGACACGTTTGATTAATTGAGCACTTACTCCATTAGCTCCACTTTGTACAATTGGACCACCGGAATCTCTGAGAAGTTTATAAAGTTCACTTTAGGTTTCATTTCTTTTCATCTCAATCTTACCCTGAACAAGCTGTGATAACAGAATTCAAAGGTCCAGTGCAAACATTTGTTGAGTGCAATGGCGTTCCTTCAGGATATTTCAAATAGAGAACTTCACGGCAAAGATCTAGAGACAGTAAATCCTTTGTAACTGTTTGTAAAATATCCGGAATGACTGCAGTGTCTGTCATTGAAATGCTTCCCCATCCAAACAACTGCACGTCACCACTTGGAATAGCCCCAGCAACTGGGAGACGAATTGTTTGAACAATTCCTGGAACAAGCACTAAAGGTGTTTCAACTTGAAGCAATGCAATGTCGTAAGGCGCAACTCCTCCAGTGTACAAGTCGTGCACAATGAAGTTCGGAGTTAATCTGATTTGCTCGTTCCCAGAATCAACTGAGAAATCATGTTCCCCAGCGACGATTCTCAATGGAGCAACGAGTGGTTCGTTTTCTGTTATGCAATGGGCAGCTGTGAGAATCCAAACGGTGGATAAAATTGAAGAGCCGCAAGTATGACGATATTCTCCGTTTCCTTGTCGATCTACTTGGACGGAAGCAATGTATGGAGCTTCGCCTTCTAAAGCATCACGACCGCCTACGATCAGGGGATTTGAGTCAATAGCTGGAAGAGCGCAAACAGCGCTCACCAGCAACGCGGATAACAAAAATATTTTCATTGCTCGCTAAACTCACAAACTAACGAAGTTTACGCAATTCTTCTCCTTTTTATTCGAGCTTATCGTCGCTGAGCTCTTATCAGTTTTGATAGCGTAAAAGCAATAAAAGGCTTTCTATCAATAGGAAGCCAATGAGAGATTAATAGAGCTTGCTTTTGTAGGATTTTCAGTTCCTACTTCGATTTATTTAACACTCTGGATTACAGTAATTGATTTTGTTTAAGTCTTCCGGTCGAATCTTGTGTCGTTGGTTCGTCAAATAAGTCACCTGATTCTTAAGCTGCTTGATTTGTCCTTGGCAATCGTTAAAGCTTCCGCAAAGCAAAGCTAATTCTTGTTTCATCTTCTTGATGGTTTCTTCCTTTTCTTTGAGAGAAACAGTTGCCGCCGCTCGACTCTTTGCTAAATCAACTTCTAGGCCATTAATATGTTGATGCAAGATTTGACGATTCTTCTCGGCACAGCATTTCGTTGTCGTGATAATCTTTGTCGAATCCTTTCGCAAGCTCTCTAATTCGCTCTTCATGCACGTCAACTTATCTTCGAGGCATTCTTTCGTAGCTTTTATGCCGGCGTGTTTTGTCTTCAGCATTTCCACCTCGCTCTGAAGCTTTTTATATTTCTTTTCGAGTGATTCGTCGGGTTGCTCCTTCAAAGCTTTTAATTCACATTTGGATTTGCACAGAGCAGTCATTGTCGCTTTAAGATCTGTCTCGAGTTCACTGATTTTCTCTTTTGACTCTTCAAGTTCAACTTTAGCTTCTTCATACATCTTTGGATAAGGACAAAGTTGAGAAAGTTTCTCTTGAAACTTTTCTTTGATTCGAGAAATTTCATCATTGATTTGTGATTCGACATCTTTGTTGCTCATTTCTAGATTTTCCAAAAGGAATTTCTGATGTTCAACTTTCTCTTGAGCTTTCATAAACTTCTCTCGATACATGTCAACTTGTTCTTGAAGTTCTTTGATAAAGATTTTGTAATCATCAATCTCTGCAATCATCTCATCAGCTCGATTCTTTAAAGCTTCGTTCTCAGCTCTTTCCTTGTCACCTTTGCAGTTGTCTAAACATTTCTTCATTCGCTCAACAGTTTCTTTGCATTCGTTTTGCTTTCGACAATACTCGGTTTGAAGATTCGCGTATTGACACTCAAGGAGTTTGAGTTTGGTGCTTATTTGACTTTCTCCATCACCGCAAGGAGTTGACTTTGGACGCAAAGAAGTACATGAACTTTTCTTGTTTGAACTTACTCCAGAGCATGGAGTCGACTCGCGTAGACTTTCTTGGATTCCGAATGAAATTTTTCTTTCTCTCTTGACGGAATCAAGTTCCTTACGCAAGCAAACGATATTCGACTCCAACGACTTTATACTGCAAGCAAGTTGTTGAGAGTTCGCTGAGATCGACTTCACTTGAGACAACGTTTTGTTCTCACAACACGAGCCCTTTGAATTAGAAAGTTTTTCATTCATTAATTTATTCTCATAGGACAAAGTGATGACTTGATTCTGCATCCAATCAAGTTTGTCCTCCATTTCCTGCACTGACTGATCTTTATTCATCAACTCCTTACGAAGCTCATGTCGATCATTCTCGAGACAATCGTTGTCGTTTAAAAGTGATTCTCGGACTTCAATATCCGCAAAAGAAATCTTTGACGACATAGCTGAAGGAGTCCGAGATGGAAGCTTCTCATTTCCGGTCTCGGCTTTGTATTGCTCCATCATTTTTTCCAATTTTTTCTTTTCACAACAAAGCTCAGCTTTCAGTTTGTATAAGCAAGGCGATGGAAATCCTCGATTGCACTTGCATTGAATGTCTCGTTCGAGTTTCTCGATCTGCAACTTTTGACGTAAGATTTCGTTTTTCCATTTGAGATTTTTCTCGTCGATTGATTGCTTTGCTCTTGAACTTGTTTGAGATAAACGTTCAGGTTTTGATGTTTCTGACCGAGAGACAGATGTTTGCGATTTATCAGGAGTTACAATCTTTACATTTGATGCTTGTGATGGAGAAGCTGATTTTTCTGGGGTTACAACTTTTTCCTTCGAAGTTTGCGATTGTGAAATTGAGTTCTGAGATTTTTCTGGTGTCACAACTTTTGAGTTTGTTTCTTTTGGCAGAACCAACGAAGTTTTTGATTTGGTTGGAGATTTGCTGCTTGCGCTTAAGGGTCGAGAAAGATCAGACCCAGATCTGCTTGAAACTCGAGAATTGTCAGTGAGATTTCCATCGGATTCGTTTTCTGAAATATCTGAGATAGAAAGTTCTTCTTTTGATTAGAATTTAAATCTTCAAACCTTTCGGTTGCGATGGATCAACTAATTGAGATTCCGACATGATTCCTTACTGATCGAACGAGAAAAATTGCTCAACGAAATGAATCGGTTTACACAAAAATTTAAATGAAAAATTCTTCCAAAGGTATCTTAGACGAATGAGCTTCGTTATTCAACGTTCAGAGTTATCCAAAAAGAAAAGCTCTTTCTTCGTCGCTTGCGGAGTTTTCTCAGAGTTTTGATTTATTTAAAATTCTCTTGGGGCTCTTTCCATTTACTTCCATTCGAGATTCTAATCAAACAGTGACTTGCGGTGTCATTTGTAAAGCCGCTGAGCTTTATATCGCAAAGAGTTTGTTGAAATTTAGGTTTTGTCCTCATTTAATGCTCCACAAAGCTTCGTAAAATTTCGAAAATTGCTGTGGCTTTGATTGAGTTTACAAAATCGATAAGAATGTTGATCGATAATCTTCAGATTAGATTAAAATTTGTGTCGAACGATGAAATCACGTACCGTTCTGATTATTTGCTTTGGGAGAGCAGTGGGCGTCCGCATTGTGATTCGATTTGTGTTCTCAATTAAAATCGATAGAAATTCCTAAAAATAAATTGTGCGAAGCGAAGTTTTCCTCTTGACTTTTATGGAAATTATTCAATAAACCTTCTGCTGATGATGGATATAGTGGCGATTAAATAAACTTGGCGTGACGTTCACTTCGCATAAAATTTCAAGTGGAAATTAACTTTTTTCTCGTCAAGCGAGGAAATCCACAGCAGCGAGAAACGTTTGTATTATTCATCGTAAATTCCAATTTAGAACGAAGCTTTGCAACAATTTCAGATGCATTCGCAGCTTTTCCCCTTGAGAGCTGCTCTATAAAAGCAAATACGATAAGAAGAGCAATTAGATGTTTGAGTAAACAGCTTTTCTGCTCCGCGGCGACGATGAAAATGAGCTGGCAACGATAAGACGAGCCATAAGCAATGCGCTTAACACGAAAGTGTAAACAGCCAACTAAACATGAAGTGCTCTTATCATGCACGAAATTTTCCCCTCAACACTAGAGCCGGCAACTTGCGAACTGATAAATATGTTTCATGATAAGAGCAAGTTTTTTTTTTACGCTGGGCATTCGAGCTAGTAGAGATAAAAACAATAATTTCTCTCTTCCACAGCAGAAACATTGCTTCTGTCGTTCAGTCGTGTGAGAAATTTCGATTGATTCATTATCACTTCTCGCTCCGGTCTCCAAGCTTTTTCATAGACCGAGCATGTGACTCGAGAGTTCACTGCGGTTTCTTTTCTTTAATGGCAAGACATAAATTTTGTGGACTTGTTGAGTGTCTCTTGAGAAATGTGAGAGTGTAGACGAGAAATTTATTGTAAGGAATTCTAGGAAATTGAAGGAAATTCTTCATTCCTAAATAATTGGACCCAACGGTTAGAAAGGTAGACACGAAGTGATGTTGAAGGATTAGAGAAGACGAACAATTACTGAAGCTCGATATTTTCCTCGTTCATCGTTGAGTCTTTAATTGATGAAACTGTTAGGGCTTTGCGTGACGTCAAGCCACTCACTACAGTTCGTTTAATTTATTTTCGTGTCTTTTGTTGTATGCTAAGTATGGTAAAGCACGTTCATCAAAAGAGTTTGTGCTTACCGGTCAGAATAAAAAAACTAAAATTTCATCACCACAAACACAAAAGTTATCGATTTTTTTCGCTTGTAACAACGAGAAGGTTTTTCTTGTTCGCTTTTTATCAATTTTTCGGTCACAAGTGCTTGCTCTCGGGTTATTAGCTTTACCCTAACTGAATTACTCAATTTGCTTCTGTTGTCATGTCATGAATCATCCTGCATCGTCGACCCAAATGACTCAGCTGAGACATTGATTGCAAATGTCTTTTTCTTTTCATTTGTTTCTCTCGGGCCCCTTCGAGAGATAATTTCTCATCGCAGCAAAACAATTAAAAAACTTTCCTTCTCTCTCTTTTGTTTCAGTTTCACGATGACGTCTTTCAACGAAACCACCGAGAGTCGACAAGAACAACGACGAGCAGAACGTACACCATGAAGTCGTGTGTTAAGCTGCGATCAATAAACAGAGTTAAAGCAAGAAGTTCAAAGTTTGTGTAATCTAAGCACAAAAGTCTTGTTGTGGTTCGTGAAGTGTTGTGAACTTTCCTTCGACGTTAGATAAGGAAGAAATTGTAATTTTAAAAGTGAAAGAAAAGAATTTCTAGTCAAGAGAAATAAGATACATTGGCTGGATGTTTGCCAATTGAGTTTGTCTGTCTGTTGACCGATAAAAGAGTGAAACGAGATTCTCTCTCGGCGCCCAAAGTTTAAAGCTGTCGTCGATGACGTAAAATAAAATTTCGGAAGTGAATTCGATCATTAAACAAATAAAACTCGAGAAAGAAAAAAATCTTGTCAGTCATCATAAGTAAGCAAAGGAGAGGAAGAAGGAAAATGCCAGTGAACGCTGGTGGAGCCATCCAAGCCGACATGCTCAGTGGGATTGAGGAGGAAAGCGACATTTATGAAGCGTTCGCTCCTCATGTTGATGTAACGAACATTCCGTTATCAACGGAAAGCTCTCCTGGTAAGTAAACTTTTCGATTATTCTATCTTTATTATTCTCGGAGCTTCCACGACCACTGAATTTAAATGTAACGCCGCAGGCTTGAACCTTTGCCTTTGTGGAACTTTCCACGCGTCAATGAATTTTCATTCTTGAATAATTCAAATATTTGCCCGAGCCAAGCGAAAACAAAAAAGGTAAACAACACGGGTCGGGCTTGATATCGTCGTTTAGAGAACTTTGACGTTCCATTTTAAACGGAAAAACACACGGAATTGCTTTTATGCTGTGAAAAATGTTAATTAGCTTTTAGATTGATGGAAATTTATTGCTCCAATTACAGTCAAACGCTCCTTCTCCCTTCATTAGAATATCAGTTACCATCTGTTGGACATGAACAAGACATGGACGTCACGTCCAACAAGTGAAATAGAATCTTCTCAGTTAACGTCACAAAATCAATCAGCAAACCATGATTTATCGTTTCGAGTTCGACCATAAAGGTTGAAGATCTTGACATTTATTGAATTGCGTTGCGTGTAGAGAGTGAGGTATCTAGTCGATGACGAAAAGCTTTTTACAGGAAATCAAATTAATATTTGATATCTAGAAATATTCTTCTTTGCGGAGAAGGGAAAAGAAAATGTTGCTTCGGCCCAAGAGCGACTTGAAATTGACAAAAAACCACTTGTTCAAATATTTATTTTGAGTTCCCATCTGCGCAGAACTTTTTTTTGCAGAAGGTGATTTAATTAAAAATAATTTTCTCGGCTGCTTATTAAAGTCGTGAAAAGTTTCCTTAATTTCTCGATTCTTCTCTCATCAAGTTTCTCGTTTTCTCTCTCAAGAGGAAATATCATTTTTCAAGCTTTACGAGCTTTTAAATTGCAAATAATAATTCAAACGTTCAATAAACAAAATTGAATTCTTTTGCATTCTCTCGTTTCACAAAAGCTCAAAGTTCGTGGATTAACTTTCGCTAGATACGTTCACTTTTCCTTTTGGCATGAGCTTTGCAGATTGAAAACGAGAGTTGAATAACAAAATTTGAAAAACAAAACTTTTCCATTCTCTGCTTGTGGTGTTCTTGACTTCGTTTCATCTTCTTTTCTCTGCTGTCGCACTTGCTTCACGTCTGAACTAATGGCATCCCCAGTGATTTATTGTACTGTTTTCTGAAAGACTAAACCAGACGAGGAGAAGCACCAGAAGTTAAGTTCAAAGAACCGCGCGACTACAAATCGAGAGGAAAAAAATATAATTCGCAAACTGGTTGTGAGCGGCATTAAGTTTCCATATGATTCACGTCAACGTTAATAGGACGCGAGTAAAACTAAAAGTTATGCAAATGACTCGCTTTATAACGAAACCGAGCGTGAAAACTGAAAACTACCTTGTGACTCGCTTTACGAACGTGAGTGAAGCTCAAAGAGTTGCCAGACTTTCAAAGAATCTCAAAAATTTGCATCAACCGCGAATTCCACTTCGTGTGCGATATGAGATGAAGGGAAAAAGGAAAGAATTCCCATCGCGGCGTAATTTTAATTATTCAACTTAATTGTTGCTGAGAAAGAAGAAAATTGAGCGCAAGTGAACTGTAAACATTGGTTGGAATGATAATGAGCTCAGATTGTATTAGCCTCGTACATAATAATTGTAATGAAAGTTCCAAAGCGTACGCGACCACATAAACATTTCCCTACGAACGCTGATAATGCCGGTTTATTGTGTAATATCTCGTTCGTGTTGATTTTTTGTCATCATATGATTTGCAAAGTTTTGTCTGGAGCCCAAATAGAGTTCTGCGGTTGATAAGCTTCGGCTTTGTTGATTATTTACTTCTGAATCGGTGCGGAACGTTTACTCTTTATCAGTCGGGTTAATGTGTGAGTAAGCGAAAAGTTTTCAAGCCTATAATGATGAATTAATGTTCTTTGAATCGGTCTGTGGTCTATCTAATTTGATGATTGATTGAGTCAGTGTGAACGACTGTAACGATCAATAGCAGAGAGCTCAGTTTCTTCATTGAATTTCGTGGAGCTTGATATTTCAATCAAATTGTTATGCATCAATTGACAGCATACAAAATCTCTTTCGTAAACAACTCCTCGACGTCTGCCGCGAATTATTCTCTTGTCAGCTCTTAATTTATTCGTCCCGATCGAAGTAAATGTAGGAAACAAAATTCTTCGACGATAGAGCTTTTAAAATTTAAATTCTCGAGCGCAGCAATTTCATGTTCGTGATGTTATTATCATCATCTGGTGGTTGAGTGAGGAAAGCAAGCAGAAGTTGGATGAGCCAAACTTGTTTAAGTTCATTTCGGGTTTATTTTTAGAACTTTATTGTTGTTGTTATCGTTCAATCAACATATTCACAGCCAAAACACATTCAAGAGTCGCCTCTTCTCTCAGTGATTTTTTGTAAACAAAGATCGTGCGAGACGCGAGAGAGAGCGAGAAGCAGCGGAGGCTGTGATTGTGTATCAAGCAAACTATCGCCAACACATTCAGCAGGTGAATCACGACGATCGATCAGCGAGAGTTATTTTTTTCATTGAGCGGATCAGTCGAGGCAGAGAAGTTATCGCGAATGCATTTCGTGCGTCCATCAATTGTTTTATTGCCAGTTCGAATTCGTTTTAAAAATGTCAGCGGTTAACGAAACGTTGATTGCGTAACTCTCAATTATTTACAGTTTTTCGTGTGAGGAAATAGCTAAGAAAGCTAAATGTTTTCACATGAGTTGAAGTAAAAGTAAACTAACTGTCAGCGAATGTTCTGATAACCTTTAGCGACTTTAGCTGAAGCTAGTGTGGAAATAAAGTGACACGAATTATAGTGGAATGTAAGCTGATATGAATGATAAGAAGCTAAGAGTAAATTAAGTGTTGACCAAGCAAAAGTGGAGATAAAAATATTTGCGAAAGAATCTCGAAACAGAAATCTCGTGCGTCGCATTTCTCTGCGGGAGGTTGGACGTCACGTTCGCCAAAAATGTTTAATTAAAACTAAGAGCTATTGAGTCGATGAAAAAATAACTTTAAAGAGAGAGAGCTCGTAAAAGTTTCATTTGTATCATCTTCAAGTTAATGTTTTTATTATTTTGTTTTGCTTCAGTTTCATTGCCCTGAGAAGAAATTTAATTCAAAGCGGCCTCGAAACCGATTACAGCTAAGCCTAGCAGCTTCAATCTGAAATGAAGCAGTAATTGGCAAACGTTCTTTTGGAGAAAATTATTTGGACAATTTATGATGCAAGGCGGAAGAGAGGAAATAAATTCTCAGAAGTAAAGAAGCTAAACGGCTTCATTTAAGCATTGGAATCCCTTCTCAGTTTCTTGAAGATAATTCAAGGATATTTAGTGAATCACAATCTTGATGTTTACATAAAAGGGACTTAAGAGGAAGTAAACGGATATTTAATGCTTGAATCCGACCTTTTCTTTCCTTCCCAGAAGTGCACGAGATTTGTCGGCACATGAACGATCAAAGGGAAGAAAATTTGTGGCGAGTTCAAGCTCAATTTTCCCAAACTCGCAAAAACATTTCCAATTCTATTTTTACCGAATTTCACGAGACTCCCTCGTATTATTCTCAATCAGAACGAAAGAATTTCGTTTGACTGTGTTTGCGTTTGTTCAAGAGTAAAACACGATGAGACTCATTCAGTTGTGCTCGTGTAATTAGAGCTCAAGTCGAAGAAAATACTCAGCGAGAGAATTCAAAGTGAAATATAAACATTAAAATCAGCAGAAATCCTAACAGTCGTGAGAAGTTGTCAATAAGCGGCCTCAGTTTCATTCAAAGTGTTGATCGCGCTAGTTGAAAAAAGTATTCGATCGCGAGCGCCTTCCGAGTTTAGTTTTGTGTTGCTATAAAGCGGAATACCTAGTCAGTGAATACTGTGATGCAATGTTAAAAAGCGCATAAGTCGTTGCGTTTTAATTTCACGAACTCAACAGTGAAACAAATTAATGAACGACCGCAAATTGCAATCGTTTGAGGCCGCTAATTGCTCCGAGGCATATTTGTGAGATACAGAAAGTTCTGATTCAATCTCATTCGTAAATCGATGCAAATTGACCAAAACCGGAACCTTTTAATTCGAGTTTCACAGCGAAACCCGCTTTCAATCGACTTGGTAAATGCATTTTACAACAGAGTCGCTTAGGAGTTTTTGATTAAGTCGAATGTAACTTGAAACAATTGAATTCGCCACAGCGCAATAATGAATTGATTGTCAACAAAATTAAATGACTGTAAACACTCATAACGGGTCGTGACATCATCCTTGAGACTCATAAAAGCTCTGAGAGAGAGAGTGAGAGAAGGTTGACCACCAAGCTTTATCGCCTGATCTATTTAATTATCCTATCAAACACGCTTAACGAGATTATTACCAATTATAAAGTGCAACTTGATAACTTGTTGCGGCGATAATTAAATCATTATAAAGTTAAAGTTTCTTTCCATAACTGAGTAGAATCAGTTGCTCGGTGTTTTCGAGCAAAGGTCACCAGAGCTTTGTGTCGTGTTAAGAATTTTCAAGTGAAGTCGCTTCAAACAATTTACGATTTATTCCCAAAAGATAAGCCTTTGCTGCTTATGAGAAACAAATTATTATTTTCCATAAAATTGCAATTAATTTGAGAAATGCACGTAACAATAAATCGAACGACGCGATGATGTAACGAATTTAATAATCGAATTAATTGATTTGGTTTGAAAATTGATTCGTTTCCGGAACTTTAATTTGCGGGTAAATCCCAAGTCTCAAAGTGAACCGCGTCGGGATCAAAATACGCAAATCTAATGAAGCATTCGCTTGAACGCCGGCTACTGAACAAGTTTAGTTCCATATTAGGTTTCCAAATCGATCACTTGACCTTGGCAGTCGTTTGAGAGACAATTTTGAGTCACGTGCGCTGGATGCAAGTTACTTTGATTTGTAACGACAATAAATCCTATCTCAACCATCTCATCTAATGATTAGCATGCAAATTGACCGATATCTTGATAATTTTCTCGTTTGTTGTTTTACGATCGATAAACAACGAAAGACTCTTAACTTTTCCACACTTTGCGTCATGTTTGCTCTGATGCAATTTGCGGCGCATGTTGATGTCAGGGACTCAACGACACTTGACTCACTCTCTCTCTCACTCTTTCGAAATCGTGCAGTGATCGATTGATTTTAATTAATTTCATTTACATACATTTACACGATCTGATTCTTGTTTGTTTCGCTTCATGTGCGACTTCTCTAAATGAAAGATTTGAATGATAATTGAATGAGCTTTCAGAATGTGTTAATTGATGATATCTGTTTATAGATCCAAAGATTTCGAATGAAAACGAGATTACTCGACGAGTGCTAATTGAGATATGAACATGAAATAAAAATAAAAGTGAAAACTGTTGTAAATATTTCGAGAAAAAAGAAGTGCTAAGACAATAAGAAAATGGTGGCGCGTAAATTATCGTCTTACGACGTTGCAACGACTTTGGAAAGCTTTAGTAAGCGTCCGAGCGTTTATATTGACCCTGACAGTGACATTTTCGAGGGACTTCAATATCTTCAAAACATCGATCGTCAAAACTGCATAAACTGCCTCCAACTATGGCGAGCATCACCGGCTGCTCTTGAAGGTATCACGACGTCTAAGTTGACAAACAACTCCCGATTTGTTTGTTGTCAACACATTCCACTTGATTCCACTTCCTGAACCCGGCAACTTTGTTAAATTAAATCAATGTTTGATTCATCAAAATTTAAAATTTTAATTAGCTGAGCAAAAATTTCTTTGAACAAAAAAAGTGTTGATGACGCGGCTTTGAAACTTTGTTGAAACTGGAAAACTTTTTTTTCACTCTTGCAAATAATTCGCAACTGCAACAACTTTTTATTTTACTTTAGTTTGCAATTTCCCGGCGTCACAGTGAAGAAGCAAAAATGTGTAAATCGAATGTGTGCAATCTACCTGAGAGTCTTGTTAGCACTATTCGAGTCGATCGCCTTTGCACGGCTAATGAAACTCTTCTTGCTACAAGCTGTGAATTTCTTAAATCAATAGCAAACAAATTAACATAAATGACTCGTGCTCGATGATATCGCTCACGGGTTGATTTGAATATTCATTTCGTGGTAGCTCCACTCGTGGTATTCCTCCATTGACTAAAACTAATTTTCATTTCCTCTTGCAGCTAAAAAGCAACCGCTCAAGACGTTCAATGACATTAAAAGTCTGATTCAACAAGGCAAGAAGCGTGAAGTTAAGCTGCTGATTCGCGAGAACGCGTGGCCAGTGAATTCTACGATTCGAGCTCAATTATGGCCGGCTCTTTGTGCTCAGCATCACGACGGCAAAAGCATGCTCGATGGGCTCTACTGGGACATGGTTAATACGGTAAGAAATCAACCTTGATGGGTCGTTGACGCATTGACTAACTCAATCATTGACGCTTAGGTGTTTGGAACAACAGAACTGCCTGAGAAGCCGATTATGCTGCCGCCTTTCGTCGACTCAACTCATTGTCTGCCATACCATCTGACGAAGAAAGGACGAGCTGTCGCTGATCGAGTGGTGAGCGTGCTGGGCTTCGTATGCCCTGACATCACATACAGTCCAACTCTCTACCCCATCACAGCCATTCTCCTGCATTTCATGTCGGGTGAGTACTTCACGAACACAAAATATCAATCACAACTCTCAACATGTTCTCGAGTTAATTTACTTTTCAATTCAAAGCAGCTCCGGGTTCTTTCTCGTAAACAGTAAACTAAAGGCGTAAGCAAATACTTAACGTGTGACTCGAAAAACGTCTCAATTTTCACAGTAATCGCGAATTTCTGTTAAGCGAAGGTCTATTTATTTGTAAAATTTGACACTGTCGATAAAACTGCGCGTAAAAGTATTCCAAATATCGTCTGAAGGTGAACTCTGTTTACTTCTTTGAGCTATTAAAGTTCCGTTTTAGTCTTGTTTATTCGAGATAATTTCGCCTCGCATCTCTTGAGATTAATTGACTTGTTGCTCGAATTAAATTAATAAATTCTAAAAGAGTTTCGCCAAAAATAAATGAAAACCTTCACCTCAGACCTTTCCAACTGATCTCAAGAAATTCTGTAAAATATTTTTGGTTAATTATGCGAGAAAATAAAATTCCAGCTGAAAGGATTTTACGCATTTCGGATAATTTGTGGAGCTCAGTTTACTTCACGTGATGATCTTGCTAGCTCAAATATTTGCTTACCCGGCTTTGCTTCAGCGATTAAAGACAGAGATTCTGATAAACAAGATGTTCTTGTAAACAAAAAAAAAGTTTGCTCTTCTCGGAAAGCGAAGAAAATATTGAAAAATGTCGGCTCTTGAAATCGTGCATCAGGCGAAATCCTCATGCATTCTTATTAATCGACAGAGTTCAAAATAAATCTGCCGTCATAAAGATTATTTTTGATCAAATGCCAAACAGAAAATTGAAAGCTTCTGTCAAGCACAAGTAATATCGAATTCAATCGGCGCTCAGATGTGAATCGCAGATATTTCGCAAAGTTAGAATTCGCTGACTTGCGCGACAAATTTTCCTTTCATGACCATTAGCTCAAGTTTGTTTTAAAAACTTGAAATTCAAAACGATTGAAGGGGATTTCGCTGATATCACAGAAAAGCACGTGAGGTCTTTTTCTCTAGTCGACCGGCTTTATCCACGAAGGCTAAAAATTCACTTAAAACTCGTTTACGCTTCAATTCATTTCGAGTATTTTTAGATGAGACATCTCACTCACTTCTTGTTTAAAAAGCATTGTCATGTGATGATGTATTCTATCGGCCAAGAAATGAATGAAATGCCGAGAGAGCTGAATGAGAAATTTATTTCCAAGGATAAACAAAGAAGAGCAACAGTTTGCCCTTTGATAGCTCTTCTCGACTCAGAAAATAAAATAATCTTTCCGATTGTTTACGCTCTTGAAGATTGCTCAAGTTTCACGGGACAACGATTTTAATTACCCTCTAACCGAAGCAAAAATAATTTGTTGCTCAAGCTGAGAATCTTCGCATCAGACTCAACATTCTATCTACTTGGTATGCGAGTCACAAAAACACCGAAAAAAGAGTTCGCTGAGCACATTCGATCGTGACTGAAAATGATTCTGAATCAATTGGATTTTAGGAATTTCCACAAGCATCGAGAAGTTACAACAATCTCAAGTTTCATGATTCACACTGACACTAGAGTAACAAGAGAGCTCGTTAGAAAATGTTTAAAGCCTCTGCTTCCGTTTTAAGTCCCACTCATGACTTTGCGATCTCTCATCTTCTTGTTGACTGTTTTTATGAGAGTAAGCATCTCCTCTGAAGAAGATAATCTTTCTAATTAACACATTACTATGAAGATGCGATGTGATTAAACGTCAGGATCGAGACAATGACAAATGAACCACAAATGGGCGACGACTGATGAATCAACAAACTTAACTTGTTGACACAAGAACAAAAGTTATTTATCAGCGAAAAAAATTAATTTACGCTTATACGGTCGCTATAATTAATAATTGATTGAACCATAAACGTCTTTAAAATCTCATTGCTACTTAACGTAATGATTGATTCCATTGTTTATTCTTCATTGTTCATTTTGTGGGTTGATGAAATCATCATCTTCATTTATTCTGAGGAGCGAGGCTAATCTCAAAGGGGAAATCTTCTTGAATTTTAAAGATTTGTCAGATTAACTCGAGAAAGCAATTAAGCCCTAAGCGCCTTGCAAATTTTCAATTTGCATTAAACTCATGACGATGTTGGGAATATTAAATCCCCATTCTAATTGAATTCTTTTCATCTTTTTGCAGAGGAAGAATGTTATCACTGCATGTCGAGTTTAGTGGCAGCGAAAGACAAAGTTTTCATCAACCAAACGAAGCTTCTCCATGAAGTGACATGGAAAACAGTCATGCAGATCGCAAAGAAGTATGCCAAGAATCCAATGCTTTACTTGCAAAGACTGTGCGACAACCAAAAAACTGAGCGAATCTTCATTGATTGGACGTGGTGGATACTCGGCGCTCTACCGTTCCCTCATTTAGGTAAAATTCAATTTAAAATATTCAAACTTGAAGTTTATAAATTCCTCTTATTTCAGTTCGTGTCATGGATTGTTATTTCCACGAAGGAATCAAAGTATTATATCGCGTAGCATTAGCAATATTAATCCTGTTTCACAAGCATACGACAACTAACGCATCGGAATATAACTCCGATTCAATTAAGAATGACATTGACAATGCAATTCCAAAGTTTTGCAAACAAATTCCCGTCTCGCCGTTGAAATTGATGAGAACGGCATTTAATATTCGGGCGCTAAGGTAAATTGGATTAAATTTAATCCGAGCTTTCGGATTAGATTAAAATTAATCGGAGTTAAATTAATTCCTTTTTTCTTTAAAAGCTCTTCATATATCACAAGAGTGTTCATTAAGACTGAAATGCTGCTAAAAAGTAAATCGGTATGCAGTGGCTCGAAGCAGCTGGTGCGCTCACGTTCTAGTGATAATTTACCAACGAGTCAATCACAAGTCAACATTCAAATGATGTCGCATACATTGACAATACGAGAGGTAAGAACGGAAAGCAACGATAACTAACGACGTCATGAAGTTAAGGGAGATTTTAGGATGGAACTTGGATTAACTTTAATCTCTTTCTTTCTCTTCTCTTTTCTCGATGAAAAATTCTTCTTTTTCCTTTTTTCTCGGGGATTAAATGGGATTTCCTTCTGTTCTGATCTTTCTCAAACTTTGAAAGAACCCTCAGCCAAAAATGCCCTCCGCATCAGACTCCTGTCAACAAATGGTAAAGAGGCTTTTCCAAAGATTTCATTCTGGCTGTGTTATGATTTGTTTTTAATTGGGGAAATGTTGACGTTGTCTTGCATCTTAAATGTCCACAAATATCCAAGGAAATTTAAAATCATTGTCAAATAACCTTACTAACAATTTGAATCTATTCTTTCTCATGCTGCGAACTTGTGATTTGCCCTTTAAATTATTCCCTTTTACTAATCGCATACGTAACGAAAGGGAGCGCACTCGCCCGATGTTCGAGGCGTTTCATTGGGTGTCTTTCCCATCCAAGCAATACAGAGCAAAGTTCTTGATCAGAATGATGTAAGTTAAGCCTGCTAATGCTCAACGGATGTGCTGTCGTTAAAACTCTTCTGTTGCATGATTTCTTCTTTAGAAAATAAGTTTTCAAGTTCAAAAGTTTAATTTCATATTTCCTTTAGCTCTTTACGCTTTGGTCTTGGCTGCCGGTCAGAATTACGATGTATCAACCAGTTCTCTTATACACCACCGAAGAGCATGGATGCTCGCTGACGACATTCTTCATTCGAGTTGAGCAACATGAGCCAACTTTGCTAATGATTAAAACGTGCAATAATGAAGTGAGTCAATTAACTTTTTACTTTTAATTAAAACTTATTCATTCATTTTTAATTCAAGGTATTCGGAGCTTATTGTTCATCAAGATGGGTAGAGCGAAATCTTAAAGACGATCGTGGTCAACGTCAAGCGTATTTCGGAACTGGAGAAACGTTCCTTTTCTCACTTTACCCTGAACGCGCAAAGTATCCGTGGGTTGGAATTGACAGTGACAAACATGTTAGTCATGCTGCTGAATTGTTTATGGCTGCGGACAGCAAAATGATCACAATTGGTGGAGGGTGAGTTAAGAACTCAATAATTCAAACACAGTTTACTAAAATTTCTTTATTTTAGTGACGGTCAAGCGATTTGGATGGACGAGAATGTGAGGTTCGGAAAATCTGATGCCTGCAAGACATTCAACAATCCTCCGCTCTGTGAAGGAGGCGACTTCGAGATTCGAGTTCTAGAAGTTTATGGATTTGTTGGCGCTTAAAACTCTTACACAACAAGAAAATGAATTCAACGAGAGCTAGATAAGCTCCATTCTACAATAAATATTCAATCATCATTGCGTGTGTAAATTGATTCACCAAAAAAACATTTACGCGTAAATTTAAAAGTTTTTTCGTAGCTGTGTTCTACAAACTTTGTAGAAAATTTTCTTTTGCTCACGCTAGAGTCATTCTCACTTCGCATTCTCGATGTTTGTGAGCTTTTATGTGACAACGATGTAATAATCATGATGATACCAGAATGTGGATTCAGAATTAATTAAAAATGATCAACGAAAAAGTTTATTTCGCTTTCGCACGGTAACAAATTCAACGGGAAATTTGCTTTATTTTGTCCAGCTTTGCATTCAAAAAAAGAAACTGCTGGGATATCAGAAATCCAGCTCTTGATTTTCACAATACGTCAAGTCTTTGAAAGAGTTCGTGAGTGTTGAGCAAGTTCGCGATGTTGTTGAGTTATAAATTTTATGAAAATTCATTCCATTTCCTGTTCGACGATTTCTTGCTGATCATTCCGCGGCTTGTGAACCTTGATGAGTGATCGACCGAAGTTTTAAAACTCACGAAGCTCTTGCAGGAATATTAAACTTGACGAATAAGACAAAGGAAAGTTAATTAATTTAATTATCGAACAAAACTAATTGATACCAAAAAGAAATTTTATTTCAAAGAGAAGCATATTTCAAGAAAATAATTAGCGAGAAGTGTTATCGATCCTAGAGCAATATTTACGCAAGTTTATTTCGTGAGATTCCATTAGAATAGATGTGAAGCGATATATTGAATGGTTATTGAAGTGATCTCTTAGATGATCCAATCCTTTGATGAAGGAACAAGTCGAAGGCGCTGGTCGACGAGAGAAATACTTGCTTACGTATATTCGATGTTGAATTGTTGCAAAAGAGTTTGAAATCAGAAACGAACATGACGAAACTGATCAAAATATAAATTAAAGTTTACGAGAATTTTCCTCAGGATTTCGTCACGATTCTTTAAAAAGCTTTGTTGTGTCATTCTTGCTCATTTTCACACAAGAAATCTAAAACAAAACTAAAGAATTTTCTTATCATGTTCTATTGTGATTATTTTTATCAACTTAAGTCAAATTATCGCTTTAAAAGGAAGTGAAAGTATGGAGTTAAAGTTTATGTTAATGAAGTAAAGTTCTATTGAAATTATTATATTAATATTTTTAAGTTTCAATTCTCCTCCAAGACATGACGAAGGAAAAATGAATAAATGAGAAGCTTCAGATTTGAACTCAAACTGTGAATTTTTATTTTGACAACGAAAATTTCAGAAATTGAACCAGCTCGATGATGTTTTCTCAGTTTGCTTTGAAAATAAATTAGCTGAGAAGACAGAGCGAGAGAATCTTTTGCCTTCGATCAGGAAAATGCCGAAAAGCAAGACAACAATGATCAAGTGGGAGACTCCGAGTCCTTTTAAAGTTTCCCTGTTGTTCCAATTCAATTTCTTCTTTGCTTTCCCGAATTCTGCAATCAATGGCTCTTTAAAATGAGTTGCTTTCAGCTCAATCGCTTTGCTGAGCTCGTCAATCTTAAATTGGATCTTCTCGACTGTCATTTGCAGCTGCTCAATTTCGAGATTCTTCGACTTGTTTTCAATGAATTTCTTGTAATCTTCTTTCTTCTTTAATTTAGCGAAATGTCCGGTCTTTATTTTCTTCTTGTCTACAACGACAGACAGCGATCTCTTCGATTCCAAGGGTTCATCTAGCTCTTCTCGGAAGAAGTCTCCAATGCTTTCATCTACAATCACCTCTCGTCGTTGATAAAATTCCGGAAATTCCTCGTGCGAAGGCTTTGAAAAGACATTTTTCTTCAAATTCTTCGTCGGATTCGGACGATACGGCAAACTCGAGACAGGCTGAATAAAGCAACTTCTGCGCTTCATTGATTTTATTTCGCCGCGATCGTTGTACATTTTACAAAATATTTAAGAAAAATAAATAAAACGACCAAAAGCGTTGATGGTGCGATTAGAAAAAAAAGAAACAATGTCTGAAACGTGGTTCAAACGCTATAATATGTAACTCTTTTTTTGGGATTCGAACCCTAAGAATTTTTTCTTTGTCATTTAAAGATTTTTGTTCCACTAAATCTGAACTTTTTATTTTTATTCAACTGCTGCTAAACTTTAAATTAAAGAAACGGCGAACATTGAAACCATCAAAATTAAATTAAATGCGAGACTTCCTGATGAACCTTTCAATTTATCGTTGCAATTGGCTTCATCGACACATCTCTCGCAGTTTTTGTCATCAGCTGTGCACATCGTTTTTTCTTCAGCTGTCAAGTCTGAATAGCATCCTCGTTTAACTTTCTTGTCATCATCAACCCAAGTGTAGCAACCTCGATGGTCGTATTGAATGATCCCCGAGCAAACGACTGTCTCACTGAGAGTTGGATTAGGGCCACAGGAAGAGTCGTCTTCACTTGAACATTGATGACAAATTTGTTCTACAAAGTTCCCTCGATTGCAAGCATCTCCATCGCTGCATAATTCACATGGCGATATCTTACAGACATTTTGATCCATTGTGCAACCGCGAATAATTTGATCTTCGAACGAGAAAGTGAAACAAGTTTCTTCTTCATAGAAAAATATTTCTTTTTGACATTTGCTGGCTGATTCCGTTGACCATCCCCAATTGCACTCTTCTACTCCCGATGTGTCGCAACTTATACACGAAAGCTCAGGACTTTTTAAGACACTTTCGGAATTACAGTTCGATCCTTGACAAGTCTTACACTTGATTGGATCTGCTTGACATATTTCATCGACGGTATCGTCATCGCTTAAGCATCCTCGATGAACAACTTTCTTGTCATCGATATAAAAGTAACAAGAATCACGAAAGTTGTAAGTCTCACATGGATGACTAAAGTCTAAGTTATCATCGTCAAGTGACTCATAACAAGTTTCACTCGAATTGGCTCCCTCGCAATGGAAACACGAAAGACGATTCGATGGAAAAACCTCTCCGTTGCAATTATTATCTGAACATGTTTTACAGTTGACAGATTGTGGCGAACAAATATCATCGCTTGTCATTTCTTTGGAGCAGCCACGATGCGTTGTCATGTTAGGAATGACAAAAACCTTGCAAGTGTCCAAGTAATCATCACAAACTTTTTCTTCTAACGTTCCTTCAACTGTTGCGCAATTCGAATCGTCACTCGAGTCACAGACGAAGCACTTTTGAAATGATTGCTTAACGTTGCACATGTTTCCATGGCAAATTTTACAATCGTCACCGACATGACACTCCTCCAACTCTTCTTCAGTTAGTTCTGTGACACAGCCACGGCGTATCACGTTGTCTATAAATTAAAAGGAAATGTAATAAATTTGTTATCACCAGTTCATAAATAACTCGAGCAAATTAATTATGAATCCACCTTTTCGTTTTAGTTCAATTTACATAATGCTAACGAGTCGAAGGTGAATTTACCTTTATCAAAGAGATAACAGCCTGATTTATCGAATGTTCCTTCGCCGCAAAGAGTTGGAGTCTGAAACTCTGCAACGCTTTCGCAATCCTCGTTGGATATTGAGTCACAAACATAACACGTTTCTTCAATTAACTTCATTGAATTGCAGGAATCCTCAGTGCAAACTTGACACTCTTCAGAGTTCTCTTCACAGTTTGTTTTCAAGTCAGGATAGTCATTGAGACATCCACGGATCGAATGAGTTTCGTTGGTAAAAGCGAAGCAAAAGTTATCGCGGCCAAGGATTTCTTCGCAAAGTTTTGTTGATTTGGCGCCTTGCGAATATCCGCAAGCTTCGCCATCGACTTCACTCGAACATGTTTGACATTCAAGATAAGATTTTCCACTTTGAAGGTTGCAAAATTCTTCAGAACATTTGATACAACTATCACCAACTGAATTGCATAAATTGACATTCTCGTCTTGATCTGACAAACATCCGCGGATTGCGAAGGTCTCGTCTGTTTAAAATAAATTTATTTGAAAGGAATCTAAACTCAGAATCAAACTCACCGGTCACGTAAGTATAACAAGAATCGTTCTCCTGGTAATTTTTGCAAGGATAAAGTAAATTCGCGTCTGGTTTCATGCAGAAATCATCATCAAATGAACACTTCACGCACTTCATTCTCTCTGCAGGAAAAATGATGTTATTGCATCCATCGGTGTCACAAACCTTTGAGTCTGAAGCATCTTCTGGAACTTCCGACTCGCATCCACGATAAGTCGTCGATCCAGTCATCCAGACCGCGCAATCGTCGTTGCACTCAACGTCTGTTGTGTTTTGTTTCAGCGTAGCGCAGTTCTCATCAGTAATCGAGTTGCAGTAATAACATTGTAAAGCATCTAAGTTTAAAATCGTTAAGGATCTCATTGAGAAATTTAATAGAAAATGAAATTACTTGAGAGTCTCGTCGCAACCAATAAAACTCCAAGAGACAAAATTAAACTTCGAAGTGCCATACTTCCTTCCTCTCTAAAATGTGCTAAGGTAGCTAACTAATTCCTTCGATGGTTGGCAAACGAATGAGAGTTGGAATTGGTTATCATCCGCAAATGAAAGCGACAAGTCTATTCCATTATTGGCAATATCAATGATTTTCGAGTCTCGTGGGGAGATTTTGAAGAAAATGTCATTGACTCGAATTTTTTTCAAGTTTTTCTAATAAAAGAAAATTAGAAACTGACATTTATTTTTATTTGTGTTGATTAGGCTTTGAACGGAACTGCTAAATATTCCTACTACAGACAATGACGAGAGCTTTAATGGAAAAACGAGTGTGATATGATAAGAAAGTTGTTAAAGTCAGTTCTGGTCACAAATTACTTTTTTGGGATTTAATTAGAAATATTTCATTGAGAAGTAAACAGAATTAATCCAGACGATCTTAAGTTGCTCTAAATTTAATTGAACCCTATCGATCAGTTTTTTGGTTACAGATTTTAGTGGACGTGACATATGAAATGTACTTTTGATTAATTGCGAATAACAAATTTGCTTTCCACGTTTGGTTGTTTTTGTTTTTCTGAACTAATTTAAATTGAAGAGATTATGACCGCGACATTGTACTGATAAATAAGTTCAATTGAAGATTCTCTCGGGAACTCCGCAGCTATTAATTTAATCAGTAATTCATGGGGATTTCTCGAGAAGAGAAGAACACTTTCGTATAAAAGTCGCTGTGCATCTCTTCAAAATTATCATTTGAGTTTGAAAATTCAAGCAAATTAAATCTCTTCGTTTAAAACAGAAAAGCCATGAAGTTCATCAATTTCTTCTTTGCTGTCATCGTCGTCTTGAGTTTGGCTCAAGCAATCAGCGGTTACATCTGTGCCCTCGATCGTAAGAGCGGTAACCCACAGAACTTCCCAAACATTGCTGCAATGCATCATGAAAACTCTAAAGGCGGCGGTAAGTTTTTCTAAATTTAATTGATTCCTCTCTGATCAGTCTTTTGATTGTAGATTACGTTTACCGTCATGAAGGCTCATGCTAAACCTTCCATTGTGGTGCGCACAAAACAACTTTTGAAAGAAATTTGATATGTAATTTTGATTTATTTGGAATAATAAATTTACTTTCCGCACATGAAATTTTTAAAACTTAATTTACTTTAAGGTGAGATAGATGAAAAGCCCTTTGTTCGTTCTGTCGAGCATTTGCTGTAATAATATTTCTTATCTGATAACATAAAATCATGAAGGCAATTCGGCATTTTCATTCTGCAAGTCGTAAAACGAGGACTGAAAAGCTCAACAAAAATTTCTCCACCTGATTAAAAGTTTTTATTTCCGAATCTTTATTTCCAAGTCGTTAAGCTGCTTGATTTGAAAAGCGAGCAGAGGAGAATTAAGAGCGATAAAGCAGCCAAACTGAGGTTGACGCTTTGAAGCGAAGCTTTGTTGCATCCGTCTTTGTTATTGCACTTGAAGCAGCTCCCGAGCTGGCAAATGTCTGAACTGAAATCTGATTCACAACCTCGAACAACTGTTGAGAAGAAAATTTTATTATCAAATTATAAAGTTTCGTCGTTTTGATGGAAAACTCACCGGAACCATCGTTCAGGTTTAACTTTAGACACATCTCTGGTCTGACATAAGAGATACAAGGCAGTGTTGGCGTTGAGTTTGTTGGTCCATCAAGGCAAGTCTCATCAATTCGACTGTCGCAGTGATAACATTTTTGTCTTTCGATTGGAATAATTTTGTTGTTCGTTCCTGGACCTGAGTTAATGACACACAGCGAAGCTGGGCGAAGAGCACTTTCAGTTTGATTCATGCATTGACCGGAAGTTAGAGATCCCATGCACCCTCGAATTGTAGCTCCAGCTTGAATTCTAGTGAAGCATTGTCCTCTACTTGGAACTCCACAATGCTCAGCCACAACTTCGCTCGGTCGTTGAGAACATTTCGGTTCTAAAGCTGAACTACAAACAAGACATTGCTCATTTCTTCGAACGGTGTCTGTGTTACAATTGTTTCTCGTTGAGCAAGCAGTGCAAATGCTGTTGGAAGCGTTTGAGCAAATTGCTTGATTTACAGAAGAAAGATCAGACAAACATCCTTTGCTTGAAACAGAATCTGAAAGATTTCAATTTTAAAATTGAATCAAAAGTGAAATGGAAACTCACAATCCGTGAATAATGTGACGCAGCTATCGTTTTGTTTGTAGTTAAGGCAAAGTCTTGACGTCGGGTTTGTACAATTGGCAGTTCCATTACAAGTTCTGCAAGATCTCCGATCAGAAGGATAATTAATTGTATTACATTTATCGATGTCGTTGCAGTGCTGGCAGTTGTTGTCACTCGAACACTCGAAGCTTTCGCTTAGATCATCGGAGCATCCTCTGAATAGAGTTCCATTCACCAATCGCGTGTAGCAACCAAGCGCACAAGTTTTTGAAGTTGTAACGCGCGATGGGTCTTGAATACAGTTTGGATCGTTCCTTGAATTACAGTCAACGCACAATCTGTCGTTTCGAGAATTGACGATATTACAACCTCTCGTTGGACATTGCAGACAGTTCTCATAATTTTGATTACAATATCTTAGATTACTAATACTCGACGTGCATCCTCGTTCGACGACTTTGTCGTCTTCTTTTGATAAAACAGTCACGCATCTTTCTTGCTGATGGAATCGTTCGCAGAAAGCCAGATTATCATCTGAAGCCGCACAGTTCTCACCCATGCACGTGTGACACTCAAGTCGGTTAACTAACGGGAAGCTAATGGCATTGCACAAATCATCCGTACACACATTACAACGACTCACGCCATTATCATCTCCACAAGCTGTCGTGTTGATAAAGGCGCTCGCACAATCTCTCACATTCTCGCCACGTTCGTTGATTCCCGTGTAGCAATTGGAGAGACAATCGACGACATCAGCTGGATATTCAGGCGTGAAACATCCAAGTCCTTGACACTTGAAGCATTTCTTTCCGCGTCGAACTGTATCTCGATTACAATCGGAAGTCGTGCATTTTGTGCAGAGAAGTTGTGAAGGATCGTCGCAAACTTGTCTCGTTCCATTAGCCACGTCTGAGTAGCAACCTCGATAGGAGACTTCGTTGTTGGTGTCATAAAGAGTGACGCAGCCTTGACGATTTCCATTGTACAATTCGCAAGTCTTTGATGTTACATTTTCTTGTTTGCATTCATCATTTCTACACGAGAGACAAGTCAATCGATTCGAAGGATAGAGAATGTTATTGCAACGATCGCCAGTGCAAGATGAGCAAGAATTTCCCGTGCAATTGAAAGTTGTTGGAAGATCAGAGACGCAACCTTTGATGACGTACTGCCAAGGTGATCCAGCACTGACAGTCAAGAGTCGTGAGAAACATTGATTTGTTGTGCAAGATTTCGTAGCAACTGAGGAGGAATTTTTGAAGCAGTTTGGATCATCAAGAGAGTTACACGACATGCAATGATAAAGCTCCTGTTGAGAGTTTTGAACGTTGCAGGAGTTGAACGAACATTTCAAGCATCTCGAATCCGTGCCATTGCAAACTGATGCGCTTTGAACAGTCGATGAACAACCACGTTCAGAAATTACTCCTTGAGAGTTAAAGACCGAAACACATCGCTCAGTTTGACTGAAGTTTTCACAATTTTTCTCGTCAAGAACATTTTCAACGCATGACTCTCCACGACACTCTTTGCAAATCAATCGATTTCTCATCGGGTAGGAAATGGCATTGCAATAATCGCCTTGACACACGAGGCAGTTTGCTGTTTGAGTGTCGTTCATTGCACAACTTGCTGTACTTGAAACTGAATTTGAACAATCACGTTTTGTATAACCAACTGCATTGACTCCGACGTAGCAGCCTCCACTCAAACAATCAATTGAGTTCGCAGGATAATCGCCATTGAAACACTCCAAGCCTTCGCACTTTAGACATCTCGTTCCTCGTCGTTTCACGTCTTTGTTGCATAACTTTCCAGAACAATTCGAGCAATTTAGGTCGCTGCTGTTGCTGCAAACATTCTTTGTTCCGCTAGCAGCGTCGATATAACAATCGCGATAAATGACTTCGTTTGCTGGGAAGAAAAATCAATAAAAATTATTTGAAAGAGAAATATTTCTCATACCAGTTCCAAAGAAAGTGACGCAGTTCTTGTTTTGACTGTAAAGCGTGCAAAGTTTCTCTCGAAGAAGTCCTGAGCAATTTTCTCCTGAACATTGATAACAAGAATGTCGATCCGTTGGATAAACTTTTGAGTTACATCGTTCGCCGTTACAAAGACTGCAAGTACTTGTTGTGCATTGAGCTCCAACAGAGCAGCCACGCTCAATATGCTGACCAACTCCGTTGCTAGTAAGAAGTCTTGAGTAACATTGATCATTTGTGCAGCCGATGATTGCCGTTGCATTGGGATTCGAAATGCAGTTGACATCATCTTCAGATTTGCACGAGACACAAGTGAATGTTTCACTCAGAGAGTTCGCGACGTTGCAATTGTCGAAACTGCAGGATAAGCAATTTGAGGTTGTGCAAGTTGCTGAATTTTGAATTGTCGAGGAACATCCTCTCTCGGCGATGATTCCATTTTGATTGAAAAGTGAAACACATTTCTCTGTTGAGCTCCATCTCTCACAATATTCCGACTTTGTGTTCAAGTCGACACAATCTTGTCCAAGACATTTGATGCAACTCAATCGACCTTGAGTAGGGAAAGTGATTGCATTGCAGTAATCTTCGTTGCAAGTCGAACACGTCAAATCTGATTTGCCACAGGTTGACGTTGAGTTGATTATTTCACTAGCACAATCTCTCTTCGCTTCTCCATTTGCATTTACTCCGACGTAACAATCAGACAAGCAGTCAACAACATTACTCATGTCGCCAGCACATTCAAGGCCTTCACACTTGAAACATTTTCTTCCTCTTCTTTGGGTATCAATATTACATAAATTTCCTTTACACTTTGTACATTGAATTTCGGATTCATCATCGCAAATTTGTCTTGTTCCATTGGCTGCGTCAGCATAGCAATCTCTAAATGAAACTTCGTGCAAATCGCTGAAGAATGTAACACAACTTTCATCACTTATGTAATGATTGCAAATTTTATCAACTCCGCCATTATTTTTGCATTCGTCGCCTGCACAGCTTTTACATGAAATTCTGGTTTCTGGGAAGATCTGTTTGTTGCAATTCTTTCCAGTGCAAGCGACGCAATCGGGAGAAGCACAAGATGTCGTAAGATCTGCAGAGCAACCTCTTGCAAGGCTTCTTCCCAAAACGTTTGATTCAGCAGACAAAAGTCGAGTGTAACATTGATTGGTTGAACATCTCACTTCGTAAATTGGATTTTCCTTTACACAATCGGAATTAGTTGAAGAATCGCACTCGATGCAGAAATCAGTTTTAAGTTTTGTGTAATCTTTGTTGCATTTATCGTAAGAACATTTAAAGCAATTTGAGCTATCGCTGTTGCAAAATGTTTTCTGTTCTGTTGTTAGACTCGAAAAGCATCCTCGAGCTTCGACGAGATCTTGAGTTGTACTGAAAATTGAAGCACAGCCTTCGTCTTTGCTGTAACTTGCACAATATTGCAAATTATCTTCTGAAGGTTCACAGTCACCGCTTGAACATGTGTGGCAGCGAAGTCTTCCAGTCATTGGATAAAGAATTGCGTTGCATCCATCGATGTCACAAACAAAGCAATCTGACGTTGAATCTTCATTTCTTGAACAAAGATTAGTGTTCTCAAAGTCACTGGAACATCCTCGAACTGGTTCACCATTTGCTAAGTTATAAAATTCTTTTAGAAATAAAACACTTTAGAAAATCATTAAGCGCTTACAATTGATTCCAATGTAGCAAGACGATCGACAATCTTCAAGATAACGAGTCGAGTCGATATTCAAACATTCGGCGCCTTCGCATTTATGACATTTCCGTCCTTCTCGATCCGACACGGTATTGCAGTTTTCTCCTGAACAAGCTTTGCAATCGAGATAGTTTTCATTGGAGCATTGTTCTCGTAAAACGTCAATAACGTCAGCGTAGCAATCTCTTTGAATCACTTTAGCATCTGAATCAAAAACTGTTACGCAATCTGGTGAACCTTCCAAGTAAACTGCACAATGAAGATCACGAGTCGGAGAAGCACAGCTATCTCCTGAACATTTCAAACACTTTGGTCGATTAGTTGGTATCAAAGCGGAGTTGCAATTATTTGTATCACAAAGGACACAGGAGCTTTCGTCGGCAGAGCAAACGTCGCCGTTAGTTCGACAGCCTCGTCTCGTGTAATTACCAGGATAAGCGTTGTCTTCGACTATTAAAATTTTGATTTTTTTTTTAAAATATTCACAAAACTAATGAAAGCACTTACTTAAATAGAGTTGAGTGAAACATCCGTTCAGTGGTTCAGCACATTCTTCGACAGCTAGTCCCAAAGTTGAAGATAATAAAACAAATCCACATTCTTTCTCTTCCTCATTTGCTGAATCACATTTTATGCACGACGTGGCTGTTTGACAGTTCACTGCAAGGAATATTTCTTCGGTGAGTTAATTGTTTCCAAGTGCTTAAACGACGGGAACCTTGAAACACTTCACAATCGCTATCACAATGCACATTCAATTGTTGCAGGGCAATGGAAATAGGTAAATAGATCGAGTGGTTCTTACGTCACTTCCCTATTTATCAATTATCATTAAAAAAATATTTAAAGAGTCCAACGAATCTTTGTCACTGTCGACTCAGCTGAATATTCATTCACTTTGCTCTCTGAATCTTTGAGATACAAAATTTCCAGATGTTTCTTATTTTCATTCTATTATTCACAAAGCTTCACTATTTTCTATTCAAATATTTTTGCCATCGAAGCTTCGTTCGTGCATCAACAAAAATATTTATTTCGACACCTACCAGAAGACTCGCTCCAGAAGAAAATCAGAAGAAATCCGATGAGAAATTGCATTCTCGTAATCCTTAAATGCATTTCAGCAAAATCCAGTTTTTCACTTCAATTTTTTTTTGTCCGCACTTTAAAACTATCGATTGATTCACTGGAATAAAAAACGAACTGCAACTTCGAACAGGATTGCAAGTCTTTTTATAGCAACTCCCTCAGTTGTCGACGATGCGATGCACTTCAATTCAAAGCACTTGATAAACTAACAATGTTTGGTTTATGATAAAACGAGAGTGTCAATATGAAGAGTTTCTCGTTAGGGGATCGCACACATCGCTTAATGTATTTCGTCTTGCACTAGGTCGATTTTAAACGTGAGCAAAAGAATAAGTTTCACAATAAACTGACAGATAATGTTTATTAAGAAATTGCGGTGAAGACGAATAAGAAACAAACGTAGATGGGGGTTTATCGATTGCCATCTGTTTCATTAAAGAATTTTATCAGCTGTTTAAAGAGCTCAATGTATCAGACTCTTCTGCGTCGTCTTGAGAACCAGATGAAACATTTTAAATTAGATATTTTAATAAAGAGAATAATTTTATTTGAACAAACTTTTTAGTTCGATTTTGTAATTCTCAAAGCTCAAGTTAAAGCTTCGAAAAGCTTAAAGCTATGGAAATAGATTTTATTATGATTCGAAATAGATTCAAATGTCAAATGAATTGAATGATTTAATAAAAATCTTATCAAGAAATTTCTCAAAGTAAAAGCTCTTTCGACTTCATCAAATCGAGTGTAAAACTTTATTTCCTTTCGGATTCTGATTCATTGAAAAAAACACATCGAGTGCGTTTCAAATCCGCCCACGATTACCGAACAATAAACAACACAACTCGTAAATCAAATCGATGATTGCTTTTAAATTGCAATCAATTTTGATTTTGCCACTTTACACTTCGGGGAACGTCTTGAGGTAGAGATAAGATCGATAAGAAATTTTTTTATTGTGAATTGAATGAAGACGAAGCAAATGATAAAATTCTTATCGATGACATTTTCTAGTAGAAATGAAACTTTGCGATAAAATGTTTTCTGCTTAATATAATTTAAGAGAGATAAAGAGAGTCGCAATGATCAGCGAAATCGAAGTGAACATCTTCGCCACTCCGCCGGTGACATTGCAATCATCCTCGTCACACAAACTGCAGAAATCTGGTTCTTCTCCTTGATTCTCTTGAAGACAAGTCAAGGCATTGGTTTGATGAATCAAAGCGCAGCCTCGGCTCGTGATTGAACGATCGCCAACTGAAAATATTTATTCGTAGACTCAAAATGTTTTTAGAGCGTAATGAGCTCACCTCTTGCGCGAACTGTGAAACATTGGTAAACAGGATTTACTTGGAATGGTGAAATGTAAGTGTCGACAACTTGTGATGGATTGACTTCATTAGGAATGTCTTGTACTTGATTTGTCTGAGGCGTTGTGGGTGGTGTCAATCCAACTATGAAATGAGAAATTCTTGAAATTCTTTAACGAATAAAAGAAGCGTCATCTTACTTGTAGCTGGTTCTGTAATACGTGTGACTCCTTGAACCTCTGAGTAGCATTGTCGTCTTGGAGTTGTTTGTACAACACTTGGACAGTCAACGCATTCATGGCACCAAAGTGTTCTCGTTGGTCCTCCTTGTGCTGACGCTGAAAGAAAATATCGATTCACATCACAGAATTAATTAAAAGCTTTTTATGAGATTGTCGGTAGCACTTTCGCTAATTGAGACGAAGATCCATCTTCATTTAGTTTCACTGCGGATTAACTTCCTTATTATTTTTTACGACGTTGTAAATCCACGTGAGATTAGTCTGCTTATCTCACCTTGAGCCACAAATGCAATTATCACGACGATGAGCAAAGCTTTCATTTTTATTTGATTTTTCGGGTAAATTCACCTAAACAAACGGAGGCGTGAACGACAACTGAATTTATGAAATCGACTTCCAAGCTGAGCAAAGTTTTTATAAATTTTTTGTTTTTGCTAGAAAATTGATTTGGAATCCTCAATCATGATGTTAGTTATCAGCTCTATCAACGCTTCGGCTTCTGCTTCACTTTATCAGACTTCGCTTATCAACATTTCGATGTCTCTTCGATGATGAATTAAAAGTTTTTTTTGTGACGACATTTTTTCTGTTTGAAACCTTGAATAAAAATTTCTTCAAGCTCAGCAGAAATTTCGAGCGTTGAGTCATCAATTTAATCCTTTTCGATGATAACGAGGGAGATTAAATTCATCATGACTAACCGAGTGATTCACAAGGAATTCGACAGCGGTTTATGATTCAGAATTTTCACATTAAATTGCTTTGCCGAGGCTGATTGATTGTTAATTGAAACGATGCAAATATTCTGCTGAATTTCATTGAAAAATCCTTTTGACTCAACTGCAAAATTATTAAAACTTTATTTTCAAGTAGAACCTAAAACATTTTTCAACAAAAGCTTTCAATATCGACAGCATTCCGTGCTCGAATAATCGGAACTGGAACAGGAAATTCATGCAAATTCAATTCATGGTAGTTGATGACAGAAAAGACGATTATTTTCGAGACGATGGAAAATGTTTCAAAGAGCTCTGCCAAAAAGAGTTTGAAATTGGTTCATTGCTCTAGGCTCGTTCAATGGAAAAGAATGAAGCTGCAAATTGATTTTAAATTCATCTGTTCAGAAAGTCCTTAAGAATTACAATCATCAGCTGACTCCATTGGTGAATTTTAATTTTCTAATCCATCGTTCGAGCGATAAGCGCGTGTCTGAAAATAAATCTTTCTTCGCTAATTTTGCTTCAGTTCGGACAGAGAATTCATCACATTTCGATTAAGCGTTTGTTATCAACTTTGGCACGTTATCGCTGTTCAGGCTAACGCGGAATCTAAAATTGTTATCTCCTTCGAATCACGGCACAAAATCATTTTCAATTTCAAGCGAAATAAATCGTCGCGACTGATGATTGATCGTAAGTTGTTGAATCGAAATTAAAATGATGCATCGCTGGAAAAGTCTCCAAACGGAGTTTCTACAAAGCTCGAAAGCTCTTCAAAGTATTTTTAATTTGCGTTCACAGTTTTGTTTATTTCATTGAGTAAAAGAATTCAAATAGTTTTTGTTATTAAATTAGAAAGAAATCACTCAAAACATTTTGAAAGCGACAAACACTGAAGCGATCACTAAAAGAACCGACGAGAACAATCCACTCGACGAATTGCAGCGGTTTCCAGAGCAAATTCGACATTCAGTAACGTTTGCTACATTGTTTCCTGCTCTTGAGCATGTTTGGTCAGTACTTCCTCCATTTTGCACGCAACCTCTGTTTACTTGAGTCGTAGTGCCGACTCCCGCTGATGAAATAAAAATCATTAGAAATGTTTATTGATTCGTTTGAAGCTTCTTACTTGGCACTCGGATTCTGAAGCAACTGAAATGAGCGGCTCCAGCTGCTGAAACATCTCTTCGTCTTCTTACAAGTCCTTGTGAGCCAGTTGTTTCTTCAAGATCTCCTGAGTCTGTCACCTTCTCGTCAGCATTAACTGGATTCATTGAAGGAGTCGGCACAGGATTTTGTGGATTAGTTGGTGTTGTATTTGGAATTAATGGAGGATCTGGAGCTGATGGTCCAAGTGAAGAAGTTAATGGAGGAAGTGACTCTGCACAATAATTTCGTTCTCAACAAACAAATCAAACATTTTAATTATTTTTAACAAACCAAATCCAGGAGTCGAAGGTGGCGCAGGTGTCGGTGGTGTAGGGAGTTCTGGATGAGCACACGTCGTTCGAAGTGTAGTTGCAGTGACAGTGTCGCAGTTCAAGCACGTATAGCACTCCAACTGTGCGTTAGCTTTAAAATAATTTACACGAAAAATTATTAATCAAAAACTTTAACAACTAAATTTTCCTCTAACCTTGACAAGCTAAGGCGATTAATAGAACAGAAAGAAAATACTTCATTGCACTACAACGGTTGATATTCAACTGAATTAAGCGTGAACGTTTCACAATATTTTTTTTGCACTTTTTTTGATAAATTTTTTTAACTCCGCGGATTGAAACTTCCAGCACTGTCTACAGTCACAATACAAGTGGATCGAATTGATTTTATTTCTAATTATTATAAATATTTACTGATACGAATGTGCTTCCCTCTTTTTCCGACACGCCAACACCGAAAAAACTTGTTTGATAAAATTATTCCGTGAGCCGATGAAATCAGAAATGTTTGACATCGTGTTGAACGAAATGAGATTAAATATTTTATTGTTGCGAGCTTTATCTAGTGAAGTAAACCACAATCGATGCACTTGAAGCAAGAGCCATGAAAAGACGGAGTTGACCCGCATGTCTTTAATTGATTTTTTCCGCCACCATGAATTTTGCAATCATAAAGCGCATCGTAGTCATTGAATTCACCGCAAAGAATTTATTTCCATTTGCAGTTTTTTCTCGACAACTAAACGAGAAAGCCTCAGAACGAATTTCTGCTGAATTTTATATTTTCATCATGATCCGATTAAAGTTTAAGCTGAAATGTAAAAGCTTTGTGAATCCACTGAAACAAACTTTAATCCAATTACTGCTCTTCAGGTTCGTGTAGTTTTCTATCTAGTGTCGAGTGAGAAGAATGAAAACAACGACATTTGTCTGTCATGGAACGACACAAACAAAAATAAAACAAGAGACGTCTCTTTAAATTGTGCAAAAAGAAAAACTGGTTATGAACTTTTTATTGAAATGGCAATTTTCCTTACATCTTTTGTTATTTTTCTCTCTTCTTCATTTTCTTCATTACCAAACAGAAAAAAATTACACTGACGCAACATTTTATTCTTTTTTTTCTGTTTTGTTCGATAAACAATTCGTTTTCTTATGAAACTTGTTTTATATATTTTTTTTAACGTTCAGTAAACCTTATCTGATATCTAAATCCTAACGATCCGCTTACGAGAAAGGTGTGAATTAAAGACTTCTTTTCGGAGAGTGAGTGGGTGTGAATAATTTCCTTGTAAACCGTTTGCGGTGTCATGAAGGTGCGTGTTAAGTAACTTCAACATTTTGCTTTGTGATTATTTTGTAAAAGAACTGTGTCAATTAGCCTCCTTCGCTCTTATCAATCAAATGTAAATTTGCGATTTAGCAGTGTCGAGGTCTCGTTAATCATTTCGAAAAATGCAATATTCGTGTGCTTTTGCTTTCAGTGGATTTCTCGATTAAATTTACATTTTTTTCTGGTTTGCCCATTAATATTTTAACTAGAATTATCTTAAACACTTTTCTGTTTTTCTTTTGTCAGTAATTATTTGCTTGCACAACACATTTCCTTCATTCAACATGAAGTCGTTTCTTGTAATCGTAAAAGCTTCACAAAAGCTCGTTGTTATCCTTGAAACGAAAACGAAAAGCTCTTTGTCGTGAACATAAAAAATAAACGTTCTAACTTAATGGACTTTTGGATTCTCATTTTGCTGACCAGGGACTTTTCGTTAATTCCATCGCTTAGTTCTAAGAATTCTCGAGTAATTTTAAAAGTTGACGGTAATGACGATCGGTCCCCATCGTCGTTTGCTTATCCAATGCTCAACTCAATAAACAAGGCATTGGAGAGAACTCAAGTTTAATTAAATTTTATTGCATTTGTCATTTCAATTGTCCATTAAAAGCTTTAAATTTGATTTTCATCTCGATCTCAAATGGAGACTTGGATCGAGAGATAGTAAGCTGAGTAAACTCGTAAAGCCGAATTGCTTAAATTTTTTTTTGCATCGATTTTAATTTTAAAAATGGAAAAAAATATTGAGAATTCCAATTGACTCACTAAATTCATTCGATTTTCACAAAGATTTTTTTGATAGATTTTGCTTCTCATGGAAATTGACATTCATTCGCTTTCATTCATTTCTCAAAGAAATAATTTAAAAGAAAACTTTGACTACAATGAAAGGAGCTAACAAGAGCCACAGGTTGATGATCTGGAGTGAAGATGATTTGTTGCAAGCGTCGGTCGAGCAGATGCTGCAGTCTTCGATTTTCACATGGCTCTTCGACGCTTTGTTTATCGCTGTATCGCAAACGTCGGTCTTGCCTCCATCAAGTTGACAGCCACGGAATGTTACCATTTTATTTTCCGCTGGAAGGCTTTCGATTTTAGCAAAGAAAAGTTCTTGAGGCGATTAACAAATCACTCACCGTTCTTTGCAATTATTTTCTGGCAAACCATCGGCACCTTGACTTCTCCAGTCTCGAAGAAATCAATTTTCGTGATTTCTTTCAGCCAATCGCCAACTTCATTTCCCATTGCATTTGGCTTGCAGTGCTGGAATCAAAAACTCGGTTAATCATTAGTCTCAAGGTCGGAAAAAGGAAAAACTTGAGTTTAAACATCGCATGCCTTCATTGACTGAATCTCCAATAAATCACAATCGACGTCGATGGAAGTAGACTATCAGAAGCATTTGAAAGTTTAATTGGACTCGGGTTTGATGGATTGGATAATTGAATTCTTTGAGCGAATCAATCAACCTCGTCAAAGGGAAAAAAAACTTCTTTCCACTTAAAATTGTTTCTTGCAAGAGTTTGGATCGAAGGCGGGGAAATTGCTGATTAAACTTTCAAAGATGTTTCAGGAAATCAACAACCGAACAAATTGCTGCGGGATTGAGGAAGCGATTTACGAGAAACGATAGCGAAGCTTCAAAGGGATTTTTTTATTTTTCTACATCAGATCTCAAACACGAAGAACAACTTAATGTGCAATTGAGCATTTTCCGATTGCAATTTCCTCTAAACGAAGTTGGCAATTTTCTCATTAAAATTTCATGAATAAAGTTAGTCAATTCATTTGAAGGAAAAGTACGTTAACTTGCGCTTTTCATGCTCCCTGAACTTTTCACTTATTTAAACACATTTCCAAGCGAAACTTGGTAATTTTAGAACTTTACTTTTAATTTATGTATTTCGCTTGCTAATTCACCAACATTTGTATTCATAAAATATCTCCGCTCGTGGCTGTTCGCACTGTTAATTTCTCGTTTCCACTTGATTCGTTTTTCCTTCGATAAGAAATTAATTGCTTCCTCCACTCATTCATTTCCCTCAAATTCTCGTTTCCCATGCTAATTGATTTAACTTTACTCACCACAGGTTTCAAGGATGAACCTTTCTTGATTTCAGTGCACTCCTCGTTGATTGTTGAGTCGCAGTTGTAACATTCTATCGCGTGGCCTGATAACGAACAAATCAAACGAATCAACTTGACCTGACGATTCAACCGAAAATTTATGGCCAAACGTGAAGCGATAACGAAACGAATTAAGAGTTAATGAAGCTGTCAACGGGAGAATTGAAAAGTTTGACGTTTAATTTAGGTTTGCTGATAAAATCTTTACGCTGATTGACATTTATCTTTGATCTCTTAAGTAATTTTATTTCGGGTCGACAGATTAAATCAAAAGAAGTTTCCCAATTATGACAGAAAAGGGTTTCGACTCATCTTTCGCTCTGATAAAAGGTGGCGACGGTTGCCACAAGGCAGAAAAACTTTTTACCGTCGTCTTAATAAACAAAATCTAATTTGGAGAAGCGAACACCTTCCAGAGTTCCGGTTATGCAATGTTCGTGCTTCAACTTAATAAAATTATAATCCGAGCAGGCCAATCAAGAAAACTTTCTCGTTCTTTGTCGCTTCTTTCGCCCAATTTCCATGAAAAAGTTTTTGATCAAATTTTTCATTCTATCGTTTCCTATTTTGTTGAGATTACAACTAAGTAAATCGAGCTATCCAAATCGTTTTCAAGGCACTTCAAGCGATCATAGAAAAATTGAAACTAGAACGTTCACTCGAGAGAGATTAAAAATTATTGAAGGAAGATTTTCAACTCATTTCGTCACACGAAAAAAAAATTGAAATTCAAAAACTTTTCAATTTTTTTCTCCTCTTGAGACGATAAATTTTTTATTGGAATCTTCTGGCTCCGTTGAGTTCTTCTTACATGAGTGAGAGAGGGAGGGAAAAGTTTGAGTTCGCCGCAAGGCAGACGAATTGTAATTTTGTTGCGTACACATTTTATTTCTGTCATCTCGTTCGTATCGGGCCAAAGCCACTTACACTTGATGGTAATGCTTTGGTGCGGCATGGCGAACAGAGTTAGTTGAATTGCTTTCCGAAGCGGCAAGGAAAGATTGAGGGGCTGCTGGCGAAATTTCATTTTAATTAAATAATAAACTTTGACTTTGCGGTTACGAAGGGAACTTCAAACCAAACCGCAAGGAGATGAAAAGAAAAGGAACAAGTTAACATCTTGCTTTATGACATTAAAACTTGACGAGGGCACACGGCAGATCGCATAATAGAACTTTTCATGATCCAGGCACGTTTGAATCGTTTATTCTTTAATTTGCGTCTCTGCAGAAGGAAACCGAAATAAATTTAATAAAATCGTCAATAAAAACTCTTCGTTCATGCGACGAGCTTCGTTATCACTTCACACAAATTGCTTTTGTCTCAACGAACCAGCTTTGATCGCTAACACCGATAGAAGCACAAATGGCAGAATTAATTGCTCCAAATTTCTCATTTTGTTTTATTTATTTTTTGGTGACAAATATGTTTCGATCTCTTTTTCACAAAACAATCCAATTCGTCACAAGAATAATCCACAAAAGTTACGAACGTTGAAGTGGAGATTGAATCAAAGATAGAGCCGTTCCTCGAAAAACTTTCACTTGACTTAGAATAAACTGTCGAAGAAACTTTCTTTTTTTGTTCTTTCCTTTACTGTGACTCTTGAGAAAGGGGAAAAAGTAGAAGAAGGATGTGACTGAGGATGATTCTCCTTTTCTTTGCTCTTCGTCAATCGACCATTCACCACCGAGTTCTGATGTTAACTGAACAAACTTTCTCCAAACAATTTCTGTCTGCGGAAGAAACATTTTTTTTCTGTTTGTGTAGCGCGCCAGAGACGAAAGCATTGCAATGTTTTTCGCTTCAATGTTTTGCAAAGCTATTTTTAGGATGTTTCGCTGGACGAAATGCAAAAAACATTTGAGGTCGCGAAGGACAGTGGATCGGTTACGACTTTGATCTATCGCGGGCGGTGCCCTCCTCATTTCGCTTTACGTCGCCAAATATTTTCAGTGGACAAAAAGAAAATGACCGAAGAATGATGGAAAATATTTTTTTATCGCTTCGAAGGGAAAGTTTGTGAATTGCGTAATTACTTTGAGTCTTCTATAGTTTTGTTATGACTGGAAAGTTCCTCGACACAACTTTTGATTAGTCCCTCGAAGAAAATTTATTGTAAAATCATGAGAAGAGTTGGCAGGGGAAATTGAATATTACTTGCAAGAGCTCGTCGTTGTCGTCTTCTCTTAAGACGTTCATTTCTTTAAATGAATCTTAATAGAAAGGAGAATGGATAAAGTCGTGAGGGAGGGCTTTGTCAGGAATTGTCATGAACCTCATTTTATGAATTTTCTTTCCTTTTCTGACTTTTTATATCGAATTCTGCCGCATGAAAGCTTAGCAACGTCTTACACACTTTCCACGTTCGTCGTAAGCTTTTTACTCGCACGATACGTTTCTTTATCCAATGTAAAGCTTTAAGGTGCGAAGCAAGACGAAGAAAAATTCAATTTTCTTTCTGAGACAAATCTCCCGTAAACATTCTCGTCGCCGTTGTCTTCAGTTGCCATTTAGAAAGGGTTGGATCGACAGCATGAGCGTTGAGTATGACGATACGAAGGTGGAAAAACATGGAAAGAAATTTTAATTAAAAGGCTTTGCGAGAAAATTTCAATTCTCCGAGAAACTCCATTAATTCCTTTGCCACTTCCGTTACCGGTGAGCTTCGCAATAAAATTCGAGCAAATATTTGCTAACTGCGACCATTAAATTTGAGTGGAAAGCTAACGCCGCAAAGCTCTTGAAACTATTTTCTTTCCTTAAAAAGTAAAATGCGCTCGCTCTCTCTGAATTTATTTCCCACGAAGATCGACAGAGAATTCCCAAATGATGCTTGTGAATTAGTAAAATTGTTGAAATCGCTTGGGAGGGAATGAGAAAATTATTGCTGTCGTTTCGAAAGTGGAACTGCAAGAATCCTCCGTTGGAAGTTAATGGCAATCGTTAAGGGAATTGCTGACTTCGTTATCGACGATGCCTTGTAGTTTTAATCCTTCAAATTGTCTATAATTCCACCAAATTAATGCTTATTAGGACAAACGTTGCGATAATAAAGGTTCATTAAGTTAGAATGGTCAATTAGAACGAAAATGAAGTCTTTAAGCCACTAACGATGAAAGAAGACGAAAATTGTTGGCAGACAACTTAACCCGATTGTCGAGAGGTTATCAAAGAAATCAACATAACCATCTCAATCATTAAAGTTTTCCGCATCGATTTTTGTTACATCAAATTCAAGTCGAAAAGAATGATAATTTGTGATTTGAGCTTTGATGTGACCCGAATTTTCTTTTCTTCTTGCGCCCGACGCAACACAGAATCACGAAACGTGATTGAAAGAACAAATCGTCTGGCGCCATTCAGACCCGATCTCATTTTTACAACAGTCATTGTGACGCCAAAAGATATTTTTATAACAAGGCGAGAGCCACGCTCGAGACGACTACAATTCGCATCTGGAGGAAGGGAAAGCTCGGAATGTCAAGCCATAAGAAAATGTGTTTTCGAACTGCATTTATCTCTCTTGTTGAATTTTCTGTTAAATATTTTTTGTCGTTGTTATCGTTGCCACATTTCAAAACTATTTTATGTTTGTGGGGAATTTTATTTTTAGTTGTTGCATAATTGGCGTGGATAAAGCAACTTCAAGTGTCGTGGAATTTACATGATACTTTCTGCTGTCTCATCGCGCCTTAGAATGCGGTGAACGATTTAATGTCAAGGACGAAGCTTTCGCTGATTTACGAGCGAGCTTTGCATGAACTTTACAACTTGTGAATTGATATTAACTCGTGAATGAATTCAATTCAATTAAATTAGCTGTTGAGTGTTGAGAAAGTCATGCGATACGCAAAATTAGTCTGCAGGATCAAAGGAGGGTTAGGTGTGCCAAAAGCTTTCTGATATTTACGATAGTTTTCGGCTTTTGTGACAGGGTTGGTAAACCTTTAACTAAATCATTGAAACTCCTTCTTTCGACTTCCCTCTGTTCTTTCCAATTAAACTCGTTTAACATTGATGACGATGATAAGCGTCGGAATGTCTCGCAAGTTCTTCCAATGTTTGACATGAAATACTCGACTTCCTGTCCTCACCCACACTTCGTTCTTAACCCTTAGCGACATCTTACCATTCACAACGTGGCTTATTGAACACATAACGCCGTCGTTCCTTGTAAACCGAAATGGGATTTCGTGATAAATCTTCCGTGAAAGGCGAAATGTTTACGCAACAAATATTCTCTTTTCACATCGTGTTGTTAGTAATGGAAGACAGAAATCAACGATAAGGCGAATGAAAAAGTTAACGGCACGAATGGTAAGAGAAATGTGAGTTTCGTATTAGCAGAGCGCCGGGAGTTTACCGAACATAGAAATATTACAATAAAATAAATTAGAGAAACACACCGCGCGAGGGAAATTCTCTTCCGCGTTTCATTTTTTACACGCCTCGAAAATAGTTCAAGGCAGTGTCTACTACTTAAACACATTTTCTTGATAGCTTTCTTTTCGGGTTGCGTGTATCAGCATTTCCATTTATTGCTCCTCAACGGACGGAATTATGCAACGACGAAGAAGCCGAGTGGCATATTCTTTTTTGACGCGAGAATGGAATTCGGAATTTCTTCGAGACAGATTGGGAAATTCCTTTTGTTGGAAGTTTCTTCGCCTGATTCATGATCCGGAGGAAAGTCAAGATTGCGTAAATATTCGAGAAATTTCACGGTCAGAGGAGGAAATTCTCTTCTGTCGGAGGAATCTCGTTGGGAATGTCATAGACAGAATTTTAAAACGAGTCAATCAAAAAAAGCTTTTTACATAAATGTTGATTCATTAGTGAAATGGACAGCGAACGATTCTCGATCTGGCATCAAAGGCTTCATTTCCTTTCGCTTGAATTGTCCTCGAGGTATAACTGACAAGGCAGTTAGTTGACATGTGCTGCTGGAAAAAATGAAAAATGCTTATTCTGCCTTTGTAATAAATGATGAATATTTTGACAGAACTCGCTTTGTCAGCGTTCGCTTTGCGGAATGTGCTCGAGTTTTTGTGGCAGTTACGCGAGCAAATATTCAGATGAAGGAATTTTAATTGAATTGTTCTTCTACTGATATTAATTAGTTGTAAAGCCTTGAAACATCCGGCGAAGCTTTGAAGACGAATTGCCGATGGAAAATTAGCTGTTCTCTCTGCTAACCACGTTTCTCACATATAATTCATCTCCTCGTGGCTAACAAAGCTGCGACGACGGCTGACAAACCACGTAATCGACTCATTCCTTTCGTTTTCTGTAACAAAGCACACGACAGATAATCAATAGCAGAAGACAATTATGTTCTCGTTGAGAGGTCTTCGAGCAGAAATTATCGAAAAAGCTTATCGAGTGGGATTTTTCCGGACGAACGACTGCTTTCAATAGAATCAGAGAATCGTATGTGGCGAGCGGAAAGCTTTCGTGAAAAGCTATTGAAGCTAATCATTACGAATTTCACATTGTGAAAGACTAATTTATTGGATTTCGGATGAAGGAACGTCGAATAATTAGATTGAGCTTTCGAGGCCCTGTCGTAAGTCTGAAGAAAAGGCCGAGATTTTGTTCTATCTCAACATCGCTCATAAACAAAACCTTTTCTCGGACGATTGCGTAAAATTCCAAAGTGAAGGGAGAGAGAAGCGTCAATAAATCAAAAACGCTCCCATTATTTATTGAAGACTCTCAACGAAATATATTTTGCCGTCGCTTAAATTGTTTTTAGGAAAAATATCGTTTTTCACAAGAAATCAGATTGAGAATCTCCACAGCGATAAACAATTTGAAGGTCTTGAATATCAAGCACAAATCTTGTTTTGCAGTCGAGATAAGAATTTGTCTCTCGATTTCTCTTATATCTCGATTCGTAGAGAGAAAAGCTCTTGACAATTGACAAGTCACATCAGACGCGTTGGCTTCAAATGGGGATTTTGTCGCCGGAATGACTGAACAGTCTAGCGAGCTTTCGTTGACGGCTTTGACACATTTATTCGAAAGCTTTGTTTTCTTGTTTTGTGACAATATCACAAACAAAATCGGATTAATGCGAAAGTTTTTGTCGAGAAACTTTTATTTGTCAGTGAATTAAAGGAATTAGAGATCTTTCACGGCTTTGCGCGAAGAAGTTTTCAGTTAGCTTTTCGATTTCTTGAATGCTGGCTCATCATCTTCAAATTCGACTTCGTAGAAAAGCTTTTCTATTCCCATTCGAACGTAAGCTTTTTGTTTGGCCGTGAATCTTTTGAAGGCAGGCAGACAACTCATCAGATATCGTTCGTCTGGATCTGTGATGTTTTTAATTGATGATGAGGAATGAGGAGGAGATTCGTGGGATGATAAAAGTATAATTTTCGATGATTCGGCTTCACTTTTAGATTCACTTAATTTATCTGTGAATTCATGTGATTCCTCGACTGTTTCAATAATTTCTTCAGGCTCGCCTTCAATTTCATAATTTTCGTATTCTGTAATATTCTTTTGGTCGTTCTCAGTAATGTCTTCGTAACTGCATTCTTCCTCATAGCTCTCGAGTAAGTGATCTTCCTTTATTCTGTAACCTTCATCGTAGACTTCATCGGCAACTTTTAATTCGTAAACTTCCTTTTCCCCATTTTCCTCTTCGTATGCATAACATTTCTCGCCATCGGAAAATTCCTGACATTCTTTTGAGCTATCTTCCAATCTGTGAATTGAATTAAAGAAATTGTTGGCAAAGAGCAGCGAGGGATTTATGAATTTTCTTACCTAAACAATTCAACATGTTGCTTCAGAAATGTAAGATCTTGATAGTAATTCCACATTTTAAGTTTTCTCTTTGATTCGCCGGAGCTGTACATGACTTCTTGTCGATAATACTTGATGAACGTGTCTCGCAGACTTTTCCATCGTTTCTTGCAGTTCGATACTGAAATTGTAAATGTTGAGTCAACTGATCCATTAAATCTGATTTCAAAAAAATTAAAGCGAAACTCAGCGCTTTAAAATATTTAAAGCGGGAAATTTACCAGAAACACCAAGAGTTACCGCGACTTCATTCCAAGCTGCATCTGACACTCCAGGCTAAAAAAATAGAAAGTTTTATTATTGTTCAAAGATTATTTCAATATTCTGGCTTGCCTTTCTGTAATCTTTAATTTTTTTATCATAGAGAAGTGGTCGAAGCTTCACACTCTGGATTAACGGTCGTTCTGGAACATTTGTGGCGTGACCTTTACCTCTACCAACTCCTAGCGGTGTCGCAACCTTCTCCATTTAATATATTTGTAATATTTTTATTTTTTGTTTACTTTTAGGAATTGAAGCTTCGCTTTAAAATTAAATGAAGCTTCGCTTCAAATTCAAATGAACCGTTGCAAAGGCTAACAGATAACGGTTTTTTTTTCGAGAATTTTTATCAGATTCATTTTTCTTATCTCGAGAAATCAAAACTGCGGCGAAAACGATTAAAAATGAATCTAAGGCCAAATGACTTAAAAATAAATTAACTTCAGTTTAGTTACCAGAGAAATTTATTTATTTATTTAAAGACTCTTTCATTTTGTGTGATTTAACAGCAATTTTTCTTTGGCAGTTCAACATCTGCAATTAACAGGGACAAAGAATCCCGAAAAAAACTTCGTTCTATTGTAAGTTGTGTAGTTGAAGGACATCATTAAAAATATTCAAAAAACTTCACCGAAAAATATTTTCTTGTGGTCAAAGGTTGCAGCGATTGTAAATATATTTCATATTTCAACTGATTGAGATGCTAAAAAAATTATGGAAGATTAACTACAGACTACGCTTTTTATTTCGCCTAATGTAATCAACACAACAACCTTCTGGCAATATCAACTATCAGATAGTTGCTATCATTAAAATAAATTTAGGCTCATATCTACTTAATGTACCAATTAACACTGCAATTAACAGAGACTCGCGATTCGATCAACGTATTAATTTTTCTTTCTCAGTTAAAGCCCTAGAAACAATGATTTTATTTTCATTTAAATATTTTTTCTATGTTGATTTTTGTGTGTGTGTGATTGATAGCTTGCACTATTGTTCCTCTTCGACGACGGTCCTCAGTAAAACTTAATGTGAAACAGCTAATTGGGGAGACAATGTAAAAATCGGAAAGACGGGGAAGCTTTAAGCGCGAGCAACGAATACAACGATTGCTGCTAATAGAACACCAAAGGTGGCTTTGATTGTGGTTGCTCCGTTACAAAGATCGTCCTCGCAAGCGCAGACTTCTTGACGACCTCCGAAACCTGATCGTTGGTAGCATCTGTTCTTGTAGTTTCCTTCTTCAAATGCGCAGGTACGAATGGTTCTGGTGTCTGGAGGCACTGCAATGATCAAATTGTCTTAGATAACTTCTCATCAACTCAATTAAAAAAAAACTTACATCCGTTGACTGCGAACTCAATGATTTGGTTTGTCTTTCTACAGAAAGTGTACTTGACACCGTCTCGTTTGGTGCTGCAGTCAATTTCCAATTCCGCTGGTGGCTTTTTGTCCGAGCATCGTGAATCGGTGTGGCTGTTGCATTCGTAGCATTTGATTGCGTCTCCTAAAGAAAGATAAATCGATGTTTTGATTTAATAAAATTCATTCGCATGAGGATGAGCCGCAATTTCTGTTAATCGACTCAAAGATGGAGCATTCTCGAGAGTTTTTTCATCACGGGCAATAAAGTATATAAAAAGGTTAACGATAAGGCATCGTAAATGTCGCGCTTTATTCGAGTAAATTGCGTTTTTGTTGTGACAATTGATTTGAAAATATAATTCAATTTAAAAGATGAAACTGGAGCTTCGTTTGTGATAAGAAAGAGCCTCTCACAGACTCTCGCCCGGATTAGCTCAATCAAAGTCGGTTTGAAACTCATTTGATCCTGTATTGGTCAGTGCAGCTTTGTAATCTTTCTTTCATTTGAGACGAGTCATCCTGTAATGTACACAAGCCTGTAATGTGCGCCAGGAGTGACTGCGCATTGGAGGGAAATCAAACTTTTGGGTTTTCTCTCGCGAGAAACAAGAAGAAAGCACGCACTCGGGAGAAATGGATCAAATCAATAATTTTCTTCACTTCAAACAATGAAACAGTTTTCATCTGGATTTTAATCTAATTTTACGAAGGTTGCAATAAATGTTTTCAATAGATTTCACTGATTTCGATGCGAGCGCTGTCTTTCCTGTTTGGAAACTGTTTTCTTTCATTCAACCTTGACCCGTAAGCTTTCGACAAAAAAAAATCTTTCGTCAATGTAATCTTCACATTGCATAACATCCGAACATTATCACTCAGATTTTTCGCACAGTAATGTAACATGCACTTGATTATCACGCGATTGAATCAATTAGCGAGGGTGGGACAAGTTGATCTTGAGCTGTCAGAGCAATTCTCACCTCCGTGAATCGCCATCAGGAGCACGACGACACTCGCAAGAAAAATGCACTGAGCTGATACCATTTTATCTTTAAATCACAAACTTCCTTCAACACGTTCACGAACGCCGAAATCACTAAGTTTTCCTTTGGAGCGAGTTACTGCCACGAGAGCTACGACACGAATGAACTGTGTGAGGGAAAATTATTTGTTCGTGCGGTTGAAAGAAATCTTTCGCTCTCTCAGAGTTTTCTTCGACACTCTCCTTGTTTTCTCACTCGTCTCTCGTCGTCTTATCGTGCTTAAAATGTTCTGTGGACTTGATAGTTAGAAATCGAGGAATTTGCTTTTAATGTTTATTAAATTTGCTTACCTGGGAACTGTCTAGAGCTACCCGAAGAATGCTAATTAAGAAATAAAGAACACGCGACTAAAACATTTCATTCGAAGTCAAACAAATGGCATAATTGAATAAGCAAAAGATTCGTGCTGAGATGCGATCATGACACTCTCATTTCCTATCTGATGATGAAATTTATGTAAAACTTAAACTACTTATTGTCTATGCTCCAGTCGCCAATGTCTTCTCAAATATATCTGAATTAATGATTCGCCGGATGTAGTTAGTTAGACACTTGCTGCTTGACATCAAGTCTCGCACGGCAAATTACGGGCGAAACAAATTTTCTTTATGTTTCAATCTAACCCGATGTTTACTGCACGCGATAAGGTCGCGGCTTGATTAAATGAAAGTAGTTTGTATTTTCGCGAAAAAAGTTCGTTGGAGATTCAAATTCCGAGAACGAGACGACAAATTCCGAGAAGGGGCGACGTATTCTTAGAACGCGAGAAAACTCGATTACGCAGAATTGTCATTTTTCCGCATTTTAATCAAATAAATCCACAGTAAAGTAATCTTTAAGTCAAAAACTATAAAGTTCAAAGTCCTTATTCGATTGCAATTGAAGGAATCACTTTGGTATCGCATTTTACCCGAGAAATCAAAAAAGCAAGATGTCGCAAAATGGTTTGAAAAAAATTATCGAAAATGGAGATTGCAAAACTAATCAAAATCTAATCAACTTAGGAATGAACGGGTTCATGAACTTGAACATGAATGGATATCCACCGAACGTTGGATTTGTTGATCCAGGTAATTTTAATCATTTTCGAGGTTAAAAAGATCCAGTTAATCTTACATGTGCTTTCTTCCTCAGTTCTCCTTCACGCACTCGCTTCTAGCATGCAAAGCATGCAGATCCAACAGCAATGCATCAGACCACCGCCAGTGAACACGTAAGATTTCAGAATAACTGAAATATTTTCTACAATTCCTTATTTTCACAGATATCCATTTATTCCGAACGCATTCCACGAGAATAACACGATGATTCAAATGAACACTCAGCACTACAATCAGTTTGCTTCAAAGATGCCTCCACGTAAGCAATTTAACTTAAGACTTTAGTTTTATAACAGAATTAATCTTTTTCCCGCGATTTCTTCAGCAGCACTCACACCAATAAAGAAAGTTTCTTCGTCGAGCTCAAACGATGCTGATAATTACAACTCTCAGATCTTTAAGACACCAACAACTTCAATGAACAGTGAGATTCGAGCTCTTTGCGAACTCCAGCGTAAAGCTTTGCAAGGATGTGAGAGCGGAGCTAAGATTTCTGAAATCCACGGCAAGCGTCCTTACTTTAAGAAGATTGATTTGCTCTGCAATCGCATGAAGACTGATCTCTGCAGCACTGACAAAGCTGTCATCAATATAAATTCTCATGGAGTCGCTTGGGCAATCAAAGATTTTATTTTCGTCTTCAATCGCATCGTCAACGCTTGGGTCATCCTTCGCGACTATTACTACAGCAAATCTGAAGGAATGCAATGTGTCAATGAATCAATCGATCCGAGTTTCCGTAACGATTTCATTGAATGGCAGAATGCAACAATTAAACTGACATCGAGCTTGATGAGATCTTTCGAAAATTTGCATTCTCGCGATCAGCGCAATGGCAAACGAAACGGAAAGAATACAGAAAGCAAATCAGGATCTAACTCGAACTACAACAGTCCATCAACTTGCAACAAGACTCAGAGTTTCCATAAGATTTTTGATCCTTTGATTGCTGAAAATTCTGAGCAAGCTCAACTCGATGGAGGATATCTCAAGAGCGCCCTTTACAAACCACTGACTTCACCTGCCGGGTCTTCTCCTCCTGACACTCCAACTCACGACTACAACTCGTTGCAGTTTTTCTTCAACAATGTTCTTTCTGAAAACAGTTCTTTGGAGCGAAAGGGAAACCCGTCTCCTCTTTACAAGCGTGGTGTCATGAATTCTGTTTTTAATCGCTCGAAGACAAACTTGTCAGAAAAGTTTGGCACTTCTACTGATTCCTCAGACTCTGATCTTGGTGGAATTCTTCCGATCGACTAAGAAGAGCGATATCAAATCTTAGCTTTGTTAGAAATAAGAATACGAGTCTGAAGTTTTTGCCTGCACTTTATACTGAAATTATTTAATTCTTTCCAAGTTGAAATGTCTCAAAGAAGACAAAGAAACGTTTGCACGATGAAGACAAAAGTCGCTCTTAAAGCGGAGTTCCATTTAATATTCAAAAACGTTTAGCATGATTTGCTCTTAATTTGTAAAAGAAAACTTAAATCAAAGTTAATCTAAAGTAGCGAGAAGCTTAGCATTGATTAGCTTTTGCATTACTTGAAGCAAAAAGCTATTAACTTGATTGCTAAGAGATTAGAACCATTGCCAATGTCGTTCACAGAAGATCCAATCAAATTGAAGAAGCTGATTACCATTCGCAGTGAATACGATAAATTGCTAGAAAAGCAATAAAAACTTTAGTTCTACAATCATCTTGCTTTAAAAATTTAAGAAAATGTAAACATCATTTCCATCTTCTTCATGACAATAAATTGAATTCTTTAAATAAATGTTAAATGGCGCGTTGAAAATGATAAGAATCTCTGCACACTTTTTTCGTGACTGTACTTGCAAGAAGACAGATTTTGTTTCAGCTGACACACACACATTGAAACTTTTGTGTTCTTCGTTTAAAGTCCTCAGTCGATCTTTAGCGTTTGAAAGAGAAAGTTCAGGATTAATCAATTTACAAACAAACATCGCGAAATGGAAATCAAATGTAGATTTAGATCTTATCGTGGATATTACGAATGCATAGTAAACGATGTGGTGATAACAGGACCAGGACAAGAGATTAAAGAAGTCAAAGGAGATCATGACGCAGGAAAGAGTAATGAAGACGTTACAGATTTCATTTGCGAGCAATTACAAATGAAGCATTTTCCACGAGGTCTTAGCAATCATTTTCCTAATTTAATCAATTTGTTTGTCATTGCAAGCGGAATCAACGAAATTTCAAAACATGACTTGGAAGGACTCGAGAAGTTAAAAGAATTTTACATGGATGGATGCAGCTTGACGTCACTGCCTGATGAGTTGTTCCACAATATGCCGAACTTGGAAGACATCTCATTCGCTGGGAATCAAATTGAATTAACATCGTCAAACTTCTTAAAGCCTTTTGTTGGGAAATCCAAGTTTTTTGTAGATCTGCGCGAAAACAAGAACATTGATGCTTGGTACGACTCAGCAAAGCTAGCTGGGTTTGAGCCAGATCAGAAATTATCGCTTGAAGAGTTGATGAGAACAATTGACGAGAATTGCATCAAACCACAGAAGTCACAGCAATTATCCAGCCCGAAGTCGCGCAATTTCATAGAAAATGAAAAAGTCAAGGATTTGTGGATCACTGGTCGCTTTTCTGATATGAAGATCATCTCAGGCGGAATCGAATTTAAGGTTCATCGAAACATTCTTGCAATTCGTAGTCCAGTGTTGGCAGGAATCATCGAGCAGGATAAAGAAGAAATGAAAATAAACGGTTTCAGTCCAGATGCTGTTAAGTCGATGCTCCACTTTATCTACACGAACGAGATTCTTCTGGAAAACAACTCTCAGGACAACGCAATCGAGAACTTTACTATCGCTCACAAGTTCAAAATGCAAGACATGAAATCAGTCTACGAAGAAATAATTGCCAACAAACTCAATGATTCGAACGCTTATGAAACATTTTTGCTCGCACATCAAAACGAAGCCAAGGACTTGAAGCAAAAAGCAATTAACTTGATTGCTAAGAAATTAGCACCATTGCCGATGTCGTTTGCAGAAGATCCAATAAAATTGAAGAAGCTGATTGATATTCGCAGTGAATACGATAAATTGCTTGAAGAGCAATAGAAACTTTCGTTCTACAATCATCTTGCTTTAAAAATACCAGAAAATGTAATCTTCATCTTAAAATACATGTATTTCGATCTTCTTCATAATAAATTGAATTCTTTAAATAAATGCTAAATGATTTGTTAAAAATGATAAGAATCTTTGGATAGACATTTTTTTTTCATCTTAAAGTTTGAAGGAAAAAATATTTCGAGTTCCCAAGTAATTTTTCCGGGGATTCGCTAGTTTTGTTTATGTTTGGACGTATCAACAAAATTTGAGATAACTTTCAATTAATCAGCAAATCAGAGTGAAATACAACGAGTTGCGATGAGTGAAGTCTTAAAAAACTTGAAGGAGAAGTCGCTGAAGAGGAAGAAACTATTAGCGCAGACGGTTTGTGGATTAATCTTGTGAAATTCGAGAAAATATAAAATTTTCTTTTCAGCTTGGTGTTTCTGAAATCGAAGACATAACAAGCGTTCTAGGCGACGACTCGACATCAAGTAAAACAATCAAAGATGACGACAACGAAGCCGGAAGTTCAAAGAAATTGCAAACCGAGAGTTTGTTCTACAAGGATTCGTCTCTGTTCTTAAAGGTTTGATCAGTTAAGCCGCTCCCAAATATTCCTCTTGAACTTCCAATATTTTTTTAAGGGAACTCAATCTTCAAATCCTCACAACGATTATTGTCAGCATTTCGTCGACACCGGGCAACGTCCACAAAACTTCATTCGCGATGTTGGTTTGGCTGATCGGTTCGAAGAATATCCGAAACTTCGCGAGCTGATTAGATTGAAGGACGAGCTCATATCGGAGACTGCCACACCTCCGATGTATCTGAAAACTGATCTCAAAACATTTGATCTGAAAGCCCTCGACGTGAAGTTTGACGTAATTCTGATTGAGCCACCGCTGGAGGAATATTTTCGTGGAACGAGCAGCACACCAGGCAACTTCTGGAACTGGGATGAGATTCTCAATCTTGAGATTGAATCAATCGCTTCTCATCGATCTTTCGTCTTTCTTTGGTGTGGAAGCTCAGAGGGACTCGATATGGGTCGCAACTGCTTGAAGAAATGGGGATTCAGACGTTGCGAAGACATTTGTTGGATTCGCACTAACCAGAACTCGCCAGGACATTCCAAAATCTTAGAATCGAAAGCCGTTTTCCAACGAACAAAAGAACATTGTTTAATGGGAATCAAAGGGACTGTTCGACGATCGACAGATGGTGATTTCATTCACGCAAACGTTGACATCGACCTCATCATTTCGGAAGAGAATGAATTTGGAAATGTTGAAAAGCCTCAGGAGATTTTCCACATCATCGAGCACTTCTGCTTGGGACGTCGACGATTACATCTTTTCGGTCGAGACTCAACGATCCGCTCGGGATGGTTGACACTTGGTCCAGAGCTTACAAACTCAAACTACAACTCGAGCCTTTATTCCAGCTACTTCGAAGCAAATCCAACCACAGGTTGCACAGACAGAATTAGCATGTTGCGACCTAAGAGTCCACCACCGTCAAATCCAATTCGAGGACGAGGTGGAATCAGAGGATTTTCTCGAGGTGGCAGAATCAGAACTCCGCGATAATATTTCAATAATTATTGTTCGTACAAAGTTTTATTCTTGTGAAATAAATTTGAAAACTCATTTTATTACTCATCAAATTCTTCTTCAAAACCATTTTCCTGCTGTTTCAGATTCTTCTCGAGATGCTTCATGTAAACGTCGAGCTCATCTTCTGAGTCATCATTCATGATTTGAACCGGCGAGTCTTCTGATACTTCATCAAAATATCGATCTTCGCAGTCTTGATCATTCTCTAACGCATCGTCGTATTCTTCATTTGTGTCTACTGTCTCGTAATCAAAGAATTCGTCGTCTTTGCCCGACAGAAAGTTGCTGTACATGATCCCAAGGAATTCTTCTTTTAGTAAATCTCTCTCTCCTGCTGTTATTAGTTTTAAGCTTCGCTTCTTTGCCTTTGGAGGATTGCTGGTGGTGCTTGACTGAGGATCATCGAAATTTCCCCATTGTTGGTGATCTTCTTCGGGATCTTCATCACTTTCTTCAACGGAGTGAGTTGACATCGCTGATTGTTGGCTGTCTTCATCATTTTTCATCATATCATCTTCCTCAACTCGCTGCTTATTCTCAACTTCTCGGTTTAGATCGTGATCGATTCCTTCAAGTAAAACATCAACTAAAGTATCTCTCGTCGGATCTGGTCTTCGGTTCGCTCGTTTCTCTGCTGGTGACTGATACTGTCCTATGAGCTGTTCATAAAGAAGTGGATCTCGACTTTTCATTTCACCTTCGCTAAAATATTTCTTCTCTTTTATTAATTTGACGAGCGCTGCGTATCTTCGATTTCTAATAATTGATCCGTGATGATTGATATTCCAGCTAATGTGTTTGAGATTTTCTGTGACTTCCAGTTGCTCGTCGGAATTGTAAGATTGCTGCTCAAAGAATTTAAGATGCTCTGCTTTCATGTTCATGCCAAATCGCTGGAGAAACTTTGAATGTGACTGCTGAAGTATTTCTGATGCTATTTCCTTTCGATCGTCAAATTGAAGTTCCGGGTCGTCGATTTGTTGAGACTTGAAGAAAGCTTTGTTTTCAGAGCAGATGTGTGTTAGTAGAGCTTCTTTTAAATCATCAAGATTAAGATCTCTTATATCCCTACTGAATTCTTCCATTTTATCGAGAATCATGACGAGTTCACAAATTTGTTTTCAATTCCGTTTTAAAAAATATTTCAGCGCAATTCGTAAACAAACATTAAAAACGCGACGCTTTAAAATAAATAAGAGCGCGATTTTTAAAAATACAAATTTTTATTTTATTCGACAAATAGTTAACAAGGCTTTGAGCTTTCTCATAAATAATTTGTCTAGATATAAATTCTATTCTTTAGAAGTTTAATGGAATTCTCTTTGTATCTTGGCTCTTTCTAGGGCAAGTAGTTGCTGATGAAATGATGGTTAAGGACACTTGCTCGAAGACTGTATCCACGAGTAAGTATTGGGACCTTAGTTGTCCCTCCAGGAAGATGAAGAAGAACGTCGGCGTTGATTAAACTTGCAAGACGACTGCTCATCTGATTCTGAGGCATTCTTGCGTGGTAATGACCTCGGCTCTCGATGAAACTTACGCAAGCTCTTGCGTATTCTGGTCTTGAGTCCAATACGTATTTGTCTTCTTGAAGAATTACGTTAATAGTCGGAAGCTTACACTTTGCTTCTGGAAATCCAACCATGAATCGAAGAGCTGGCAAGACGAAGACATGGAAGCAAACATAGCTCGAAACAGGATTGCCAGGAAGTGCAAAGAATGAAGTCTTTCCATTGCTTGCAAAAGTCATTGGCTTCCCAGGTTTCATGTTAACTCGACCGAAAACAATGTTGAAGTTGAGTTCTTTCAACAGTAACTTTACGAAATCTTTGTCGCCCATTGACACTCCACCGCTGCTGATGACAACATCGCACTCTTTCGTAGCTCGAACAACAATTCGCTTAAGCGAGTCGTAGTCGTCTTTAGCGATTGCCATGTTCTTAACTTCAAAACCAAACTTTTCTAGCAAAAGTTTTAACATCGTCGAGTTTGAATCGTAGATTTGACCTTCACAGAGAACTCCCTTGGATGGATCAACCAACTCATCGCCAGTTGAAATAATTGCGATTTTAGGAACTTTTTCTTTGTGCAACAGTCCAACAGAAGCGAGAATTGTCTTCTCAGGAACACCCAGCAATCCGCTCGTCTTGAAAAGGATTTCGCCGTTGGCCATGTCACTTCCAATTCCTCGAATGTCTAGATTTTTCTTCGGAATTAGCGAAAGCTCAATCAAGTTTTCGGTGCCATCAGAGTTGTTACTAATGAGCTTCGTGTCTTCTACTTGTACAATTGCATCGGAAAATGCTGGCAAAGCAGCTCCAGTGTTGATCTTGTAACACTCATCAATTCCAAAATCTTCTTTTATAATTTGATCGCCAGCAGAAATGTATCCAATAACTTTTCGTTGCTTTGATGTTGAAGAAGACTTCACAGCGTAGCCGTCTTTAATGCTGGCTCGGAATGGTGGATAATCCATTGGACTACGAACCTCAAATGGTTCCGACATTCGTTTGATCGAAGAGAAGATTTTAGTTAAAGCTTCGTCAACATCGATCATTGGAAACGTAGAATTACGATCGTCTTTGTCGCCTTCCTTTGCTGTCTTATGTGGACAGACGTGAACATGCCGGGCAATTGAAGATGTCTCGGAATCGATGAGGCTTGAGAGAGAAGTTGAAGTCGACATCGACATTGGTTTCTCTGCAGTCGACATTTCCTTTCTCGTTGGAAGTTTGAGGATATCGTCGTCAAGAATAATTTCTGTCATTGAAGACGACGATTGATTAAGCAAAACGTTAATTTCAGATATTTCCGAAGTCGTTGTAACATCCATCGAAGTCTCAACAGAAGCTTCAATGTTGAAATGATTTGTTTCAAAAGTTTGGCAAGCAGATTTCTTCTCTTCCGGGAACTTAAAGTCTTTTTGAACGTTTTGATGAGTTGCAGTCGTCAACGCCTTCTCGTCTCGAATCAGTTGAACTGCATGAGGCAAAACAAATTTGATCGATTCAAAGCATTCAACAACTGCTTTTTTGCTGCCTGGGAAGTTGATGATTAATGTCTTGTCACGAATACCGCAAACGGATCTAAAGAGAATTCTTGTTTAAATGTCACGAGATCAATTCAATGTTCACTCACCGTGACAAAACAGCGAATGGAGTTTTCTTCAAGCTCTCCAAGGCCATTGCTAATGTCAGTTGTGGACATTCACGGTGAATAACTTTCTTTGTTGCTTCAGGCGTTATGTCTCGTGGAGCGAATCCAGTCCCACCTGTTGTGAACACGACATGAAGCTTCAGTTCGTCGCTGTAATAAAGCAGAATCTTCTCGATTTCTTCGATGTCATCAGGAACAGTCGATTGCGAGATTTTGTAAGCTTTAAACGACTGCTGAAGAAGAAGTTTGATTGCTGGCCCAGATTCATCAACTGCTTCTCCTGAGTGGCAGCGATCCGAGACTGATAATTGCAAAATAGTTTAAAATTATGAAATTTAATATGTCAGGTTGAAATCCTCACCGGTTATGATCCCATACGAGTAATCTGACATCTTAGTAGATGTTTGAATGGCCACTAAGTCTTTAATAAAGGGAAATTACTAGGGAAATGAAGGAAATAGTTTTTGGTAGGAAATGTTTATAGAAAGCAAAGCTTTGTTCTTAAAGTCGTCGCTTCAATTTTGTTTGTTTACATTTCTTCGGCTCAGAAAAAAGTTTTTTCTTCAGAATTAAATTGCTGTTTAAGAGAGAAAGACGTGATAACAAGTTAAGTTTCTATTTATTAAAGTGAAGTTTTAAAGTTAGTTCAAAGAAAAAGTAGAAAAGTAATTCATTAAAGAGAACAGAAAATTGTTTCATAATATGAATCACTAAAAGTATTTATCAAAAGAGAAAACGAACAACATCAAAATGTTCAGTGACGGGCCGTTTAATTGGCAATGGGAAAAGTTCTGTGAAACTGGCAAAAATATATCGTCAAACACAAGCGCGATCGCTCCATGCTTTCAACAACTTCATATTCAACTTCCAACATACGCTTGGTTTGCGATCTTCTCGTCTTATCATTATGGAAAGCTCTCTAATGGAATCTACCGAAATCGAACTCAGTTAATCTGTTTAAACCTTCGAGCATTGATTGTTCTTTTTCTTGCTATGACGCCAGTTGTTCAGCTCTTGGATTCAATGAATACTTACACGATTTGGCCGGTCGACATTCTGCTGACATGTGTTCAATTTCTCGCTTGGACAGTTCACTTGGGTGAGTCACCTCATAAACAGATTGTTCGAATTTAGTTATTTTCATGTTCTCTTATCAGGTCTCGTGTTATCGTATAAGCGATTTGGCAACGTGAGTCATCGTGGAAGTTTGATCCTTCTCGTTCTTTGGTCAGGATCGATATCGCTTTCGATTCTCTGGTTTCAAACAAGTTTAGATAGACATTGGTGGCCTTACAGCTTAACTCAAATGATCCTCAACATTCTTTATGGTCTCACGCTGATTCCAAAGGGAAAGGCTGAGAAGATTGTTCGTGAACTTGAACAAACTCGTTCGCCTATCAACATTTATCATCGATTGTCTGTTGATGGTGATGAAGAAGCTTACACTTTGGGAGCTGCCGACGATGGAGTTAACTGTTTTAAGCGACTTATTTTCGCCTGGGTCAATCCACTGATTAAGAAAGGAGTACTCGGAAAACTTAGAAGCAACGATGACCTCTTTGATTTACCAGAATCGCTCAACATCAGGAAACTCTTCGAAAAACTTCAGAAATGCATTGACACAAGCAAATCACTCTTCAAAGCTCTCCATCGATCATTTGGATGGGAATTCTATTCAATTGGAATTCTTCGATTGATGTCAGACCTCTCAAACTTCGCTGGACCGATGTTACTTGGTGGTCTCTTAAGAACTGGAATCAACGTCGGAGTCGACGCTGAGGCGAATGAAAATGAAGCTTTTTACTATGCAGCTGGTCTGTTCTTCACAACTTTTTTGTCAGCACTCTCCGGCGTTCACTTCAACTGGAAGATCTCAATGATTTCGATTAAAATGCGAACAAGTTTAGTGTCAGCGATTTATGCGAAAGGTCTTGAAGCTAAAGGATTAAACGAAGCGAAGCCTGAGATTCTTAATTTGATGTCAACTGATACAGATCGAATTGTAAATTCGTGTGTGTCGTTTCACAGTTTTTGGGGAATTCCTTTCCAACTCTTCACAACTCTTTATCTTCTGTACACACAAATTGGCGTTGCATTCGTCTCTGGAGTTGTATTCGCTGTTTTGCTGATTCCCATCAATCGATACATCGCTCAAAAGATTGGAAGCTACTCAGCTTCTTTGATGGCGGCGAAAGATAGAAGAGTTCAACTTACAAATGAAGCTTTGACAGGAGCGAAGCAAATCAAACTTCAAGCTTTGGAAGACATTTTCACCGAAAGAATTTCAGACTTGAGAAAGACTGAAATTAAGTTTCTATCCAAACGGAAATACCTCGACGCTTGGTAAGATGAATTATTTTGAGAAGTTTGCAGTTTACTAATTTTCCTTTCTCAGGTGCGTTTACTTCTGGGCTACGACTCCAGTTCTAATGAATCTTCTGACATTTGGCGGCGCAGCATTAATGGGAATAAAATTAACAGCAGCAACAACTTACACCGCAGTAGCTTTGTTGAATCTTCTCATCGGACCATTGAACTCATTTCCTTGGATTTTAAATGGATTAATAGAATCCTACGTTTCGCTTAAACGAGTTCAGGAGCTTATTAACTTGGAAAACATCAATCTCTCAGCTTACTACACTCCTGTCGTCGCAAACTATTCAACAAAGTCTAATGACAATCCTGTCGTGCTGGCAGTGAAGAACGCAACATTCAGTTTTAATCAGGAGCGTGATCGAACTGCTGAGAATTTGAATGTCAATGAAATAATTGACTTCAAGATGGAAAATGTAAACCTTGACATTCATCGTGGACATTTAGTTTGCATTGAGGGTCCAGTTGGCTCTGGAAAGTCTTCGCTGATTAATGGAATACTTGGAAACCTCAAACGAACCAGCGGAGCTGTTTGCATAAACGACAAAAATCTTGGTTTCGGATACGTTTCGCAAGTTCCGTGGCTGCAACGAGGAACGATCCGTGATAACATTTGCTGGGGATCAGCTTTCGATGAATCTCGCTATCAAAATGTAATCAATTGTTGCGCTTTACGTGAAGACATCTTAAAACTTGGAGGAGACAGCGTTGGAATTGGTGAAGGCGGTCGAACTTTATCAGGAGGACAGAAAGCTCGCGTGACGCTTGCGCGGGCTTTGTATCAAGAAAAGCAGATTTACATTCTCGACGATATTTTATCAGCTCTCGACGCTCATGTTGCAGCTTACATCATCAAGTTCTGTATTTTCGGATTCTTAGCGGGGAAGACCCGAATCATCGTCACGCAAAACAAACATTTGTTGGAAAGAGCTAATCAAATTATTCACGTCGAGAATGGAAAAGTTTCAAGTTCCGATCAGATGAATGACGACGATGATTACTTCACAGATGATGAAATGGAAGTTGCAGAAAATCGACCTAAATCATCTCCAATGGAAGCAGATCGTCAATCAATCGACAGTTGCTTAATAGAAGAATCGAAAGAGCTTGGTCAGATTTCGTCAACAGTCATTGGATGCTACTGGAAAGCAACTGGCAGATTCCTTGGTTTCTTTGTTCTCATGAGTGTTGTCTTGATGCAAGCTTCTAGAAACTTAACTGATGCTTGGCTTGCTCATTGGGTTAGCATCGGCGACACTACAAACGGAACTAACTTGACCAAATTCTACGCAGAAGATTCCTCTTTTTATATTGGAATTTACACATCACTTGCCATGAGTAACTCAATGTTGACGCTCATGCGTTCATTTTTGTTTGCTTATGCTGGAATCAAAGCTGCAAAGAAAATCCACGAGAAGTTGCTTAAAAATGTTTTCCGAACAAAACTTCAATTCTTCGACGTGACGCCTCTTGGAAGGATTCTCAATCGATTTTCGTCAGACACTTACACGATCGATGACTCTCTGCCGTTTATTCTCAACATTCTGCTGGCTCAACTCTTTGGATTACTTGGATCGATTGGGGTCAGTTTGTATGCACTGCCTTGGCTTGGATTGATCATCGCTCCTTTATGTCCAATTTATCTTGATATTCAATCAAAATATCGAAATGCATCGAGAGATATCAAAAGACTTAGTTCGAACGCGTTATCACCACTTTACGCTCAATTTACTGAAACGTTGCAAGGTCTAATGACAATAAGGGCAATGAGAGCATCGCGACGCTTCCAACAAGACTTTGGAATGAAACTAGAACAAAGTGTGAAAGCTCAAGTCACTGCATCAGCTGCTTCGTGTTGGCTTGCAATAAGATTACAATTTCTCGGATCTGTGATCGTAGGAGGTGCCGGGATTTTAACAGCCATGACATCAGCTCATACTTCTGCTCCAGGAATGGTTGGTCTTGCGATCTCTTATGCACTTTCAATCAGCGGACTTTTAAGTGGAGTGCTCAACGCTTTCTCTGAGACTGAACAAGAGATGATCGCTGTTGAGCGTGTAGGACAATACCTGAAACTGCCGAAAGAACCAAATGCTGATGGCACAGCTGATGCTCCATTCTCGTGGCCTCATCAAGGAGTTTTACAATTCAAAGACGTGTCAATGAGTTATCGAGAAAATCTGGCTCCAGCATTGAGCGGAATATCATTTGAAACTTCAGCGTATGAGCGAGTCGGAATAGTTGGACGAACTGGAGCAGGAAAGAGCTCAATCATAAATGCCTTGCTACGAGTGTCAGAAACCACTGGAGGACAAATCGTGATAGACAATGTTGACATCAACACAATACCTTTAGATGTGCTTAGAAATCGAGTTGCAATAGTTCCACAAGAACCTTTTCTTTTCTCGGGAAGTGTTAGAGAGAATCTCGATCCTCGCTCGCTTCATCTCGACTCTGAGATTTGGAATGCAATCACGCATTGCTTGACCAGCCCTCTTGTGCAATCTCTTGGTGGATTATCAGGAAAAATAGAACAAGGAGGATCAAACCTTTCTTCTGGTCAAAAGCAATTGCTTTGCCTTACTCGAGCTTTGCTCAAAAGTGCCAAAGTAAGTCGATTTGTAATTGATTTGATTGAAAATAAATTATTTTTTATATTTTCTCTTTGCAGATTGTTTTAATTGATGAAGGAACTTCGAACTTAGATAACGAGTCAGAACTTGCAATTCAAATTGCGTTGAAAAATGCTTTTAAGACTTCAACGATTCTAATCATCGCTCACCGATTAAATGGACTGCAAAACACAGACAGAATTCTTGTTATAAGCGACGGAAAGTTAGTCGAAGTTGGAGAATTTAAAGAATTAGCTAAAGATAATGACTCTTACTTAGCAAAGATGCTGGAGGAGCAGAAGTCATAAAGTGTTAGATAATTTTAAATAAATAGAATAAACATTTTTTACTTGATTGATTCTTTAATTCTCGTGCTTCACTCTCAATAACGCAATATAATTTTTCTTGGACGTAATCTCGTGATAGCCGATCGGGCCCATGTCACAGTCAGCGCAAATCAAATACTTAAAATCACCAACAGTATTCGAGAATCCAATGTTTTCAAAAGTGAACATATCATCGATCACCCAAAAGTCTTTGAAGATTTCCGATTCAAGCTCGTCGACATTCCGTGAATGCTTTTGATGCATCAAAGGTAGAGAAAACTGAAATAAATTAAAGAATTTTAGTATGAACTTAAGAATTAGAAGAATCATTGACTTACTTCGCTTTCTACATATTTTCCGTTGTTTGGTGTAAGGATCAGAGAATTGCAAAACTGACATCTGCAAGAAAACAAAAACCGATCAATAAAAATACTTCCTATCAATAAATTGATTGTTTCTTTACTTACCTAACTTTATTAGTATTTTGTTGAGTCTCCGAAATTTCATCTTTAATTTTTGATGGATCTGTCATCTTCTGGAATGTTGAGCTTGAAGAAGTACAATTTATTTTACTCTTTTCCGATTGAAATTTATTTTTTGTAAACAAAGAAGACGCAAGAGATTTGAACTTCGCATCTTCGTTAAATTTATTTAATTGAAATTTTTATAAAGCTTAATTACAAAGTAAAGGCATGTAAGCGGTGTTAAGCTGTTAATTATTAATGATCTAAATCATATTAACCACAAGAAGGAAGGTAAGATTTGTTCAAGGTCCTGACCTAGCAATGAAAGCTTCTTATTTCAAAGCTTTAAAATCTTCTTCCAAAAAGCTCTTGCCAAAAAAAATTCCTTGTCATATTTGCTCAAGCTAATTCATTCATCCTTAACTGTTCTCCCATGTTTGCAATTCCCATACACGAGCCGAAATTCTTTGCGCGCTGTCACGATTCACCTGAAGAGGTACTTGAACTTACCTTGTAAATTCTTTCTGCTTAGTTCTAGTTTCTCATCTCCTTTCTTCTTCGCGGATGACCCTGCGGCGCTCGAAACTCTTTCTTTCAACGTTCTTTCACTTTAACATCATCTCATTCATTCTTTAAAACTCAACAAGTGAGGACGCAAAGTTCTTAAAATCCGCGAGAGAAAAGAGTTTCGTGCAAAAAGAAAATAAAAGCAGTTAATTAAAAAAGAAAGAAGAGAAAATCTCGTTGAAAGGTGTTTATTGAGGTAGGTCGCGAAAGGCGCGGATTCTGCTAACCAGATGTGCTTGAGTTGATTTATTTTGAGGTCGCAAGTAAACTGTTAAATGAAACTTGAATGCAGATTCTCTTGCACAAGCTGATTAAGAATTTTCCAAGAATTTAAATTCAAAGTAATTAATTTTAATTTGTATCTTTGAGGTTTTATATAAAATCAGCTACTTCATAACTAACGGACTTGCTTAAAAATATCTCAAGAATTCAGATTATAATCGCAATAAAACATTTCTCTGAAGCTTTTTTGGATTTAATAAAATTTAATTTATTCGCAAAGAGCGAGCTTAAGATATTCCGTTATAATATCTTGTTATTATTTTACAGCCGGACTCGTGAAATTCTGAAGCAAGCTGCGAAAGAAAAATGTTCAAATATTGTTTGGTGTTGATTAGTTTAGTTTCTGTGTGCTTTGCTAGTGCACTCGAAGAAGCAAATGCTAATAAGAAGCCGCCTGGGTCGACTACATACGATCAACGTCAAACTGGCAAATACAATCTTCACGTGAACATCAAAGACGTGCAATTCTTTTCGCTTAGCGATTCACTTGCCTCGATCGGTGATTATGGCGATTATGGAGATTACGGCAACCTGGAAGGCTTTGGAGATACGGACACTGACTATGATGCGGCACACTTAACGGTGAATCCACTTTTCGCCTTATTGGGATCAAACAACAAACCTACGACAGCTAAACCCACAACTGCTGTGACAACAGAGAAACGTCCAGCAGCATTAGAAATGTCATCAACCGATTCAACTTCCGAAAGCAATTCCATTAAGGAGACAACTTCAACGGAAAAGGAATCAGCTGCTACCGGAGATAAAGTGAACGAAGGAGATTCTCCGATTCATTCAATCAAACCGGCTCAGGTTGACGACAAAATGCCGCAACAAGTTAACGACACAATCGATTATGAAGAAATTCCGGTTGAGGTTCAGTACTATCGTGCCAATCAACAGAAATTACCGTCGAATGGTAGACACGCATCGGGTAATCGGTTCCATAAGAGGCATCCGTCAGTTCAGATAATTGATGGACATGGGCGAGCTAGTAATGTGAAAATCATGGAGAACGAATCTCCCACAGTTAAGATCTGTAATCGCGGCGAGTTTAGAGACAGCTTAGGTCGCTGCAGGATCCGAGCAAGACGAGGCGCTCCGGGCTTGTAAGTACAAAGTAATGATGACAAGTATTTCGTCTTCACGCATGAATGCCTTCGCAAGAATGTGCTTAGAACAAAAGAATGAAAAATCCAATTAATTTCTGATTATTTTCTCTTTTTTCGCTTTTTCCTAGACGCCGACTCATCAACCTGTTCTCGTCGTTCACATCGAAAAACAATTGACCATGACTTTGCTGATGATTGGATGAACTGATGGTGGCATAATGAAAGCAAATTGATGAAAGAAGCAAATATTTATTGTCGGTCGAATGCTTGAGTTCCGTCATTCCATTCGAAGACAGTTGAAGGCTTAATTTAAGTGGCTCCACTTGATTGATGATTCCGTCTCAATTATGCTCAATCTATAAGAATTCAATTTAAATAAAAGATAAATAAAAACATAAAAAAAAATTAAAACTTCTTGAATACTTTTTGCTTTGCTTTAGCTTCAATTTATTTCTCATTGAATCATGACTTGCTTACAAATTTTTATTATGCTACAACACTCAATTCTCTCGTCCTCCAAACAAAAAGAAGAAATGAGGACTTTTGTGCAAATGCTTACAAAAAAACTGTTTTTCGTCAAAGTGCTTCAATGACTTTTCTAATGCAATAAGTTAGTTTCCAATTTAAATCAAAAAAAAAATTGTCTTTTTCGTTTCATTAAAGAACTAAAAACAAAAGCGAAATGCTTGGCAAAACTTAAGAGGGAATCGTGTTTGCAAGAGATTCGCAAGAGATTTAATCAAAGGACGGCTGAGCGGCTTGAAAGTTTGAGGAATGCAAATAAGAATATTTTGTACGATATTTAAAAAAAAATAAAGAAACAGGGAACAAATAAACTTCCCTTGCGAACGTTGCCACGTTTCAAAAAGAAAAAAAATTAAATAAATCATATGAACTAAGGGAATGGAAAAATTAAATTACATTTGATCACATCAATTGTTGAAGTTGAAACAAGCGAATCGTTTAAAGGAAATATTAAAACGTTGTATCGACAACTGTTCGTCGGCGAGGAAATAACTCAATAGATAATCACGTAACTCATCATACTCGATGGCGTGTGATTTATTGCGAGCTATTTCCGCACAGAACACTTTCCCCACGGCTCGTTCGAAGTTTATTGCACTCGACATATTGTAAAAGGATGACGGTTGGGAGGAAAATCAATAATTATTAGCAAGGAATTTAAGTACACGCTATCTATAGAATGAGGCGATTCATTGTGAACAAGAGCAGCTATAAGGAGTCGTCCATCAATTTTGTCACGAAAGTTTCTCATTTTAGAAGTTTATCTTGTGAAGTTTAGCTGCAGTAGAAGAAGAAGAGCTTCTTCTTTTCTTCTTTAAATCATGACGTGACTAAATTGCTGGACAGTCTTTACATATTGTGAATATTCTAAATCATTAAAATTCCTGTTTGAGAACGAAGAATTAACTTATAAATCTTATAATATCAATCGAGACCATCGCGGGATGCACAAAACAGAAAAAGATGTGTTTTAAATTATCCATGACATAACAATCGTTCAGAAATTGCACCACCAGCTTTATCGTTTGGGGAAATCAAAGCCTGCATAGACAGAAGAGAAGGGGAATGAACAGCACGATACCTACGAAGATGCTTATCATCAACTGATCGTCCATAGATGAATAGGGATTCTGTGTCTTTGGGCCGCTTGTTTTTCTCGGCTTCGATGACGATGCCGGCTTTTCTTCTTCTGCTACGGGCAGCTCAAAACTCTCCGTTACCTCTGGAGTTTCCGTCGTGAGTGGCGGAAGCTTTGGAATATTATTGACGTCGGTGCCTTTTATTAGCACAATTCCGTTTATTTTAGGATTATCTCTGTAACCTTTGATGAACTCAACTCTCACTTTTCCGCCGCGAATTTCCGATTCTTCTTCTTTGTGATAAAGCCGGTTGCGCGACACGCTGAATTTACAATATTCTTCATGCGCTGTTCCCTTGCCGACTTGTGCGAAAATATCGAGATCGGAAACAATTTGATGATCTCCGTTGAGTACGATATCAAAAACCTTAGCGTTCAATGTATTGAAGTATACTTCGCAGAATTGTAGAACGAGTACATAGTCGCCGTCACCTGCCAGAGGAATTTCGTAGCCAAATGTTGACGTGTGATATCTTTCGGTTTGATATATAACTTCATCTGAAGCTGGGACTCGTGCGATTGATGCCAAGTTTTTCCCAAAGTCACTTGAAGTTCCTATTTTGAGCGTGTCTTTCTCGTATTTAATTCCATTAGAGTCTGTGTGCTCTTCTCCTCCACAATTCACTGCATAAATTACTTTATATGCTTTCGTTGCACTAACAGCTAGCAGAGCAAGTAGAAGCTGCGTTCTTATCATCATTTTGACAATTTTCCGGCTGCCTTCTAGGTTATTGAGCTATTCTTCTATCTAAAGTCACTTTCTTGAATGAAATGAGTCGCTTTTCGCTTTGATTTGTCTAGGACTGTCGCCAACCAACCAAAATATTCACTTATCAATCTACTCAGACAAATTTCATTCTAAAGAACTTTTTAGATACGTGGATCTTTCAAGAATCAAACTTTTGTTGCTCTAAAGTTTGCACAAGTGTTCACAATTGGCGATGATGTTCTTTTATTTTTAGTCCACGTTTCACACAATTTATTATGCCATTCTTATACTAATTACTAGAAATATTCATTTTGACGAGAAATTGAAGAATTATTTTTGTGAAGCGACGCCGCAGCTCTTCGGCCCTGAGGCTCAAACTCTTATTTTATTTTGAGAAGATATTTCGCCGGCTTTCAAATATTTGCTGTTGAGAATTAGAAGGAAACGAAGACATCCAATAAATCGGTAATTATGAATAAGTAAAGCAAAACTTTTTTATGATCTGGAAAAACAACTTCAAAACAAAAATATAATTTTTTATGTTTTCAGATTTTATTCATCATGAATTCAGTTTACACATTGATTCTCTTAATGTTTTTCTTTCCTTTTCTTTTTCACGAAACTTAAAAAAAATGATGTCGCTTCACAATTATTTTAGTCGTTTTCTCGGCATTTGCCATGCCACAATCATCATTTCTTTGCCGGGAAAAGAAAAAGTGTTTTTCATTAATCACTAAAAATTAATTTCTAAGGGTTATGCATAGGTTTTGTATCCACATTACTTCGCAATCGTCAATCAATCGTAGGAATCGCTTTTTTCAATTATTTTATCATCGTAAAATCCTTACTCGGTGCCATCATCTCAAATATTCATCGCGAATTTTTTTTTTCTTGTTATAAAAAATACATTCACTTTAAGTTACAACTAAAAGAAACTCGTTCAGCTCAAGCAAATGAGAGGAGAAAACATCGTTTGAGTTAATCATTCGACCTAAGCCGTCAGCGATGATGAAATCTTTATCTGAGTCCTAATTGTAGTGATCACAATCACTGCTTTTTAAAGGGTAAATTTACAATTCGTTTATCGGGGGTTTCTTACGAATGACGGTAAAAATATGTTCTAGCTAATTTACGAAGAGGATAAAGTCAGAATGAAGCCTTATTTGCTCAAAAATAATTTTACAAGAATCGACAATCGAGGGCGGCTTCAGTCGAAAACACTTCACTTATCCATTTCAAAAAGTTTTTGTCGATTTGCTAATCTTGTAACAACAAGCATTATCAGAATGAGAAACGAGTGAGTTGATGCTGAAGAACAGCGTGTCTGTATTTTTCACCCTTGACTTAAATGAAAACAAAAATATTTATCCGAGAACGTACGAGAGACCAGATGAGTTTTGTTTTAATTTCATTCACCTTTTCTGATGATTACAAATTAATTTTGCTTTTGTTTATGTTTATATTAGGCTGACCAGGTTTGGGAAGAAATTAACGCGAGTTTCATATTTATTTTAGTACAAACTCACTTAGTTATTGAAGACGTTGAAGAGTGAAAGGAAACTCAAAGCGCGTAATTTCATTTTTATACTTTAGTCAGCCCAGACGCGACAATCTCTTATTATTTCTTGATAAATGTTAATAAATCTTCACTTCAAATGATTTTACAGGAGTTGACGCGATGCTTATCAAATTTTTACTCTTTCTCGTAGCTTCGATCGTCGACTTTTGTTGTTGGTAATTGCAGAGAAATCACGTAGCATAACTAAAACAAGAGCACACAAATTAGTTAAAGTTGTTAATAAGAAAAAAAAGTTTCTTTCTTACCGTTTCGTCCAAAGGCGCGCGATTCGATCATGCTCCTCTCGATTTTGAAGATATTGTGTAGCAATACTTCCGACCAATGGATCAGCTAAAGATAGAAAGTTATTTTAGTCACAAACAATTTATTTCTGGTAATTTTAAACTTACCCGGATTGCAGTCTGTTAACAATGAACAAATTGATAAGAGAACTTTTGATATTGTCAACGCGGGCGACCAATTGTCCTTCAGAATATCCAAGCAGATCACACCTTGACTATTTATATTGCAATGGTATATTCTAGTTCTAAAAAGGACCTGAAATAACAAACGATGTCGTTAGTCTCACGTTCCGAAGAAGAAGAAAGTAAACTCACCTTTGGCGGTTTGAATGGATACTCGGGTGGAAAGTGAATGTCCAAGAAGAAAACGCCTCCTTCATAGACGGAGCCTGAAACAAATCAAATCTCATTACGAGTTCACAATTAAATTATAAAAAATCTTACCTGGTGGCCCCAAGATTGTCGAGACCCATTCGTAGAGATTGTCTCCCTTTGGTCCAGCACTGCAATTTGGTGGTGGATCAAGTGTGATCTCAGCTAATTCTTTCTGCATACGCTTTGCGGATGTTCCGAGAGCTTTCGAAATTTTCGGATTGGCTTTTGACTCCTTCGTGTCGGGTTTTGGAGCAGAGTCGGCTGAGTTGCCAGCTCCGTTATTGCGACGACCTCCGCCGCTTGAACCGGCACCACTTCCTGCTGTTGTCGACATTTCGTTAATGATGTGTGGAGATGCTGCTTAATCGTAAGTGAATATCTGGATGAGATCGATCGTGAATCTAAGAAAAATGGAAATAAAAAGTTATGTCGTCATTGTGCAATAAAAAAAGGTGTAAGCGAAAAAGGGAGATTGAAAGAAATATTAATCATCTGGCGATGACGGGCGACTGTTGAACTTGTTTCCTCCTGTTACAACAAAACGAGAATAAAAGGATTTTCTCATCGAATTATTTTCTTCTCATTCTCTTCGGCCGGTCCGAAAAAAGAAGAGCAAACATGTTTATGTTTGAGCAACCATTTTCCTTTAACGATTCCTGAAGGCTTCATCAATTGAATATCAAAAGGTTTACTTTCGGGAGCCTCCTTAATTCAAGCGATTTCACGCAATTAATTTGCAGCGGCTTCGGTCAAGTTCGATGATTTACGAGTTTGTTTCTTTTTCTTCTCTCGCAACAATGTTAGCATAATGATTACCATAAGTTTTTGTTCTAGGGCAGTTGCAAACAGCTTCTAATGAAGCTATCATTGAGATAATTCGATGACGACTTAGAGTGTGAATCACGTCTGAGCACTGAGGGGTCGAATTACTTGGAAAATTAGAGTCGATGAGGAAGAAAAGTTGAAATCGAAAAACTTCACCCTGTCTGAGGGATCATCGTCGGCTTATGTCAAAGTTTGATGACTTAAAGATATGCTTCATTTGGTCGGCTATTGCATGACGAAGAGAAATTAAATCATCGAATCGCTCTGGTAAGTTCAAGGACCGCTTAGAAGTCTGCTTTTGTTTGTGGCCAAAATTCGAGATGGAGCCCACCGAAAATCAGCCATTTTGAAGACAAATGAATCTGTTTTTTCAATCAGAATTTGAGTATCTTCTGATAAGATGAATAAAGTAGGATATTGCTTATTGCAATCATGAGATATTGAGCAATCGACCGGAATATTCTTTATCACACTTAAAAGTGTTTTGGAAAAATTAATCGCAATTAAAGTTCACACAAGGTGCAGAAATTTCCTTTGTCTCAATCTCCATTAGATTTACAGTAATTCACGATATTTGATACTTATTTAGTTGATCAACTTCTTGGCTTTCGTTTAATTACCTTTTAACTATTGAATTACCTATTTTCACTATTTAAATGAAGAAAGTTTCGACGACTAAATTCAAGTTTACTTTCACTTCAACGCTTCAAAAGTTTACAGCGACGCTTCACAAGCTAAGAAGCGACGCTTTTCTTATAAGTGAACAGAATTGAAATACGGGAAATAATTAAAATCGCTGGTATTTCAAGTCATTCTTAACTAAGTTTTATATAGAAAATATATAAATGGCCGCTACAGGCATTGGCAAGGATGAAGGCCAACTTCAAATTCATCTAACAACAAAACAAGCGCAGTGAGTGATTTGTTTGTTAGGTTAATATCTCGAGTTTCACTAACTTTTCATTGATTTACTTTTAGATTTGCTATTACTGACATCCCATACTCGATCCAGGCCAATTTTACCTCGAAAGAGCTCAACAAACTGCTAAACACACTGCTACAAGAAAACTCCGATGGTCTCGTTTCAAACGTTGAATTTGACTTTTTGGTGAAGAGTGAATTCCTTAAGACTTCTTTAGCAAAGCATTTAAGAGAACGTGAAGTTTCATTCGAGGATGTCATTGAGATTGAATACGTTGAAAGATTCCCAGCACCAGAACCTCAAGATTGCTTGCTTCACGATGATTGGGTTTCTGCTATCCAAGCGAACGGAGAGTTCATTCTCACCGGCTGCTACGACAACACTGTCAACATCTGGAATATGAAGGGAGAACACAAGCTGACTCTAAGTGCTCATGAGGCCCCAGTTAAAGGTGTTGCATGGATCTCCTTGAACGATGACACTGGAACTTTCGCGAGTGGATCTAAAGATCAAACAATTATCATTTGGGAATGGAACATTTCCAGAAACACTGCAGTTCCAATTTTCACATGTAAAGGACATGAACGAGCAGTCGAATGCATTTCTGTTTCGCCTAATGGAAGACTCTTGGCATCAGGAAGTTGGGACAATCTGCTGAAAATTTGGTCAGCAACTACTTTAGACGACAATGATGCTGGAGCTAGCAAGAAATTGAGAACAGAAGAAGGAAACGTAAGAACACCTCAAACGACTCTTGAAGGACATCGTGAAGCTGTTTCTTCAGTTCAGTGGATGGACAATTCAACAGTCTTGACATCATCTTGGGATCACACGATGAAAATTTACGATTTAAATGTTCGAGCGATCAAGAATGAAATTCCTGGAAACAAATCATTTTTCGATGTCAATCACTCGAGTTTAAATGGAATGATCATTGCTGCTTCTGCTGACAAGAACATTCGTCTCTACGATCCAAGAACCAATCGTGAGTTCAATCCTAATTAAAAAATATTCAGAAAATAATTAAATTTTGAAATTTCAGAGGGAGCGATTGTGAAAAGTACATTCTTTGGACACAGTCAGTGGGTGCAATCGGTTTGCTGGTCAAAAACCGAAGAATTTGTTTTTATCTCAGGCGCTTACGACAAGCAAGTCAAGCTTTGGGATTATCGAAGCCCGAAAGCTCCACTCTTCGATCTGATGGGACACGAAGACAAAGTTATGGCTGTCGATTGGTCAAATCCAAAATACGTTCTTTCAGGAGGTGCAGACAATTCTGTACGAATTTTTAAATCGAAGAAAGTTTTGGAAGAATAAAAAGTTAACTTAAACGTTTGTTTAACTAATCAAAGTGTTGTTTTTATTTACTATTGCGTTGCCACATTCGCTGTTGCCACAACGAGATTTTTGTCGACTGGCGATTTAAACTTGAAAAGAATTGCTAGATTTTCTAGATTCGGATTTCCGTCTTTCTCTAAAAGTCTGACCCAAGATAAAAGTGAATCTTTTGTTGACGATCCTGTACAGCAAACAGCGTAAACAGTTCCATCGTCTTGCTCGTGAACTGATTTCTTCAGCGCGAGTTTATTTCTTTTCGCTTTGCCGAATCCGAAAATTGGAACCTCTAAGTTGCTCACGTCGTCGTAATCTAAATCTTCTGGGTCTCCTTTACTTTCCACGGGTTCACCTCGAAGAATGAAGTAGCTGATGGATTTATTTCTTAACCAGATAAGAAAAGGACCTTCTATGTAAACTGCTGAATCTTGCTTGTGTTGACTAAGCAATTGTCTCTGTTCAAGGCTCTGTCCACTCACAATCCAAGTGTCGTCAATTGCGCTCTCAACATCGCTCGTTTCATAAACACTGATTTTTGATTGAAGGTCCACAGTACACATTCTTTCAATAGCAAGTTTCGCAAGGTCGAAAGCATCGTTGGGTGGAGGATTAGGGACGATCCAAGGCGAAAGATTCTTGAACTTTGGCATCCAATACATCATTCGCCAGAATTTTCTCACTGGATGTCCTCTTCGACCAAAAATATTTATCAGCATGTCCTCCATTTCATAATTAGGCATCACACCTTCAAAGAAAAGTTTCTAAAATGAAGAAAAGTTTAATCAAACTGAATGAGCTTACCATTATCTTCCATTTGCTCAAGTAAGTCGATTATGCACTGCTGTTGCTTCGGGTAATGCATGAACTCTGCTTGGAATATGTTTGTCGGGATGAACTTTCCTTTCGGCATAATATCAATCAGCGCCATGTAGACTTGCAAATCTTTATGTACTCCGTAATCTTCCATGTTCTTCAGAGCTGCATAGATGAACTCGACGTGATTCCGTCGAAGTTTCTCTTTATCCAAATAAATCTTGATCATGTCCAAATAGTTAGCTTTGTCCTTGTTTTCCATATTCTCAAAAGATCCCTTCAGGATCATAGCTCGTTTCACAAACTGTTCATGCTTTTCCTCTTTTTTCCTTTGCTCATCGGCTTTTTCATTATTTTCCTTCTCAGGCAGTGAACAAAGATTTCTTGAAGATGAAAACACTGGGAGATGTGAGCGTTGTCTGATTAAACTAACTAAACAGTTTCTACAGCGAATCATCGCGGATATCTCGAGTATTTCAAATAATTTCTTGAAATAAATATTTTGAAGAGATGTAAACAAGAAAAATTGAGGCGAATTGAGCAGTGAACCATAGATCAAAATTACCTAGATGCGACAATGAGTTGTTAGAAGATTTCTTCAGTTTGCTCATCTAGGTCGACTGTTATCTATGAATCAAAGCAAATTGAAATATTTTTGTGAAATTTGCGACTTGATTTTATTTTCTGTCGAGAAAACTTGTAAATTAAATTACTATTTCCATCTCTAATCCCTCATTAGAATCTCCAAGCCATGTGAAACTATAATTTACTTCAAGAATGTTCAAGTTTCTCAAAAACGGTGAGTTTGCTGCTGATGACACAAATAAACACAAAGATTTCTAATTTCCCTCAATTTCTTCTTCAATGTCATCAACTTTGCTTTCGAAATCTTCACCAACAGATAATAAAAAGAAGCCTCTCGAACACGAAGAGATTGACGAGCGATGTACATTGGAGTATGCTGAGAAAATCGTTTGTGATAAAGATTCAGGTGAGTTGGACTCGTAATTGGATTTAGCGACATTCCGAACGCGAATTGCACAATCGACGTATGCTAAATTTGACTTTTCAACGATGATATCATTACGATTACCGCAATCGCTGCGACGGAGAAGAACAAGTTAATGGAATGCTTCAAACGTTCTTTCCTCTTTCCCTCGCTCTTTCGTATGCCAAGGTCATTGAAACATTTTACATTCTTCGTGTTTTTCTCCGTTTTCGTCGCATGGAAAATGTTTTCATTATTAAAGGTGCGATGACTGTTCAATGTTTGTTTATGTTTCTTTTTTAATTTCAGACTCGGAACCTGTTGATTGTCATGACACCAAATTGCATCGCAATATCCTCAACATTTTGAGCGACCGAACCACGCTTTCGTTCTTCGTGCAATATCTCGAATCGAAAAATGGTTTGCCATTGGTAAAGTTTTGGCTTGACTTGGAGGCATTCAAAGCTCTTCGTAATGGACATGACACGACTCGTTTGGAGTCTCACAACAGTAATTACGACTTAAGCAAATGTAAACTAAAAAGTTCTACTTCGAATGAAGGGAGCGAAGGATGTCGACCTAGTTACGAAGACTGCGTGTCGATCTCGACTGCATCTGAAAGCAATATTGATGAAACTGATGAGCTCCACTCAAACGTGGGCGATGAAGTTGATCATTCCAAGGCTGTTGAGTCGGATCTCGAAACGATGAATAAATCATTGACTGATGACGAAAAATTTAAGATCTGTGAAAAAAATCGTAAACATGAAACAGATGAGAGTGATGTGAAGCCGAAGAAGATTCAACCAACGATTCTTGATGACGCGCTTCGGATTTACCGTAAATATTTAGTAACAGACTCAACTTATTCCGTTGAACTGCCGGCGACGATCCTCTCAAAGCTTTCACTTGCACTTTGTGAACCAGATGTGAGCTCTAGTAATCTCTGGGAAGCTTATGAGGAAGCTCAAAATCATGTGCTTGACGTGATGGAGAAAGACTTCTTATCGGAATTCCTCGAGAGCTCGTTCTACTGGAAATACACTGTGGACGTGCTTACAAGTCAATCGCTTAATCTTCGCGAGATTCTCTACAGCGAGTCAGCACTTTTCTATTTTATGGAATTTTTGGAACAAGAGAAAGATGCCTGCAAGCTTCCTTACCTCGAGTTTTGGCTGTCAGCAACTAATTTTCGTAAACAAACAAACGAAAATACTCAAGTTGAACGCAGTCAAATGAAATCGGACGCTTTAGTGATCTACGAAAAATGGTTTTCGTTACAAGCAACGACACCGCTTAACTTCTCGAATAAAGTTCGTACAAATATCGAAGAAAGAATCTGCACTTTGAATCTGCATCCTTCAATAGCTCAATGCTTTGACGAAGCAATTGACATTGTGGAAATTTATCTCGAGCATTGTTGCTTCAAGAAGTTTGTAAAGTCACAATTGTTCTTCAAGCATTTGTCAGAAGTGATGAGCAAAGTTGACGGAAGCGAGAAGAACGGCAATTCAAATGGAGTCATTCGAAGAAATTCAACGATTAATTTGAAGTTCCCAGTTAAAGTTTCCCACCGACGAACAAATTCCGAGTCAATCGAAAAGAAAAGCTTACCACGAAGTATTTCAACGAGCAATACTCTTCTCGCTGGATTGGATCACAAGAAGAACAAAGCAACTGATCTTCAAATTGATTCTCGGCAACTGGCCGACCCGGACCTCTTATGGCGTAGAAAGAATTCTTTAAATGGATTGAGCTTTGGAAGAGTTGATGCTTTTGGACGTTACGAGAGAGACTTTGATCTGCCTGGTTCGAATTCAATTCCAACATCTAAATCATCATTCCAACTTAGTAACGGATCGATCGATGTTGACGATCCTCAAGCGCTTCTTGAACTTAACAGCACACAAAGTCGTATTAAGAACAAGTTGAGGAAACTCGTTCATCTACCTGAAGACTCAGTTCAGCAAGAAATCGCTTGGCAAGTCGCAGAAATGATTGTGAAGGATGTAACAAGCATAACTTTGCACAATGGTGTATAGAGTAAGCCAAATTTCTTTTGTAGAAATCACGTAAAGAATCGCGTATTTTTGTAAATTCCTGTTACGATGACCAATAATTTCTCGCTTCTGTAATCTCAATTAACGGCGACTACTCTCTCGACTCCTTTTAATGAATGTTTTCTGTGATCAAGTTTTAGTTTCCTAATTCTTGAAAAATCTAATTACTACTTAGAAACTTCAAATATCTCACTACTTGATATATTTTTACTCAGAATCTCTATTTGAACTAGCAGCATCACTCATTTAATGCTCTAGCTCGATTGACAAAAATGATCTGACAACTTTAATCTTCCGGTATTTTATATCAACTGACTTTGTAATCGCATAAACGGTGCTTTCTCCTCCTCCCGAAAAATTATAAAAAGAGAATTTTGTTTAATGAGAAGAGTTTATTAACTTAGACTTGTTTCAGCTGAGATAGAGCAGTGAACTCAAATGTTAAACAAAAATAAAGAGGAAGTTATTTAATTTTATAGCTACGAATATTCTTTTAGATCTTTCTAGTTTTCAGAATTTTCATCGTCCATCATTTTATTGGAGAAGAGTATCTTTGTGATTGATGGAAAGCCAAAGAACGAACTCATTAAATTAAAACTTTTGAAACAATCGTTAAATTTGAAAACGAAGTTCGTTCAATGGCTTCGTTAAGTTCTAAGGAAAGTTCAATTGACAAAGTTCAATTGCTTCTACAAAATTTAATTTTTAATTCAGAAGACGAACGAATCATTTAACAAATATAGTTTTACTATTAAACATGGCTAAGGAACAGCCAGGTTGTGAATGTAAACTCAAAGCAGACAAGCGTATTCAAGATTACATAAATCTAAATATGGGTTTCACAACGCAAAATAAATTGCTCAAGAATCGTCTCCAAAAAGCCAACCAGGATAATTTGAAGCTTGAAAATAAGTTGTTTCATGAGCAGCAAAAGTCGTCTACCTTACAAAATACGATTAACTACATTTATGAGCAAGTTTCTTCAGGTAACGAAAACGTAACCTCAATCCTGAAGAAATATGTCAGCAAACCTAAGTTGAAGTCGACTGGGATCGACGCCACTTCTATTCAAAATAAGTCAACAAGCATTAAAAGACCGAAACTATCATCTTTAGGCAAGAAACAAATGAAGACTGCACCTGAGAGTGGACTTACAACTATTTATGAGGAAGACAATTCCACTGAAGCTACTAGCAATCCTTTGAATGTTGCTGCAATCTGCACTCAGATGCCTGATTACAATGAGAGACGCAAGATGAAACGCCAACTTGAACGCCATGATGTATTCAACGAAGAGGATTTGCCATTTAAAATTCCAGAAGATAGCGATGTGCTGTCTGATGTCATAGTTGCACAAGCTCACAAAGACTTAAAAGAGGAGCTATCAAAAGCAATGCGCTCTTTATTTGCCACCAGACAGAAGGGTTCAAAGAAAAGAGCACAGAGTTCAGAAAATATTTCTTCTGCTGAACAAACCGTTGAATTAGATAATCAGAAGATCTCGAAAGCAAAGATAGCTTCCATGATCTTCCAAGATGAACCTAAAGAAAAGGATTCTCTGGCTGATACAAAATCTCACAGGGATGATAAAGAGGAGGAACCGAAAGCAAAGCGTCCTTGCTTGCGTGATGTCACCAAACAGAAAGTTTCTCCAAAGAAAAAAGTTCAATGTTTTATCAACTTAGCTTGTGACCCGCTGTTTGAATAAAAGAATTATGCATCAATGTCTAGTTGTTAAAGATTGGTTGAAAGCAAGATTTTATTCAAAACTTAGACTTGTTTGAGCTGAGATAGAACATTGAACTCAAATGTAAAACAAAAATAAAGAGGAACTGAAGTTATTTAATTTTATAGCTACGAATATTCTTTTAGATTTCTCTAGTTTTCAGTATCTTCATCGTCCATCATTTTATTGGAGATATGTTTGATTACGTTAGAAGCGATGTGAAGCAAATTTGCTTGCTCCTTGCGAAGACGATTGTATTGAGCAGCAAGTGTTGATTCCTGAACTTTCAGTTGACGTAATAAATTATCGGCTTCCTTAAGTTCCTTCGCTTGTTCGATGTCTTTCATATCAAATGCTGTATGAGCAAGTTCGAACTTCTGTTCATCTAGTTCCAGATCGTTCTTCTTAACTATCATAGCGTGAGAGATCGATACAAGTTCTGCTTGATTCTTTGTGATGTCCGTCTTTAGTTTTGAGATGCGAGCTGTAATTTCTTCGAGTTCATTTCTTTTCGATCTAATCTCTGCTGGATTGATGTTGAACGATAATGTGAGAGCTTCCATCTGATTAGTGATTCCTTGAGCTTCTTCAATCGCTTGTGAATTTTCTTTCAACTTGCTGCGCACAGCGGATATGTAATGATTCTGCTCTTCCAAGCGTTGTAAAGCATTTTCCTTTGCAATGCGAATCCCTTCAATTTCTGCATCAGACATCGCTGAATTCTTGACTGTCTCTAGCTCTCCTTGAATCTCAACAACATCCATTTCAATTTTCTCCGATTCATCGTTCAACTTTGCGATGTGATATTTCAATTTCTTCTGTTGCTCCTCTAGATCAACATTCTTTGCCTTCTGACGAGGAAGTTTATTGTCGAGATCTCTTATTTCTCTGATGTTCTTCTCCATCTTAATCTTTCCTTCTTCGATTGCCATGCGCAACTGATTCTTCTTTGTTAGAAGATCATCGCGCTCTTGAAGTTTCTCGTTGAGATCCAAAACTGTTTCCTTGTAACGATGTCTAACGTACACCGAATAATTCATTAAGTAGTTGAGAGTGTTGAAGACTTTCTTGAAAGCTAAAAGAGAAAAGGTTTCATTAATAAAATAAGTTGACGAAAGTACTTTCATTGCTTACATGGCTGAATGAGATCCATAAACACAAGATCGTGACGTTTCTTAACATCAGGATTGGCAATCTTGTAGAAGTAGTTTGCTGTGGCTATCAATCTGACTCGAGATGCTCTTAACACATTTCCCCCTTCGCAATCCATGTTCTCGTATCCAGTGACATCAACCATCAATGTTCGAAGCGTCGCAATCAAAAGAAGACGAAAAGTTTGCTCTGTTGGATTTTTAATGTCGGATTCGCGAATATGAACCGGCATCGACTCATTCCAAGCAGTGACGAAGTCAGCGAATGATGACGACATTGTTATTTGACTTTTAGTTGCTTCCTTTCGCAGTAAAATAATTATTTCTGAATTTGTTTGTTTTGGATTTTTAAACTTCAACGGTTTACGAGGGGACATCCTTGTGAAGAATTAAGGAGTCGAGGGGACATCCTTGTTTGAAAGCAGTTGAAATCCCAAAATCTCTTGAAATCCCAAAACTCATGAAATCCCAAAACAAACGAAAAACGCGGTCAGTAGAAATTTTTAAATAAATATAGAAAACAGTTTTAGTTACAGCATAATTTAATAAATAAAGGTAAGATATTTAAGTTTTTATCACGATCGTTCATTCTAATGCGAAGGTTTTTAAATTCTAGTGAAAATGAAGGTGAAAAAGACTGTGAAGAAGATTGCAATTCCTGTTGCAGCTCCTGAATCAGAAGAAGACGATGATGTCTCTGAGAAGGAATCATCTGACACGTCAAGTGATGAAGAGGATAGTCCCGGAGTATCAGAGCCAGCAAGAGCCAATGACAAAGTTATTGCAGCAATGAATGAAGGAGAAAATAGTTCGGACGATGACGACGAGCCAGAGCCACCTAAAGCAAAGAAAACAAAGCAAAAGGTGGAATTAAAAGATGACGAGGAGAGTGAACCGAAGAAACTTGCTTATGACAAGTCTGAAGAGCCAAGGACTTTGTTTTGCGGAAACATTCCCAACGCTCCAAATGTCAATGAAACGAGAATCAAGGATCTTTTCTCCGAGTACGGAACAGTTAAGTCAGTAAGATTCCGCTCGGAAGCCGGAAAAATTATTTTCTCGAAGAAGATGAGGAAAGAGTGCAAGAACTTTATCGCCTACGTTGTGTTTGAGAAGGAAGAGGATGCAAAGAAATCAGTTCAGCTCAATGGGTTCAAACTCCTTGACAACCATCTGCGTGTGAATATGGCCAATAACAAGAAGGAAGCATTCTCAAGCAAAGGAACAATTTTCGTTGGAAATTTACCTTTTGATGCACTCGAAACTGACATTCATCAGTACTTCTCGCAAGTTGGAAAGATTCAGTATGTCAGGAAGATTGCAAACAAGGGCATCGCCTACATCTGCTTCGAGAAAGGTGTCAATCTCTCCATCGCTCTCAAGCTAAATGAAAAACCATTCAAGGGCCGCAATCTTCGCATATCACGTTGCGAGTCGAAGGAAAAGCAAGACAAGAAGAAACTGTTTAAAAAGGATCCAAAGACAGGAAAGATTGTGAAACAAAAGGTACGAAAACCTCACAAGATAAACGAAGAAGCATTCATGCGAGGGCGTTCAAACAATAACCCGATCATCAAGAAGATTAAGGACACACAAAAAGCAAAATTCAATAAGTTCACCGATGCCAATAAACTGTCAAAGAAGGAAATTTTCCGTCGTGGCGGTAGAGTCGATCAAAATGCTCGCGATGACAATCGAGAGAAGAGTGGCAAGAAAAAGAAATTCTTTGGAGCAAAAGTCGACGGCCTCGATAAAACGAAAAGCAAAAAAGTAAAAGTTTCCAAATCGATTAAACAGCAGAAAGTAATCGCAAAGAAATTGAAGAGTGCTGCTTCGAGAGGTTCACAGGGAAGTCGACAACGAGGCCAATGATTCTTAGGTTGCTACATTTTTATTTGACGAAGAGAGAAGTCACTGGAGGATGAATCAATCGTCAAAAGGCTCAAGAACTCATTCCCTAGAAATTTCTGTTTGCTTTGTAATGAAATTTAATATTTTCTGAATCTAAAAATAAATTGAGTTAATTGTGAACTACAAAGAACGGAAAAGTCTTTTGATTTAGGAACTGACTTGATATCCGTCCTCTGGTCTAATTGCCTCAATAGACATAACGTTTCTCGTTGATCTGGGAGAATCAAATTTCATCGAGTCGAGGAAAAAGACGTGAAATCAGATTTCGCGAAAATTCTCGTTGCCGCATCGAGAGTGAAGTCGATGAACTCAACTTGTGTTACTCAAGGGATTTTGCGGTGATATCGAGCGAACATTTTCTGTTTGATTATTGGTTCATTTAAATTCGAATTACGAGAATATTGAAGGGCTCACAAGATGGAAAATTTTGGAGGAGGATAAAAATTTTCCAGTTAATTGAATGATTGAATAAAGTTTCAACAACCCTGATCAACTTGTTGATGTTTACTTCGTGGCACTGCGACTTCATTTCGTAGAACGTGTCCATGTTTGGATTTTAAAACGCACAACTAAGCGACAAAGGAAAGTTTTGTTTGATAAACTTCGTTTGGATTAAATGCTCTTGCCATTCCGCAAGTCTTCCTGAAGGACGGAAATGTTGAGATGAATGAAAATGTCAACGACGTGCGGAGGCTCGCAACAAACTTGCTCCTTTGTACAAACAATCAAGAATCATACCACTCAATGAAGCAAATGCTATTTCCTCTTCATTTTAAAAATAGAAAAGAACTTTGGTCGGCTTTATCAAAGTCCAAAATGGCAATAACCTCTCTGTTGTCTTGATTGTATACAAAGTCTAGTTTGTAATAAAATCCTTCCGAGCAAATCAGCTGGCTTAACTCCACTCACTCATTTTACTGACCTTTCCCAAGACATCAATAAAAAGTTTTTACGATTTTTTTAATGACGGCTTTTTTTGTTTGTTTGTGAATCACGTCGCGGCGTTTCGCTAGCCAAATTTTGATGTCTGATGCGTGATATCGCTGTGAGAAGTCTAATGTCATCAGCGACTTGTTTAATAGCTCAATCCGGTTGCAAATTACTCGAGCACACGTTCAGTTGATAACAAAAAGCGGATTCGCCAAATCGATTTTGACTTATAAGAAGAGTTAACATCATTCATCATTGATAACTTTATCGGTTCATAATCTAAGCAAAGCGAATAACCATCCGGCGAAAAAAAAAATCATATAACTCGATCTGTGCATAATAGAATTGACATTTGGAAAGAGAAAAATTCACGAGAACATTTCTTTTCTACGAAAGTTGGCTGTCGCTTTGAGAGAGGTCTCTTGCTAGCGATTGTTTCCTTCTTCGATGAATTAATTTCTCGAAAGCCCTTTGACAAAAATCATCTGCGTCTCAGGCTTCATTTCACCGACGAATGAATTAATAGGAAGACCATTCCGTGCCTCTTCGAAACCTTAAAATTTGATCAAGCGAAAAAAAATTGAAAACAATGCGAGCAACGAAGAAATCGTATTCGGCTGAGCAAATAGAAGAAGCTCTCTATTTAATGGCACAACAAAGCGGCAAGCCTGAAACCTTTTTATTCATCTTGAGAATCACACAGTGGAAACGTGAGGTGGAAGACGCCTCGTGCCGAAAATGTTTTTACGAGGTTTTTAATCCACGAAGCAATGTTGCCAAATTTTATTTGGAATGCGCAACTGATTTTATCGGCGGATGACTGGTTGATCGAGCACGAACTCAACGAATGCAGATTGCAAGTTGAACTTCAAAGTCTTTTCGATTAAGGAAGAAATTTTATTCTGCGACTTTTTAATTTTGTGAGTTTTTAATCATCAGCGCGTTTCCCAAATATTTTTCGGTTAATTTACGTTTCTTTGTTTAAATCCCCAAAAGATGAATGATCTGATCTCTCATTTCGCTTGGCAAGCTTTGTGACATTAATCGAATAGTTTTTATCTTTTGAAAAGCGTGTCAGACGCTCAGAGGATAATAAAGTTAATGTAAACATGCGAAGCTCCCCCAACGTTGGAAACCTCGATTTTTTTATCGTCGTCGCATGCTGTCGATGGTTTCTAGGAGATGATACGATTAGTGCAAACAGAGCAAAAGCAATTCGTCCATGTGGCGTGAGTTAAACTGACCGCAATCTTCTAACGAGCTCCTGAATGACCTACGAGCATGCCAGTTAAAGAAAGTTGAATGAATTTGCACAAGGATTTTACTTTCATCGAGAATTCCCTCGAACTTGAACTTCAAAAATCATCTGCGAGCGGGTTTGTCTTCGTTTTCAACGCTTCAGATCATCAGATGTAGCGGGCTGCTGTTTGTTGAATACTTGCCAACACATTTCTCGCCTCGCTTCTCAACGGCAACATCAGAAGACACGTTGGTCAGCGCACATTCGTCAATTTCTTACGAAAATAAAACAAAAAGTTGGATTTAGAACGAGTTTTGAAAATGCTAAGTAAATGGATTCATAGATAAAGTTATTTAGAAGACTAAAGCTCGTTAATAAATTCGCTCGAATCTTCTGAGTTTTCTACATTTTCACTTTCTCTAAGTTTCGGAAAACTTTGTCACTTTTGAAGAAAAACATTTTTCGATTGTACAACGATTGTTATTTTGAATTCTATGGCTTCACAGCTCATGAAACGAAAAAAGTTTCCGTCGACTTGGAAAATATTATTCAAGAGTGGAAAACGACTTTTTCTTTTGTAGGAAAATTATGAAAATCGTTGCATAGACCAAAGAGAGAGAGAAGGAGCGAGATATTTTGTTATGCGTTGAGTTTTTTCATTGTTTGTTATCGTCGATTTGTTCAGAATGTTTTCATTTCGTTTGCATTGTGTAAGATAGCGAGGAACAGAAATCCGGAGTTGTAAAGTTTCGATAAGATTGAGAGATAAGAGAACACTCAACTGTTTGTTGTCGATGAGCTGCAAAGAAAAGTGATTTTCCATGTTGCCAACTCAAATTTAGTTCTTTATTTATCTTTGTGGCTCGCCGAACAAAAAAAAAACACAACAAGAGGCAGCAAAGTATTTTTTCGAGGACAGATTTCGAGTGGTCGCGACCGGTATTGATTCTCGTTTAGATTCCAATCGCTCGTTTCGTGTAAAGAGGCAAACTAATCGAACAACTCAAGACTTTGCCTCGACAATTAAGTTTTATTCGTTTATTATACAAAAATTAGAATTTTCGATGATAACGCGCTGCGATCGAGTTTTCCTTGTTGTCGATGCTATTTGACATTCTTAATGACGATTTATCGTTTTAAGTCTTGAAACGAGAGAATCTCGAGATGCTGGATTTAGTTTAATAATAAACCATTCCGTAATCGAGCAGAAGCCAGTCAAAAACTTTCTTATCACAACTTCGTATTCGTAGATTTCAATGTCAGAAGTAAACTTCACTTTGAACGATTCCAGAAAATTTTCTTCTCTATTAAAAACTCTTGCGTAAAGCTTACGAAGTGATTCCTGAGAGAAATGAAGAATTAATTATTCCTCTGTAATCTTTGCATAATTTGTTATGTCTCGATTTGTGTTGGAATAAATTTGAGGTCGTGCAAACGTTTCTCGAGAGGAAACCAAAAATTCTTCTCGAGTCGTTAAAAGGTCAACTCGTATCGCAAATTCTAAGATGAAACAGCCTTCAACTTACAAATGTTTAGCATTTAAAATGAAATATTCGTCCTTGTTGAAAGTCTCTTTTAGACTTATATGGATTTGACCGAAATGTCGCGCATAAAACATTTTCTTGACCTAAATAAAAAGTCGAGCGTTGAAAAGAAGTCAATTCCATTTGTGATTGAAGATGGGCGGCGAGTTGATCATAAATAATGTAAATCAATTCTCTCTTCATGATTTTAACCGCAAAGCAAAGATTCGCTAATCGTGCATGTTCAATGTCTTCTCACAATTGATTCGTTGCGAGAATTTGGAAGCGAAAAACATATTTTTCTGAAAAATAAAACGAAAGGAGATTGCGACTTTGTTTTTGTTTTGAAAACTGAAGACAGTTCTCGTTCTCTCGGCTGTAAAGTAATTTTCATGTAAGGAGAATAAGAAGAAGCAAATTTATGTGGCAAGCTTAGCAAACACTTTGTTTGCTTGGTTGAAGTGTGGGTGTGAAATCGAAAGTTGTATCCGTCGTTCAGCAATCAAAAATAGGTCACTGAGTAAACGACAACGACCGATTAATGTCGACATACACAAGAAGAAAGTCGAGGAATATGAAAACGAGAATGATAAGAGCTAACGAATGTCAACGTATGAAATCGTCTCATCCACTTGATTTTCACGAGATTTAGAATTTGTTGATCATTCTCTGAAGTTCAGGGTAATTAATCACGATCTTACTCGACGCTCTCGCTCCGGAGAAGCAACGCGCTTGAGGTTTGGCACGTTCGTGTTGCTTGAAACTCAAAAATTCTATAAATAAAAGTTTTTAAATTCTTTTTTCTTCGCTTTTCGTCGATTCAAAGTAAGAAATGAAATAATTTCCAGCTTGAGATGGAGAGAAGAATCAAAATCTTCGAACTTCTTTATCTTCGAGATGTCACTTCTTCTCGTCAAAATGTTTTTGGGTTGTTGTTCAACTTGTCAGGTGTTTGTCCGTAGAGCAATCTGAATGTTTTTTTGTTATTGTTGTTGCCTAAAGCGAATTAAAAAGAATTGCTGGAATAATTAGTCAAAATTATTCAAATATTTTTTTTTGCAAATCATCCGAAAGTTTCCTTTAACGGCGACATCATCGTTGCTATGATGTTCACAACAAGATAATCGTCTGTGGTATCATCGAACAACCAGAAGATACATTTGTAATCGCATGTTGGGAACAGCGACATCAAGGAAGGCGTTTTGATTTGAATATTTTTGATTTCAACTTCCTAAAAAAATTTTTTTTAAGAAATATTTGCTCTCTCTTAATTTTACTTACGATGTATGGACACTCGTGTAGCAAAGAAGAGTCTTCGAAGAGAGTAAACAATTGCTTCACCATCAAATTTGATGATCCCCTTTCCTTCATCAAAAGACACCAATCAAATCGAGGCGAGTGCATAACTTCGCGGTAAATCATTCCGTATTTGTAAAAAAGTTTAGCTTTGACCTTACAAATAAGAAAGTTTTAATAAAAGTCTGAGCAATAGATTTGATTGCTTACCGAAATTTTATGCAAAGGGACTTTCAAGTTGAAAGTTTCAACTTATAGTAAACGTTTGTGGTCGAGAAAGTTCGGTTGTACGACTTTGCAAAACAAGAAACATTCGGAAACAGTTTTGGGGAAGTAAAATTGCAACGAACGCCTTTGATGTAAATTGATTGCTGCTGAAGGTCAACACAAGTAATCAGTGTGACAATTAACAAGCCAATTACACCAGTAAGAGCAAGTTTAGCAATCATCTCTTCCAAACTGTAGTCACAGCTTTCAGAACAAACAAATTCAAAAGCCAATGGTCAACTGAAAAACATTTCGTTTGTAAATATTTTAAATCAAAATCTGATCGAGCTACGGATGCATTTATCTAATTAACCTTTTTTAAATAGTTCTTGTCAATTTTGTTCAAAAATAAATCATTTGTCTGCCTTGTTGTAAGAATAAAGCTCAAACATTTATTTGACTTGTGAGGTTTTAAACGGAATAATAAAAGTCAGGATTAATTATTGTCGTCGTTAGTTTTAGAAACTTCATCCGAACGTCTCTTTCAATGGCGAATTCATCGTTGCTATGATGTTCACAACTAAATAATCATTCGTGTCGCCATCGAAAAACCAAAAAATGCATTTGTAATCGCCTGATGGAAACAGCGACATCAAGGAAGGCGTTATGATCTGGGCATCTTTGATTTTTACTTGCTAAGAAATAACAAAATTTTTCGATTTACTTTTTATAATAAAAGTTTTTACTTACGCCTATTGGACACTCGTGTAAGAAAGAAGGGACACTGTCTTCGAAGACAGTAAACAATTGTTTCACAAGCAAGTTTGAGGTATTTCTTTCTTTCATTAAAAGACACCAATCAAATCGAGGCAAGTGCATAACTTCGCGGTAAATCATTCCGTATTTGTAAAGAAGTTTAGCTTTTACCTAAAAATCGAATAAATTTTTATTTATTTTTTTTAAATCCAAAAACTTTTACTGTAACTCTCTCAAAAGGTTTCTCTGCCACCCAGTAAACGTTGACAGCCGAAAATGTTCGATTGTATGATTTCGCGAAGCAAGAAATATTCGGAAATATTTCAACAGTGTAATTGCAACGAACTCCTTTGACATAAACCGATTGCTGCTGATGTTCTACACAAGTAATTGAAGTGACAATGAACAAGGCAATTAGACCAGTAAAAGCAAGGTTAACAATCATCTTTTCCGAACTGTAGTCTGAGCTTCCTAGAACAAACAAGTTCAAAAGCCAATGGTCAACTGAAAAACTTTTCGTTTGTAAATATTTTAAATTGAAAACTGATCGAGCTGCGGATGCATTTTTTATAATTAACCTTTTTTAAATAGTTCTCGTCAATTTTGTTCAGAAATATATCATTTGTCTGCCTTGTTGTAAAATTAAAGCTCAATCACTTATTTGACTTCTGGATTTAATTATTGCCGTCGTTAGCTTAAGAAAATTCATCCGAATGTCTCTTTCAACGGCGAATTCATCGTTTCTATGATGTTCACAACTAAAGAATCATTCGTGTCGTCATCGAAAAACCAGAAAATGCATTTGTAATCGCCTGTTGGGAACAGCGACATCAAGGTAGACGTTTTGATCTGAATATTTTTGATTTCAACTTCCTAAAAAATAATTTTAAGAAATATTCGCTCTCTGTTAATTAGGGTTTTTCATCCGAAGGATGGAACACCCTATTGTGATCGCTTTGTCCGTGGTCCGTGATCCGTGGTCCGTCTTCCGTGGTCCGTGATTGAGATAACTCGAGAACGCAATGAGCTAGCGAATTAATTTCTTCACCAGTCGATAGAGAATTTTAATACAAAAAACAGGATTTTTCGCTAGCTCATCAGGATCAGGCCCACGGGCCCAAAACCTGGAATCTAAAAGTCGATTTTAAGTTTGGAAATAAGTTTTATCGAAAACGGATGCACATTTCAGCTGTGACTTGTTCACAAGAAGAGATCAGCATGTTGAATTGAGTGCATGGATCTTATAGCTGACCAGATCTGGGTCCACCTCTTGCCAGTGCCAAGTGAAACTTCTATTCCTTTAGAGTTAGAGCTTTGAATTCTTTACATAAAATGATCAGCTTGACTTGACAAAGCAACAAATCCTAGAAATTCCAAGCTCCACACATTGGATCCATCTCTGGTGAGCTCAGAGTGGAACTTCGTTCCCTTTGGAGTTAGAGCATTGGGATGTTCACAAAAAATGTTCAACTGGTCAAGATAAAGCAAACGATCTCAGAAATTTCAAGCTCCACACATTAGATCCACCTCTGGTGAGCTCAAAGTGAAACTTTGTTCCCTTTAAGTAAAATGTCCCCTGTAACCAGTCCAACGGATGAAAAACCCTACAGTAAGTTCGGTACGAACTGCTATTGCCACTTGTTTTCACTTACGACGAATGGACACTCGTGTAGCAAAGAAGAGTCTTCAAGCAGAGTAAACAATTGCTTCACTATCAAATTTGATGATCCCTCAAAAGACACCAATCAAATCGAGGCGAGTGCATAACTTCGCGGTAAATCGTTCCGTATTTGTAAAAAAGTTTAGCTTTGACCTTACAAATAAGAAAGTTTTAATGAAACTCTGACCAATAAATTTGATTGCTTACCGAAATTTTATGCAAAGGGACTTTCAACTTATAGTAAACGTTTTGGGGAAGTGAAATTACAACGAACGCCTTTGATGTAAATCGATTGCTGCTGATGGTCAACACAAGTAATTGAAGTGACAATGAACCAGGCAATTAGACCTCTTAACGCAAATTTCGCGATCATCTCTTCCGAGAACTTCTCAGAACTTTTTGGTTCTAAAGACAATGGTAAACTAAATATTTTATTTTTTTCAAACTGCTGATCTAATAGCGGATGCATTTAGCTAAATCAATTTTCATCAATTATCAATTTTACTCTTCCAAGGTCGAAGAAAATTTTATTTTTGAATAATTTTTTTGTCGCCGGGGGCTCGCGCATGTTTTAACTTTTTATTTTTTTGACAAAAATGTTTTTTTTTTGCAAATTCATCCGAATGTCTCTTTCAACGGCGAATTCATCGCTGCTATGATGTTCACAACTAAATAATCATTCGTGTCGTCATCGAAAAACCACAAAATGCATTTGTAATCGCCAGTTGGGAACAGCGACATCAAGGAAGGCGTTATGATCTGGGCATCTTTGATTTTTGCTTCCTAAGAAATCAGAAAATGGTTCGATTTACTTTTTATAATAAAAGTTTTTACTTACTCTTAATGGGCACTCCTTTACTAAAGAAGGGACAGTGTCTTCGAACAGAGTAAACAATTGCTTCACAATCAAGTTTGAGGAATTTTTTTCTTTCATCAAAAGACACCAATCAAATCGAGGCGAATGCATTACTTTACGGTAGATCGTTCCGTACTTGTAAAAAAGGTCGTATTTTAACTAAAAAACAAAATCTTCGAAATTCTTATTTTTTTAAAATTTAAAAACTTTTACTGAAATTCTCTCAAAAGGTTTCCTTGTCATCCAGTAAACGTTTATAGACGAAAATGTTCGGTTGTACGACTTTGCAAAACAGGAAACATTCGGAAACAGTTTCGTCGAAGTGTAATTGCAACGAACTCCTTTGATGTAAACCATTTGCTGCTGATGGTCAACACAAGTAATTGAAGTGACAATGAACAAGGCAAATAGACCTGTTAACGCAAGTTTAGCGATCATCTCTTTCAAGAACTTCTCACTGCTTTTTAGTTCTAAATACAATGATCAACTAAATATTTTTATTTTTCAAAACTGCTGATCGAACACCGGATGCATTTATCTTAACCAATTTTCTAACTTTGTTTGCATCAATTATCAATTTTACTCATCCAAGGTCGAAACAAATTTTATTTTTGAATAATTTTCTTGTCGCCGGGGGCTCGCGCATGTTTTGGCATTTTATTTTTCTTTTTTTGGCTGATAATTCATCTCGTCTAACATTCGTCCAATGAATCACAAACGAAGACAAGAATTAATGGGAAAACAACTGGCGACTCCAATTTTTTCTCCCACTCATCTAATCCAAGCGTCTTTCATTTTCAAAACACTTTTTATTTCATCCAAGGTCGAAGAAGTTTTCTTCTTCCAAGAAATTTTTCCTGGCTAACAGTTTTTGTTTACTCAATCCGGTTTGATCATTTTTGTGCTCAATCAAGTGCACTCATTTGTTATGATTTTTTTAAATGCAAACCTCAACAACAAACAACAATAAACTTTTTTTTTCTACTTAAACATTCATAAAATTTGAAATGCAATTGATTCAAAGTCTCCTTTTGATATTTCGAAGCTACATCGAAGATAATTGAGATAATTTCTCGCAAAATTGCAGGTAACGATTTATTATTCTGTTCCAGTTCTCTGCTTCACTCTCCTCCCAAAGCAAAAGGAATTTTAAATTCAGAATTTAATTAAAAAAAGAGAAAATAAACTTGCATGACGAAAAGTAAGAAGAAAACTCATCAAACAAGATTGCACACACTGCTCAACCATTCAACGAGAAATTGTCTGAAAATTCGCTTAAATAAAAAATAAAATTTCAGATTTAAACCTTTCGCCGATACAGCGAGACTTTATCGAAATGCAAACAAGTTCATAAAAGCTTAATTACTTATACAGCAAAAATTAATCAAGAACAACTCAAGTTCAACGCTCTTTAAACGGTTCAACAAAAATTAAAAAATTAAATTTCACAAACAAAAGTGTACGTATCTCTTTAATCACAATTTAGAAGTTAAAGGAATTTCCCGCGCCAATATTTTCATTCAAGATATTTCATCTTCTTGCGTTGCTTTGATATCTTTTTTTGTTTTCATGGTTGATGAGTTTATTTGTCCAACAAAGTGGTTTCGAGGATTGCGTTGCAAACGCTGTACGGATCCATGTTTGAGCTTGGACGACGATCCTCCAAGTAACCTTTTCCAGCGCTGGCAACTCCTCGTGGAATTCTTACGCTGGTGCTGCGATCCGCAACTCCCCAGCTGAATTTATCAATCGATGATGTCTCAAGACGTCCAACCAATCGACGCTCATTGTCTTTGCCTCCGCGAGGATCGTAGGCTTTGATATGTTTTGCGTGTTGTTTCGAGAGCTTCTCAATCGCTTGTTCAATCGCTTTGATTCCTCCGTCCTTTCGCATTGCGGTGGTTGAGAAATTTGTGTGACCACCTGTGGATGAATAAAAAGAATTTATTTTAAAAAAAAACTCGGAGAACAAGAAAGAAAATAATAAATTACCAGCTCCATTCCAATTTCCTTCCATTGGCTTTGGGTCGAATGTCACAACGACTCCAAATTCTTCAGCAATTCTCCAGAGAATGTAACGAGAGACCCAGAGATCATCAGCTGCCTTCATGCCGAGAGATGGGCCAACTTGATATTCTGTTGAAATTGAGTTCATGAATAAATTAAAATTCTTTTATTTGCGTTGTAAAACTCACCCCATTGAGCTGGCATAACTTCAGCGTTTGTGCCGGCGAATTGAACGCCAGCATAGAGACAAGCCAAAGCGTGAGCTTCGACGATATCGCGGCCAACAACTTTATCAGCTCCAGCGCCGCAATAGTAAGGCCCTTGGGGACCAGGGAAACCATTTGTTGGCCAGCCGAGAGGACGACCATCAACATCTAAGAATGTGTATTCCTATTGAGAGCAAACGAGTGAGCAAATTACAATTCAAAGCTCTCGGAAAAGATTTATACCTGCTCGAGTCCGAACCAGGGTTCTTCTTTTTGAGTTTGATCGTAAGCAGCTTGCATCGCCGCTCGGTGATTCGAATCGCAAGGCGATCCATCAGGCTTGTAAGTGTCACAGAGAACAATCACATCTTTATCGCCCGCTTTGAATGGGTCGCGATAAATTGCGCGGGGAACGAGTTGAACGTCTGAGTTTCCTCCCTGAGCTTGATATGTTGATGAGCCATCGTATTGCCAATCGGGACAGTCGCTTGGCTTTTGTGGAATCTTCTCCAAGACTCGATCTTTGCAACGAACGTTCTCACCAGTTCCATCGATCCAAACATAAGTCGCTTGGATGAGCTTGGGATCAATATCTTTCTGGAGACGCGTGTAGCGATTCAACAGGTTTTTGTTGAGAATTGCATTCGGTGAATCTTTGAGCATCTTCGATTTTGTTGCTGTGGTGCTGATTCTGCGCGTCATGCTAGCAGAGAGCTCCTTGCTAATCAATACTCCCAAGCATCTCAATGCCATTTTTGTTTTATTTAATGGTTTTTTCTCTTTTCTTATTTAAAAATCAAAATTGGCTGATTTGGCCTCGATGGAACCTTATTATCTCTCGTTTCACGTTATCACAAAGCAACTAAATTATTTTTTGACAAAAGCAAATGCTTCTGATATTGATTTTCTCACTTTCTATTAAAGACCTTGAACTTCACTGCAATGCAGCGATCGAACTAAAGTTCTTTTTAAACTCACAAGAGACTTTGAATGAATGAAGAACTGAGTGGAAGTCTCTAATTACGAGAAGGATAGAGCGAAATAAAATGCTTAAACCGGAATAGAAGAAAACGGCTTCTGCTTCTACTTTCCACCGAACCTCGACTGCGAATGGAGAATGGGAGATTTTTTTTCCTCTGTTGTGTGTCTGGCGATTTTTCTTTCCTTTCAGTCTCGCACACACTTTTCTTCTCTCCGCTTCACGAAAAAAAGCGAGTTCTTCAAATGTGAATGTGTGTCGCGAGATATGAAAGGCCTGTTGCTTTACTTTATTTCTCTTTGCGTTTGGAGAACGTTGAAACTCACTGTCAAACGAGCATTCGATATTTTGCAGTTTTAAAAATCGAATTATTTTTTCATCGAGTCATGGTAATTGGATACTTTTTTTTGTGCAACTGCATTTTGGAAGCTAAAAATAGAATTTCCATGAAACCATCAGCCAGAAATCATTGAGTCTCTCTCTCCTGAAGCATAAAGCAAAAGCACACATGAATGGACTCAAATGGAAATCAGTCGGATTTGTGGAATTTGCCGTTCAGTTTCCCTGGTAAAATTATTTTAATTAGTTTGTTGACAAGAGAACGAAATGACGCAGAAATTTTGTCCATGACCGCTCATCGTCAGAACTAAAATTTATCTTATCTCAAACAAAACTTTTCAAGAGAAATCCACAAACCTAATGAAGTGATTGAGGGACATTCATCTTCAACGTGAGGATTGAATCGATTGCGGATTGAGAGCGACTCGATTGACATGTTTATCTAATGTTCCCCTCATCAGTTTACAAAACAAAGTTCATTAATGAACAAATGATGTGGGAGTGAATGTCTGGTGAAAACTGAATGAGCTATGTTGCTGTTTATTGTCAAAACTTTCTGAGAATGTCATCTCGTGTCATTTACGTCGTGAATTGTTTTTAAATTTAAATTACGTCAATTAACCAACGGCCTATTGCCCTCTTCCCGAAAATGTTCTTATCAATCGAATCACGCAAACGGCTATAAATTAAAGCGCTTTAAAGACTTGTTTATTGGACTTTAATGATACTGATAACAGAAGCGAACAGAAAGCCATTAGAGCGATCCCCAGAAGCAAACGAGTTGTTGTTTTCTAAGGTTTGATAAGGTTGACAAGTGAACGCATGACGATTGAATTTTTCTTTCGAGGTCTTGACTTGCATTTTCCTCGAATCACGTTGCTCTATCCTTCGGCTAACAATCAATATTTACGCAATGGCTTGGAAAATGTCCTCGGCGATAATTCCTAGTGCAAACTTCCCTTCTCTCATCTTCTTAAATTATTTACAAAAAAATATTCTCCATTCAGCCGTAAGGAGATGAATTGCAAATGAAACTGTCAACACGATGAACATTGTCAACTTCTTGATAACTTTCAACAGCTTCTCTCGAATAAGAAAACACGCGACAGGTTCGCTAACCGATTTTCTCAAGAAGTATTTACAATCCAATTTGTTTCGCCTTATGGATTAACAATGTATTATCTCATCCCTAGACTCTGAACATTTATCATAGGACGAAGGATCTGGGTTAGGAGGTGAGAGCATGACGAGGATGACTCTTGAATTGTTCATGATTTATTGTTATGAGAGGCGGCGCAATTTTCATGTTTTTCCAAACTTTTCCTGAGCAAGCGGAATTCTCAATTTACGACATTGGTCTGACGCGAAAGCTCCGAGGCGGAGGCTCTGCTAGAATAATTTACGATTAACCCAGATCTGTTCATTTTTTTCCGGTTATTGTCGTTTGCCTTTTCGGCACAAGAGTTCAACGAAATTACTTTGTGAGATGAGAGAACCGTCACATGGCGAAACACTCGTTGAAATGATGCAAACGAAATCGTTATGAAAGCTTTATCGCCACTTTTTTCTCGATTGTGAATGAAGAAATACCGGCAGCAGTTACTCGAGAACCAACATAATATGATAACATTTCGAGTGTTTGATTAGCTCATCGCAAGGAAGATTATGAAGAAACGAACTTTGAGTGTAACCAATGGTTTCTGATTAACTGAATAAGCTGATTGGAAACAAGAGTTCTAATTGGCATGATGAATTAAGAAAGATTATGAAGTAAATTGCCTATTGAGTCGCATCAAAAAATCCTTTTCACTTTATGCGCTTTGGGACATGAAATCACAGAGTTATCACCAAATTCTAGAGCAGTCGTTATATAAATCGTAAAGGCTACTCAAGCGATTTGTTTTCACTGAACCACTCATCCATCGTCGAGAGACGAAATGCAGACAACATTCTCATTTTGACTGAAATGAAATTTTCAGAAAGGCGATAACAGAATAAATTTCTTGGGCCTTCTGATGAAACTAATGCTGGAAATATTGTCGATTCCTTTGAAAATCGATTCTATAATTGACTTTAGACCTGACCTAGAACCGGCTTTGCTCGTGTCCTTTTGATTAGTTTTTGAGCTTACGCCAGCAGACCTTGAGTGTGTGTAACTTTTAAAGTTCAAGAGCTTTCGAGAAAATGATTTTATAATAAGATTTCTTTCCTGTGAGTTGCGCAACCAGCTTTACGACGAGAAACTTTTCTATTTCATTCGTTTTGTAGTTTGCAGTCTCGACAGTCTCATATAAATTGACGTCAAGACTTTTCAAAGCTTCCTGATACTTATGAGCTTATGACTCGAACGAGCTTCTTGCATTATAACGTCATTCATTTAAATCATTCAGTGATTGTCTTTGCGTTCTGTTCTCATAAATTGAAGATATCATAAACAGCGTTCTGAAAGAAACTTCGATTTCCGATGAGAAATGCTGCTTTTCCTCAGTCGTCGTCGTTGTCGAGAGGCAAAATATTATGCGGAACGATTGAGTTGTCTAGTAGTAGGCGAAGAATGAACCTGACAGCGATTCTCTTCCGTTGAAGTCACGAACATATGGCGGCAGAGTAATTGAGAACAGTTTTCCTGACAATCGTCGCTCAACCGAATGAGGAGCTACATGACGAAATAATTCGTAAGAGTCATCGCCAATCTGATTTGTTTCGCTATGAATGTCAATTTCATTTACCTGATCAAGTCTCGTCGTCTTATGCTTCAATCTCCTTGACATTTAAGCTTAATTCAAAATCTTCTTTAAAACTTTTGAAACTCTGAAAGAAGATTTGTCCTGAATGGAATGCAAATTTTTCGGGGTCAACTACTAAGAGAGAAATACAATTTAATTATGATTTAATAACATAGGCAAGAAAATATCAATTAGTTTTCTTTCTTCCCTTTTCTCCAAGCGACGACTATAAATTGTGGAGAGCTGCTGTAAAACATGAGCGAGGAGGTAATAAATGTGTCGTATTACAATTAATAATCTGCAATTTCTCTTGAACTGTTTTCATGTCCTTGCGACTCGATGGAGAAATGACCTCAATTCTTTTAGAATTTCATTGATACATTGTTTCGAACGAAAATTAAATTCCACGTCGATTTACAAATCAGCACCCGCGAGACTAAATATTTATCCGATAAGTGAAGACTCGCCAGTGACGAAAAGTGAACAAAGTTTTTCTTGTGAATTAAAAGACGCATCGCTCGATGTTTTCGCCACAACTCGACCGTCGTCGCCACGGAAAAATGAAACAAATTCCCACGATGATAAATTTATTCGTGATCACAATCATCAAATTATTATTCGTTGAAAAGACGTCGCAAGAGGGAAATTCTTGTGAGGCGCCAATCTTTCGAGTTCACGAATATTGTAACAAATGACCGAACAACCGCGCGAGTTAAGCAACGGCGTTGTTGTGACAAAGCGTCGCGGGCAATAACTGCATTAAAAAGCGATCGTCGTGCATGGAAAATCGCTAAAGTTTCTCCATGACAAAGGACGCTTTTCATCGCTTAAACCATTAGAAGTCTAAGTGTTGTCGATTTCAAGATGCGAGAATTCTTTTTTCTGTTGGATCTCACTTGAAATTCCAACAAAAGCGAAAAAGTTTTTTCTATCAACAAGAGTCGAATGCGATCGGCATGCGAAATACATGCGAAAACTCTCTGCGCATGTGTCACCGTCTCTCACGAGAGAAATCATCTGTTGCACATTCATAGGAAAGAAAAACCTTTGAGAAGAAAATTCCTCAATTTTCACCGAGAGCGAGAAAAGTTATAAAACTCTGCGTACGATCGAAGAAATTTCAGTATTCTCGTGGATCTCCGACTGCTTAGATACAAATCAAAAACACAAAGCTTTAAGAAAGTTGGAAAATTCATTTGTTTATGAGAATTAAAATGCAAATTGCAAAGAAACCGGTGACTCTAGAAAAATAAAAAGTGAAATAAAAAAGAAAATTTGATAAAAAGAAACTTTTTGTTTGAAACAAACTTTTAAGTGCAGAAAGTGAAAAGTGCAGACGGAAATTTATTAAAGTGCTGTTGGCGTTCGAAAAAACTAATCAACTGGAAGAGTTTGCCAAACTTTACTTTTGATTCAGGTAAGACATTAATTTTCTCACTTTTTGCATGTAATGAAGCTTGAACCACTTAAAAGAACCTTCTGACGAGGTAAACGACCTGAAAGGGATAAGCTCACAAACATCTCAACAGCACCACAAAGAATAACCGGAGATAATCCCATAAATGAGTTGAAGATGAAATTTATTGAAAGAGTTTTTTTCCTCATATTTATCTTTCGGTTTCATTGGGGCTTCGGGGTTTAAAGTGACTAAGAGATGAACATCAATTGTTCCACTGGAGACACGAAAATTTTCCTCGTAGCTTCAGTCACGAGTGATTTGAGTTATGTTTTAAATTTCCCCAAAGACTCTCCTCCACATTGGTTGGAATATAGCAAATCTGCTTGATTTATGAAATTTTTGTGGACGTTCACTTGGAAGAATTTTCTTTTCCAAAATATTTAAATTCGAGTCGTCGACCTCATCTCGACAATATTCTGCTCCGGAAAGCAATCTCAATGTTCTCCGCTTTCCATAATGTTTGCTTTATTCTCGAAAAAGTGAAAATTATGTCAGAACGTTAACGCAAAATGTTTCCATCACCCAAATTGTCAGTCAGAGTGTCGTGAAGAGATTTGAGCACTCACTGTCAAACGTTGCGGGTAGCTCATGAAAAAATTCATTAACTTCCCTCACGTTTCAATAAAAAAACCATGATCTTACTCTAATTTCATTTTCAATTTCATGGACCTACTCCAGTTTTTCTTATTCTTCTCTCCATTTGGTTTAATAATCAAAATAAACTCACTAAACTAGAATCGGCGGGAGCGTGGCGAGGAAAAGGAAAAATATTTTACGCTTCTGCTGAGAAATGCTGAGAAACGTAATAATCGCGGGCGAGTTGATGTGTTAATTGAGATTTTCCTTTATTATCATTCGGGGAGATCTTAAAACGCCTGAGCTTGTTCCGAAATTCCAATTTCTGTTTAGCTTTTTCCGCGTTTTTCCATCTGCGGAGTTTCTTTCGCATCGTCTGAGAGTTGAGAGTGAGGTTTTACACAACGTCTTAATTGGCTTTATAATCTCGTCTATTTCTGAGGCGAACTGGCACCCATCATACATAAATTATTGTGCATGAGAAATGCACAGCCTAAAGAATTGACTTTCGAAACGAAAAGCGATTTCATCGAGGAAACAAAAAAAAATATTTCCCATTCAAGTTGTTGAGGAAATAAAATCGTTAAAACTTTACGACACCGAGAGATAGCATAAAAATTATATTTTCTGTTGTTTCGTCAACGATTTTGAGACTCAATCGACTGCAAGTGATGAGAGCTCAGTCGAGTGGCGAAAAAAAAAAGATTTGTTGAGAAAGCTATCTCGATACGGCTCATCAACGTTTCCCTTCCTCCCCGTGCATTTCTCAGACGAGAAGGAACTTTAAACGACTTAAAAAGCAAAAATAAATGGTGAAAAAGCGATAAGTCAGAGTAGAGAGAAGAAAATTCTCGCGTCGAGCAAAGAAAAACTAAAAATAAATGCACAAGAATGTGAACAATTTTCGGTTTCTGTAAGCGACACTAGCCGAGTGATTTTATATTTGTTTGTTTTTACGATTGCATCTTAAAGAGAGAGGAGAAGAGTCAACACGTTTAGAGATTTATGTTTCGGTGATCCGAAAGCGATCGAAATTTCTCCTCATGAAGAATGCGACACGATTTCATGTCGAAACTCTCTGTCGGAGACATTATTCTTCCTTTCCTCAATTCATTCTTCGCAGCAGCCTTAGAATGCTCCATAGAGTTTGTTTGGTTTCTATTCGTCTCGGTTCACCTAAGTAGGAGCTCTGTCCTTGACTGTGTCTTGAAAATGAGTCATCAATCAATCGAATTGAATTTGAATTCGAAAATCACGATTCGAGGAAAACAAAAACATTTTTCACTTCGACCACAAATGTCAAGAAGAGGAAATCGTCATAATATTTTGTTTCTTCTTTTTGTTTTTATTTCCTCAATCAACAAATTTCTTTCGTGCGACAAATTTCTTCCGAATAATAAAATCGTGAACTGTAGCGCACGACAGTGTGGACATTTGTCGCTTTATTTATGGGAAGATAAATCCCCAGAACTACTTGCTGAAGAGATTCATTCAGCGACGTGATTTTTGGCGCCCCAAAGACAAATTTGCCTTTTTGTCGGCTCTCGAATCATTTCTGTGCTCCGATATTTATAGACACGCAAGTAAGAGAAACAAGTCAAATTAACACACATGCAAAGATTAAAATTTTTGCGGGGAAATGTTTCACGTTTGACGAATGAATCACGTCCAACTTTTCATTCATAACAATTTGTTGTTATTTTAATTTTAGCGAGAAACTGACAAGTAATTCGCGAAACAACTTTTATGCTCAGAAAAAGTTGGCCCACAATTCTCGAGTTCTCGATGGACTGGATTGTTCTTAATTTTAAAACATTCACAAGCACTCAATTAGCATTTGCTTACGTTATAACTTCCGGCACCAATCCAAAGCCAAGAAAATGAAAATTCTCTTGAACTTTGTCAAAATGCGATGAATGAAAAGTTAATTAAATCCTTCGCAATAACCTTTCGAAATTTCATCTTTCAACGCTCATCATTAAAGCTCCATTAATTCTCCTCCATCGGCGTAGAAGCTGATACGATGAAGAGAAAATCTCCGACTCGCGAATAAATTTGATTCGAAGCATGATCTCGTGGAATTTCCTTTCTCTCACATGCTCGAGACTTTTGATTATCAACAGATGGTGAAGATGATTTTCTGCGAGCGGTATGAGAAATCGCCAGATTAAGCGCTTGTCTTAAGTGAACCTTTGACAAGGTTAAGAGCTTGTAAATCTCTCACTCATCAGCATGCGAATTATTTCAAGGAAAGTTTTCACGCTTCCCCTTTCAACGCTCCGAAGAGTTTAGATTGGCATGCTGGGCTTCCAGCAGAACTGTCGCACGTCCAAACGAGTTCAATCAAATTGCTTTCATTCCTGGAACAACAAGCGAAAGAAGTTTTTTTTTATTAAAAATCAATATTTTTCCGCTCGTTTGACAGTTGACGAAGCATTTATTGTCACTTCTCGTTCTTCTCGCTCGCGTGAACTTGGAATTAAAATCAATGATAATTAGAAGAGTTGTGACAAATTTTCCTTCAACTTGATCTCCTCCTCGACTTTTTTTTTTCTTTTCGAGAGGTGTGAATGTCGACGAAAACGTTTCTCCAATGTTTTTCTTCTTAAAATATTCTCTTTTTCATCTGAGAACTGCGTCAATTGGCAAAACGGTCAAAAAGTTGTTTATTCATCATAGAAAACGTTTTTCCTTTTGATTTTCAATTTTTTATTCATCGCGATGTTTTAATTAGCAAAGTCTTATCCCACATCGGAGCTTGGTATGCAATTTACATTCAACCAAACCTCAAGTCTGAAGAAAAACGTGCAAAAATAAACCTTCGAGGAAGAGACTTAGCCTCTTTCACATATTTCCAAGGGAAATTCCTTAGGTCATACAGAACAAGTAACACGAGCGAATCTTGTTATCTATGCTGGAACTTTTCCTCTTCATGTCAAACCAATAACGCGCGTGGGAGGCAAATCATCACAGCTGTTTGCTTTATTCGCTTGAGTCCATCATAGCCATTTCAAATCTCATCAACATCATCGCGAAAGCATTCAAATGAAAAATTTTCACAACTTTCCATTCTTCTCTTTCTCTCTTGCAGAATCTCGATAAGTTTGCAATAAAAATCATCAAAGATGAAAACAGAGGAGAAAAACAGTTCACCGAAAGTGAGAATTGCTGTCCTGGGAAATATGAACGTCGGAAAATCTGGTGAGTTTTGTGTTTTGATTTATTTTACGTCTGACATTAAAACTTTTAATTATCACGAGTCATGAAATCTCTCATTCAATTGAGTTAGATGTTTAATTGGTGGGATGCATTCGCTGATGGGCGGAATCGGAATTTTTTCCTTGTTTCGCTTTGCTTTGTTTGATTACACAAAATTCAGGTTAATCTGAAGTTTTGCTAGAAATCATAATCAAAATTTGCAATGAGAACAGTGATTTTGCGGTTAAAGAAATATTTTCTTTGACTTCTACGTTTGTTTACTAAGCTCGTAGACTAACAATTGGGCGGTAAATTTAGGTCAAAATGCCATATCATTTGGAACGTGCAGACAGAATCGCCACGTAACTTCCATAAAAATGCTCTTCGAATTATTATTTTTTGCGAGGTGATTAGGGGCGAATTAATATTTATTACAGTTACATGCCTCTCTCTCTCCCTCTTCGCCTTTTTTCGGATTGTCATGACCTAAATTCTCGATGCTAAGGCTAACCCAATTCATCAGATCAAAGGTCGTTCACGAGCCTTCATTGTGCAAGCGGAGAAAGCTCATTAGCGAGCTTAATACATTCGACAAGAAGAAGATTTAAAGCCTCGAGAGCGAGAGAAGAAATATCGCATTTCACAACATTCAAGTGGCTTTGGCAACAAATTAAAATGAAATTAATTTTGATGAATTACATTCTGAGAGAGAAGTAAAGCGATGAGCAAGCAGAACAACAAAAGCGCGTCTTGAAATTTGGGTGAAGGTTGCCGACGAACGAAACGTTTCATGAAAATTGCCCCCGGCTTGGGCAATGAAAATTCGGATCATTAAATCGTCTTGCATTGCAGTAACTCGAGGCAAAGGGGAAAACACACTCCACTTGCTGTTGTTTAAAGAGAAACAGTTTTCCTCAAGTTACAGCAATCAAGTTTGAACTTTGAATTTTTCTCTCGAGAGATCATCATCTGTGAGGGGGATTGCCAAGCATTTCTCAAGTAAAATTGAAATTGACTTTCATGTCAATCGAAATTACACAAAAAGTCTTTAACAATCATTGCCAATTCTAAAAAGTGTCCGCGCTTCAACGAAAGAATTAAAAGATTTATTATTATTTCGAAGATAATTTCTAAGTGAGAGCTCAAAACTAATTGAAAATATTTTTCTTTTATTTCAGCATTGACCGTTCGATACTTGACACGAAGATTTATTGGCGAGTACAGATCAAACACAGACTTATTGTACAAACAAACAGTCACATTAGAGAGCGGTCTGCTCGATGTTGAAATAATTGACGTATCAGTTGACGACGAGGATGGCTTGCCGATAGATCAGATTCAATGGGCCGATGCTGTTCTGCTCGTGTACAGCATCACCGATCGTGAAAGCTTCGATTACGCTGTGAGGTCGTTGGGGGAAATTCGACAATTGCAAAATGGACCAGCAACGTATCTCGTAGCAAACAAAGCTGACCTGGATCATTTGCGAGAGGTGAGAAAACGATTTTCATTGTAATTGGCTTGAAGCTTCCTCATTGAAGACAACGAGGCGAGAAACTGTGTCAACAATTATTTATTTTCCATTTGAAAATTCGCTTCCGTTGTACTTGTAAGTACACAGAGCTCGTCTCGTTGGCAACGCTCATCATACCACGGATACTTTATCCAGACTAGAAAGTCTCGTCGAGTGGAAATTTTCCATACGTAGTGCTAATGAGATGCACACGATGAAGCGATCGAGGGTTGAACACAAAAATTTCCATTCAACTTTTCCGCTCACACTGATTTTCAACATCTGGCGAAGTTTGACGAGATTATTTAAAACCGTCTCATTCCTCATTCGCGATTCGAATATTTTGCAATTGCTTTATTAGGAAGCAACGCATTTAAATTAAACATTCGATATTCCCATCGACTTCCGTCTTGAGAGATAAGCGATCTATTTCGTATTACGATACATTCTGAGTTTCTACGTTTCGAGGAAAATCCTCATCAGACAGAAGACGAAGGCGATGAACTCGATTCAAGGTTTGATATGTTTGACAAAATATCACAATTGATGCAATCTCTTCCCGCCTTCTTCATTGTCGCTCGTCTATTTTCACGTCAATTTAGTGAGTCACTTATAGAAAAGGAAAATCTCTTTGTCAGACAAGCAGCTCCGCATTTTCGGGAAAAAAGCGTGAAAGAAAATTTCACGTTAAATTTAACCAATTTTCTCATCAATTTCACTGCCAAGAACGGCTGTTGGTCTTTGCCTCTCTTTCTCTGACGACTATCGCGTGGTTGATTGACGCTTAACGCGTCTACATAAATGTGCTTTTTATCACAAATCCAATCACACGAAATACCATTTCCGAAGGTCGGTTTATTGAACTGCATCGAGAGTGTTGAATTCCGCAACGCAATTTCTGCTTGTCCTCTCATCAAACATCGGACGATTCAATTTCACAGATTTCGAGATTAAAATTGTTTGCTTTATTTAATTTATTTGCAGATTCCCGAGACCGAAGGTGCATCACTCGCTGCATCACACAGCGTCGGCTTCTGCGAAGTGTCAGTGGCCGAGAATTCTCCGAATCTTTATAAAGTTTTCGAGAAATTGTTGATTGAGTCAAGGGGTCGTCCGGTAAAACCGCGAAAGTTCTCCGTTAGCAAAATGATTGGTAAATTAATTTATTTTCCTTTTAACCAAAGAAAATTAATTAACGGACGCTTTTATCAATTAGGAACGCTAATTGGGAACAACGGAACGCGACAGCCGTCAATCAGCCAAGGAACCGTGCAAGTTTGTAACAAGGGCGAGCTTCAAAAGACTCGCCTTATAAAGAGACGGCAAGCATTTACGGCCGCTGCTTCACTGTGACCTGGAAACTGTGTCAACGACTTTTCCGACAGCAACAATTAATCAAGCCACATTTCTTCGTATTATTAGATGTCGGGCGTAATAATTTTTATTCTCACAAAATTAATTAAGCGATTAACGTTATGAAGCCTAATTGACTCATTAGAAAAAATTTTTGGACAATTTTTATAAAATGAAGAAACTGATTTAAACGATTTGACGAAGGAGAATTTCTTTTCTACGATTGATGATGATAAGCGAATATCGTTTTAGATAATTCAAAGAGAGATTTAATTCTAGGAAGTTAAGAAACATTTTGCACGATTTAGTTGATAAGGATTTGACAGGCGATAACATTTAACGCAATTAGATTTAGAGCTCCCCTGAAACTAATTGAGAAAAGAAAGGAAATGAAGTCTTTACTGTCGTTCATCGAATCGAAACATTTCAAAGCAATTGTTTTTTTCTCAAATGAGAAAGGAATTTTGTTGGAGAAATTCTCTAGTGAGCAATCTTTTCTATTCGATGTTCGACGGTAAAGGAAAACGAGGACACGAGGCGCTTACGAAACTTTTTTTTTGGCAATTACAAACAATCAAAGAAAAGTTCAAAGGCAGACTCAATGAAAGTTCAACGCGTCGACCTAATTCTCTCATCAATGGAAAGCGCGTGTTTTGGCTTTCATTCGCCCGCTGTGATTCCAACATCTTTTTATTTCAAAGGCCGGTGGAATTAGTCTCAATGACAAATAGTCATTGAGATTTCACTAAAACTGTGAATGAGAGAAAGGCATTTCCCAAACTAACTCGAAACATGAGAATTCTTTCCAAACATCGACGGACGCTAATCCGAAGCTTTGTTTACGATCGCCGGAGCTTCCTTGGCGCGCCAATCTCAAGGGAGGAGAGGAAAATATTTTTCGTGTTTTCTTGATGATGAAATCAAATGCTAATGATCAGCCAAGGTGCTTACGCATTAATCATCGCGTGCGATTAAAAACAGATTTTCCGTCTTCCATTCCTCGTCGTCGCCACGAACGGATTTAAAATTTTTCGCTTCTTGCGACATTTTCGAATGTTTTTAAATAGTTTCATTTCATCGCAAGATATTTCATCCGATTCAACGACGATGGAAAATTGTTTGACTCCTGAAAATCTGTGGCGGCGCCGTGTCGTGACAAGCTTACATTGAACAACAGATTTATAATCCTCGTGCGAGTCTGACAGATTAAATCACCAGAAGAAGTTTGTCGACATCACAATTGATTACTAACTTTGTCTTAAGACCTTTTTTGGGGGGAGCGTCTTTGTGTCATCTTTTCGGATGCTTCACAACATTTTCTACGAGACTGGCTGTGAGTAGACTTTAAGAAAATAAAACAAAAGCGCATGTGAGATGTGCAAGAATGATTGAAGAAGTTCAATGTGATGCAGAGCACCACACTCAAGCAGTTTAGGAATTTGACCAAAAAAAAAAAAAGATTTTTTCATTCACCAAAACGTGCGGTTTTGCTCTAAAACTAATCAAAGAAAATCATTGTTAGATAATAAGATTAGATTTTTCATGTTCATGTCAAAACTAATGGCAAGCCTAAATGTTCAATGTATTACATCATTATCAATGAGAAAGTTTTGCGAAAGAATAAAAATAATTTGCAAAAAGAAATAAATTACTGAAGGCGGTTTTACTTTTTCCTCCTTCTTTGAAATGGTTATTGCAGCTTGACGATGCTAAGCTACCTTACTTTTACACTGTGGTAGGCAGACTCGTTTGCGGCCGACGTCTTCATGAAGTGCCCACCTTTTTTTATCCTTGAACTTGTATTCGCAGTTCAAGTTCCGCACAAGCCTGCGACAAGGTCAATTTTACATGAAGAATCTTTCCCCTGACGAGTATTGAGTAAATAATGTTTATTGTCGGCTCGCTGCTCGTTGGGTTTCTGCCTAATCTTTTATTGCTCTTGACTGAGTTCGTTGTCGCACCTACGACTTTCGTTAGGGAAGCAATTTTCGTCCTTGATGGACAGAATCAGCTTTCTTATTTGGATGAATAATTACAGGGCTGTTAAGTTGTAGAAATTTTTTTTAGTCTCACAGTCTGATAATCATTCTATCACTTTCAATTATTTAAACGTATTCGTGGTGAGCGCTAAAAGGTTGAATCGATAAGACATAAATTATGTAGCATTATGCAACGCGACTGCAGTCAACGTCGCAGTTTGATCACAACTCCATTTTGATTGAATAATTTAGAATCACTTGTAGAGTTATCAATTATTCTTGTTGGGAAAAACTTTCTCGTCAACAGTTGGTAATCTCATAGAGCGATATTGATTTGACTTTTACACGACCAGTGCAGTTAGTGAATAATTTAAAGTATTTCGATTGAATAATTTGAAATCCTTTTTCACAGTGAAATTGATAGATAATAATGTCACACTTGCTCGGTTCTACTTCGAAGCTATGATGACACATTTCAATGTAAAGTATCACTGCGGTAGAAAAAATTATAATTTTTTTTAGTTTCAAACAGGACATCGAACAGTTAAGATGGAAATTTACTTCACTCGTCTCGAGCAGTGTTTGGGTTATCTTACACGGTTTCTTGATCCGTATTGCGTTGTCAATGGAGAACGCAAGATTTGCTTTTAGTAAATTAAACTAGTATCTGTATCCGCCATAAGGCGGATGGGTTTTATTGCTAGTCGCTTCAATTTAATTTGGTGTGTATTTGAGAAATTTGGTTTAATCGAGAAAAATGATTTTAAGAAATTTGACATTTTACCCCAGTTTACCACCCCCCTGCCCATTCCCATGTTGATAGTTGGACTCCCCTTTCAATTCTTCATCGAATAGCAAAAGAAAAAAAATTCGTCCCAACTTTCATACTTTAGCCTATTTTGCACTCACACACACACACACACAACCTAAGGTCAAGAAAACAACTTCTCTCTCATCATGTTGCTCTCTCGTCGAATTATTTTCTCCAGTCGATTCAAGAAATCATGAACTTTGTATGGGAGTTTTCCCTACCACCCACTCCACCCACCCAAATGATATGTCAAATTGAAGGTCTCATTGAATGCAACAATCCATCTAATTGTCACGATGCATGTTTATAAAGAAACAACTGAGTTAGAGCTCAAGCAAAACTCAAAAAATCGAAAATGACGTCGGCTTTTTTCACGGAAATGGAAATTGCGGAAAAACGTCACCTATCATTTTCCCCAAACTTTCCAATATGAAAGCCAGATAGATTTAGAAGTGTTAACTCCAATAAAAATGAGTTGTTAACGTAACGTTTGCCGTGAATTCCCCTTCATTTCTGAAAATTTATCGAAATATGAGTTATTCCACATTTGGGGGGCGGGGTAAGGTCAGGGAGAACCCGAAACAATTTTCATTGTTAGGCGACATCAAAGCGGTGTAATTTAATTTTACTCGAGCGAAATCGAATAAGGAATTCGGCCATGAAAATCCTCGATGTAAAAAACCGTCGGAAAATTTTCCCTTCAACTCAACGGCGCCGCTAAACGGAAGAGGGAGGAGAAAAATAATTTGCCCTATCTTATAGCCCAACTAATAAGCTACAAAAAAGCCTTAGGAGATTTTTTGATATCTCATCACATTCCGCGACAAATTCACGATTTATAAATTATGAGGACAAAACATAAAACATGATTTTCCGGAAAAACGTTTTCATATTTTCCAACATTTTATTGGGTCGGTGTTTCTCCACTTCGCATAAGCACCTTCGGTGCTGATGCTCGTGTCGATCCGGGGGGGTCCCATGTACGGACACAGGTTACTCAAATAGTAAGGAAGATACAATTTCCAAATATTTTTTTTACAAACTAAATATTTTTCCCAGCAACAAGCTCACCTATTTTGTTGAAGTGAGCGGAATGACGATGATGGTTATCTACGTGAAAAGCGCAGCAAAAATCAACGCCGCAGAATTGGCAGAGATCGTTGCAATATTTTGTGAGTTTTAAAACGTCAAATAATAATTGAATTTATTAAAGTAAAAATATTTCAGTGATCCTCGTTCGCAACTGTGTCAATCAACTTTATCTACTTTGGGTTTTTAACCGAACACAAGCTCTCATTGATCAAGTGCTCGATGAAAGGTTTGAAAACCAAAATTTAATAAGAAAATAAAATAATTTAAATATTTTAATTTGAACAGAAAGGCAACAAAGGAGAGTTCGCCAGAATGGACTTTGACTCTGGCTTACTGCAAAAAAGAATATTTGACGTCGACCATCGCTTTCATTGTTTCCTGTGTTGGCTTTGCGATTGCATTATTTTGTACTCCGTGGTTCAAGGAAAATCATTTGCCTGTGAACTACTACATTCCTTTTCTGCATTACGATGGATTTTCTGTGCATTGGTTCATAAATTACATCACCCAGGCTCCACTTGCTCCACTTGCGGGAAGTTTTTTAGTTTTATTTTTCATGATGACATTGCTTCTGATCAATCATTCATGTTGGGGACTTGATCAACTCATCTATTCTGTTGAGAAACTGCGAGACTATTCGAGCGAATACAACCACGAACTTCTTTCGCATCAGAAACAGATAGAACAGCAGTTGAGAATTGTCATTGATAAAAGTCTGAAAGTTGTGCAATGGAAGGATGCGGTCCAAGATTATTTGAAGTTTGTTTTCATGTTGGATTTTGGAATAATGTCCTTCATAATTGGTTGCTTCACCTTCATCATCATGGTCGATCCCTCGTCGTCATCAAGCACGTATAGCGTCTTACCTGTGTTCGTTTCTCAGCTCTTCGTCTATTGTTGGTTGGGAACTCGAGTAGATTCGAAGATTGAGGACTTCGCAGCGAGCGTTTACGACATCAACTGGTACAATTTGAAGCCCAAGCAACGAAGAGATCTTAACTTGATCCTAATGATGGCACAGAACATGGAAGGTTACCACGGAATCTTCAATAAAGTTAACATGGAAACTTTCATGAGCGTTAGCTTGATAACAAAAATATCAAAAAGGAATTTCTAATTCCTTTTCTATTTCACAGGTGATGCAGTTCACGTACTCGATTGTCATGCTTATGCAATCAACAAAATAATTTAAATAAAAATTCTAAATGTCTACATATCCTTCGTAAAGAGTTCATCACAAACTCAATGGTGTTAATGCAATCAACAGAATAAAATATTTCTGTGAAGAAAGTCGAGAAGGAAATAAATTAATCGAGCACAAAAAAAAATATTTTTTTGTATTCGAGATTTTCAGCAAAGCAACCCTCCAGTTAGTTCGACTGTTTGTTTTTTATCTTTTATTTTCTAGTGAATAACAAATCTTCATTTCAATAACAAAACAATTAAAGAACTTACTTTGAACTATCTATGTCCTCCAGTTTGCACTGCATTGAAAAATAAATTTTTAATAAAATCCACAATTGTAAGTTGTCTAGCAACAAAAAAATTCCCACAGGTCTTAAAATCATAATTCAATTCCGCCTATGCAATAACGCTTGTCTTGACATTGAATGAAACTTTTCACGGTTAAGTTTTATTGATTTTCCATATTTCCTCTTGCATCCTCGTAAATCATCTTCGATCTCCGATAATCTTCCATTCTTATCCTCCGAGTGGAATTCAGCTCTACGGATTCATTCTTATTTATAGACTCCTACGATTGTCAGCGAATTTCTTTTTTCAAATGCTCTTCAGCTATTTTTAGCTGATTGAGAGGAAGGAAAGAAAAAAATATCTTGCAGATTCGAAGACAGCTTTATGAAGCCCCTGAGATGAGTGGAAACTCGTTTGCGGATTTTCTCGTTGGATTGAGTGCTGTGTGATCTCAACAATGCTTTTCTGTGGTGAAGCTTAATGTGATTCACCCACTACACTCGTTAATAACCTTAGACTCATACTTAGTTGATAGACAAAAGGAATTTTCTGTGGGAGAGAGAACTAAGAGGCTGCTGATTAAAGTGAATGCTATTTTTCGATTTGTAGTTTTTAATTACAAATATCGTCCAATGTCAAACATCGAGGAAGACTAAACAAACCAAATCGATTCGAATTATAAACTTCACTTAATAATCCGATCAATTACGCACTTTTCCTTTTGCGTGTTTACTTTTGATTTTCCGATAATTTCGTTCAATGACATGAAATGCGAACTTTCTGTTCAATGAAATATTCGAACTCACCTAATAAGCTTTGTTTTTGTTTCGGGTCTGGGATGATTCACGTGATAAATGAGTTTTCGAATTGGAGCGCGGAGATCGAACATTTTTCTCAATGCGTGGAGGTGAACGTGAAATGTAAAACATTCTTAACATGAGTCAAGATTCAAGGCAAAATATTTACTTTAAGGCTTTGTAGTGTTGTTCAATTGGAATCTCGACGTAGCTAGATAGGCGCGTGTAGGAAGGAAAGGAAGTTGAACGTGCTGATCAGAATCGATACCTTTCCTTAGCAAATTTAATGATGATTGCATATCGTTTGGGAATTTTATTGCTCAGAGTTTAGAGTTCAACAAACTTAAGGTTCTCATGGCCTTCGACATACAAAAGACTTCAAAATAAACTTCGATTGATAATTTCTGCTTGAAAGAGTCGCCAGCTCCCGTCGATTCATTCACTACGCGAAGAATGCGAGAGGTGTCACTCAACATCGACAGACATCGCTGGCACCAAAAGAAGAAATTGATGGGAAAATTAGTTAAATTTATGTTTGCGAGCGAAAATGTTTTTTTTTTCCTTTTACCGCAACACTTTTTAGATTCTGATAACAATTCGATGAGCTGCTCAGATTTCGATATGAAAGATGAATAGGAAGGTGAACAATCTCTGAAGCATCGTTTGACATCTTAGCAACTTTGAAAGTTCCTTGCTCGGTCTCGATTTGCAATAGGAGAATAAAAAACATTTCTCAATAATTTGGAGACAACACTCTTGTTTATTTCTCGAAAATGTTTGAATTGCCTGAACACGATTCGTCGATGGCGCGAAGCTCGCCATGAGTCAAAAGCCTTCGCTTCTATATTTAGGACGATGCAGTGCCACGTGCATAGACAGGAGAAAGCAGGTTCTCAGAATGGAAATCAGAGACCAACGACGCAGCATCTTCCCTACGCATCTTGACAGTTTCTCAGCATGGCTGACTGAATTATCTCCGTGTAGACACACATGCTCGACTCTCCAACACATTTTGACATTTGAAACGAGTCCTCTAAAGAATCAATGAAAATATTTTCGCAAATAGTTCACAACGAACTTTGATTTCGCTTGAGCCACGTGTCAAATTATTTCTTTCCACGAAAGAGTGTCTCGCTGTTGGACTTACTTACAAACTCTTCAGCTATTTTATTTGCTGCGTAAACAATTATCTCGAAAATTACAGTTACATGACATTAGCTGAATGATTATTAAAGCAAATTGTAATGAAAAGCTTGCGAGTTTGTATCTGGCAGTGATTGCACAATCTTCATTCAAAAGCTTAATTAAAATTATTAATCGATTGAATTGCTGAATTTGTTACGTTGTTGCTGAAACGAACAATTATTCCAGGTAATCCCAGGAAATCTGCATCAGACTTTCCGCTGTTTAAATGAAAGCAATTGAGAGCAATCCAGTGTTGACCTGGAAAATCTTTTATTTCACTTTTCAAGGATCCTTAGAGTCGCCAATTCATTCATCTTTATTAGATTCTTCATAACAGATTTGTTCGCTTTCTCTTACGTAAGTCCAATGAACTTAGCCGCTGTAACCTTTTTTCGACTCACGTTTACGAATTTCCGGATAGGTCTCCTAAATGCTTTTGAGAAGTCGATTCATTTGATTTGAAATAAAAAGAAAGCTCCGGCAATTTCAATCAATTTGAAGTGAAAGTTTCTTTGACAACCCTTCACCCATTTCATCTTTTGTTGAGGGGAAAATTCCAAAGCAAATCAATTATTGAAAAAAAAAGTTGATTGAACAACGAGGCTTGAACTATCACGCGATGCCTCGACAACAACGAACATAATAGTGAAAGCAAAAAATCACGATTCCGCATCTAATTCGATTTTTATTCAATCAATAACTTAATTTTCTTCTCCTTCCTTTTGCGATGAGCGATGTCTCAATAAAAGAGTGAAAAGGTTTTGTCTAGCAACAGCAGAGAATACTTCGTTGGCAACAACAATCGATAGTCAAGCAGAGAAGGAAGACTTCATCCAAATTGATTCCTTTCTTCTCTGCTTCATGATATTAAGTTCCGGAAGCAGTCGCCACGGGTATCTCACGTTGATAGGGTTCGACGTGAAGAAGAGAGCATCAACAACTGAAATTCAATTAAAATTTGAAAATTTTGGATACATTCTCGTTCGGTAGCTGACCTCACCTTTTAGGTCGATAAAGCTTTGCCGTCTCAAATGAGCTCGAACTTTGTCGGGATTCGACCATGAAGGAAATTTACTTGCGACGCGATAAACAGCCTCGAACTCATTGTCGCTGTCGTTGAGAGTCAGGTCATCAAAATTAATTCTCCTTTGCTTCGCTGGATTCATGGCAACTTCACAGCTCGAGGGAGCCTTAAAGCCACAGTTTATGTCAATAAACGAATCGCAGAATGTCATCGGCTCTTCCTCCGCTACGTTCATAAGATTCTTTGGCTTGACGGCGAAGTCTGTTGCAGCGACAGGAGTTACTTGTGAATCGCAGTCCTTGATGAATCGACCAGCTATCGGCGTTACATCGTTTTCTTTTAGAATTCTCCGAATTCTTCGAGGAACATCCTCCACATAATTGTTTTCATCAATCGACACCGGCCGAATCGTTCTTTCCTTATCAGCAGAATTTACAATGTCGCAGTTGTTTTGTTTTGGAGTTGCAAATGATTCGAGAGATTCCTGTAACTTCGTCGATGGACTCGATAACAAACAAGATCGTTTAGCTGATGTCATTAGTGCATTGCTAGCGGCGAACGATTCAATTCTTTCGAGATGTTTCTGAAATTAAAAAATTCTTTTATTTGTTGTGAAAAAATCTCTTGCCTTGACATTTACCTGAAACTTTTCCTCCATCGCGTCGATTACCGTGTCACACTCGTCAAAAACACTCTCCAATAATGACAATATCGAATCGCTCATCGTTCATGGGCCGATTACTGTCAGAAATGTTTAAAGGAAATGTCAAACAAAAGTGCAAGAAGAAAGCGAAACGTGCCTCTCATTAAATGGCCTCTGTTCGAGAATTCACTGAAAACTGCTTGAGACTAACTCGAGAGACAGATACGCGTGCGAGAGAAATGAGAGTTTTCTCTGTTTTATTTAATTATAATTGATTACAACTTTTTTAATTGTTCGCATAGAACGCTCAAGCCTGGGCTGATAAGATCCGAGTCGTCTGGAGTCTTTAGCTTCATATTCAAACGTGAAATTTTCGCTTCAGAGATTTTCGGTGCTTTCGACGCGTGTGTCCAATTAATACGCGTTGTTGATTGTCCGGAACGTGAAAAATTTGTGCTGATTACCTTCCCCACGATCTTAGGCTTTTCTTTTAAATTCTGTAACAAAGGAATCCGTAAAATTACATCAAATTTTGTTTTATTTACTTTACCTCCATGACGATAAACTCAATTGTTAATTTTTAAATGTCAAATCGTTTCTCGTGTTGAGAGAACTTCTCGGGATTCAATGTCACGAGAACATTATCACATGCAGGAGCAGGTGAAACATCTCTTGAAAGTCAGGAGACAAGACAAGAGAGAAAACGTTTTTGTAGTTCTCAATGACCATAAAGAGACGACTCTCGAGAGGGTTCGAAGAATTTCTAGTAAAAGCATCAAAGGAGACCACGTTTGCGAAAAGGTTTCTTCTATTAGATAACTCTCTCTCACTCACTCGTACGACAGTCAACTTGTTGTCAATGGTCTTAAGAGGATGTACGTTTAACTGCACGAGCTTCATTCACGTTTTCGAGAGATTCCAGGAAAAAACATTTGTTTACTTTCTGCTTTAGGGCTTTTCATTCAAAGAATAAAAAAGTTTATTTGGTGATTTATCAAAGTGAAAATGAATTTGTGAAGTTCAACGACTTTTGAGCTCCTGAATCTTCGATCATCTCATCAGTCATAAGAAGACCAGCGATTGACGCTGTGACCATCGAAACTAAACAACCAGCGACGAAAGCTCGGAAAGCGACTTTAGAGATCGATTGACGTCTCGTAGGTGCGAGGCTGCTCAGAGCTCCGATCATGATTCCCATTGAACTCGGATTGGCGAATCCGCAAATCGCATAAGTCGCGATTGCTGATGATCGAAGCGATATTTCTCCTCCTCTGATGTATTCGCCAAGTCTTTGATAAGCTACAAACTCATTGATAATTGTTTTCGTCCCGATGATATTCCCAACAGCTTCACAGTCTTTCCAATCCACTCCAAGTGCCCAAGCGACGGGAATAAAGATTTTTCCTAGAATGAATTCAATGTCAACGTCCTCGAAGCCGAGAAGTGATGTGATCCACAAGAGGATTCCGTTCGCAAATGCAATGAAGGCAACAAACGCTACAAGGTTAGCAATGATGTTCAGGATTAAACTGATACCTTGAGATGCTCCATTCGAGGCAGCATCGAGAAAGGAAGAATCGGTTCTAGAATTTAATTTATTGACAGCAGGGTTCGTCAAGTTTTTAATTGTTTAGCTCACGATTTCTCCATTTGAATATTTCCCGATGAAGTCTTGCTCTCCTCTGTCTCAGGAAAGATTAGTTTCGCGTAGAAAAGAGCTGCTGGTGCTGCCATCACCGAAGCAGTAATCAAATGCTTTGGTTCCGCTCCAAAACTCATGTAAGCCGCTAGACCAGTTCCAGAAATTGTAGCAAAGCCTGAGACCATGATCGAATGGATCTCTGACTCGGTAAGAATACTAATGTACGGTTTGATGAGCAACGGACTCTCGGACATTCCCAAGAAAATGTTTCCAGCTGCGATGACACTTTCACAAACTGTCGTGCCTAGAATTGATTGAAGGATCCATCCAAGTTTAAACAGAACCCACTGCATCGTTCCGAGATAATAAAGAACGGAGATGATTAAACTAAAGAAGAAGATCGTTGGGAGAGCAGCAAAAGCGAAAACATTTTTCTCATAAACGAGAAAATCACCGAAGACAAATGAAGCTCCACTTTTAGAGAAATTCAAGAAGCCAGCAACTTTCTCTCCAAAACAAGCGAAAATCGCTCGACCGACGCTCCATCGAATCGTGAAAATTCCAAGAAGAAATTGGAAGATGACTCCGCAGACAACCGGGCGCCATTTGATTTTCTTTGGATTCGCTAAAAATTGATTTTTGTTAAATATCGATTGAAAGGTTAAATGAGATTTGAACTTACAGGAAAACACGAATCCAATCAGAACAATCGAGAAGACTCCAATCAGCGGCCTCAGTCGTGAAAAGTCTTCGTAGGTTTCGTAGATGAGATAAGCGGCAATTGCTGCGAACACTAAGAACATGATCGCGACCCTCGTCCATCTGAAGAATTTAATTTGAGAATATTTCATTCGATTCCAATCGAGATAATCTTACAAAGTTTCAAAAGCTTTCTTCACTTTTGTGTTCAAAGGTTCAATGACCTTTTGATTAAGGAATTTCCCAAAGTATCGTTTGATGACTAAGAAGTAAAGCACGCCCAAGTAAGTTGCGCCTAATACAAACAACATTAATCCGAATGGAGCACATAATGTTAACTTGCAATCCTCGACGCAGTCGTCTCCTGTTTTATTAAAGTCATTAACGATTAATGTAAGCAATCAATGAACTCACGGCTCTTGATGTATTCTAACAACACGAACACGAAATATGTCGCAACCACTGCGTTGATGATAACAACTTTTAAAATCTTAAGTAGTTTTCTTCTCTTTGAGTGACTCAGTTCGTCAGTTAGCTGAACTTCTGTTGGGACTTCTGTTACGACAAATTCAGTCTGATGACGAAATTTTGATTGATTATCAAATATTCGCGTAATCACATGAAGTACTAAGGCTTACCCCATTTTCGACCTTTGATCGTCGTTGTTTGAGAGTCTGAAAAAAATTGAATGATTCGTTACTAATTTTGAATCTAATTGGATTATAAATAAATCGTCAAATGACCAGACAAATAAATTGCTAAATGAACTAATTGGAAGCGAGTTTACAAATTTTATTAGATAACCCGCGGACCAAGGAAACAAGCAAAAAAACTTTCGCTATCAACAAATAAATTCGTTAGTTTAATCTCAATTGCCGCTGATTGCTAATCTTTACTCAATTTCAATAAAGTTTTATTTCAAGTGCAAGGTTTAAAGCTTCGAATTATTATTTCAGTGCGAATTTTTTTTAATTAAAATTAACTCAAAGTTTAAAGAAATGACACTTTTTGCTGAAACTAGTTACACTCACTTGATTAGAGGGATCGAGCCCTAAGTTTTGAATTCCACTCATGACCGTTGATATCTTCACGCTAATTAGAGAAAGAAAGTCATGCGCGACATGACGAGATCATTCAACTTAAACGGCAGACAAAAAGTTCACTTGTACTTCGCCAAATATTGCTTCACTCCAAGCCCGCACGTCGACAAATGAATTTCTTGAATTAAATGATGAATGTTTGGCTTATCAAGAGACTTTTATCTCTTACTTAATAACGCTCTTCGTCGCACCTGTTTGAAGAGAGGAAATTGAGCCCAAAAAGTGAATTTTATTTACAGAATATTTTCTTGTTTGCAGCCGATGTGACTTTAACTGTTAAAGTTTAACACGATGAAAGTTAATCGCGAGCAGAGACTCAAATTTTAAATTTCTTTTTAAAAGAAAATAAATTTTTAGTTAACAGTTTCGATCTGCTTATGTCAAATCCTGTGAGACTTCTAGGAAAATCTAATTGTTTTAGTAAATAAATTGTTCGCATTAAAAGTTTCAGGAAATTCTTTTGAGGTTTCAATTTTTCGTTCTTTTCTAACTGTTATATGAACTGAAGACTTAAAAACAATTCCTTTTAATTTTTTTCACGTAACTCATTTTCCTAATTAATTGTAATTAACATTTCTTAGATTGAGGAAGTCCATGAAATTTTATTCGAAGTTTTTGTAATTAACTTTATTTTTATTGAAATGTGATTCGAATTGCAGGAACACGTGAATTATAATGTTTCAGTACCCGGCACTACGGAGGAAAAGATTTTGATTGAGTTCAGTTTACTTAAATTGATCTCTTCTTCTTTTCCATTCTCAAAAGCTCATCTCAAAAGCACATCCGGTAAAAGTTTACTCAGTTCATTCAACTCGGTTTCGAGTGTTTCATAAGAAACGAGGATTTCTTCAGGGAGTTTTGAAGAAAGCGTGCGAGAAATGGATTCGCCAAAAGCTTAAAGCTTATTTGATTACGAATTTATTAAATATTTCAAAACGTGCGAGAACATCAGTTCGTGGGAAAGATTTGCCACGTAATCCCTTCGTCATTTCCGATTTGAAATCCGTTTAAGAATTACTCGAAGGTCCTCAGAAACTTTGTTGATCACATTTTCGTGCTGCACCTGACTCGAGATTGTGAAATAATATTTCTTTCTTTACAGCTTCCAACGGATTATTTCAAGATTTGTTAATTTATTTTGTGATTGAAATGTTGTCGTTTCGAATTTGTTGAAACTCGTGTCACATCACAAGATTCTTCGTTGAACAACAAATTGCGTTTCGAATGTAGGCCAAACGGAACATTTTGGAATCGCGTCGCATAAACGACTTAACGATCTTGTCGACAATAAAGCTTTTTTTGCGAATGTTTTGTTTTTCCCTTGATCAAAACGACTTTCCTCTGAAGTGTGTCATTCCAAATTTCTTTTGTACCTTCCTTGACCCAAAAACTTTTATCCGATGAGTGTTAAGAGGAAATCGTGATGAAATAAATGAGTGAATGGCGCCGAAGGAAACAATAACGATTGCCAATTTTATCAAGACTTTTATTGACACTTAATTTTGTTGCGAAATCGCTGTAAAAAAAAGTCTATCTGAAAAACAAATTTCTCCCTCAATGAAAACGCAAAAAAGTTTTTTTTGTTTTAAATTAGTTTGTTTGCATTTTTTTTTAAAGATTTTTCACTTTTATTTTCTTTCTCAATAATTAATATTTAATTTTTCTTATTTACAAAATATACAGCGACATAAAAAGAAAGAAAAGTTTTTCCCACTGAATAATTCTGCATCTCGCACAATCGTTTGCCTAAATTTTACATCAACAAAAAAGAAAAAGAAATGAAATCAAAAAATTCGAAAAAAATGAGCTTTGTGAATAATTTTGTAAAATTTGATCACTGAAGTGACAAGATAAGTTTCTCGGGGGATTTAAAGATTTAGAATTTTTCTCATTTCTCGAATGGGTTATTTCTGTATCGATTATGCAACTGAGCTGTCTCCTCATGACGAGTCATTGCCGAGTTATAAGCCGAGAAGCGGTTAAGAAAATCTTTGCTGGATTTGAAAAGCGGATTTGTCTTTAAATTTTGCTGAACGACAATGGCTCGCTAATGAGGAAGACAACACAGCCTAACCAACTACGACTTCACTTTCATAATCGTCAAACTGCTTTCAACTTATTTTATATTTTCATCGTGCTTATGCAACTAAAAACAACTTAATTAAAAGTATTTACACTTTTTCCAACGAACGTCGATTGAGTCGACATCGCAACGCTTCAACTTTCTTTTGTTCTCGTCGCTTTGCTTAAACTTTGACCCACGAAATCTTTTAAGTTACATTTATTTACATCCAAGAGGTGACGATTAGGAAACAACGGAGGTGTCGTATGTGGGGTCGCTCGAACGAAAACAAAAGAAACTTTCGCATGAAGTGAAACTTCTCATTTGAATTCGAACAAAAAACAGAAAGAAACTTTAATTAATGAGAATTCTTATGGCGAGAGCTGTTCATTAAGCGAGCAACGATCAATGAGCATATCTCGCCATGTGGAAAACTCAATTTTAATACTTTTAATTTCCACCTTCAAAATTTAATCGGCGCTTAGCTCGAACATTAGTTTAATTCATTTTATCTCTTTGCTTAGTTTTTAATTTTTTTCCTTCAAGTTTACATTTTTTTTTTGAAAAAATCACAGAAATTTAAAACTTATGTCAACACTCTTCCATCCTATTCGTCTCCGACATTAAAACATTTTTTTTTGTCCGACATAAACCTTCGCTTTCTTTTTATCCATCATTTCCTTCATCTTCTAAAAATTTACTTTAACATTTTTATGCTTGTTTTAATGATTTTACAGTGAATTTCATGAGATCAAGGTTTATTCTTTTAGTTTATGATTGTGTATTTTGTAGTGTCGTGTGTGTGTTTGTGTTTCGTGTTGCATTTCATACTTTCCACTTAACATTAAAGTGTTTTTCTTTTCGTCAATTATCGGTAGTTTCTCTCTCGTCAGCACCGGGCAGAACGTCAAAATATTTAAAACATTAGTTTGATCTTAAACAGTCGCGATGACAATCAACAGATGAGAAATGTTGGCGACTTTGTACATCAGATCCGGAGCGATTCGTTCCAAACTTTCGTTTGCAAACTCGCACGATGGGAAGATGTGAACGACATAAGAAGCATTTTGACTGCCGGGGTCTGCGATGTTGATGATTCCAGCTGCTTGCTTTTGCTGGAGATAGTTGATGAAGCTTACTTGGAGATTTTCGGTTTGTCGTAAGACATCGCCGTAGTCGAAGCCACAAGGCAGAGCCAGAAGAACGCAATGTTCGTCGGTTATCTAAAAATAGTAAAAAAAATGTTAAAGCAAAAGTTCTCGATAACTTTTTTGATCTCAACACATACCTGCATCTTTCTAGCAACTCCTTCAATCTGCGATGGTTCTAGTCTCATTCTCTGAGCGATTCTTAGAGGTGGAGTTGTATGATCGCTGTTGAAAGGAAGTGAAGCTTTCGCAATCTTTTTATTGCCAAATACAAAATGCATTTGTACGGCAGCTTGTTCCGTCTTGAGAGCTAATAGTCCTTGCCACATCAGTGGATATCTGTCGAGGAGTCTAGTCAACGTATCAGCATGAAGCGGAACTTGACTTGCGATTGGTGGAGTTGTCAGTTGAATAGGTCGATTGTTTGTTGCTGGAGCAACGAGACTCTGAGCTGCTATACCTGGTGGAGCAGAGTACACAATCTGATATCTCACGTTACCATCAGCATCTTTAATTGGATGTGCATCATCTTTCTCTCGATGATCTCTTTCGCGCTGAAGATGCGACAAATTGGTTGGAGGTGGTAACACTGCTTGCTGAGCAGCGAAAACTGTCGTGGGTGGAATTGTTCCTGCGTGAGTGCGATGAGCTGGTGGTGGTTCTGTTGCTGGAAGGGGTTTCATGCCTTCGCCTTCATAGAAGTATGGTTGAGGGATTCTCGGTGAGAGATAGAGTGGAGCCATCATTGGAGAATCTAGAAAATATTTTGTTTTGATTGAAATTCTTTTTACATGACAAAGCTTCTTACCTGTAATACGATCACCAGGACTTTGCAGAGGCATCGCCGTTGTTCTACGCAATTCAAGAGGTGGACTAGCGCCACTTCGTTCTTCAATATCAGAATGTTCACGTTGTTCGATTCGAGATCTAAGAAATAAAAAGAAAGTTAAGATTTTCTAAATTGTAACAAATAAATTTCAAAACTTACGGAAGTCGAGCAAATTCTGGTCCTCCACGCATGTAAATCTGCGAAGGCGGCTGATGATGATAGATCTTTGTCATCATATACGGCGGTCGCTGTAGAGAGAATTAAGGTTAATTAGTTTAAATTTCGAGATCGACTTAAAGAAATAGAAAAGCGATTTTGGGAAAGCATTTTCCTTTCATCACATCAAGTTAATCTTAATAAAATGTTAGTACCGTCGTCAATGGCGACGTTTGATGAGCTGGCGGTGGACTTTGTGAGCGATAAGCACTTCGATCACTGTGCTGCTGGTTAGTTAGTATAAGCGGGCAATGAACAAACACACAATGTGACGGAGAATAGAAAGAAAACAGAGAAGAAAATGATTTTGTGTAATTTTATGAAGTTTTCTTTTTTTGGTTTTTGTGAGTTTAAAGCAACAAAGAATGAAAGTGGAGAAATGAAAACTTGAACTCACCATGACAGCTTCTTCGTAGCCTTCTGGAGGATAATGACGTGGATGAAGTTGATCCTTCGGGCTGCTTGGTGGAATTGCAACTCGTGAACTGCTCGCTCCTAAAAATTGAAAATTGATTTTAATATTTAATTCAATTTCTTGTTTCCTAATCAACAACTTACCAGTGACAATCGGTTGTTGGCTGGTGAGATGAGCTTTCAACGGAGGTGATGCTACAGCTCCAGTAAGAATCTGTGGTGCTTGATTCAATCCAATCACCGTCTTGTTCTGAGGTGGAATGATCGGTTGATTGACTACACTTGATGGAACATGAAGCTGAGATGTTGTTGACAGTTGATGTTGTCCGGGAGCTTCAATGACGTAGCTTCTCTTGACTTGTCCTTGCGTTTGTGCCGCTTGCTGTTGCACTCGTTCAACATGAATCTGAGCTCGATGAGCTTCCTCATAGTTATCCATAATGAAACGATTCTTCAGTGGCTGAGGTTGACCTTGCTGCGTTGGCATCTTGTCATGTGCGATCCACTGCTGGTGACGTTCAGCTGCCTCGGAATGTCCAGGCGCAGTTGGAACGTTCGTAATAACCTGACCAGAGTTTGTAAAGTAAACTTTCTGCTGAGGCTGTTGTTGAAGTGACTGCGGCATTTGAATGTGAGTCACACTGACAGAAGGTTGAGTTGAAACTTTCTCGACAATCTTCGATTGAGATGGAATCTGTTGAACAATCTGCTGAGGCTTCGTTTGATTTGGCGTTGGCATCGGTGCGTACTTCGACTGAGGATAGTTTGGATAGATTGTTTGCTTCTGAACATTTCCACCAACGTAGATAATCTCACGAGCTCCGCTGTTGATGTAGCTCATCGGAGTTCCATCAGGCGGACCTTGAACAATCTTTGTTCCTTGTTGAGTAATGTAGGTTGGTTGCGATTTAGGATCTTGATTCGTTGTGACCACATGATGTGGTTGACCAGCCTTCATTACAACAGTTGTTGCGGATGGAATTTGCTGTGTGGGAGCCTGAGGAGGCAGAGTTCGTTGAATCACTTGCTTGACATGCATTCGAGGCGAAGAAACACTTTGACCACTTGCTGATGATGTTGGTATGTTGATCATTAGATTGTTCGTCGGTTGTGGCTGATGCATGAGAGGATGCTGTTGCGAGTGAATCACAATCTGCGGCTGTTGGCCATTTGATGAAACTTTCTGATGAACAATTTGTGTACCTTGTTGGTGAATCGGTTGCTGCGGGTTCTGATGTATAATTGTTGGCTGACTTTGATGCGCAGGCATTACAACAGTCTTCTGCGGCTGCGATGCTTGTGCAACGTACTTTCCAGCGTTTGTCGGAATAATATTCGGCAAGTTGTAGATCGTTGACGGATGCTGAACAATTGGAGCATTCATCTTCATCATGCCTTGCGAAGAGATCACAGTCGTTGAAGGAGTTTGCGCAGCTGTTGTGACTACCTGCGACTTGGCAATCGTTTGTGAACTCAAAACATATGTCTTCAGTGTCGGAGGTTTCGAATAAGTTGGGTTTTGAGTGATGACTGGCTTGATAACGTGAGTTGGTTCAGCTGTTGTAATCGCTGAAGGTTGTTTCGGTGGCTCAATAACGACAGGTGATGAGACTTTGACCATATTTTGAACGCTTGTCTGTGCTAAAAGCTTTTTATCGTCAGTTTTAATTTCAACGACGTGAGCTTGTTGCACGGACTTCGCAGCGAGATTTAATTGCTTCGCAGCGTTCAAACGATGATGCTCAGATACAGGAACGTATTGACCTTCTTTGCTTTGAGTCATCTTCTGTAACTCGCCTGTCACCGGATCAATCAACTGAAGTAACTCAGAAGATTCTCTCAGGTGAGGTATGCTTGTCATCTTCATTTCAGGATGTTTTTGAATTTGCATTGATGGAATTTGCGGAGGTTGAATTGGTGTCAATTGAATTGGCTGACTTTGAAGATGCGAATGAGCTTCTTGAATGATATTTGACTTTTGGGGAGTTGAGGTGATTGCTGTTGACAGCGACTCAGGTTTCTTCTCAGTCTCGCTCTCAGATGTTTCCGAAACTTTTCTATCCTTTTGCTTCTTCGTCGATTTTACTGGCTTCTTGACTTCATTCAATGCATTTACCAAAGCTTGTTGTTGATGAGGAGGCATTGAAGCTTGAACGACAGTGTTGGGTTGACCAGGAATGACGTGTTGTCTCGTCGTTCTCTTGGCGCTCTGTTGATTCTGATTTGGAGGCGCAATATTACGAATCACATCATCAATCGTGTCATCAACTGAAGTCCTCGTTCCATCTTTCTCTTGCAATCGTCTTGACTTTCTCGTGTTGTTAGGTTGAGCAAAGTCGTCGGAATGCGCTGGTGATGCCATTTGTTGAGAGTTCGATGGAGATGGTGGAATCATAAGTTCAGCTGGAAGTTCAGTCGCAACTTGTGTGAGAATTGCTGGTTGAACGACTGAAGCTGTTATTGGAGCTGTTTGAACAGTTGTTGAGATAGCTACAGGTGCAGGAGATGTAATGACAGGATGTGTATTCACAGTTGTAGCCACAGTTGAGCTTTTGATGGTCATAAGCAAACGAGGCCGTTGAGCATCTCCTCCCTTTGTCAACTCTTCACCAGAGTCGTCGTTGAACTCATAAACATCCGAGCCAGTTGCTTTCTGTTGTCGCAAGAGAACATTTCCAGATGGAGGAGCGGGCGATTGCATAATGGTTTGAATTGGAGCAGCAGATGGAACAGCAGTGTTCTTAGCATTTGCTGTTCTTCCACCTCTGCCTCGCTTACTAGCCGCAGATGCTTTTCCTCCTCGACGTGTTGATGGAGACGAAGAGTCTTCTTGAGCTGGCGGCGATTGAACAACTCCAGCTTTGCGACCTCTTTGCTGTCTTCCAGCTCCACGAACTTTCTTTGTACCTTCTCTCTCCATGGAATTGTCAGGAGAACTGTCTTCATAGTCATCTTCTTCGTGGCTTAGCTCGACATCTGATTTCTTCTCAATCTTCGGTTCTTCCTTCATGACATCAGTTTTCTGAATAACTGAGTTGACATTCTGTTGCCACTGCTCAGGTTTAACTTCCTTGACAGCTTCCACTTTAACTTCTGCCTTAACAAAGTTCGTTTGAATCATTCCACTCGTTGTTGGTGGATAAATGATTTGTGGCTGACGACTGGCAGCTTGCTGCAGCAAGATTTGTTGCTGAGCTGCTGTCATTCCAGGTTTTAATGGAAGTGGACTCAAATTGTTGATCTTCTTCTCAGCAACAGTAATTGGATTGAACTTTTGTTCTTTGTTTGGAACTTGATAAGGTGACAAGTTTCCAGGAGCTTTTTGAAGAGCAACTGGAGGTTGAACTGAGTTAACAGGAACTGTTGGTTGATGAACGAGAATCGGTTTGATCTCTGCCTTTGTTGTAATTGCGTTAATTTTCGGACTCTCAGGTTTAGTTTGAGAATTCGGTGAAATAACGTGAGAAGGCATCTTCTGACTTGAAGTAGAAACTGTGAGTGGCTCTCGGACTGAGACAGTTGCTGGTGTCTCAACGACTGGAACTGCAATTGGTTTAATGACTGGACTTGCTTGTTTTGAACCGCGAGGTGACAAAACTTTTTCAACTGAGATCGGTTGCTCTTGAGGAATTGTAATCGTTGGAGGTTGCAAGCGAGATTGGAAATTCGGGAAAACTGGTCTTGGAATGACTGGAGCTTCCTTCTTCTCAGGAGACTTCTCAGCTTTAGCTTCTTCCTTCTTGGGAGATGGAATTCGCTTTGGTGTTTCAACCTTTGGAGCGACGATTGTTGGAGGCTCAATTTTCTTTTCGGCTTTGACTTGAACTGGCTTAGCAACTTCTCGTTCAGGTGTAACTTCTTTCTGAGCGATGTCAACGTCAGGCGTCTTCGGTGGTGGATTGTCAAAGGGTTGACTTGAAGCTTCTTCGTCATCGTTGTTATCATCGTTGTCAGTATCGATTTGCAGTTCATGCTCGGATTGAGGTGTTTCTGGCTTAGTGTCCATGTCAGGATTTAAACTCATGATTGCGTTCTTCATCTCTTCATCTTCTTCTGGTGGAATCATATCACTTCCTGTCGCATCATTCTCAACAATAGGAACATCGTAGGGATCATTGTATTCATCCTCGACAGCCATGCAAAAGCTTTCGCCAAGCAAAGCTGCGACAGCGTCTTCGGTTTCCTCTTGAGAAATCACAACTCGAGATTTTTCGTCAGTTTTCTCTCCGTCAACCTTCACTGCCTTGTTATCCAAAGGCATTGACTCAGGAGATTTCTCAGCTTTGGGAGCTTCGACAATGCTTTCTGGTTTCTTTTCCAATTCTTTCTCAATCGATTGAACAGCTTTTTGATGAACTGTATCGTCGACTGATTGGCCGAAACCGGGAATGACGACGTCGGGCTTTTTGACTTCCTTCTTCACTACGAGAACCGGAGGAGTAACAATAACTTCTTCGACTGGGGCAATTACTTTAGGCGGCGCTTCTTCCATCAGCAATGGAACTGAAGGTTTAACGTCATCAACATCGTCTGTGATTACATCGAGTCGAAGCTTTGTGTTGTTGTTATTATTAAACGGAGCGGAAGTCTCCAAGTTGTTGGTGACAACTTCTTCCTTGATCGAATTCTCATAATGATGGTGGTTGTGGTGATGCTTTCTCTCTTCCTTCGCACGCTTCTTCTTCTTTTTCTTCTTGATGGCATCATGGTGATCACGTTTCATTTCATCATCGCCGTCTGTGAATCGGAAGACATCGTCTGACTTGACATCCTTACTGAGTTCATTGTTGTTAGACTTTTGTTGTTCACTATCACTCATGAGTTGAGCTTCAAGTGCACGACCAGCTTCATCCAAATCAACGCTATTCTCTTCGACTTTAATTGCACGTTGCTTCTCACGTTCGCGTCTTCTCTTTTCTTTACGTTTCCTCGACTCTTCTCGATGATGTTCCTTCGACAAAATTTCTGAAGGCTCAGGTTTGATATCAATAACTTCCTTCTTGATCTCAATCATTTCCGGATCGAATTCATTCTTGGAGTCAGTTCTGATTTCCTCGTCAGAAATTGGGCCGAAAATGTCATCCATCTTATCATCTCGTTTGTGGTTGTTGTCGATTGACGATGTGGACTTGCGATGAGCATCTCGAGATAATTTCTTTGACTTCTTGCTTGATTTATCATCTTTGTGTTTGTCGTGATGTCGTTTCTTCGTTCCGTTCGAGCCGTGCTTGTTATTGAAGTTTCTCAACTCAGACTCATCGTGTTTCTTCAAGTCATCGAAATCGCTTGTTGGCATCGAAGGGAAATCATTTGGTTCTTGTTTGATCTCAACGTGCTTGTTCTCGTTATCATTCTCTGTTGGCATTTCGTCATCAGAAGAATCGATTACGTTCGTTCGAGACATTTTCCTACTCGAGAATTTGCTTCGCTTGCGATGGCCATCGTTGATTGTGATGCCACTTTCACTGCTCTCATCGTCGCAAACACTCAAATGATTTCGAATCTTCGCCTTTCTCAGCATCTCACTTTCGTCATCTTTGTCTTCTTCGTCAGAGCCACTCAGTTGAGCTTTTCTGAACTTCATCTGGAACATGTCGTTGCTGTTACCATCCATGTCACTATCAGTATCGTCATCGGAAGTGTTCAAACGTTTTCTTTCCCGTTTCGCTCGCGATTGCTTCAAAGCCGAAAATTTATCTTTAATTTTCTTCTCTTCTTCCTGCTTCTTAAGATTCTTACAAGAGCGGGCTTTGACTTTATCGTACATCGAAATGTTTGGAGCTTCGTCGGGAATGTCAAAGAATGAAATTTTATTCTTTCCATTCTCTGAGTCGTCGGTGTCGTCTGTGCTTAAACTGTTGTTCAAACTTCTTCGCGGATGTTTCTTCTTCCCGCTGCTTTCTTCAGATGACTCTGGTCGACTCTTCTCATGATTTGATCTCTTCTCATGATCTGAATAATCTTTCTTGTGATTGTGATTATGACGCATGACCTCATCTTCACTTGATCGAATGTCTTCCGTCATAACTGACGATGAAGTGTCGTTAAAGTTGTTGACTTGAGTTTGATTTTCTTTGTCCTTCGTGCTATTTTCACGATGATAGTGATGATGGTGCTTCTTGCTCTTGTGCACCTTTTCACTCGACTTGATGATGTTGTCTTTGCTATTACGCTTCAGCTCATCGAAAATAGAATCCTTGGAGCTCGCAATGTCATTGTTGTGTTTAGACTTTGCTTGGTTTTCGTCATCGCAATGTGTTTTCTCCTTACTCGAGCTCTTCTTCTCTTTGTGGTTGTGATGATGATGATGTTTTGAGTTGGATTTTGAATCATGATGTTTCGAATCTTTAGAACTCTTGTCGCCTGACTTCTCGACATGACAAGTTTGCTCGCTTGAGGAATCAACACTTGAAACGTCTTCGAAGCTCATGCGGCGTTTGCGCAAAGAGTTGGGTGAAGGAGCTCGTTCGATAATTTCTTCCTTCTTCTCCTCGACAGAATGTTGGTGATGGTGTTCGTCTTTTGACTTCTTGTGACTCTTCGATTTCTTGTCGTCGATTTTTTTCTCAACAATTTCCGGCTCTCGAGACTTTTTAACTTCTTTCTCTTTCCGAAAACTGGAATCTTTGTCTTTCTTTGCATGTTCTTCTTTCGATACAATCGTCTCATCAATTTCACTGTTTTTCCTTCGATCTTTCGAGTGATTCTTCTTATCGTTTGCGTCAATTTCCTTCTTAACCACAGCCTCCGGTTTGACCTCTTCAACTTTTGAGATAACTGGCGTTGATAAAGATTTATTCTCATCAACTTTCTCGAGACTCGAACGTTCGTTTTGTTGCGTGATCGATGTTCCGCAGTTGGGCAACGAGGCGCTTTTCATCAGCAGCTTCGATGGTGGATGCTCGGCGTTACTATGATTAACATTATTATTATTATTTGTACTACTTTTGTTACAGTTAGAATTAAAATTATTTGAATTATTGTTATTTCCGGTTGCAGATGATGTTGATGATGATGAAGGAGACGAAGTTGTTGCCGTCACTTCTTGAAGCGAGACGCTCTTTCCTAACGCGCAGGGAGTCTTTGGTTTGTGACAGTTTGGAGATGCAACTGTCGCTGCAGTCGTTAAAGAAGGAGCAGCGGAACTTGTTGAAGCTACTGCATTAGACAGAGGTGTACTCAAAGAGCTCGTACTTGTTGTTGGTGTCGTTGCACTTGTACTCAATGTTGGATGAGTCGGGAAAGGATATTGAAGTCCCTTAATCGAAGAAATTGACGATGCTGATGATGGATTTGGACTGTTGTAGGGAGAAGCCGTGTTTGGACTGTTCAGTGGCGAACCAGTGCCCGACGAACCTAATCGTTGATGAATCATTGTTGTAATTGTAACAGGCTGTTGAGTGGGCATGTGAAGTTTACCCAGCGAGTTGCTGAGAGCTGATGTCGCTGTGAGACCCTCCGGATGACTTGGAACCAGTCCTAGCGATGGAACAGAATTCATCATTGACAACATTGGAGATGAAGTCCCTGAGAGACTTAAATGACTTCCACCAAATGTTCCAAAAGCATTCTTCGATGTCACAGTTGCAGTTGGAAGTGCAGACGACGTTGATTGCGCCATGAACTTATCAATATTCTCGAGTCGCTTTGAATCTTCATCAAACATTGAATTCTTGAGAACATTCTTTAACAGCTCTGGTGTTTCTGGAACTGCAATTTCCGGCACAGCGTGTCGGAAGCTGTTCATGTAATGCGAAGATGATGATGATCGACCATTGCTACTCCAACTGTCGTAATCTTCTGTGAACTTCTTCAATCTCTCTTCAAGTGACGGCGATGCATTTGGACCAGAAATTGATCCAAGTTCATGCTCAGAGTCGCTCGAGTTTGATACCAACGAAGGAGGACGAGGTGATGTCATTGCTGTCTCGGAGTTAGAGCTTCCGCTTGACACTGGTGGCATTAAGGAGTTTGATCGCGATCTTACTTGCGACGTTTGAGGTGTGGGAGAGATGGATCGGTTCTTTAGACTAGAATGATGGAGGTGGGTTGAAGTGCCGTTGCTTGCCTCATGTTTCTCAGCTGGAGCAGTAGCGTGAGCTGCTGGCAGCAGTTGATTGCTTTGTCGAAGTTGCTGGTGGAATTGTTGTGCAAACTTCGGTAGAGGTAAGCTCATCGGCTCCACAGGTCTTCCTGCAATCGGTGGACGTCTGGGATCAATTGAATTCTCAGGTCGTTCATCGAAAAGCGGAGTTCCTGGTCGAGATCCATGCTCGCTCTCACCGCCCGAAGCTTCAAACGAGTTATTAACGTTTAGAGGATTGCTTCGACTCTTTGATGCAAGCTGATCGCTGTCGATTAGCGTCATTGTTGAAGAAGATGAAGATGTACTAGCGGTAGCAGATGTTTTCCTCCGCTTATGCATCATTAGTTGATAGCTATCCATGCTTTGATATCGTGTCAAGCTATCTGTGGACGGTCTTCGATTTGGTTTTGTGTAGTTGACGCTTGATGTCATTGCGCCACCAGGTACGCTCGCCGAATGCTTTATATTGCAATCAGAGAGTCGTCGGATTTCTACAGTCTTTCTGTGTACCAGGTCTGTGTGATTATATCGATGGTGATTATGTGAGAAGCTGGCTGTCGATGACGAGTCTCGATGATCGAGCACTTTTCCATTAATATTTGTTGCACTCGAATCATGATTGTTGTGGTGGTTGTTGTGAGCGTCTTCAGTTACCAGCTCCTGACTGTACTTTGCTCGTTTTCTCGGTGTCTCTGTTTCATCACCACTGGACGGGCATTTCTCCAGCTGGTCGAGAATTTTGTGACGTTGACTCTCCAATATTCTCATTTCACCTACAACTGAAAAATTAAATTTCATTAAATGTCTGAAAACTCTAAAACAGATGCTTGATGCTTACCTGGGCTTCTATCACACCTTCGACGGATTGATGAAGTTATTCCAGAAATTCCTGACTCAGAATCGACTCGTTGTACTTGTCTAATATCACCTGAGTAATCAAAATGAAAAAATAGTGTCAATGGTATGAACTCACACAAATGTCGAGAAGATAAATTACCTGGACTTTTATCACATCGTCGTCTTACTGATGATGAAGTTATTGTAAGAGTTTCACCATCGTTTAAATGATCAGAGTCGCCTGCTACCACTCTCTCCTGATCAAAATTGTTACCATAGGCATCGAGATACTCATTCGAATCGTAAAATTCGGGAGATCCGGCAGCAGCATAACGAAATTTCTTCCCTACACTGCCACTCGATGAAAGATGGCGAGGCGTTGAGCCAGCACTCGGAGTGCTTGTTGGAGATGTTGCGCCACTCACTGGATTTCCAGGTCGACTGAAGCTACTCGCTCTCGATCGACTTGTGTTGAACGTGTGTCTCACCATGTTGTTGCCGGGAGTTATTAGACTTTCTACGTTTATGTTTGCAGGTTGAACTCCGAGTTTCTCTAGCCTCGCGTAGAAAGCATCGACGCACTCCCGCGAAGCGTAATCAACTTGTAATTTTCGACCACGGATTGCTGTACCGCGTGTCTCCTTCACAGCTTGTTGCGCACACTGAATCTGATCAAAAGATACCAGCGCCGTTTTGCGATCACGATCGATCGCGACTTTTTGTACAGTGCCAAAGCGTGAGAACTGTTGCGTCAAGTAATGCTCGCTTACTCCGTCGAGAATACCATCGAGCCAGACGCACGTCGTTGGCATAGATTTGCCAAAGCCCAACTTTATTCGTGTTGAGCCAAAGTGTTCACCATCCATTTTACGTACTGCTTTCACAACCGAAACAATATCGGCGTATTGACAGAACGCGTAAGGCGATGAACCTTGCTTCTTGATGTCAATTTCAAGAATTTCCCCGAACACCTCGAATGCTTTTCGTAACTCGGCAACGGTCACGTGCTTCTCGAGATTCCCAATAAATAGTGTGCGGGTAGACTTCGATTGATATTCGTCTATTTCGGCTTCGTACGGACGAAACTCGTTATCATCCACGTCATAGCCTTGGTACGGTTGAACTTCAATTTTACAGCCAAAAAACAACTTGTCCTGCGACACCTCTAGTGCCTTCTCCACATCTTCCGGCTTCTTGAAACACACTAATGCGTATCGCTCGTGACTTTGCCCCACGACCTTCACCCACGTTACTTTGCCATGTTTCTTATACTCATGAAAGAGACCATCCTTAAGTGAAGTGTCGGAGGAGCGAAGCGGCAGGTTCTTTACGCAAATAGCGAGCGGTCGATTATCCTCTGAATGAACGACAGGATTTGACCCACTCACACTCCCCGATGATGATAACGACGATGTTGTACTGGCCGGCTTATCAATAGAATTGGGAATCGGAACGTTCGCTAAGGTGGCTTGAAGGTTTCGTCTATGGCGCTGGTTATTTGAACTCCCCGCCGATGCTTTTCCTGTACTGTTGCTTTTGTTGATGTTGTTTCGATGATGAGAGGACGGTGTACTGTGTGTAACAATCTCGCCAGCACCACCCGAAGCTGGACTGGAATGGGATGATGTTGGCGTTGTCGTATGACTACTGGCTGAACTACAACTACTCGGGCTTCTCGAGTGTGACCTCGACGATCGTCCACTAATTGGCGACTCGCTGCCCGACCGAGACTTGATCGTCTTTAAATTATGATGGTGATTGTTGATCAATAGCTTCGACTTGTAAGGCGCTGCGATGATGGGTTGCTCGGAGTTTGATATCAGCGTTTGGTTTTGCGTTGCTAGGAGCGCCTTGGTGTCCTTTATCGTATTGCTATTAGATGTTGTTACTGCGTTGGGCGACGTCGTGTCGATTAAATCACTCGGATTATGGCGATCGTATGATGATGAATCGGGTTGTTGAAAAACGCTGTTGGAATTTGTTGTGTTTGAGTTGTAATGATTTCGTGAGCTCGACGATGATGGCGACGTTTCATACCACGACGTATTTGTCGCCAATCTATGATGACTAATTGGATTTGTTCTAAACACAAGAAGAAGAAAAGAAAGAGTTTAGAATTGAGAGGAGAAATATTTAAGATGTCGACTTACCTATCTACAATTAATGAATAAGGATTATTCCTAAAGTGACGATCACGCTGCCGGCCTCGAATATCATTCGCGTGATAATTATTTCTTCTGATGAATTCTGTCGTCGTTTCACTGTTTCGGTTTCCGCTTTGACTCGTACTCACGCGTTCGTAAAAGTTTGTTCTGCCGGGCGAATGGTCGTCAGATGATCTGCAATTGGAAGATGAAAATTGGGAATATTTACATTTACATCGATTATCATGTGAATCAGGTTTCGTTGAGGAAGAAACGGAGAAGCTTGTGATGAGGGTAAAAAACTCTACTAACGGAGATTGATCTAATTGAGAAGCAGCAAACATCTCAAAAGATTTATTGATGCAAAAAAAAGATAAGAACTTAAGATAAAAGTTAATCCGCATTCACATTTTATGACAGAAACTTCTCAACTTCAGAAGTTTCTCTCTGTCAGCTTAAAAAAAATAGTCAACATCATCGACAGACGAGATTCTTCTTTTTAAGATCTCTTCATCGGTCGATGTTGTATATTTCATTAAAGAAGTCTTCTAATAAGAGATGCAATAAATAAAAAGGGGAAAAGACGAGCTCGTCAATGATGAGCTCACCTGTTTAATCATAATAAAAAATAATACCGCAAATCCAACGCAACTTTAATGAGAATTGAACGCAGACTGTTATCAGACTCGCGGAGATAAAGATAGAAAAATAAAGTTTTGCAATGACAAGAGAGAGATCTTGCAAGTGAGAAAAATAAAATTAAAACAAAGTCGACAACAAACTCATAAAATTATTTAATTTATTTCACCATTTCTCTTATCGTTCAACTAAGTTTCTAAGTTATAATCATAACAATTATAGTTTCTAGAAAAAAAAGAAGATAAACAAAGGTTGGTTCAATTAAATAATGTCTGTGAAATCAAATTGCGTTTGACGACCGAGAGATGACTTACAAAGTCGCCGACTCATCTCATTGGAGCGAGCAACGTCAAACGCAATTAATTTCGTGAACATTCTACAAAATCATTGCATAACAACAGCTACAATTAACCATTTAGAAGGAGGCTACAGCATTCGCAAATAAACTCTCATCAATTTTAATTACTCGAAATCAAATCAGAGAGGAAAAGCAATCAGACAACAGAAAAATGAAACTGTAATCATGAAAAAAAAAACAACTACATCAATGAGCTTTAATTAAGTCCATGATTCGCTACGAACACGTAAAATAAATCTCATTCTGAAAAATAAAATTTTGAAAAAATATCTGGCCCATCATCTAAAGAGTCATGCAATTAATCAACAAAACGTTTTGGCTACCATCGGAGCTTTTTCTCTACTTCAAAGTGTGTCTACGACGAATGATGGAAGTTTGCTATTCAAAATCAAAAAGAACAAAACGACGGACACGTGTTTGATTCGAGAGAGAAAGAAAATCCTGATATGGATTTTCCATACTAACCCATGACTGGAAGTTGACGCGAAGCGTCCATGTGGCGTCGTGGCCCTCACATCACCGCCGCCGCTTGCAGTTCCCTCGCTGCACATTTTACTATTTATCACTAAACTACCGCCGCTCTCGGCACTCCCATGATGCATCACCGAAGGCTCGTAATATTCCGTCGTTAGAATTCGATCTTCAAACTTGTGCTCGGCGAGGTGGGCTTTCGATGCTGATTTGATGTCCATGAATGCGATTGTTGCCGCGCACATCGTGATGCAATTGTGATTACTACTAGTGACATTATTATTACTAACATTACTACAACTAGTGACACCAATTGATGGCTCCAACGTGGATCCAACGATGGTTGATGGAACGACGACAGCGGTGGGCAGCGGCGGTTGTTGATGTTGCAAACTGCATTTATTATTATTGCCGGTGTGTGTGGAAGACAAGTGATGATCACCAGAAGAATGCTGATGTGCCAGCACGTTTGCTGATAGTTCGGTCGTTGATGTGATTGTGCCGGTTGGTGATGACTGAGATGATGATGGATCAACAGCGGTGATGGTGCCAGGTGAGATGATAATTTTAACACTTTGCACTCTGCCATATCTGCAATGAAGCAAATTGCGGGAGAATTTGTTGAAAAGAAAAAGACAAAAAAACAGAAAACAAAAAAATAATAAATGATAAGGAAGGGAGGGGGCGAGGGATATAAGAAGTGGTAAAGCTTAAAGAGAAGAGAGTAAGAGAGAGAGAGAGAGATGCGTTTGATGCAGTGAAGAGAAGGGAAAAGGAGGTGGCAGGCGATAGAGTTTTTTTTCTGTATAAATATTTCACATGATGATTATTAAAATTAAATATTAACTTGTCTAGTTCAATATTCAGTTGAATAAATATGCACAATTTCATTTGTTGACGTCCAGAGCTATCATTTTTCATTGCACAAGAAAGAAAATATAAAACACTGAAACAAAATGATAACTCGTTGGAATATTATAAACAATGATAAACCTAAACTCTTAACTTAAAAAAAAATAATGTTTTACATGAAAAAAAATAATAAACATGAACTTAACGGCGAAATAACAAGTGGAAATAAGTTTTAGAGTTGTCTCCTCCTCGACATTTGAGGGCAAGAGATGAGAGAAGCAGCCAGAGACAGAGACAAAGCAAACCTCCATTGAAATTAGTTTTGATTCTTATTTACACACCCAAGTTTCCATCAACCACTTAGCTTAAAGTTTATACATCAACAGCAAACAGTTTTCAATCAACAATTGCGAGTCGATTGCATCATAAATCATGCACCTTTAGTCAAAGCGAGCTGGTGCAGCGACATGTGACAAGGCTGCAATTGAGAGAACAGTCGAACAAATTTTCTCGATCGCGACAGACAGGTTGCACTTATATTTGGCATTTGAATGGATTCGCTTTGACACTTCGTTACTTTAATCATGAAAGCAGAACTTGACTAAGAGGATTTCCCTTCAACAAGCCTAAGCATAATCGGCTTCGAGTTGTTACAAGCAAGCCTGCAAAATAATAATCACAACAGTTGACGTTTTGATTGCGATCGGAGCTTGAGGAGCGTTGAAAGCTTTAATGTCATTTCAAGTTTCAAGAGAGAAATACTTTGTAGCTAAGATAAGCCCGAAACTTTGCACAATGATTCTCGTGTACAAACATGAAACAATAAACAGCTTCATGAATTTATTTGCCATTGCCATCGATCGATCAGCATCGATGAATTAGCAATAAATTTGCATCACGAAGCCTTAGCAAACATCAACATCGAGCAGCCATTGCAATGTAAAGAGATATTCTAACAGCTTGTGTATCCAAAAGGTTATCGGATGGAGAGTAGAAAATGAGCAACAAGAGCAGACCGAATGTGGGTCAAAAGTTTAAGCAAACAGAAGACTGGATTTTCCATCTCTCGCTGATTTTATTTTGTTATTTTTGCGGGGACGTGAAGCATCAGTCGTTGTCGTTATTGACTGTATCGAGTTTTGTGGCGCATGAAGTGTTTACACGTTTCCCATCGCAGCAAAACCGGATTTTGTCATCGATTCGATATCGATGGGATCGCTTAACTGAAATTTATTCGCCGCGAGCGCACTCGACGTGCTCTGGCTTCTGGGCCAATTATTTTTTATGATGCCACTTCTACGCCGCCTCAAAGCAGCTTCAAGAAAATTACGAAGTCTGATTACAATCATCTATAGTCTCTAATACGAACCAATGCATAAAGCTAAAACTTTATGTTACTTTGTGCCTTGCAGCAGAAAGAAAGGCGGAGAAATACACAATTTACCGCTACTTTGCTACTTCTGCGAACGAGTGGAGCTCCAGCCGATGCTCAACAACAACGGCAGTGCTAACAATTTCTCAAAGAAAAATAATTGAATCGAACGATGATTCTTGCATTGCACAATTACTTTAACGGCAACGATAATTCACGCCGCTGCATGTTTGGTGGATTGCATAAAACCGCTGCTCTCGACTCGAAACTATTTCTGTTTAATTAAGCTTCGACTACATAAATTCCATTCCATTCCCTTGTAGCGAGCAACAATATCGGGATGAATTTGGATTTAGCACATTCCCGCATAAGCTCAAACTCGAATGAGCTCATCTACATGCATTGATAGTCAAAGCATAAATTTCGAGGCGGTTTTCTATGCGAATTACTTTGCTTTGCTTTCCGTGGCATAATTTACAACCACACTCACGTTTCTCTTGACGAAACGGTGTCTTTGAAATTCATTTTAGCTTTCTGTATGTTTCTTTTATGTTACAAAAGTTCAACGGACTCGAAATGGCTCTCTCTGACGTTTTCTTTTTTTTTATTCGCTCAATGCTGCTGCTCGACTTTTATGTGAACCTTATGCTTAAAATATCTCTTTTTCTGCTTGGCTTTTATGAATGAGCTTAGTTGAGGTTCCAGGTGACTGCGATTAATCACACGCCGGTGAGATTTCACTTGACCAGTTTTGCGATGAATCATCACGACTTGCTTTGGTATCATCCGTCAAACGATAAACTCTACTTGCAATGATTTATTGAATGTAAACAAAAGTTTAAGGCGTCTTGGAGGCAATAAACTCTCGGGTGAGAGATTACTCAATCGCATTCACAATTCATTCAGATCGAGCGGAAAAAAACAGCATTGCAAAACTTGTCTGTACCGAAATGTTTAAAGAAATCTCATTGCACAACACAAACAACGATAGTTTAATGGCCGTTAACTCTCTTCAACGATTTCATTGAACGGCGTCGGAAATTATGGTCAGGAAGATGCTGTTGAGGTGTCGATGTTGCAAAGTAAGTGATGAAAAGTCATAAAAATAGAAATTTCCATGGTCTCGCCTCTCTCAGTAAAAACAGCTGTGGAGTCATTAGCTCGACTCAATGTGGAAACTAGTTCACTCGATTCGAAACAAAAGCGCGCGCGAGGATTTTTTTTTATTTCGGGAACTAATTTGAAGCTAATTGTTTGCTTTTAAAATTCATGCTTTACGGTAAAAATTGTGGAACTCGAGCTTATGAAATCTTTGTTCAAATGTGTGAACAACAAAAAATATTATTTCTATCGCTTTTCTGTTAGTTTTTTTTTTGTGCAAAATGCTTCGCGGTCTCTCCGTGTGCAAACAGGTCAGCGTTTTGTTTTTATTTTTCAGCCTAAAATGCCGTTCACCTTCGAACGATTCATCAACCTATGATCTAGAAATTCCAAGGCGCACATGAGCACTCAGCCGTACATGAATTAGAGTTACAACATCAGCTCGCGCAACATGCAAACGAATCGAAATGTTGCCAATTGAACGTTGGCGGCGAGTGCAATTAAGTTTATGAATATTTTTAGATTCTGAGGTGTTTACAAGGTGGTTGCTTATGGATTTCATTTCTCAAAGCAACTCGGCTCCGATTCTCATGGAAGCATTAGCATGACCTGAAATTTATACGAATTAAAAATTCGTTTTCGATCACAAACTGAGGAAAAGTTCAGCATCTCACGTGTTGTGGGATCAATGAATGAAACCAGAACTGAAAGGTTAATAATCTCGAGAACCTCACATCAATTTCCATTTTCTTGCTTCGTTCACGACAGTCGAGAAACTCTTTGCAGCAGCAAATGCACTTTCACCTTTTGCATTTTCCAAACCGAAAGTTTCGCTGAACAGAAAATCCATTTAGTTCAGATAAAATCACGCTCAAGGCTTTTGTCAAATCCTGAATGAAGGAAAAACTGAGTTGCTCAAATTGCTTCATGTCATCATCAGCAAAATCCCGGGAATAATTGCAATGAATGATATGTCATGTAGACAGAGAAGACGTAGAAGGGACTTCCATTCCATCCTCTGAACTGTTACATAAACATTTTACATCAACCTCATTCCATCAGTCATTCACACTTCCAGTTGTATCCAGCGTTGAATTCACATTTAAAAATAGAATTTCCATAAAATTTCCATGTTGGAAAGCTCTGACATTGGGTGGATGGAATTTCTGCTTTGTCATCTTCATGACTTGCGCATGAGGACGTTGCACCAAAGGGCGACTGGAAATTTCCTCAACCCCAAACTCTTCGTCCTTTGCTTCGATTGTCAACTTTGTTACCACCCCAACATCGAGGGACAGAGAGAGAGTAAGATGAGAAAGCATTTTTCGAATTTTGAACCCGGGCGTGAATGATGACGATCATGGCAATGTGCTGGAAAGAGTTTCGGTTGAATAATCAAGCGAGGATGTCGAATGGGAAATTGCGCTGGAGAGAATGATGATATTGCAAATAGAGGACAATGCAGAATGAGCAAACAAGCAAAGCTTTAACTCCCGTGTTGATGAATCATTGCTCCGGCGAGCATTTACCGCCACTCGCAGCATGGAGCACTGCATCATTTTAGATGGCATGGCACACAGAAACCGGGTCAGCATTTCGGTCCACCAGCATTAAAAGCGGAGGAAAAAAAAAGAATAAAAGAAGCTTTTAAAATTACGCTCCAATTGTCAGGAGAATGAATGCGCCAGCATGATGGAGCACACAAGAGCTTTTCTGCTACAAAAAAAAAGCTTATCACAAAACATCCGCTTTGTTAAAATTGGTGAAATGCAGGGACATGGGGTGACCATTAAGAGCTTTAAGTTTTAAATGTTACTTTGTGTGTCATCACGAGAGCAAGGTTCGAATATAAAGTTTGTAAAAGACTTAAGTTCCATTAAGGATTCTGAGTAATTTAATGCACCAGCACAAATTGTGCTTCAACTTCTCTTACTCGAGCGTAACAACGACAAGGAATGGAAAGCTCTCTCGACAATAGAAAAATGTTACATTCCTTAATGTTCTGGAATCTTTCAGAAAAGAAATTCTCGGCTGTGCAATTTTCATTCAATTCGTTTCTCCCCTTTTACAATTGGAGAACATAAAGTTTGAAAGCTCTCAGCGAACGTTCTGGTGATGTAAGCTCCCGTTGTTGTTTCAAGGATCATTATTTACAGTGCTCTTAAACTCGAGGATTGTTTCAACCATCGCAGTTGCAAATGTAAAGTGGAGCGAGGAGTTCACTTAACAAGAATTTTCTATTCGAGAGTCGCGAAGAGAGAGAGAGAGGCAATAAAAGAAACTATTTTCATTCTGTTTTTTTCTTCTTTTTGTGGGTGAGCGAGGGAGGACTTTCAATTGCGGGATCAAATAAACTGCGAATCTTCACCCTCCGCGCTAGTTGAATCCGCGAATTTTCCTGCTTAGTTTCTCACGAGCAATAAAATTAAATCGTTTTATGGAATTCGCGCTGAGAATGGAGCAGCAGTCAACAATACAACAATTCCGCCCCGTACTCCTATTGTGAGTTTAATGGCATTTTTGGAGGAAGCGACGGGTTGTAAAAATAGATAAGCTGCTCGGTGTAACAATGGATAGCATTTGGGAAAATCCGGAAAAACTTTTCCCATCACAAGTGAGAGAGAGAGAGAGAGCGAGGAAATTTTGTGCAGGAAGAAAGCGAATAAAAACTATCGAAAAAATCCATTTTCAATTTTGTAGTGAAATTATGTAAAATCGCAAATGTGGCAGGATACGCCAGAGGAGGGGAGAGCGGCATTCCCAGCTGAGAATTTAGGTCATCTGCGAATAGAGTTTTGGTATCGCAATTTAAAATTTAAATTTTTCCCATTGTTGAACGATAAATCAATTTTTTTTGCTGCTTTCCGTTCTCGCTATCCCCAGAGGCCGAACACGTATCAGAAAATATGGAGCATCGAGCACTTTTTACTTCGAAAATTACTTTTCACTCTCTCGCCTCCCTTCGTTATCATGTGTGGGCGTTCAAACAGGTTGAAGAGGAAATCAGGGAAAAAAGTTTTTGACATGAAATGCATTTCCGCTTGGTTGGGATTGTAAGGACTGAAGGGTTACTGATAGCGAATTGCATGAATATGCAAACCCTTATGCAAACTATCTCTCCACTTAAAATGTTTTGTGCAATCTCGCCGACACGAGAATGTCTGTGGAAAGTGAACGAACGCTTCATTTGAGGAGTGAACGGATCGACGCTTGCATTCCAAGTTTAATTAACTTCTGGTGGTTAGGGAAGCTGCGATGGCCGCAAATTAATTACCATCACCACTAACACCACATCATCCCACAGCATTGTCTCTCATCTTTTTGTAAAAACAGTCTCATATTTTTAATTAACTTAGCTTCGAGAGGGCTTCCTCCTTCTCTTGTCTCCGAGCTCTTTTACTCACTCATTCACCATCATCACACGCTTTCGTTGATTCTTTTTTAATTATAACATTCATGCTTCTCTAGTTCCATCGAAGCGGATACGGCTCGACTAACAAAATCATTCTTAAAGTCCTTTTAATTACATAAATTAGAGCAGAGCCTATTCACCGAATTAAGCTCGATATGCTCAAAGGATTCTTAGGCAACACGCGCATGATTATATCAAAGCGAAAGTTAAGAGCATAAATTGTCTTATTACAACAGAAGATAAAACAAAATAATACAAAAGAACTTATAATTAACATTCTCGCTTGGGAAACTTTTCACAACAAAAAGTCCTTCACTCGAGAATATTTCTCCTCGCTATTCATGAGAGACGCTTTGCATTGAGAAGAACGTCAGATACAGCTACTTTACAGTTAGAAGAAGAAGGAGATTAGTTCGTAATCCGCGGAAAGTTTCACATCGAATGCTGTTTTGCTATATTTTGTTTTGTTTTGTGAGGGGCGGGGTGGGGGGAGAGCAAAAGGGAAATATTTTGAAATGATAGAAGTGAAGAGTTGATATTTGTCCGTTCTGATTGCGTTTGTACAAGAAAAACGTTGAAGATGAGACGAGTTGAGATGAATTGCTTGATGATAATTACCTGGAAGAAGAAGAGAAAAGAGAAAATTAATTTTAGGATTCAGGAATTTCGATTGAAATGTAAATTTTCATTGTTTTTTCGAAATGGCATCACTAACGATGTAAATGCGATTTACACACGAGGTGTGTCGTCTGATCTACAATGCAGGCGATTTTAATCATTGCACTGTGTTGTATGATTCCGTGAGATCGCATAATAACTGGTTGATGACATATCACGCGGAGCGAGAGGATCGGCAATTGTTTATTGTAGTGGAGAGGCGTGAGGCAAACATTTTTTTTATAATCGGAATCCCCTTCAGCCTCGCGTTATGCAAATGACTTGCTCACAAATGAAGTTCGACGAGGAAGTGATAACTTGCGAAGTTTTTTTTATCATGAGCGGTCAACGACCGTCTCGCGACTGTTGGGAGTCTCGTTCATCAATGAAAACGGTTTTCGCAAATTTTCAAGGAGAACTCTCTTCTGTCTTTACGAAAAGAAAAATGATTAATCATGAGTCGAGCTGAGTTCGGCGGACGAGCGGAAGAATGTAAAAAGATTCATGATGACAAAATCATTTCAAGGAAGATAAACATTGCCGTCTTCTTATCGCGTACATGTCTGGCACATAAATCTGAGTTGCTTCACTTGCTCAAGGTCAGCAAACAAACTTTTTTTTTCTCTCTTGATGTCGTTGATGTCGTCAAGTCGAGAACGCAACCTAATATGATTGTTGTCATCGACACTCTGTTGATTCCCAGAGCTTGATTCGAAACCTGAGACGAAGCTTCAAGGATCTGATGGAGTCAACAAGAGATTACACAAGTAACGCGAGTCTTTCATCTAACGAATGATTTAGAAACGCTCGGTGAGTTATGAAAACTTCAATCAACGTCATGGGAATCACAACACAATGAACAAAAATCTTTCAACGTAATTCTTCCAACAAACATTACGTAACTTAATGGAACCTTTGTAGATGGAACAGCAAATAATAGGAAATGGCTCTAATTGGATTTTGCGGATACGCTATGCGCCTTGTCTGATGAATGACGCACGTTCATTCGAAGCATCGAATTCGATATAAACCGAAAGATTCTTTTATTTCATTTGAGAATAGTTTCGAGCACGTGAGGTTCAAGTTGCGGACCTTTCTTCGCAAGATAAAAAAGAAAGAAATTGAAAAGGAAATCCTGTTGGAGGGAAAGAAAAATCTTTTCGACGATGATGAATGATTCAGATTGGACCTTTTCGTGGACGACGACGTTATTGGATTGTTAAGACTTCTTTCAAAGGAGTTTTATTATGTTACGCACAGTCGAGGAATCCATTAGTTTTCATCCATCTTTTTACTTGAATCACCGATCAAGCGGCATCCCGCATGATGATAGATTAACTAACCCACATATTCTTATTTGAATGCGAAATGGATCAGCAAGAAGCAAAGGACGTGATGATAAATCAATGAAACAACGGGAGCCATCTCAATCAATCTTCTGGATTCTCTCGTCAGGTGACTTCTTGTAAAGGAAAGTTGCATCATCATCAACTTTATCGCAAGCCGCAGCTGTTCCCAGTCCCATCATGAAATATTTATAATTATTCAATTGTTTCTCTTTAATCAGTTGTCAAACATCTTGAGATCGCGTTGTAAACAATGCCGGTAAGAAAAAAAAAACGCGCCAGAGTTTCATCTCGACAAATAAACGCAGCAAAGTTTGCTTGCTCGTGTATTTCTTGCTCTTCACCGAAGAGGGAGAGAAAGTGGGACGTTAAAGTGCTGCAAAATCAATGAAAGAAAAGAGCAAGCAAAACCGAAGCGACTTGGCAAATGAGAAATAAAAATGTTTCTGCGGTGAGAATATCGAGGCTTTTTGCTGTCAGTGTCATCGCTGATAAAAAAGAACTGACGATGACGAATCGACATCTAACATCTCATGCAAATAATGGAATCAGATTGCACAAACAAATGTCGCGGTTTAAGCTGAACAAACATTTCGTTCTTGATCCGCTTCAGGTTTCCGGCGAAGATCAGCGGTTTGAGTTACGTATTAAGATCTCAGGACAGCCAACCATTAAAACGCGACTGGAGAAATTAATGAATTTCATAAACGTCAGACTACGGCGCGACTCATGAATTAAACGGGGCTGGCTGACGAATGACAACGAGACATCAACAAGGCACTTTGCGCTGTTGTCAGACTTTTTTGTCAGTCGTGAACTTCAAATCGAATAAAGAGAAATATAAATCAGTTTTTAAAGAAACTAATAAATCTCCTTCGAGAGCGATAAAACCAGTTGGTCGCTTACTTAGTCTCGACAGCTCGACTTCTGATTTATGTAGATTTAGTTTTATTAATGGAAACAAGAGCAACTTGATGGAAACTAAGATGGAAAGCCTTTTTCTCTCTCTCGCCTTTTGCTTCGTGCCGGCAGCAGGCGCATGCATCTAATTAATGGATCTCGCTGAAAATAGCGAAAGAAATCGCGACACGTTCTTGCTTAATCATTCTTCTGATTCGATTGGTCACAAAAAAGCGCCGTTCGATGAGTCGTCACGGGAGAGGAGAAAAGTTGTTTATAAAGAAACGAAAATAGAATTCGATGAGGAGAAGAAGTTAATTCTCCTTCCGTCTCTTTCCATCCTCTTCACCCAAAGCAATCTCATTACAAGAAGTTAAGAAGAGAAACAACAGCAATTAAACATCACAATCATCAAAACTTGTTCCCCGCTTTGCGAATAAATTGTTGCTTTACTCAGGTTTGGAGTCAGGTTGTGCACGACAACGAAAAAGTGTTCTGATGATGTTACAACATTGTTGCGCAAAAAAGAATCAAAATATGAAGAGGCGAGAGATTTATTATTACCTCGGCGATTAATTGATTTCCCTCAACATTCCTTCTTCTGCTGACGTTGACGACTTTCAAAGTTTTCTCGTGAAAAGTGTGAGAGAGGAAAAGAAATAATCAAACAGAATGCCTGCCACGAATTGTTGTTATTATTTATAATTCACTTCACTTCGTATGCTCTCTTGCTATGCAGCAAATACGTTCTTTCTCTTGTCAGAGTGACATTGATTGTCGTTCATCATTATGAGATGGAAAATAAAGCAGAGTGAGCTCTCGAGATTGTTTTCTTAGTTCATAACTCGGCGAGAGAACGTCGTCGTTTCAATTATTTTTGGTTCACGGCCTCGGGGAGTTCCTCTTGAGGCTTTCTTTTAATACTTCATTATAATGGGATTTTTATGATGGGTGCGAGACGTATCATAAAGCAAATGCGTAAGAATAATGGAAGCGGGTAAGAACGGACGATAAAAAACCAATTTCAACGTAAACAATGACAGGAGAAGGCGAAGCAGGGCGAGGATAATAATAAGAAGCTGTCGATGAAACATTTTTTTTCTGTAATCTCAAGACGACGCTTTTCATTTGCTTTTATGATGTTCAGAAAGAAAGTCAAACATTGTCCAATCAAGTGAAAATCGTTAAAGACCATTACAGTGAGTCCATCGTCATCATCTCGTTGTTGTTTTCTTTTCGTTTCTCTCACTCTCTTATCTCACACACAATTTCTCGTGTATAGTCAAATGATTTCTAATTTTGTTTTATCTTTTGCTCATACGCTTCGTTGTGATGATGTTACGTGGCCGGTTGAATGAACTCTTTGCCTCGTGATGTGTCCACTGATCGACCGAAGTCTAAACAGATAATTTGAAATTTTCCATCGCTTGGCATTTCTTCTACTTAAAATTCATTCTTCTGAATGGTGCGTGAATTAATTTAATCTTCACTTCGACGAAGAACTGTTCTGGCAACGTTGCCAAAGCCCTAAAAGCGATTACGAATTTAAATCCGATTATGGATCCACCAGCGATTCAGGAAGAAATATGAAAGACTCGCCTTGTTCGATGCTTCGCAATGAAAAAGAAAAATTATTTTAATTGAATTAAATTTAATTCCTGAGAAAATATTCTGCTTCATCGTCATGCAGGCATTCAGACGACGATTTGTTTAAAAGGGGGGTAGCATCGCAGACAAGGAGATCGTAGACTCAGACGGAGAATGCAATTTTGAAATTCAATGAGCATCCCAAGCTCTGTCGTCGTTTCAGTTCAACGAGCGGGAGTAGCGAGAAGGTGTGTAAAAGCAATGATTTCTCTTAGCAAGTTAAAGCGAGCTTGCTATCGTAGTTTACGAAGAAAGTTTGCTTTGTTGATGACGAAGCAAATGGCAATTAAGTTCTAATAACAATAACAGAAGCAAACAACTTAATTTGAGGGCAGAAAGCACGAGACGTTCGAGAGGGAGTCTTCAATTATGCATAATGCACCATTCAAATCCAATTTGTTTATTTAAAAAAAGAAAACGTACACGGCGAAAGCCCAACAACACAAATTCGTTTTGTGAATCGACAAATAAACCGAGCAAAGTGCATGAAAGATTATCGCGATGTTGCCAGTTTTCTTTGTGGAAAGAAATCGTCGTGTTAATGTAAAAGTGCAGTTTTTCAACGTCGGCGGTGAATGAACACGCAAAACCGCTGTTTGGGCACTGATTGACTTCACTCTCCCCCGCGAAAATATGCCAGCGGTCATTAGGGAGAACAAAATGTCTCGCATTTTTCATATTTGCGGCTGGGAAAGCGACTTTCTCGTGCTTCGTGAGATTAATCAACCTTTTATGACTTTTTTCAAAAGTTTACGAGCGCAAGCGGTTTGAAGTGAAATTACAGCAAAGGAAAAACTTCTTAAAATGTCTGGCGGGAGTGAGCAAGAAATAAAAGCTAATTACGTCGCTCTTTCCTCGTCCCCAGGCGAAGCAAATAAACTTTAAATCGTGTGAGTGTTTGTGATTCTAAATATGGACTTAAGGCTTTTCGCTTTAAAATTTTCACCTTTAAATACTTGAAGCGTAATTTGTTGCAAATTTCGTTCGACGATGGAAAACCCCAGAGAAAAATAATTGCGTAATTAAATGTTTATTATCGTCGAACGAAAAAAAAGAGAACTTTAAAACTTTTTCGTATTCTCGACGTCAGCAAAGTTGGGGAAGAGTCGAGACATTCTGGCAACGCAGCAGAATAAAGTCTCAACATCGATTTTTCTGTCTTCTTTGTTTTCAGAGGGAAAAACAGAGCAGAAATGATTAAATTCAAGCACAACTTCTTTGCTCTGAAGCTGATAACGTGTTCTACATCATGAAGCGCTCTTTTGCTGGAACTGTATTACTGTCAGATAATCTCTCAGCGACACACGTCACGTGATTAAAAAAAACTGAGCTACAAAGCGAGTTTTATGGAAAAGTTTCAGATCGACACATTTTGAGGGAAAAAAATTATTCACATGCAAGCTGAAGCGAGTCACTTCGCTGTCAGTCTTTTCACATGTCAATCCACGCCATTTGAAAAAGCACTTGTATGGATTCGAAGATGAAATCAATTTCTCTCTTCTCCCTCCCCTTCGAGTTTCAATTCGTCCATCGCTTTTGCAATTGCACGACAGAAGCAAAAAAAAAAATGTGAGTTTCAAATATTTACAGAAATAATTTTCACATCAATAAAAAATGTTCAACGAGAAGTAAATTTCAATTTCAAACGAGCACAGCCTTTCTGTACATCGCAGGCTCTTTGTGCAATCTCCATATGGGTGGACGGCAAAAAAAAAGAGCCAGCGTGGAAACTCGGAAAATCCGTGCGATTGTTTTAAAATACAGAAAAATATAAAAAAAATTATATAATCATAAAAAAATATTTTCCAATGCTGCTGCTGCTTCTGCCCGGCCCGCTGTTGTTGTTTGGGGCTCCTTTTGTTCTGAAATCCAAAACCTATACAACGTTTCCCCCGTGAGTGTGTATACAACTTTTTTTTACACAATATTCCCAACAACGGGCTGACTCATGGATGGCTGTTCGAGAAACATTCGGCCATTTTGTGTATACGAGAAACGAACACGTCGAAGAGACACTCACACTGATGAGACGATTGCTCCTAACGATTGCGCACGCATAAAGAAGTTTCGTCTTCATCAAGAGAAAAATCATTCTTTCTTCTTTGGTGGAGACCTGTATTTCTTTTCCATCATTTTCGAGATTAAACTTAATACAAACAGAATTTCTTTTCGTTTCTTTTTTTTTTTGTGGAAACCAGAAAATAGATAAAAGCGTTGCCAGAGCTCGTTCGTTCGGTTCTTCTCGACTTGAGACAAAGACTCGCTTAGAATTTGATCTGGGAAAGCGAGAATAAGCCAAACAATAAAAATTGCTTTTTGTGTTCTTAATCGAGCCCGGGGATTTTTTTTTCTTTCTCCATCATGTTTTCGATGGAAAACAATGGATGATGAAGAATAACACGTCGTGTTTTTCATGTTACGGGAGAGGAAAACAATAAAGAAGCCAATTTTACGACGTGGAAAATGGGAAAAGGTTTCAGATGTTCATGTGAGAGGCTTCGCTTGAAGGGAGCATCTTATCAGGCGGCTCAAAAGTGCTTCGAATGGTACACCTGTGCCGTTTCCATGCCGAGAGCGTTTCTGTTAATACCAGTAATCCAAAAATTCAGAATGTAAACAAGAAATGATCAATCTACGAGCTCAAAGTGCGTTACCTCGAACGTAACTCAACAAATCCACTTTAGTTACGCGTCATTACAAAAGCTTGAGATCCTTCATTTAAGTAATCTCAGAGCTTAAGCGACTGATTTTCGCTGTTGTTGAAGATGGAAAAAACAGAATTGAAAGAGATCGAAGTTTGAATTAGATACGAGCGAGGCTTGAAGGTGATTTACAGGTGCCACTAATTGGCTTTCAAGTTAAGAAGCCGTCGTTACCGAACGTCCGCACTGAAAGGTCATTTGACAAAACTTCATTAATTGCCTAAACGAGATTATGAGCTTAAAAGCTATGCGACAATGAGCTAAGTGCCAGGGAAACTTTGGAACAATCAAACTTTGATGAAGACGAAAGAAAACTTTCTCGTCATGAAATTTTGATTAGAAAAGCTCTTACTCTCGATTCAATTTGCATAATTTTTTTCTCTTATTCGAAAGCAAAACTTTAAGCATTACTTTAAGACTTTGTTGCCTCCGAGCATGTCTTTCAGGGAAGGTCAATTTGCATATTTTCAATGCGCTCGTCGTAGTCATCAGCAGAGCGGCTCTTATTTCATTTCTTTATCAAGTCCCATTTTCGTTGATTGATATCATTCAGAGCAATTGATGGGGCGCTCACTTGGGATGGGAGCGCGTAAATCAGGGCAAAGGAAAATTGTCGTGGAGAACGGAGAAAGAATTAATTTGAAGAAACGAAGAAATTGGCGGTGATTTATCAATTGTGCCTGTGGAGATCTCTGGAGACGGACGACTCTGACGACGACGAACGTTTATTAAATTGAAGCGAATTAAGAGAAACTTTGTTTGGTTAAGAGAAAAGTAAAATGATTTTTTCTTTCGTCCATCTCCAATGGGAAGAACGAAACGATCTCAACCCCAGCGCTCACCATCATCGCTCAGCAATTGCCATTGATTGGCACACGCGGCTTCCATCTCTCATCCAGATAAATTGAAATAAATTTTCCATTCACGTTTTCCACTCGAACGAGGAGAAGAAAGAGATAATTTCATTAAAGACGTTTATTGTCTGAGCTTATCAATGCGCAAATGAAAATGGATGAAGATTCCGGTCGAGAGAGTAAGAGAAGAAAGAAGAAAAAGCGAATGTTTCTTACTTAATAAAGTAAACATTTCAAGGAAATTCATTATGCAATTGCAAAGTAAGCGAAAGAAATGAGAGCTCATCATCGATCTACATCCATTTTCATTAAATAAAACGAAATCAAATGTTAATCTATGTAGATCCGATGTAGATTAACATTTACTCTGCTTCGTCCATTAGACGACTCGAGCAGAGATAGGAAGGAAGGAGATACTTCGAGCGACGAGCATTTTCGGCAAACAAAAGCATTATCCAGCAATATCTCTCCATAATCTTCTAAATTGGATCCATTTCGAGCCGTAACTGATCCAAATGGCATTAATGCTCCGGAGAAGATAACAACGTTCGTCAACTGAGAGAAGCTGACTCCGTCAAAAATAAAAATTACAACGAGCTCAATGTATCTCGCATACTCAAAATGATGACGGCAAAAATCGTTCGTAAGCTGCCATCCTGTGCAGATGAATAAACTTCTACAGGAATTCTCAATCGTTGTATTGGGAAATGATTCAGCGGCACCCGCAGTATCGAAAATTATTTTAACGATTGGGAAAGAGTCATAAAGCTACACGAATTTAATTGCGAAACGAAAACCCTCCGAGTTGCAGCATGTGATGCAATCAAGCGAGCAGCAGACATTTAGGCAGACATACCGACAGATCCAATTTTGATGGTGACATTTAATCGAGTTTGCTTCTCTTTCTCGAAATGCTTTTGTGGGATTGTTAATCTAGCTTGGACAGAATTCACTCTCGGCCACAGACATTTGAATTTTAAAGCTCGAGCAGAGCCTCTGCAACATTTTCATCAATTTTCCGCCTCACAATTCGATCGAAATTTAAATTTATATCCAACTCTAATGTCATTAACAGAGAATTTAATGATGTTGGGGAAATTGAAAAACTATCATCAACTTTTATCTGGCATGAGCTCACAAACATACACGTAACGTCAGTCTCTGCAGGGGAGTTGCGCTCCACTCTCCAACATAATCCCTCGGCTGTGCGAATGAATAAAATCTAGACATTTCAACAATTTTATGAGCAAATCCTTCGCTTGAAATTATAATCTCCTACGAGTTCACATTCTACTCTTTTGCAGTCGCTTTTTAAGTTGGATTACTGAGAAATTGAAAATGTTCTTGGAGTCATACAAGCGATTAAATTAAAGTTTCATCCTGAAACTTGCGAAAGTTCATCGTCTGACGACGCTACCTCGTGGAACTGCGCAAGGAATGATTCATCTGCAGACAAAAGTTCTTCTTCTCCTCCTCCCTGACCAATTTCCGATGGAACGGAACAATTCATTTCCTTTTTTTATGATTCACAATAAGCTTCAATCTCCCGTTGAAGGAGCGGGATAGAAAGAAAAAATGTTCACCCATCCTGAGCCAATTTTGAAGATTTTTAATGAAGCCTTGGACATGTCGGAAAAATTTCCTCTTTGTTCGTCTTCCCATTCTTCAAAATGAATTTTCTATGCGGAAAAAAGTTGTAACGAGGATCCTGGAGATTCGTCTTATAAAGACATTTATTGACATTTGAAAAGACATTGGGAAAAGGTTGTAAAAGTGAACAATTTGAAATAAGAGAACGGACAAACCTCTCTCCCACTCGTAATCCTCCTTTTCAGGCAGAAATCTTATTACGTTCCGTAGCAAGCAACGGACATTTGATATTTTTACGAAGCTCAATCGCGTAGGAAAATCCGAAGCGTGGAAGGTCTCGCAAATAGCTTAGCAGCCATTAAGAAAAATGTTTATCTACGTTGTTGATTCTTGATGATAATTACCTGGAAATAGAGAAAGAAAATTCAGAATTAGTTAAGTTTTCGTTGATGAAGTTGTTCATTCATTAGCTTAGGAACTGCGACGACAATTTAAATGTTTTCTGAATGGAAGAAGCTTCATTAGGAACCTTCATGAAGCTTCATGGATACAGAATTCTATTGATCTGCCTTGAAATCTATTGCTTATTGAAGAATCGAGAATCTTCACAGCTAGTTCGGCAAATCAAGGTGAGACGAGAGCGAGAGAGAGCGAGTCACTATCCTTCGTTGTTAATCCGCTTATTGGCTTTTCGCAATTTTCCACTCTGGGCTTTCAAATTTCCCCATCGACTTCGATGGATTACTTGCCAGCACGGATCATGCGATATTTTTATGGTGGAAATTTTATGTCGAGCTCGGAAGGATGACGGCGGGTTGGATGGCGCATTAAAAGAAAATGCTGGAGCAATCAAAAGAGGATTTTGCGATTTTCTCTTCTCCGTGGATTTCTTTTATTAAAAATGAAACTTTTTTAAGCTTTCATCTCTTCCATCAATCCTCGCCCGACTGGGAATTATGGGCTCAAGGATCTCCAGCGTCAATCAAAACATTTTTCTGAGAAACATATTTTTCTTTTTCGACGCCGCTCGGCTTGGTGATGAGTTTTACGAGGACATTTCGAAGCTTTCGTTTTATGGATGATCGGACCGAATCGACAGAATCAACAATTGGGTTTACTCGTAAATCATAAAAAAATGTTTTCACTCAGCAACCACGCAAACTTCTAATATCGAGAAATGACTTTTTTTTTCTCTCTTGCTCTCAAAGCGCCATTTGACAATTTTCCGCATTCCTTATTTTACGTTTCAAGTTTCTTTCGCTTTACCGTGCCGAATGATTTATCACCAAAGTTAATTCATTTTCCATTAAGTTGAATGAACGTTCGCCAATGATGTCACATTAAAGTGCCTTGACAGCTTTCACGGTCAATTTTGATTACGAATAAAAAAAAAGAAACATTTTCGCTAATGATAGAAACGTGTCAAACGAACACCAAGCGATCTCAGATCGGAACTGTCGGAGCTTGTGTGAGTCATCACGCCGCGCGAAAAATCGATAGCCGCATGTCAATGTCGTGTTGTTTGAGTTTCCACCTATTTTCATTTGTTTCCCCTCTGCGTTCCAACCTATCCATCTTATAGAACTGATAAAGATCTGTGCGAGCAGTTAAGGGAGGTCCTGCCGCGTTGATGGACGCAGCGGTTCGCCATCTGCTTTTTCCATTAGATTAATTCCTGCGTTCATAGGGTTTATCTCGTGAGGTCGCGAACCGATAGATAATAGTCCGCATGAGTCATAAACTGAACAATTCTCATCGATCATTTGACTTTGACAACAGCGTGTCAGTTGGTAACAGTTGAAATTCTTCCTTGACGTACGGAAGTGATTCTCATGTTTCCACGTTGTTTTCACCAATCAACACATTCACAAAAGCTAGATTGTTCAAACATTGAAATCGTTATCATAGGCAAACATTGATCGACGATAAAAGAGCCCGCAATTGATGAGAAATAAATAAAGGCAACGTCGACAGTGTCGTGTAATAAAAGCTGGAGAAGGAATTGCGTCGAAGCTTGGAGTGAACAACAAAGTTTCTCGCTGTTATTTCACACGCTTGAGTGATTGGCCCAAAGGCCGTTCATGTTTGCAGAAGCGAATGAGCTTACACACCCTTTCAATGACGTTCTCAGGAAATGCTTTTTAAAGAATTATCTGTCGATGGGAAAGTAAAATGAAAATCGATATCGTGCAGAAGGTTTTGACGAACGCATCGAAGCGAGTGCTTCGAAAGCGAGAACTCAATTTGGCTTTTCGGTGGAAGCCTATTCCAGAAATCGATTTCAATGAAATTTAAGACTAATTGAAGACCGAGACGAGACCAGACCGAGAATGAAGCGTTGCACATTTCATTTGTGAGCTGTACGATCAAATTTCCGCATTTGTGCAAGCTTAAAACTGCTGGCAGAGAGAGAGTGAGTGAGCTTCCTTTCATCGTCGTCTTCTCATAAGCAGACACACATGAAACCGGCAAACACTCACAAGAGTCGAATAATCTGGTATGTCTAGACCCGCAAAAAACACAAAAACTTATCGCAAAACGAAAACCGGGAGGGAAATGAAGCACAAAAATATAAAAACAACTCTTTTGTGCAATTTTAATGCAGTTTCGAGTTTTTGCTTCTTTTTCTTCTTCGAGTTTTTTTAGAGCTCGTCTCGTAAACAACAAAGAAAAAACAGAATTCCATTTAAATTTCGTCTGTTTTTCGCTGCAACTGAACTAGTTTCTCATTGGAAACGGCTCTTAGCTGATGTTTTAACGAGCCACAAAGTTTCAGACGATTCGCAATAAAAATCCCATTATCTCCTCGGAATGGAAAACTCACCGGAAAAACAAGAACAGCTTCTGTTATCGCTCAGAAACTATTTTGATAACAGTTCCCCATTACGCAATTGAATAGTTGTTGGAAGAAGAGCGATTGTATTTTACGATTCTTCTTCACTTTCTGCCCTCGAAGTTATCCTACATTCCCATTTATTATTACTCGGTCGTGATAAGATAACGAGCGAGCGCTGCGTAACACGGCGTGAGCCCTCGAGTGTAAAATCGAAATGTTTGTCTTGTCGTCGTATCACTCGGTGGTGTTTCATTAACCAAAAAAGCAGAAATATGAAAATTGCCCAATTTCTCTTGTCGGCGAGAGACACAAACAAGTATCAGAATAATTTCATTTCATTTCCATAAATTCCATTTCCGAAAATGGCGCTTGAATTGTCCCGGGAAGTTGAAGGCAAAGGAGACGTTGTACAATCACAAATAAAAACATGGCAACGTCGCAAACTCTCGGTGCTCTCGTTGTCGAACAGAATTTAATTTCCCAAATAAACTTTTTTTTTCTTGCTGACATCATCGAAAGAATTTTACAACTTTCCAAGAGCGATCCGACTGGTGTGCGGCACGATAAACACAAGCATAAGAAGCTTCTTCCCTTCACGGGTAAAGAAACATTCTTTCTGTCTTGTTGGCTCCAGTGAGCACGATAAGGAGGCAAGAGAAAAATTTATTTTTTATTTCGGGGAAACTACGGGAAGCAGAATCTGCAAGGCGATGACGAAATAAATTGCGCAGTGGAGTGAACGAAATAGAAATAGACGGAGAAGATTAAAACAGTTCTCGTTCTCCCGAAAAATGTGCAGTCGTCGCTCAACATTTTTTGCTTAGGGTTCGTTTTAGGGATTCGCTCCGCAATGGCTGTAGCATAACTCGAAGAAGAAAGTTTCTCAACAAACAAAGAAGCGTCCCATGAGAGTCGCTTTGCTGAACCATTCATTTTTCTTATGCTTCATGCCCCGTTCCCAAGCAGTCACAAACGAACCAGCCATAAAGAATCGCTTTTTTTCTTATTCTCTATGTGTCTCCTGGTTCGCAATAAAATTGCTTTTCTGCTCTTCTTTCTACGAGATCTTTTTGCGCGTCGTTTTTGTGTTCGCTTCAAGAATCGATTGTGATTCTCTTTGAGGTCAAACGTAAGAATGTTAGAAGGAATTTGAGTGTGTTGATGTTGAAATTTCGTTCATCTGGTGAACAAGGGGTCATAAATTATTTTACAATTGCTTCAGAGCGTTCTTGATGATGACTTGATCCAATTGATCGACAAAGTTACATTTCGACTTCAATTGACGGTTCAAATATCTAAAATTAATTTTAATTAGACACATTTTGCGAGCTCCGGTTCTGGTTTGCTTTAAGATGAGAATAAAGAAAGAAACATCCACTTGAAAAGTGATAACAAAGCGAGAGCCAAAGAAACTTGAACGATCCAATAATGGTAATGCTTAAGAAACACGAGAGTTGTACGTCGAGGGAGACAGAGAGAGAGTGAGCGAGATGGGGCAACTTGAAACCTGTAAGACAAGTTTCTTTGATTATGGATCGGAGCAGAGCGCAGAGAAATATAAATTGAAGAAAATTGAAGCTGAAACATCCTCGTCTGATAATCAGTTTGGCTTTTGTTGGCGAAGCACATCGCGAACGTTCATTGCAGTCGATGATGACTTTACAGAAAAAGACTTTCTTGAGAAGAAAGATTGAAGAGTCTCGCGCAAACATCGTTTCCGTTTAGCAGCTCACAAAGGAATTGCATTCTTGTTTCTCGCAGATAATTTCATTGTAATAGAGCGAGTTTAATGGATGCTTGATGGAGCAATCGTGCTTAAAAACAATTTAGCGATGTTTAGAATCATTAGAAAATGAAGTAAAAGCGGGTCAGAGTATTGCGAACCCAGCAAAGCATTGAAAGAGTTCATGAAAGGCGGTTCCGTTTCAAGCTAATCAAGATTATCTCTCGAGCTAAGACAATCTTTGTTTTCTCTTTGACAGCTCAGCTGAACAAAACGGAATCCATTCCCGGACTTCATTCCCGAAAAAAAAAGAGTTTGCGTTTCATTGCTGTTAATTAAAAGATTTCCTTTCTCTTCTTGATTCTCTCCACTGCCTGCGCCTCTTTCATGTCAAGAGACGTGTTTCTTTTCTTTCGTTGGCTTATTGTGTTCCGATTGTTTCCATTGTACTTTTTGATGGTTCTGGATCGTTTCCAGCTAAATATCAAATAGAAGAAATCGTTTCTCGCTTCGTTCCCGATTATTTCAGCTCATTCAAAGTTCTTTTCTCTCGTGAATTTGACGATCATTAATGCGGAAAAACAAAAGGCAGAAAACATACGCAATTGAGTTCTCGGAAATTCCCGTCCTAGCCTTCAGGCAACATAAGAATTTCTCGTTGTTTCTACATTAACATGACGAGAGCGAAAAGAAGAAAACGCTGAGCGTGTAAAATTTTCGCCAGAATCTTCGACTTTCATGGAATAATAAAAGCAACATTGCGGAACAATTACTCGAAGAGGTCGAAAGAACATTTTTTTGAGTGAAAAATTCTTCGCCGCTGACATCAAGCGATGAAAAGCAACATACTCTGCGAAGTTTAACGACGACGACGAGGATAACACATGAATAATTCATCGGAGTGTCGATGGGAAAATCTTTACTCATTAAAGCGTTTGTCTAAAATCTGGCAACGACGTCTCGAGTCTCGAGAGTGTCGTGGCACCAGGAATAAATAAATGACAGCATCGAAATTCATCATCGAGCTCTTCTCTCGTCGCTTATGGCTTCGGCAACCTTGCTTAGAGAAGAACACAAAACGCGCCATAGTCATAGACACCTACCTCGGAGCAAGGGTAGACTAGATACACACGCACACATAGCGTCGCTAGTTTACAAATTGACTCGAGCAACAAACATCAACAGCACCAGCAGAGAGCTACGTGACAAAACTTCAAACACACAAAACTCTTCATAGTTTTATTTTTCGGGCAAAGCATTTCTAGCTCTCGTTGCCATGTTGCCAGACTTTTCTTTGTCGTCAACAAAAAAAAAATGCTTCAAAGTTGTTTGAAAATAAAAAGTGACTGAGAAATAAAAAGAAAATTTGTAAGCGAATTCCTTCGTAGTTGCAAAACATTTTCACTTTGTTTCTGCTTTTAACCAAAGAGTCGAGTGAAAATGTTGTTTCTTAAATTGTCACTGTCCACCCACGCAACCGAGCACAAGGAAATCGTCTCATTTGTTTTGCCGTTATGAGTTTTTTTTTTCATCATGCAATTCGATTGTTGGCTACCTTGCCAAGCGATTATCGAATTGCTTTTGATTGTTCACAAAGTTTCATTGACCGGTTAGCGCTCGACAACTGTTCCATGTCATTCATCGTGGCATGCAAATCTCGTTGCAATGTTTGTATATCGAAACGTGAAGTCATCTAGTTAGAAGCTTTGTTATGTCCATTTTTGACATGACAATCGCGCCGCTCTTAATTACGCAACGAATCGACCGCACAAAGAAGGAAATTCATTTCGTCAATCCGGTGGAAACGAAACGCAGATTTTAATCGCTCTTCCTCCTCAGTTTATTTGTATTTCACTTTTTGTGCTTTCGCAATGGCTGCTAATGAAACGGTGGCGGCGAGCACAGGTGTGTGAAATCATTAAAAACAATTTTTTCTACGTTGAGCTCGCGTTGTTATTACTAAATTTTTTACACCGACTCATACGAAGTTACATCATTCTCTCGATGAAGTTCAAAAGAATTCAATTAGAGTCGAGCAAAAAGTTTATTGCTGACTTTGACCATATGATACTCGTGATTTCTTCTGTTCTGTGTTTAAAGTATTCTCGTGTCCTTGAGGTTATCGACAGATGCCAACAAGCACGCTACATCGATAAACGTCTAAAGAATTCACTATGCAAGGCTAGAATGTTTTTGCATGTGATTTCCGTCCGCAATATTGAATCGAAAATGTGAAATTCGCTTAAAATTTACATTCACTGAGAGTTCTGGCATCTCAAATGGGATTTTTATCTGCTGAGTTATTCCGACTCGAAAGATGAGGATCACGTGAGTTTCATTCTATTGGAGATTTGAGTCGTGAGACGAGAGTTTATCGCGATATGATGAATTATCACGCTCCTGAGCAGCCACTTGAGACATCCGCAACTTCTCCACTTACGCACATCGCAATTGCCAATTTACATTGTTTAAAAAAATCTGAGTTTTTCCACGTCTCATGCCTCCGGAATATTACCAGAAGCGAGAACGAGAAAAACCTGTTCGACGAGGAAATTATTAAACTCTTTACTTTGCTCTCCCTGACAAAGCCATCACAGCAACGACAATGGCGCATACAAAACTAATTTACATGCTCGACAATAATTTTTTTTCTCCCTTCTACTCTGCAATTTCCGCGCTTATTAAGTGTTTCTATGTAACACTCTCTTGATTCTAGACTCGAGAGGTTGACTAAACCTTTCCTCTGAGCTCTGAGGTAAATCACCTTTGATAAGGAAGTGGAAGTTGAACTCCTTCATAACGCAATTAGAGCTTACAACAAGTCGTGTGGAAGTTGATTTCCCCGCCATTTGCTCGATTGCATAACAAGGCATTTGCATGAGATTTTACATTTTCATGTCTCATGTCTCGTTATGAAGGAAAATTCCCTCGATGTTCATGTTCTTTAGTTGAAACCGTTTTTCGACAAACAATTTTCTCATGACAACCATCAGAACGAAATGACATTTTAAGGGAAAATTGCTTCACTACGACAATCCATCATGAAAATTGAATGGAGTTTTCGTGTTGGCTTTGAGTTCTCTGGCTTTTGAAATTGTTTTGAAGCCTCACATGTGACGCTCGAGTAATTATTCGGTAATTTTCTATTCATCACGATTATAAACAACCGCGGAAAAAGCTTTTTGTTGGAGCTGCTCTTGCCAAGGTCTAGAATGCCACCGAAAAATTTCATTGAACGAAAAAGTTTATTTTTTTCTTTCGGTTGTTCAACATTCTCATTACACATCGAACATGCTGTTGTGTTCAACTTGGGCCATAAATTATCGTAATTGATGTTAGTCGATTAGATCGCTTATTTGGCCTTATTTATTTAGTCAGACATAGAGCACGCCGGCGATTCTTCGATTGGTATGTAGCCAGGCAAGTGCACATGGCGAACAGATCTCAAGCATCAGACAGTAACGGGAAACTATTTTTTCGATAAACAACTTGAAAAACATTAAATTTTTGTTGAATCATTGAAGACTTTTTTGTTTTGTTCTGTCTAGTCGGAAAGTATTTAAATAAATTCAAGAACTGTATTACTTTGTAAGGGATCGAGAGATCAAGGTTTACTTGAAATCAAAAATGCTTACGTCTTCTAGACGTGTCGGTTTATCTATGACTTGGACCTTCCACACGTTTTGTTTTATTTTATTCTTTTCATGTGATGATATAAAAAAACGCACAAAATGAAATGCGTCATACCTCCGAGTTTTTGTTTAATTCAGAAACTTATTACATAACAACTCAGCTCAAGCTTCGTCTTATTTTTGTGTTTTCTTGCTTCCACGGCTAAGAAGTTGATTTCATATATTTTAAGAGTTCTGAAGGTGGTGTTGGCTTCTCTCGTCTTACTTCTTGATTGAAAACAACAAAAGCATATCTAAAGATTCTTTTTTTTTTGTGTTTCGTGGCCACGTAACCAGAAGAAGGCATAAAGCGAGAGAGTGAGAAGTTCAGTGGTGGTGTGGTCGAGTCGAATATCGATCTGCAGTTAATCGGCGGCCATCAAGGTTAATGCAAGGGTGGAACGGCGAGCGAGAGAAATAAGATTTTGATTGTCACGAAAGCAGCTCGTTGAAAAGTTTCCATGGGAGGGCGTGAGGGCGGTTGACCCACGTTCTCTAGATCCGCTGTGCATTCATGTTTTCAACAACACTTTCTGAGATTGGAATCACAAGCCAGAACGCACTTGAACAACCAATTTCTTCGTCTCTTCTGCACAGTCTGCACTCGGTTATATCGAGTTGAGTCTAACAACGTTCATTATCTCTCTCGCTCCTCAACGCAACGTACATGATTTTTATTCATCCCACAAAATAGTTTCCATCATGGTGGAGATGCTTCGGAGTGGAAATCGATATTATCTTAATGGGGAGGGAAGGCGAATAATGGTTTTTCGAGCGAGCAAGAGAGCGAGAGACTTGAAAACCGCAATGTTTGTTCAGAAGCTCTAATGGCTAGCTGCCTTTGGTTCTATTACTGTAGTTAGTTTTAATGCGATGGCTCCATGTAGTGCTCGACTATCGCTCTTTGAATGAAATTTATGAGGATTTTCCATCTCTTATCCAAAGAATTACAGAAAGCACTTAAGAAGTTTCCAGTAACTGGAGAGCAATGGCGAGTCGTGCAGAAGCATCATCTTTCTCTTCGTCGTGATTGACACTGCAAGTTCAAGGAGATGATTCTTGCGGAATTTTTGTAACTTCGAGTCGAGTGTAACAATGTCTTCAATTTCTCCTACAAATCTCTTCGATCATCTTCGTTATGAAAGGAAATGTTGTTTATCAGAAATGAAATTTGAGATGAAAATCTTATTCCCATTCGTAAACTTCATCCTTTGACAAATTATGATGGTTTTCAATTTCAATGCGCTGTGTGTCTAATAAAGCAAAAACCCTTCTTCCGAAAGTCTCATAGAGAAACTTTCCCTCGACTCGTCCGAAGTTCAATTGAATGAGATGAAATTTTTTAAAGTTTCGCGATGAGGAAAATAATAATTCAAAAGATCCATCAGACTCTCGAGTACTCACACTCTAGGAAGAGCTCTTCTTTCACGTCCATTAAAGAAAAAAAAACGGAATTTGCAGCAATGTGTTTGTTCTTGTGTATCTTTGCCCATATTTCCATTTCGAACAAAAAACTTTTTTTAGCAAAAATTTTTCGAGAAAAAAAACTTTTCTTCGAGCGAGAGCGAGTGCGCATGATGTGAAAAGTTGTATTTTCCATTAGCCCGAGTGAGATAGCGAGAAGCAATCGGCACATTCAGGGCGAGTAGATGTGCGCACCAACACGACGATAGAAAAGCAAGCAAGCGAGAGCTCAGGCAGCAAAAGCAGAAGGCAAGGGAAAAGAGAAACAACACAAAATGCTGTATACGATTCGTCGGGCGAACGACTGTTTGAGAAACATTCGGTTATATACGCTTGCGACTCTGAAAAAACGCTTTTTATAAATATCGTGCTTCGGTATATATAGCGAGGCAGGCAATCGCTATGTTCTCTCTCTCTCTTCTTTTCCACTTTTTTCTTCTTCTTCTCTCTATATCGTATTAAATGATGAATTTTTGCCTGCCCGTGTCGACTTTTTCAGAAACATTCGGTCGCGTTGTTGGCTATGAGAAGCAGCGAGCGCTTGGGTATTATTATTTTCTCGTTTTTCTTGCTTTGTGGCCCCGAAAAAAAAGAAAAATAATACATAGAATCAACAACAACGACGACGACGATGGCAAATGGACTCTGACTGTGTGCAGTGTGTCGTCTATGTATAAAATCATCTCATTCTCAGAGTTTTCTTCTTTTCAACTAAAAGAAATGAACGAAGACAAAAATTGGAATTGTTGTGTAGCTGAGGAGGATTTCGGGTTATTATTATTTTTATAATATCTCGTCTTCTTTCTTTTTTTTCCCGATATTCATTCTCGTTTCGCCATAAACACATTCGGGAAGCGGAGCCGTGCATGGAGAGACATCATCATCTTCGTCGTCGTTTTCTTCGATTGACGCAAGACGCAAGAATATCGTCTTTTGAATCCAGACGATGGGAAAGGCAAACGAGTGAATAGCAACAAAAAAATATTTTATGTTTTTATGATTCTAGACGTGGAAACAGGAAGGGTGAGAACAGAGGATTATATCAAGCCCCCTTCCTCTCTTGTGCTCGTTTCCCATAAATTTCACAGCGAGTTAATAAGGGAACGATTTGCGACAGTTTCTAAAAACGGGGAAAGACTTCAAGATGCACCTTTCAAAGTCATTTACATTAGTAACCGCTCGGCTCTGTCTTTCATATTTAAGATTGCTCAAATTGTCAAAGAATTGTCGGCAGTGTGGTGGAATAATAGTTTAATGACTTAGCTTACCTTTGAAAATGTTCCCTTATTCGATCTTCGCGCGTATTATCGGGCAAATTTGCAACCCAAAGATGTCGAGTCTCGCGTACCATTTTGCCAAAACTGATTCATGGAGGAGGCTGTTTCGTCGTTTGAGGCTTAACGCGGATCTCCGGATTCGTTCTATCGAGCCAACACACTAAAAGGAAGCTTTTCGCGCTCTCAGCGTTCTGTTATCGCGGTCGCTTATCTCACTATTCTGCTTCACTGAAATTCCGGGAGATTTGCTTTTTAATCAAAGCCAGACGCGACCGATCTTTCACTTTAAACTTTCTTCATTCAGCTAAGAACTTCTTTTTCCAGCAGAAGCCTTCTTCTTTTTTTTGGCTTTTCTTTTGGCACGTCTCACTACACCACACTGAGAATATTTTTATATCTGGGCTTTCCTTCCTACAAAACACTTTGCTGGACCGTGTGGGCGCTATTTACATTTCCAATCGCAAAGCCACTCCGGATGGACGATGATCCTTCTTTTCCATTTCTGAGAAACACTCGAATTCTTATTTCTTTTTTCCTTTCACTGTTATTCCTCAGCTTCGAAGTTTATTTCATTAGCTTTCTTCCTTATGTTCGCATTTATTCCAACTTCAATTTTATGGATTTTCTTTTTCTTTTGATTCGACACAAATAATTTACCGCTTTACGATTCACTGTGGAAAATTTACAAATTAAAAATTTAGACTCTTCACTCGCTTGATCGCATTTTCTTTCTCATTCGAAGAAAGGAGAACGAGATCGAACTTTCTCATCAAAAAAACACTTGACAATCATTAACCAAAAAAAAATTAATGAAACTAAAAAACTCTTCTTGAATTCCTGGAAAAATGGCTAAAAAAATATTTCGATGCAATTGCTGCTTAAAGCTGCGTTGGATGAGCTGGGCTAGGTTTTTTCCTTTACAAAGCACGCAGAAAATTCCATGCGATTCTCATTCCCAAAAAAAGATTTGGGATGATCCTTTTGGAAAGGAAGCACAAAATTTCAATTTTTCTTACACTCTCAAATCAAACTTTATTTTTTCTCGCTTAGTTTTCTTCTTGTTTTTCACTTGTTTCTCTTTCTTTCTTCTCTTTAGTGGTTTATCAATTAATTTTCTTATGAAAAAATCACTTTTTCCTTTCTGTTCATTACACTGTCTTTTCACTGTGATACATTTTTTACGACTGACGAGGAAAGCGATTCAGTGTTCCGTCGAAAATATTTTGAACCTGCTAACTTGGGAGATATTTGAACCGATATATGTTGTTGGTTTGTCAGTGTGTCAATGTGTTGAAATAAGAAATTATTTAAATAAATTTTTATGATTGGAATAGAGAATTGAAAAAATAAATTTTTCTTAAATTTTCTTTTATGATTTAAATTAATTTTCTTTCAAGTTTTTCTTTGAGATGTTTGCAATTTTCTTTTACTTGCGAAAAGCAAAGTCTTAGCTCAATCAGACTTTGGCCTACCATTCGAAAATATTTATGATTTCTGTGGATTTTCATTTGACAGATCCAGAATCTTAAAGTTAGCTCATGAACTATTTTCCTGAATTTATTAAAAATTACAAAACATAAAAGTGATTTCAGCCGAAGTTATTTAGTTTCCTTCTTCGTCCAAACGATGGCGATAGCTGCAATTTTCCGTGAATATTTCCTCTCACTCGCAATTTTCTCTCGCTGCAATTTTCCTCTCATTCAGTCTCATTCGAAATTTTGCATCTGCATCGCAAGTTCATTCAAGGGAAAATTTAAAAATCTATTGCGTAAGCTTTTTTAGGAATAAAATTGAATGTCGCTGATTAATTCTTGTTGACAATTGTAGAGAACGATGGGCAAACATATTTCACCAAATCTCCCAGAAGGTTTGAAGCGGAACATGGAAAAGTTCCAGGTGAGAAAGAAAATAGTTTCGCGATATTTTTTTATCGATTATAACAATCAATTTTTCGCAGGCTAAAAGCCCAGTTCCAGTCTTCTTGAAAGGTAAAGTTTTGATAAAATCAACTCGAATTTAAATAATTTTAACAAAATATCTTTTTCCAAAGGTGGTCCCTTCGACAAAGGATTATTTGGATTGACTGTTGTACTTTGCGGTGTCGGAATTCTTATGACTGGACAAATGGTTTACCAATTGGCCAGAAAGAAGTAAACTGTCACTCAATTTATGTTTAATTAACTTATTGATGGAAATTGAAGAAATAAAAATATAGCGTAACGTCAAACATGTTTTGAAAACGAAGGCAATCCGGAGAGAAAATGTTTCAGTTTTGATGAAAAAGATTTTTTTCAGCACACACACATTGAAAAGTTTTGTGTTGTACTTTTAAAGTCCTCAGTCGATCTCTAGCGTTTGAAAGAGAAAGTTCAGGATAAATCCATTTGGAAACTTATCGTGAAATGGAAATCAAATGTACATTTAGATCATACTTTGTTGATAAAAGTGATTACTCGTGCGAAGTACACGATGTGAAGGTAACAGGACAAGGACAAACGATTAGTGAAATCAATGGAATTCATAAAGCTGGAAAGAGTAACGCTGACGTCGGCAGAGTTGTTTTCCGTCTATCAGAACTGAAGCATTTTCCGCGTGGTCTTAGCAATCATTTTCCGAATTTGCTTGAGGTTTATGTCATGGCAAGCAAAATCAAGGAAGTTTCGTCACAGGACTTGGAAGGACTCGAAAATTTGAAAACATTTCAAATGAAGTTCGGCACCTTGACGTCACTGCCGGACGATTTGTTCCACAATATGCCGGACTTGGAAAGGATCTTATTAGCTGATAATCAAATCGAGTTAATATCGTCCAACTTCTTGAAACCTTTTGTTGGGAAATCCAAGTTTGCTGTTGATCTTCGCGGAAACAAGAACATTGATGCTTGGTACGACTCAGCAAAGCAAAATGTGTTTCAGCCAGAACGTCAGAAATTGTCGCTTGAAGAATTGATGAAAACAATTGAAGTATTGACTGAAAACAAGAATTGCATCAAATCACAGAAACCACTGCAATTATCCAGACAGAAGTCGCGCAATATCGTAGAGAATGAAAAAGTCAAGGATTTATGGGTCACTGGTCTCTTTTCTGATATGAAGATCATCTCACGCGGCATTGAATTTAAGGTTCACCGAAGCATTCTTGCAATTCGTAGTCCAGTGTTGGCAGGAATCATCGATCATGATAAAGAAGAAATGAAAATAAACGGTTTCAGTCCAGATGCTGTTAAGTCGATGCTCCATTTCATCTACACGAACGAGATTCTTCTGGAAGACAAAACTCAGGACAACGCAATCGAGAACTTTACTATCGCTCACAAATTCAAACTGCAAGAAATGAAATCAGTCTACGAAGAAATTATTTCAAGCAAACTCAATGAATCGAACGCTTATGAAACATTTTTGCTCGCACATCAAAACGAAGCGAAGGACTTGAAGAAAAAAGCAATTAACTTGATTTCTAAGAAATTTCCAAAACCATTGCCAATGTCGATCGCCGAAGATCCAAGCAAATTGAAGAAGCTGATTGATGTTCGCAGTGAATACGATAAATTGCTTGAAGAGCAATAAGAACTTCAATTTCTAATCGTTTTGCTTTAAATATTCAAGAAAATGTAAACATCAAGACAATAAATTGAATTCATTAAAAAAAATGGTAAATGGCGCGTTGAAAATGATAAGAATCTTTGCACACTAACATAATACACTTTTTCGTAACAGTACTTGAAAGAAGCCAGATTTTGTTTCAGCTGACACACACACATTGAAATCATTTGTGTTCTTAGTTTAAAGTCCTCAGTCGATCTTTAGCGTTTGAAAGAGAAAGTTCAGGATAAATCTGCAAATTGACTTATCGCAAAATGGAAATCTACTGCGAATTTTTATATTGTTGTAACGAAACAAGTGATTACTCGTGCATAGTAAAAGAGGCGAAGAAAACTAACCAAACACAAGATATTAAAGAAGTCAAAGGAGATCATAAAGCTGGAAAGAGTAATGCTGACGTCACAATATTTGTTTGCGTGGGATCACAACTGGATCAATTTCCACGAGGTCTTGGCAATCATTTTCCCAATTTGGTCAAATTGTTCGTCATTGCAAGCAAAATCAAGGAAATTTTGTCACAGGATTTGGAAGGACTTGAAAATTTGAAAGAACTTTATATGGAGAGAGGCATCTTGACGTTACTGCCGGACGATTTGTTCCACAATATGCCGAACCTGGAAGAGATCTCATTCGCTGAAAATAAAATCGAGTTAACATCGTCAAACTTTTTGAAGCCTTTTGTTGGTAAATCCAAGTTTGCTGTAAATCTTCGCGGAAACGAGAACATTGATGTTTGGTACGACTCAGCAGAACTAGGTTTATCGGAACCACAAAGAGAGCAACAAAAATCATCGCTTGAAGAGTTGATGAAAACAATTGACGAGAAGTGCATCAAACCACAGAAGTCACAGCAATTATCCAGCCAAAAGTCGTGCAATATCATAGAAAATGAACAAGTCAAGGATTTATGGATCACTGGTCTCTTTTCTGATATGAAGATCATCTCTGGCGGTATCGAATTTAAGGTTCACCGAAACATTCTTGCAATTCGTAGTCCAGTGTTGGCAGGAATCATCGAGAAGGATAAAGAAGAACTGAAAATAAACGGTTTCAGTCCAGAGGCTGTTCACTCGTTGCTCCACTTTATCTACACAAATGAAATTCTTCACGAAGACAACGCAACCGAGAACTTTACTATCGCCCACAAATTCAAAATGCAAGACATGAAATCGGCCTACGAAGAAATAATTTCCAACAAACTCAATGATTCGAACGCTTATGAAACATTTTTGCTCGCACATCAAAGCGAAGCAAAATATTTGAAGCAAAAAGCATTTGCATTGATTGTTAAGAAATTAGCAGAACCTTTGCCGGTGTCGCTCACAGAAGATCCCATAAAATTAAAGAAGCTGATCGATATTCGCAGTGAATACGTTAAATTGCTAGAAGAGCAATAAAAACTTTACTTTCTAATCATCTTACTTTCAAAATCCAAGAAAATGTAAACTTCATCTTAAAATTATCTTCATGACAATAAAATGAATTCTTTTAATATTAAACGGAAATATTTTTTCTAAAACATTTCATTCTCAATTTACGCGGATCATCGCGAAGGGATATTTTCAAAGAACAACAAAGGGATTTTGCAATTGAGAAAAATCAAAGTTTAAAATTTAAGTTTCCGCGACTTTTCAGCTTGCTATTTCCAAAACTAACGCGTTAATAAGTTATTGGTCAACTAGAAAACATTGTGTGTTAAACACTCGAAAACTAATTCGAATTTCAGCTGAAATGGAATCGCTCGAAGACAAATCAATGGAGAGAGAAAGATTGGTCGATGGCCCCAATGACGAAGACGAAGAATTGACTCTTCCAACAAGTTTAACAACAACAGCTCAGTCAAAGACTCCAATTAGTCCACCAAATGTAAAATTCATCGAATTATTCTTGACACACCCTAACTCTAACTTTTGAATTGTTTCAGGTCTATTCAGCCACAGGAAGTGACTCACAGTCTCAATCTCTCGGCAAAGTCAGCAGTGAAGCTAAGCTCAGCTATGTGAACGAAAGAAAAACAATCGAATTGGAAAATGCACGGAAAGTTAGTGTGGAACGTAAGAAGAAAATTCTTAAAGGTGAGCCAAAGTTCCAATCGATGACCTCTCGCTGCATGACTTTTAATATCTTTTGATGTTTTCTTGATTTTTTAGCTTTATTATTATTTCAATATTTCCATTCTTTACTTTTCGGTTTTTCGTTTGTGGTTTGACTTTATGATTTGATATCAAGACCCTCCAGACTCAGTGCCATCATCATCCGCCAGTAGCAATTGTTTGATAGATTTAAAGCGTGAAGAGTCGTGTATGGCACAGGCGATTAATGTAGAGGCGCTAGACAAGATCAACTCACTTCCATCACAGAAATCACAAATATCCCTTCCACTTCCAAGCACTTCCAGTTTTCCTATGCTCGTTAAAACTCCATCCAAAAACCATCTCTCGAGTAGTTTGCAGAACTTTTCGACGAGACCAATTAAACATCATTCTTTCGATTCAGATTTAGATGTCAAGTACATGGAGAAGAATCTGATCTCACTGCTCGATGATTTCCACAATGGTAAGTCATTTAACTGAGAAGCTATCGATTACTTAAAGTTACTTTCTGATTACAGGAAAGCTCAAAGCATTTAGTGGAAGTTCAATGAATCAAATGAAAGCGATTCGTGATCAACAAGAGAGATTATCGAAGCTTCACTTTGACTTGGGAATGAGCTCAACATTTAATGACTCAAAAGATGATCAGATGAACCAACTTGTCCAGAAGTTGAATGAGATATCACATTCGATTGAAAAGCTCAACTCGTCCAATGCTGACGACTAAAGTGCAATAAATGTTTTTTATACTGAAACAATATTTTGTCGTCTATTCAAAACAACTTTTTATTAATTTTTTTGTGTTTTATAAATTACTACAAACTTCTGTCCTCAACTTTGTCATCAAAGCTTAAAACGATAAAAAAAACGATAACAGTTCAAACATCTTCGAGTCTTGCTTAAGTTCCGCAAGACTGAAGTGTCCATCGAAGATTAGATAATTTCACACTAAAATTTATTCTCAGTTGGAGGTTTTTTCTTTTTGATTCCTTCTCAAGCTTCATCGTGATTTGTTAGTAGCGCAGTTTAAATAGTTTTCGTCTCTCAAAAATAGTTTAAAAAATTTGAACGCGATGATTTTCACGATCGCAAACTAAAATATTGCCATTTGACATGATCGCGACACCTTCGAGTCCTTTGAATTCAGCGTCGCCAGAGCCCCAAGATCCGAAAGCTCGCAAAAAGCTGAAAATAGAAAAAGTTTTGTTGAAAGCTTCGAGAGAATGTAACAAAGCTCTCGTTACCTTCCGTCAGGATGAAAGATCTGAATTCGATTGTTTCCAGAATCCGCCACGACGATGTAACCAAATTCATCGACAGCGACGCCCCTGAAAGATTTAATTCGTAACTGATCGTAAATGTGCGTGAAGAATTTTCATTACCTCGGGAACTTGAATTGACCTTCCTCTGAACCTTCGCAGCCAAAGCAAGATAAAACTTTTCCGTTTACATCAAAAATCTATTAATAGAAAGCTCAATTAACGTCTCATCATCGTTTTCACGCTCTCTCGCGCCTCTCACCTGAATTCGATGGTTGTTTGAGTCTGAGACAATGACCCGATTTGTATTTGAAACTGCGATGTAGTGAGGATGTTCCTAAAAAGTTTGCTTACTCGTAATTGCGCAATTGTAACTAAAAAAGTTGAGATACTCACAAGTTGACCCTCGCCACTACCGCATGTACCAAATTTGCCAACGAATGTTCCGTCAGATTGAAACACCTTCGAGAAGAAAAGTGAAAAGCAATTAAAACTTCACTCACAATCAACTGACAGTTGAACAACTCACTTGAATTCTATGATTTTCCTTGTCGCAAACGTAAATGAAACCCATTGAGTCGGTTGTGATGCCCCAAGGGTAATTGAATTTTCCATCGGAGGTGCCTTGGCATCCGAACGTCCGAAGAAATCTTCCTGTGAGATGAATTGAAAAATAAATTAAATGAAACTAAAATTTTCAATCTTTCATTTACCGGACGGATCGAAAACTTGAATTCGATGATTGTAACGATCGGCGATGATGAATTGTCCGATTCTGTTGATGGCGACGCCAGCCAAGCAGTCAAACTCTCCATCGCTGTTGCCGTATGTTCCGAACTCGCTGAAATAATTACCAGTCGCGTCGAAAACTTGTACGCGATGGTTTGATGAATCAGCGACAACGATGAGATTGTCGGGACCAACTGAGATGCCTCGTGGCCAAGTAAATTTTCCGGATTCGCTCCCTCTGCCACCTATTTGCAGAATTTGCCTTCTCTTTTGCAGGTATTGAGTACGCGGTGTGCTGAACTTAGTATTGGTATCTTCCATACCGACGGCCTGTGCTTGCGCTTGAGTAGGAGAGGCGAGGGAGCTTTGCAAGTTTTTTGAATCATCATCGGAGCTGTGCATTTCGTTGGCTTGACGCAATGGCAAACCCAGACTTAACCGTCTACTTGCAGACGTTGCTGATGAAGTTGATGAAGGAGATGAAGTAGCAGCACTGCCGTAGGATGAGCTAGGGGTGCTGCTGCTTGCAGCTGTGTCACGGGGACTGTCTTTGGACGAACGATTTCCATATTTGTTCTTAAGATATCTGGCCCAAGAGCTGAGCGCTTCTTTATCTCCATCTGATCCTCCACCTCGATCCGGAGACACTTCACGAGATTTCAATGCATGTGTGGATCGGCTGCGTGATAACTCCGAGCCTGAAGATAACGATGACGTTCCGTATCTAGACGAGAAACGAGAAATTTATTTCACAGTGAAAATCTATCGACGAACACCGCTGACGAAGGTTGCGCAAAACTTAAACCAAAAAATATTTGCAAATATTGGCGATAGAAAATTAAATTAAGAAAGGAGATTATCTAAGTGGAAAGTTGATGCGATCTTTGCGGTTATTCGAATGAGATAAGAGATGACATTAAATGTACCTAGAAGCCAAATATGCTGACGGCGAGGTAGTTGTAGGGGACAAAGGCTCTTCCGTGTCATCATCGTCTCCTCCAAAGTTGTGTGACGATCGACTTCTCGCGAGTCTATTTCTTCGCTCCTTTAACGCCATGTAACGAGATCGACCTGAGAGTCGACTGTCCGAGTCATCATCCTGTTCTTCTGAGTGTTGCTGCGAAAGTGCCGAGCTTTTGCTTTTATTCAAAAAGCGACTAGTGTAGCTGCTCGAATTAGTACACAAATATTTAAAGAGAGATTATTTCGTGGATAGTTCAAAAACAAAATTTTTTGTTAATTAGAAAACTTTCTGTTATGTGATTAGGAAAGCGTCAGCTCACCTTGACTCCTCCGGTTCGTATGCTCCGGTCGTTCGAGTGCGTGTGGTGCTATAGCGGTCATTTTCTTTGTCAGAAGCACGCGAGTAAGTGCTCGAAGGAGCTTCGTACCTTGATCTTGTCGTTGTAGGTGATGAATCGTCACGAGAGCTTCGACGAGCTGCATCAGCAGCTGCAGATTCTCTCAGAATCCCAGCGCGAGTCGATGAAGACGAAGCTGTTTCTGTTGGTCTTGCAGCAACGACTGGTTTCACTGGTGTCTTAGCTTTTGTTTCTTCCTCAGTTTCAGACTCTTCTTCAGAGCTGCTTTCTTCTTCGGAACTCGATTCTTCCTTTTTCAACGTCGTCGACGACGCCGGGGCCGCCGACGATTGGAGAAACCTACTCTGAAAGGGCTTTTTCTCCGGTTCTGCAGGTGGAGGGGACGTCACAGGTGTTGTCACGCGTGATCGTGTTGGCGTGACTTCCGCCGGCTTTGATGAGGTTGGTGAAGCTTCACTTGAACTCTCTGCCGACGAACTTTCACTACTTGATCGAGCGGCTGTTGATGCTGCGGATGTTCTCGTCTGTCAAGTTTAAAAATACAAAGAGTTATAAATAGTCAGCGTACAAATGGGTCATAGACATTAGCTGAGAACAAAAGCTTCAAGCAAGGTTATTGCAATAAGAAAAAACTTGACTTACTTCAGTTGTTTCTTCCGCGACAGTTTTCTTTAAGATCGATGGAGTGTCAGCGGTTGCTGGAGTCGTTGAAGATCCTGCTGCTTTATTCTCTCGTTTGATCCTCGCAATCTCATCATCTTCTGAGACCTGACGACCAGCTGATGGCGGTCGCCTCACTGGCTGAACTGCTGTCGTCTTCACTTGAGGTTGAGGAGCTACAGGCGTCGCTGGTTTTGGTTCGACTTTCTTCTCGCGTGGACCTTTTTCCTGTTCCTGAATCCTCTTCATCGCACGAGGCGAATCAAGAATTCTGAAAATTCCACTGAGTGGACCTGAAATTGAGAGAAATTTCCATGAGTAAGCTACTCGAAGGTTGTTTATCTGTCATCACCTTTAGCCGCATCCTCAGTACTTGTGACTTTATTTTTGTTACTTTCTTTGTCTGTGGCTTTTAACGTGCTAGATTCATTGTCATCGTCTTCTTCGTGATGCCCACGCACGAACCGCGAACGAAACCTATTTTTGCCGCTTGCTCTTGACGAGGAGTCGTAATGTTGATCCTCATTGTCGTAACCGTAGCGAGAGTCTGCATGCTTATCAGCAACAACTTTCACTGGACGTTCACCGAACTTTCGACCTCCCAAGAGAGGTTCGTCTTCAGTGTTTCCTAATTCTTGTTGTTGACGGAACTGCGAGACTAAACGATGGTCGCTCTTTGATCTCATCAAACCAGATCCACTCGATGGCTGTAACAAGCCGGCCATGCTTTGTGTGGTTGTTGGTGGGTGAATGAAGTTTAAGTCTCCGTAAGTGCATAAGTTGTTGACAAGGCCATTGGCATCACAAGCCATTGTGAAGCGAACACGGCGACTGTAATCGGAATTTTCACATTCAAAGTTCCTGATGAACTCAACAGTTTTAAGGAAAATTTCCTTAGTGTCCATGAGTTCGCAATCTTCCCATGAAACTGACTCGACCATGTATTTGTCAGCCAGATCACAATTGCTGGTGATGTTGGAGATCTCCAATTCTAAGTTCTCCTTGAGAGTGGAAAGATTTTTCATCTCCGACGTCAAATACTTGTCCATCTCAGTGCGCAAATAGTCAGTGCGATCTTTCACTGCTTTCGTGAGTCGTCGATAAATCTCGTCAATCTCCTCTGACACGCTATGGCAGTTGAGTTGCAAGTTCGAAGTATTTTTCTCGACAACCGCAAGAATGTCTTGTAGTCGATGAACGCCTCGACGAATTTGATTATTTATTCTATTGATTTCACGACGTAAGATGTCCATGTGAGCGGATTTACAGTCTTCGCAGACTTTCTTCTCGCAATGGTGACAGAGATTGCAATAAGATTTCTCTGAACAAACGTTACATCGCTCCATGACTTGACCTTAAGTGAGAGACAAATATTTAGAACATCAAAGATTTCATCATAAGATAACAAATTTTCCTGGCGAGGAAAATCGTTCATCAATGACGTGAGAAGAAAAGAAAAACAATTTCTCAAAGTGAAAACTGTCTCCCAACAAATAATTCTTCGCTTTGATATTTCTCGTACCTGACGTGGGATCTGGAAGATCGCCAGTGATCTCAATGTGAAGCTCCAGGAAGCGGGTGAGCGTGACATTCGTTGGAAAGCCAGCAACGCCATTGTAGGGGATGCGATGCTCAGCTATTTTTGGTTTCGCGATAAATAAATAAAAGCGAAGCTTAATTATAAACAAATCTTGTGATCGTGAAAATTCTTTTGCGTTTACCTCTGCACTCGGGACATTTGACTTGTCGCCTCACATAGTCGGTTAGGCCTTGAAAATAATTTTTGATTTGTTTATTACAAAAGATTGCGTAAAGGTTGATCGTTAGGTTGATACGTCAGAGAATTGAAAATTAAGACTCGAAAAGAATTTCATAACATTTCATCGAGTATTTTCAGAATCGTGACATATCTTTAAGTGGGCGATGTTTTCACCAGCAAAGGCGATGAGAAAAGGAACATTCGCCCCCTCTCTCGAATCATTGACCGTTTACATTTAGAATTTTAATTGAAGATCTCACTCACCGTCCATGCAAGGTTCCATACAAAAAGAATGCTGACATGGCAGCAGCTTTGGGTTTCTGTATCGGTCTAGACAGACACAACACGTTAATAGTTGCTCGAACTGTTCCATATTTTGTCACTGAACGAGAGAAAACAAATGAATTGATCACAAATGTGCACTTAAGTAGGTTTTCATTTCACTTCTCGATCGAGACAGCGACGAAAACAACGACGGACATAAACTAAAACACGCAAATCAGATTTTTCCTCTTCGCTCTCTCTAATTCTCGCTTTTCCTCTTTTCTTTGTTCGATGAGACGTAATTTTTCGGTACGTCACTCTTTATGTGATAAAAATAGATTCTCTATGGTGCCGCATTTTTCAATGAAAAAGAAAAACTTTTTTTTTTCGAAAGAAAATTTTCATCGTCGAGAAAGGAGGAGAATCGTCGGTCGAAGGCGATCGCGGGAGAGGAAATATCATCACTGAAGTAAAATTAGCGAAAAATTTTCACAAAGAATGTCCATGAGTCGTCGAGCTGGATGAAGGCGAACAATGAAATGAATTTTTGCTTCGATTGGCAACGAACGAACACGTACAACTACATTAGATGGTTTGAGTTGATGGATTTCGATTCGATTTCGGTTTCTTTTTAGTCAACTTCTTTCAATCTCATATTAATGATATCACAAATAGTTCACTGCCGACGATCGGGCTGCTCGATAACGTACACTTTAACCGAATTATTCTTCTGACTTTGGAAGCCTCTCTCTCAAATTTATCGAGCAGAGTTAAAGTTTCCCGATGCGTTTTTCACGCGTTGCTCGATCGAACTGAGAAAAAATCTTCTGAAAAATGAAAACTCACGTCGCGGCTTTTCGCCGAATCTATTTTTAAAGATTTTTACTCGTTCTTGACGTGACTGTGTTGGTTAGCGAAATTGTGAGTGCTCTGATGAGTTGCAAAGTCATGACGTAAAATGATTTCTGGACTTTCCGGGACCGGAAGGAAGGGAAGCGAAGGTTTCTTGCATTTCCTTTAAGAAAATTTTGTGAAATAATTTTCTTTCTCTTTCGTTCGATAAATTTCCATTTTGACAGATTAGTTCAAGGTTTCTGTTTGTGGCTTAAAAAGAGTTACATCAAAAGACGAATTTAGATGATTTTTGTTGTTGGAACAAACATAAACTCGCTCGATGACTTACGCACCCAGTTTGTTGTTGAGGAGTTTGTCGACTCTTCTTCTTGAAATGCAATCGAAGATCTGGTCGCTAATCAGAGTTTATTTATGATTTCAATGATTTCTTTTGTTGTCAGCAATTGACACTTCGATTTTCGGGAAGTCACAGTAAGACTTTACAATCAACAACTTTTCGGAGATTTTTTTTTCGGTAAAGCGAATGAAGTTTCACTTTTTAGTTTGATTCGAGACGTCGACTAACTTTGATCATGGAAGTTTCATTGATTTGTTCTGTTCTCTTTTTAATTTTGTTGATCATTTCGTTTATCTCAAAGAATGAAAGATTCAAGAGAAAGTTCATGATTTTTATAGGAAGTGCGATAATAAGTTTCAAGTTCATGTTTAAAATGAATTGCGATGAGCGATTGGAAGCTTTCAGGAAAATTCACAAATTCTTCCCTCGCTTCATTCATTTTGACTGTCTTGGCCTTAAAGTTGTGATGGTTTATGATCCAGAAATAGTCAAACGGTGAGTGAAATGAAATGAAAACGATGAAATGTTTTAAGAAAAGTTTCTTTTTTCAGAGTCTACAGTTCAGTTGAGTTAATGCAAAGACCATTCAGAAGTTTCGTGCCTTTGGAGAAAGGCCTCCTCTTCTCAAGCTGTAACTTTTCTAATTTTCTATTTTAGCAAAAAAGTTTTTAAAACAATTTTTCTAGATGCTGATTGGCGTGAGCCGCGAAAACATTTGAACCTCGCGTTCAACCTCAACGTCCTCAAAGGTTTCATTCCAATCTTCTCCAACTACTCAGACATCACAACTCGTGAAATCAAAGAGAAACATAATGAAGACGATGAGTTTGATCTTATTTTGTTTATCGCTCAGTTGACACTGCGAACAGTCTCAGGTACTCGCGAAACTTCTCCCACACAAATTTTCTTGGGAATTCCTTTGACGATTTGTTTTTCGTTGTAGCGACGATATTGAATGTTCATCGAATCGAGTTGCCCTTGTTTAATGAAGTTTACGAGAGCATGAACACGTGAGTGATGAAATGTCGTGGAACTGATCCAGTTAATTGAGTTTTTATGTTTGTTTCTTAAGGTTGGGAGAATGTCTTTTCACTCGAATTAGTAATCCACTGTTTCATCCAGAGTTCATCTACAAATTAACGTCCACGCAAGTTTATTCTTTTGATCATCAACAAATTTATTTTAATTGTGTCGTCGTTTAGTTATCAACACGAGAAAGTCGCCTTAGATTTCTTACTGCAATATGGGAATGAGGTGAGACATTTCAAAACGACGTCGCGAGAGTTTTATTCTCATTTCTCGATAGTTAATCGACGAAGCTCGGCGACGACACAGAAAATCTCTCCGAGAAGAAAATTCCGAGGAAAAGCGAACGAAGATCAATTTTATCGTCGATCAGCTAATAAATCATGAGGAAAAGTATTCCGATCGTGATATTCGTGATCAGCTCTTGACGCTGCAAATCACGGCATCAGACACGACAACGAACGTTGTGGGCGCTTGCGTCATGTTGCTGGCGATTAATCAAGACATCCAGACGAGAGTTTACGATGAAATTCTGAGCGTATTTCAAGGCGATGACCACATTGACTACGAACGATTGAGTGAACTGAAATATCTTGAAATGGTTTTAAAGGAAACTCTTCGTTTGTTGAGTCCAATTCCGATGTCGATGCGTGAAGCAACTGACGACTGCGATATTGGAACTGGAAGAGTTCTCAAGCGAGGAACACAAGTTTTCGTTCTGAATTACATTCTTCATCAAAGAAATGACATTTGGGGAAAGAATTGGAAGAAGTTTGATCCTGAGAACTTTGGAGCTGAGAAATCCGCTCAACGAGATCCTCACTCGTTTGTTCCTTTTGGTTCCGTGAGTTTACCTTCGAATAAACTCTTAAAATCATTTTAAATCGTTTCTCTTGCCAGGGAGGAAGAAATTGCATTGGAAACCGTTATGCGATGATCGCCGCTAAAGTATTTCTCGTGAAGCTTTTAAAAGCTTTTCGATTCACAACAAAACTCAAAGAAGAAGAGTTGAAGATGAAACTTTCATTCACCGCGAAGCTGTCTACAAAGTATTTGGTTTCCATTCATAAACGTTGAATGAAATCTGATTTAATTAAACTTCTTATTTCAATAAATTAACATTTCAAAGTCATCTAAACTTAAATCTTAATCTCAAAGAAAAGAAAATTGATTCTAGCACTTGCGAAGTTAAACAAAACAAAAGATGGTCAAAGATTAAAGTTGATCTCATCAGATTCTCTTCTCACGTAGTTAACTTCACTAACATGTCGTACAAATACTCACGACAGCTTATTCATTTACACTTCATCGAAGAGTTTGCACTAAGTTTAGTTTGAATAAACATCCTGACCGTTTTTTTAAGAATTCTAGTCATCACATTTAATTCAAAACAAATTCGAGTCTAATATCACAAAGTCACGTCATGAAATTGTTCTCACTGTGTTTGTTCGACTTATTCGCGAAGACCTTCGGTCACTCGAGCTTGAACTTTCTTCTTGATCGTCGCTATTAGGTTTGCAACCTGTTAAGAGCTTTTTGAGTGCGTCACGAATATTCTTCATTCGATACGCGTAAATTAGCGGATCAATGGCTGCGTTCAAATGTACGAGAATTGTTGAGAATCCGAGGAGATTGATGTCGTACTCTCGATTTGCAGTTATCGAAATAACAAAGAGATTGATAATTCCTGGAGTCCAAAGTACGATAAATGTTCCAACAATCATTGCCAATGTGTTTGCCGCTCGAATCTCGCCTCGATGCTTCTTTGTTTCGATCACGGCGAGCATTGGCTGTCGTCTCCTCGCCTGTAAAGATTTGAAAACTTTAAAAATTATTCATCGATTACTTGAAATGTTTACTCACTTGTTGAATAACTGCACAATAGATGAGAAGATACAAGACGAGAATCGCGACAGTTGACAGACAAGCAATAAATCCACAAACGAACAGCAAATAATTCAAGTCCGCGATTACTCGCAAATCGCACTTGTCTCCATTTACGCCGCTATTCCAACCGAGCATCGGAAGAAATCCAAAGATAATGCCAAACGCCCAACATAACGCGATAATGACCTTCGTAGTTGCCGTGCCTCTCACATGGTAAGTAACCGGGTAGCAAACTGCCCAGCACCTGTCGAACGACACGGCTACTAAAGAAAACATTGACACAGCGAATACAGCTAAAAGAAACGAGTTGAGGAGCAGACATAGTTGGAAGTTGTGAGGTGCACCGGTGAGTCCCTGTTTGAATGAATTTAAATAAATTACGAAAATCAACAAAAATAAAAAATTAAAATCTCACAGCTGTAACGCCAAGTGGTATTCCAAAGAGACCAATGAGAAGATCTGCTACTGCCACGGAGAGAATGAGATAGTTCGATTTGCTCTTTAACTTCTTGTCATGACTGATTACATAAATCACAATTGAATTTCCGATTATGCTTAACACGAACAATCCAAAGTCAAAGGTTAAAAAGATTATTTGAACGGGATTGAAGGTAATAACTCCTCCTGACGATGAATAGTCTTCCGCCATGATGAGCGGAACTACTTTCAGACCGATCTTGTCTATCGCGACGTTGACTGCTGAATGAGAGGATCGACCAGAGATTTTCAATTCTCATTTCGAGTCGTGGTGCTTGTGTTGAACTCTCACCATGAGACAACAAGTAATCGAGTATCGAGGCACAAACACTTAGAAGAAGTAAATATTATCATTCACGCTAATTTCCTAATTATTTGAGAAATTATTCGCGGTGTCGTCCATCTCAACTTCAAACAATTCATTTTAATTACGCGGAGTAGAAAAATATTTTCTCGATGGGAAGTTCCAATTTTAAATTTCATGTTCTCTCGAAATATTTGTCTTAAGGTCAAAAGAGTTTTCGTCCAACAAGTTGAATTTGTTCTTGTTTCATAAATGACTAATTAATGAGAACTTTTTGTTTGAGCGCGCGATTGAATAAAAAAATGAGAAGAAGTCAAAGAAAATGATGTGAGAGCTTCGACGATGATAAAATTCTTGAGCTTGCAATCTCTGTGGGATTAGTCAAAAGCTTCTGAAGTGCTTGATGAGTTTTATTAGTGTGCGCGAATAAACAATTTTTTATCTTCAACAACAATAAACAAAAATCTTTTCTAATCCATGTTTCAGTCAATGTGCGAGTTTTGCGTCAGTCACATCAAATTCTAAAGTTCTTTCCTTTCGGGAACTAAAATTTTGTGTCTAAACTAATATTTGCAATTTATTGAAAAAGAATTCAATGACAAGTACAAATTGCAAAAAGATTTATTTATAATTTCAGTCTCACATAATCTTAAAACATTAATCTTAAGCCAACGAAATAAATCTATCGCTAAATGCGATGACGAAGCAAATTCTTTGAATGTAAGATGAAAATATTTGGTCTCCATTCATAAACGTTGAATTTAAATCTCATCTAATTAATATCTTGTTATCTATATATTATTTATATTATATATTATATATTATATATATCATATTATATATTATATTTATATATTATATAATATATCAACTTATTTCAACAAATACGTTTTGATCTCGCATGGTTAACTTCACTTACTAAAATACTCACGACAGCTTATTTATTTACACTTTATCCAAGAGTTTGCACAGAGCTTAGCCTGACCGTTTTTTAAGAATTCTAGTCATCACATTTAATTCGAAACAAATTCGCATCTGATGTCACAAAGTCACGTCATGAAATTGTTCTCACTGTGTTTGTTCGACTTATTCGCGAAGATCTTCGATCACTCGAACTTGAACTTTCTTCTTGATCGGAGCTGTTAGGTTTGCAACCTGTTAATAGCTTTTTGAACGCATCGCGAATATTCTTCATTCGATACGCGTAGATCAGCGGATCAATGGCAGAGTTCAAATGCACGAGAATTGTTGAGATTCCGAGGAGATTGATGTCGTATTCTCGATTTGCAGTTATCGAAATAACAAAGAGATTGATAATTCCTGGAGTCCAAAGGACAATAAATGTTCCAACAATCATTGCTAATGTATTTGCTGCTCGAACCTCGCCTATATCACATTTGCCTCCTTTCGTCTCAATCACAGCGAGCATTGGCTTGCGCTTCCTCGCCTGTAAAGATTTGAGAACTTTAAAAAACGTTCAGCTATCACTTAAGATGTTTACTCACTTGCTGGATAACTACACAATAGATACGAAGATACAAGACGAGAATCGCGACAGTTGACAGACTAGCAATGAAAACACAAACGAACAGCATATAGTTCAAGTCCGCGATTACTCGTACATCGCATTTGTCTCCATTCACGCCGCTGTTCCATCCAAGCATCGGAAGAAATCCAAAGAAAATGCCAAACACCCAACATAACGCGATAATGACCTTCGTTGTTGCCGTGCCTCTCACGAGATAAGTAACCGGGTAGCAAATTGCCCTGCACCTGTCGAACGACACTGCTACTAAAGAAAACATTGACACTGCGAATACAGCTGTAAGAGACGAGTTGAGCAGCAGACATAGTTGGAAGTTGTGAGGTCCACCGGTGAGTCCCTGTTTGAATAAACTTAAATAAATTACGAAAATCAACAAAAATTCGAAATAAAAAATCTCACAGCTGTAATGCCAAGTGGTCCAAAGAGACCGATGAGAAGATCTGCTACTGCCACGGAGAGAATGAGATAGTTTGATTTGTTTTTCAACTTCTTGTCACGACTGATCACATATATCACAATTGAGTTGCCGATTATGCTTAACACAAACAATCCGAAGTCAAAGATTAAAAAGATTAGTTGAATACCTTTGAAGGAAATAATTCCTTCTGACAATGAAGAGTCTTCCGCCATGAGGAACTACTTTTAGACCGAACCTGTCTATCGCGACGTCGACTACTGAATGAGAGGATCGACCAGAGATTTTCAATTCTCATTTCGAGTTCCGTTCGAGTCATGGTGCTTGTGTTGAACTCTCACCAAAAGGAAACGAGTATCGAGTCACAAACACTTAGAAGAAGTAAATATTATCATTCACGCTAATTTCCTAATTATTTGAGAAATCATTCGCGGTGTCGTCCATCTCAACTTTAGACAATTCGTTTTAATTATGCGGAGTAGAAAATATTTTCTCGACGAGAAGATCCAATTTTAAATTTCATGTTCTCTCGAAATATTTGTCTTAAGGTCAAAAGAGTTTTCGTCCAAGTTGAGTTTGTTCTTGTTTCATAAATGACTAATTAATGAAAACTTTTTGTTTGAGAGCGCGATTGAATAAATTGAGAAGAAGTCAAAGAAAATGATGTGAGAGCTTAAACGATGATAAAATTCTTGAGCTTGCAATCTCTGTGCGATTAGTCAAAAGCTTCTGAAGTGCTTGATGAGTTTTATTAGTGTGCGCGAATAAACAATTTTTTATCTCCAACAACACTGAACAAATATCTTTCCTAATCATTCATGTTTCAGTCATCGTGCGAGTTTTGCGTCAGTCAGATCAAATTCTAAAGTTCTTTCCTTTCGGGAACTAAAGTTTTGTGACTACTAAACTAATATTTGCAATTTATCGAAAAAGAAATCACAAGAAAATTCAACGACAAGCACAAATTGCAAAAAGATTTATTAATAATTTCAGTCTCACATAATCTTAAAACATTAATCTTAAGCTAACGAAATGAATCTATCGCTAAACGCGATGACGAAGCAAATTCATTGAATATAAGACGAAAATATTTGGTCTCCATTAATAAACGTTGAATTGAAATCTCATTTAATTAATATCTTATTTCAATAAATCAACTTATCTATATATTATATATAAAATATTATATATAAACTATCTATTATAATATATCAACTTATTTCAACAAATAAGTTTTGATCTCGCATAGTTAACTTCACTAATCAAAATACTCACGACAGCTTATTCATTTACACTTTATCCAAGAGTTTGCCCAGAGCTTAGCCTGAGCGTTTTTTTAAGAATTCTAGTCATCACATTTAATTCGAAACAAATTCGCATCTGATGTCACAAAGTCACGTCATGAAATTGTTCTCACTGTGTTTGTTCGACTTATTCGCGAAGATCTTCGATCACTCGAACTTGAACTTTCTTCTTGATCGGAGCTGTTAGGTTTGCAACCTGTTAATAGCTTTTTGAACGCGTCGCGAATATTCTTCATTCGATATGCGTAGATCAGCGGATCAATGGCAGAGTTCAAATGCACGAGAATTGTTGCGATTCCGAGGAGATTGATGTCGTATTCTCGATTTGCAGTTATCGAAATAACAAAGAGATTGATAATTCCTGGAGTCCAAAGGACAAAGAATGTTCCAACAATCATTGCTAATGTATTTGCTGCTCGAACTTCGCATATATCGCATTTGCCTCCATTCGTTTTGATCACAGCGAGCATTGGCTTACGTATCCTTGCCTGTAAAGATTTGAGAACTTTAAAAAACGTTCAGCTATCACTTGAGATGTTTACTCACTTGTTGAATAACTGCACAATAGATACGAAGATACAAGACGAGAATCGCGACAGTTGACAGACAAGCAATGAAACAAACGAACAGCAGATAATTCAGGTCCGCGATTACTCGCACATCGCATTTGTCTCCACTCACGTCGCTGTTCCAACCGAGCATCGGAAGAAATCCTAAGATAATGCCAAACGCCCAACATAACGCGATAATGACCTTCGTAGTTGCCGTGCCTCTCACGAGATAAGTAACCGGGTAGCAAACTGCCCAGCACCTGTCGAACGACACGGCTACTAACGAAAACAATGACACAGCGAACACAGCTGTAAGAGACGAGTTGAGCAGCAGACATAGTTGGAAGTTGTGAGGTGCACCGGTGAGTCCCTGTTTGAATGAATTTAAATAAATTACGAAAATCAACAAAAATAAAATCTCACAGCTGTAACGCCAAGTGGTATTCCAAAGAGACCAATGAGAAGATCTGCTACTGCCACGGAGAGAATGAGATAGTTTGATTTGTTTTTTAACTTCTTGTCACGACTTATCACATAAATCACAATTGAATTCCCGATCACGCTTAACACGAACAATCCAAAGTCAAAGGTTAAAAATATTAGTTGAATACCTTTGAAGGAAATAATTCCTTCTGACAATGAAAAGTCTTCCGCCATGATGAGCGGAACTACTTTCAGACCGATCTTGTTTATCGCGACGTTGACTGCTGAATGAGAGATCGACCTGAGATTTTCAATTCTCATTTTGAGTTCCGTTCGAGTCATGGTGCTTGTGTTGAACTCTCACCAAAAGACAACGAGTATCGTGGCACAAACACTTAGAAGAAGTAAATATTATCATTCACGCTAATTTCCTAATTATTTATGAAATCATTCGCGGTGTCGTCCATCTCAACTTCAAACAAACATTTTTAATTACGCGTAGTTGAAAAATATTTTCTCGACGGGAACCTAATTTATGTTCTCTCAAAACGTTTGTGTTAAGGTCAAAAGAGTTTTCGTCCAACAAGTTAAATTTGTTCTGGTTTCACCAATCAAAAGAGAGAAGTCAAAGAAAATGTTGTGAGAGTTTCAATGATGATAAAAATTGTCAGAACTTGAGCTTGCAATCTCTGTCGGATTAGTCAAAAGTTTCTGAAGTGCTTGATGAGTTTTATTAGTGTGCGCGAATAAACAATTTTTTTATCTCCAACAACGATGAGCAAATATCTTCCCTAATCATTCATGTTTCAGTCAATGTGCGAGTTTTGCGTCAGTCAGATCAAATTCTAAAGTTCTTTCCTTTCGGGAACTAAAGTTTTGTGTCTAAACTAATATTTGCAATTTATTGAAGAAGAAATCTCAAGAAAATTCAATGACAAGCACAAATCGCAAAGAGATTTATTTATAATTTCAGTCTCACATAATCTTAAAACATTAATCTTAAGCTAACGAAAAGAATCTATCGCTAAACGCGATGACGAAGCAAATTCTTTGATTGAAACATTGGCTTTGTCGTCTAACGACAATATCAAGTCTAAGTGATTGACATTTTGAAGCTTTGAGTCGACTGCCCTGTAATAATCGAGAAATTGTTATTGCCGTCTTGTCTCCGCGTGCTGCTACAAAAACCGTTGAGAGCTTCTCGAAAGTTATTCATTCGGTAGGCGTAAATAATTGGATCGATTGCTGCGTTGAGATGAACGAGAACTGCAGCAAGTCCGAGAATGTCATGATAAAAGCCTCGATCTCCTGTTATTGATATGATGAAGAGGCTGATGATTCCTGGACTCCAAAGGACAATGAAAGTTCCCACGACAATTGCTAAAGTTATTGCCGCTTTAATCTCTTGACGAAGTCGACTCGACTCCAATGAATTCGCAACGATTTCTTGTCTTTTCTTTCCTTGCTTAAGGATTTCTCGATAAACGAGAAAATAAAGCACAGCGATGACTAAAGTCGCGAGAAAAGCAATCGCAGCACACACGAGCATCAGATTATTCAAGTCAGTCACAATTCGATAATCACATTTGTTGTCAAAACTCCCACGACTCCATCCAAGCGTCGGTAGAGATCCAAAGAATATTCCTAACACCCAACAACACGCGATGATGATCTTAGTCGTTGTTGTGCTTCTCACGTGGTAAGTGACTGGATAACAAACTGCCCAGCATCTATCGATTGACACAGCCACTAGAGAGAACAACGACACAGCAAACACTGCGAGCAGGAATGAGTGAAGCATCAGACAGAGCTGGAAATCGTGAGGTGCTCCAGTCAATCCCTTTTTAGAAATACTTTGTTGTGAGTTGAAATTAAAAAGTAAACAAATAATAAAATACTTACGGCAGTGATGCCAAGAGGAATTCCGAATATTCCGATGAGAAGATCTGCGGCTGCCACTGAGAGAATATGATAGTTTGACTTATTCTTCAATCGCTTGTCTCGACTGATCACATAAATCACAATTGTGTTGCCGATTATGCTAAGGCAGAACAAACAACAATCGACAACCATAAAAATAATCTGAAGAACTAATAATAACTCATCTGACATTGCTCTGATGTGGTTCAATCAGAGGTTGACAGTAGAATAAGCTTCGCGAGTGTATTTCAGTGAGACTCTTGTGATGTCGTCATTGCTTGTATTAGAGGTTCTAAGAGCAACACTCACTAAAGAGAATCAAAGAACAAACTTCGTGAAGCTAATTAAGCGTAATTATTTGAAAATACAATAGGACGCTGAGGAGAAATCATTTAACGCGGCTAACAATTGCTCAATAACTCGACAAGCATAGAAACGTGAAGAAGATTCTTGTAGAATCATTATGAGTAATTTGTAAGGAAACTATCGTTCGGATCAGAGGTGAAGAATATGCTTTTTGAAAGCTCTGAAAAAGCTTAATTTTGAACTGAGAATTTTTTATTAAAAATATTTAAAATATTTTCTTTGCTAAAAATAATTCAAGAATTGATTGTTTACTTAACATTTGTTTAACTATTTTTCTCGCTTTTAGCGCCCACACTCGCTTCTCTTTAAAGCTCTTGAGTTCTCTCTAAAAGCTCCAACTCACACACATTGACAGAGAGTTTAGTTTCTAGCTTCTTCATCGCTTCGCTATTGACAGAAACCGCTGCTCTGTGTCTCTGTTTTCTTTATGCTTCAGTCAACGTTTGAATTCCGTACGAGTCAGTTCGGTTTTACTTTAAAAGAAGTTTTATTTCTGTCAATAAGAAACAACAACAATCGCCACGATGGCTCCAATTGGTTAGTAGAATAAGACATTAGGCGGACGACTTTCCATTAGCGAAAAAAACGAATCTCAATTAAGTCATAAAGAAAATTATCGATTCGTTGAAAGTTTTTCCAAAAAGAAAAATGTTACGGAAAATCTAAAAATATCCGAAAGGAGCAGTTTTTCCCCGAAAAAGAGAGAAATTGAAGTGAAACACGAAGAAGTGACTTTCTTGACACGATGCCAAAACGCAATCGACTAAAAGCCGGCAGTAAAGCGCCGCAGAGAAAATAGATAATGACCAGAGAGAGAGTTTTGTTGATTAAGCTTCCATTCAAATCGGAATGTTTTTCTCATCTTGAAACGCTCCAACGGCTGATAAATCGATGAGGTGTGGTTTGCGGAAAAAATCTAAAGCAAAACGAAGTGATCGCGATCAGTTCCCTTCAGTTCTCACATCATCGCTAAATAAAATTCAATTTAGTTTGAGGTTGCGAGGGATCGACCGGTCGCACTTGGAATTTATGCATTTTGAGGTCGATTCTCGTCAATTTGCGATGATGATATCATCAAACGACGGTTTGAATAGTCCACATCATCATCTCTTGCTTGCTACAGTCATAAAAGCAATAGCCGGCGTTTTAATGACTCACGAAACTTGAATTTTCTAGAATTTTCTTCTTTTCCAAATTCAACTTTTGGCAACGACGCTTCGCCTTCGCTTAACGAATTTGGCTTTCAATTTTCACTTTGTGTGAAACATAAATGATGAGTTTGCTATTGTTCGCGAAATGTGAGAACATCAAACGATAGAAGTGACTAAGTAAATTAAAAATTTCATTCGAGATTGAAGTGAAGATTACCTTCGCAACGTTGAAAGTCGTAGAATATTATTCTTTCGTTTGCATTAGTTCTTAGACACACGCCAATATCTGCGCGTTAGTTTTCCGAAATTCTTCGCGTGTGTCTCGCCAGATTGAAGTCGTCAGTTGTCTTTACGACGTTCCCTCGCATAAATTTTTATTGCAACGAATGTTTCCGTGAAACTTCTCATGATTTATATTTAGATTGCTCTCCCTTGAAAGTCAGATTCTCATTATTTATCGTTTGCGAATTGACCTTGAACTTGATTTGTCGGCTTTTAGGTATTCACTCACTTGAGATTCAATTGGTCTCGTGATTTGTGTTATTACCAAATAGTTCGATGAACTGTTAATGTGCTAACTACTTCAGAGGCATCAAGACCTCTCAGATCATTCTTCATGTAAGTGAGCGAATTAACGAATTCGCACATTGCAAGTCAGAAATGTTTCACAAACACAGAACAAACGGTGATGCTAATTTCGATGACATCATGACTCGCCATCATCAACGTTTTTAGAATTTAAGGCAAGAACAGTCGATAGGTTCGTCTACGATGATGACATTTCTTCAAATCGTTCGCGGAGAAATCAAAAATCCTTCAGTCTCTTGTCTGCATTATGTTGGAAACGTGGCAATTGCTGATTATTTTAAAAATTCTATTGCTGAATTTTTTTGGTAACGTTCTTTGAAATTCAGTTCGCGAAACTTCTTTCTTTATACGGAAAGCCAACATTCCTTTTTGTGTTTGTTTCATTTTCCGTTCGCTCGACCACCTGTTGAGCTTCGGTTTGAATTTGCGAAAACAATTCTTTAACGATTTCTTTTCTTTCTAGAATTAGAAACTCAAGACAAACTCGAGTACACTTGGTTCCCAGCTGGAACTCAAGGAGTTGTTTTCAGAGTTCGCGCAGCTCACGATGCTCACATTGCTTTGAGTTCAACAGAAGGTGAATCCAATCCAATGCTCGAAGTGTTCATTGGTGGATGGGGAAATGCAAAGTCAGTCATTCGTAAGAATCGCACGAAACCTGATGTCGTTGAAGAAGCAACTCCAGGAATTTTGAATGCTGATGAGCTCAAAGGATTCTGGATTAGATGGACAGGCAACTGGATCACTGTAGGACGTGAAGGAGAAGCAGCAGCTTTCTTGTCTTATGAAAACACTGAATCATTCGAAATCAAATACATTGGCGTCTGCACTGGATGGTAAGAAATAATTTGTTAATCGGAGATTGAAGAAAATGATTTTAATTATTTTAATATTTCAGGGGAGCATCTGGAAGTTGGATTATTGACGCCCCTCAAACAGCAGCTTACGTCGCTGGCGGTGGACATGCTGTCTGGGTTCCAACTGTTGGAAACGCCATTCCAAGTGGAGCTTTCGTTGGAGGAGAAGACAACGGCGAGGGATTAGTCGTTGGACGCGCTCACCACGAAGGAGCTTTGCTTCCAGGAAAAGTTGTTCCATCTCACGGAGTTTGCTGTAAATTCTAATTCTCTTTGACTTTGATAAACAAACTAATTTCCTAAATGAATTTCAGACGTCGCATGGGGCGGAGGTGAACACGGAAAGACCGAATACGAAGTTCTTGTTGGCTCTGGCCAATGGGTTCCTGGAACTGGAACTACAATTCCACCAAATGCTTTGCCTTGTGAGTTCAAGAAGATCCTTTTGAAACCTTTAATACTTATTCGTTTCATTTTCAGCTGGTGAGTCAGAAGATGGTGAACCTTTGTTCGTTGGTCGTGTTCAACATGAAGGTACCGTAACAATCGGTAAGATTCAACCGTCTCATGGCGTTTGCTACATTTCATATGCTGGTCAAGAATTAGGCTTCGACGCCTTCGAAGTTCTCGTTGTTTAAGCCTTCAGCGAAGTTAAATCGCAAAATTTCCTTTTTAGTCACGCAAGCTTCACTAAAAATTTATCAAGCAAGAGTCAGAATTATTATTCATTCATTTATTTTGTAATTTGATTTCTCTAATGATTCAATAAAGATTATACAAAAGATGCTCCGAATTTTATTTGCGAAAGTTCTCTAAAAACTTTCAGCTAAAACTTTTTTTTACAAATCCTCAATTATCAACTTAACATTGAATAAGAAGAACAATTAACAAAAATTCCTTAGAAGTGCTAGTTTTGAACATTCACTAGAGGCCGATGATTCAAGCTCTGGTTTTACTCTTTCCAATTTAAATTCTCCATCCCTTTCTTATATTGAATAAGACAGCAATTACACATTAGTAATAATTTTAAAGCATCGACAGTTAGCTGGATCATCCAAGAGCTTTGTTTTCTTGACATCAAAGTTTAAAAACTTTGTGGACGATCCTCAATGAAAAACATCAACAAGTGTTTGAGAGAGAGAGTAATCACTTATGAATTTGATTTACATCAAGACACGCATTAAAATGTAATCAAAGTCGCTAACTCTTAAAGATTTCCTTTTAAACGCTTTCACCGAATGATGCTGAAATTTCTTGAGTTTTCATGAGAAGCTCAGCGAATGTTGGTCTGCGTTTTGGTTCGATGTTCCAACACTTAAACATGAGCTCATCATAGACAATCTGCGGACAGCGCTCTGGACGATACAAACGCTCGCCTTTCTCAAGCCTCTCCAAAATTTCATTAGCATCTAACTCTCGATCTTTTACTAAATTCGGGGATTCGCCAAACGAAAACATCTCGAAAAGAGTTACGCCGAAAGACCACACGTCACTCTTGTTGCTGAATTTATGTTGATTCAAAGTCTCGTAAGCGTACCATTTGAGAGGCAAAGCGCGAGAATTCGTCGCGTAGTAATATCCACTGCCATCAGTGATCTGAGCAAGTCCAAAATCGGCGATTTTCACGCAGCGTTCATTAGCCACCAACACGTTTCGAGCTGCTAGATCACGATGGACGATTGATTGCTGCTCAAGATAATGCATTCCCTTAAAAGAAAAGATAATTAAATCAACTTGAAATTACGCTAAACTTGATTTCTTACTTTGGCTATGTTGGCAGCGAAATCAAGAAGATTCTCGACTTTCAGGACAAATCTATTTATCATGACATAAGCATGAAGAGAGCCATGTTTCATAAACTCCATGATTATCAGCAGAGGATCTTCACAAACTCCAAAGATTTTCACAATATTTTCGTGTCTCAGCTTCTTCATGATCTCAGCTTCACGAATAAAATCTTTAAATTGCACATTCGACTCGATAGATTTAAATTGTTTGATAGCAACAGGTTGTTCGTCTTCAAAGGTTTCCATGGTTCCTTGGTAAACGCAGCCATAGTTTCCCTAAAAGATTAAAATTGTTATTTTCATTTCTCTCAAAGCTTTCCTTTTGCGACGAACCCTTCCGATTTCTCCTTGGAAAATTAGCCTCGAGCCATTGAACTCAAGAACGCTTCCATCGAATTCAATGTCATTAGGAGAATATGCAATAGTCGATGTGGATCCATTTGATGAATTTCCATTAAGTAACGAGACTTGACTTGATCCACCGTCGTGCGAACGGTTACTTGTAATACTTGATCCACAGTTTTCAATGTAGACTTGGGTAGTAGCGGGTGAAGTTATGTACGTGTGCTCTGTGTTTGCCGACAACATGCTGCCGTTGTAATAATCTGAAACTGTCGTAGTCCTCGATTTATGGCTGTGCAGTGTTCCATTTCCTGTGAAACCATTCGATCCGTTGTGAGAAGTTGTGTGGCCGTTTGTCGTTGCTGAGCTCGGTTCCGCATAATTTCGAGAGAGCGTTGTTTCTTAAATGATTTATTTAAATGAATTGCCTCATGAATTGTGTCACATCAATTTAACTTACTTGCTGTGCTAATTATTGAAAATATGTTTTGGGGCGGTAATCGTTTTTCGGGATCGTTATCCCAGCCTTTCATCATGAGGTCAAAGATGCCTGGCAGCATTGCACATTCTTTAGGTTTGGGTAGTCGTTCACCGCTCGAGAAAAATTTCTTCGGATCGTGAAGGTCCAATATCGCTCCTCTCGAAAATATTTCCCATATCGTCGTGGAGTAAGCCCAAATATCACTTTTAAGGTTTTGGCGGCTGGCATTCAAGTCTTTGTAGTCTTCTATGGCAATCCATGGCACATCTTGTTCTGTGTAATCCGAAGGAAGTCCTGGATCACCAAGTTTAACTATCAATCTCTCATTTGGCACAAATTCCATCACTTGAAGTGTCGAACAGCGGATACGACCGTGAACGATTTGATGCTCTTGCTGAAATTGAATTGTTAATTTTAGGAAATTATGGAAATTGAAAAAGCAACTTACCAAGTAATGTAAAGCTTTTGCAAGAGTCTTTGACACTTCCACGAGATCCAGAAGCAAAACGTCCTTTTTGAATTTCTTTTCTCTCAGAAACTCATCAAGCGGGCCGCATCCGATCGATTCTAATACAAGCGCGATCGGATCACTGAGCATAACTCCATGAAGTCGCACGATTTCCGAAAGATCAATATTCGCCCACGTTATAGCCAGTTTATTGAATTCGCGCCACTTTGCCATCTCAGTCTCCATAAGTATTTTTAGTGTTACATCGATTTTCTTTTCGTTTGGTTGAATCCATTCGGCTTTCATTCGATTAAAGACTCCGTCACCCCAATCACGCTGACTGGTCTTGTGCATCAACAAATCGCAATCTCTGAACAACAAAGGATTTTTTACAATACTCGCCTTTTTCAATGCAGCGAGTTGAGCTGCAGATTGACACAGCAAAAGTAGTGGCGATTTATCGTGATCCGAGGGTGGCAGTCTAAAGTAACTTCCATTTGTCGGAATGCTTTTTGCTAAACTGATCAAGTCGTCAAACTTTTCAGATCCACCACTGACGTCAAAGAGTTCCCATTTCTCGTTCATCGCTTCAGGCTCATAGCAAATCTTGAACGACTCTGGTGGCTTGTCTTCTTTGGTTTTGATATCGATGTAAAATGTGTTGAAAGAACGATCACATTGTCTCACGATATATGATCCTATTTTTTTACTGCCCTTCTCTTGGATCTTTTTGCGCGAATATGCGCCTCCGATGGGACCATGAATCTTGAGATCGGTTAGAAATTTCAACGAAGGAGATGCTAACTGGGAACATAGATCCCTATTCCACTTAACCATCAGTCTGTAGTAGCCACTGACGCAGCTGACGAACGATTCGATTTCTCTCGTTGAATTCATTGTTAGGTGAAACGCGCGAGCCATATTTTGTACCTCCAAAATCACTTTTTTCTCCGCTTCTTCAATTTGTATCGTGTAAAATTCTGATAACTTCGCAATATGTTGCCACTGCAATGATAAAGGTTAAAGATAAGAAATTTTCAAATGACATTAAAGAACAGAAATCAGAAAAGCAAGGGAGTTTCAACTTATTAATTGCTTCAATTGAAAGCATCGACGGCAACAATAATTCAAATAAGCTAATAAACAATTTGTTATAAAAACTATTATTAAATGAGTTCAACAATTGGGTCAATTAAATGTTCGCAAGAACTACGACGATTAACGTCACTCATCAAGAACACAAGAAAGTCGCGACCGTAAGATGAATAATTACGTAACAAAGAAATAATTCTAAGAAATCATAATCTTATCTCGTAAAGTCAAAACATTTGATTTAAATAAAAGAAAACTTACTTCGTTCTTGTAGGAGTAGAAAATTCGTAATCCTGGCTCTTTCTCGTGAAACGGAGCCACTTGCACTTTAACGTTGATACTATTTCGATTTATTCCATCGAGACTCGATGCATCGAATGCTTTGTACTCTTCAGTCAAGTAATTTGGTGCCATCTCGTCGACTTTATTCAGGTAAATGCTTTTCACAAACCTATCAACAAAATGAAAGAATTCAGAGAATGTTGAGGGGTGTGGATTACATTTCAAGTTAAACTTTTTAACAAAAGATTAACTTACAAAGGATCGTCCCGGTCTCGTTTAATTTGTTTCTTCAGTGCATCGACGATCGGTTTCTGCGCAAACCACAAATGCTTCTGTGCTAACTTCCTCGGAATATATTTCTTATAATTATCAACTAAATGCTCGATGCCGACATTGCCTTCAAGATATTTCCGGTACATATCCGTGACACACAGGCCAAGTATTTCGCACTTATCATTAGGGTAAGTAATTTCCGAAATGCTGTTCTTGAGCACATCGTGACGTACTTGATGATAAAAGTAGTCGTATGTTGTCTTGTCTAATTCATTCAATTCGGAGAGCTTTGGGATCTGTTACAAATGAGATTAAATGAATCTTTATTCTCGAGAGGAATTGTATAACTCACCTTAAATCGAATTCGAAACTCGTATTTCTCGCCATCGACCAGTTGACGACAGCCTGCCAGCCACAGCTTCGTTCCGCTGATTCTGAGTCCGAAGAGAAGTTGAATGACCGGTGGGATGTTGAGTTTCTGACACATTCGCTTGCAAACATCCTCGCACGAATCGGCTCGGTCGTGATGAAGATCCTCAAACTCATCCGACTTGTAGTTGAAAATCGGGTTGGAAATCTCATTCGGAATCATGTTCCACATGTTCCTCTACTCGATTGTCTTTCAACAGTCGAGGAATTTATAATAATGACTTCACGTTACCGCCACAGCGTTGTCGCGAATCAAAGCAGCTCATTTAATTCTGCTTTCAATTCATTTGCGATTGTCGGAATTCAAAAAGCACAAACTTTGCAAATTAAATGTGAAATGTTATGCGACATTAGCATTAGAAACTTTTCAACAACAAAGTTAATTTGCACAGAATTATTTTTTTCCTTTGCTATTTTTACACGCACGAAGTATCAAAGTTCGTTGCGCAATTAACAACGAAAACTTCAGATGTTGATTTATTTTTCTGTTTTGCTCTCCTCGGTTCCTCTGACACGTTTACTTGAACTGTTGATTTTCTCTAGAATAATGAACGATAAAAGAAAAAAATGAATCAACTGAGCCATCAATGAAATGCAGCACCAGACAGACGATGTTTATGCAAGTTACTCGAAACCCGACTAGCGCGAAGAAGAAGATAACGTCGAGTAACAAGTTGGAGAATGTAGGAACGAAATTAATAAACCATATAGAGCATGATCGAGTTGTAAATGGAATCAGACATAGAGCAATCAGTAGCAGGCTAAATGAGAAACATGTTGAGGCAGTAAAGTCATCGCTTCAAGACAGAACACGAGAAGTTAAATTCACTGTCAGCATGAGTTAACAATCTTGAAACAAAGCAATCACTGACTCGTCTTTATAAACTTTTTTTACTTGTTATAATTAAACGCGAATCGCCCATGCGATTATAACGATTACTAAGCTGTTCTGGCTTTCATCATCAGTTTTAATTTAATCACGTTTGTTGCCTCGAGAAGCTAAGTAATCTTAATGAAAGGTTCGTTGGAATTGCATAAAGCTTTGCTTTTGTGATAACAATTTTCATGCAGATGTTCTGCTTTGACCTCATTCTTTTGACGAAGTTGTTCTCTTCACATCTGAGGCACAGACTTTCAAATATTTGCAATTCAAACGTGACACAAACAAAGGAAGAAAACTTTATTTTTAAGTCACGAATGTTTTTGTGTTGGATGGACCGGTGCCTGTTGCATTTTGCGTGAAATCGATAAAAGTTTGGAGACATTTTCGCTAAACGAAGCCTTTCTTCTGTTTATCTCACTCAAATATTGAAATGAACAAATATTTAATCGTAATTTTGCATTAGCCATTGGTCACAGATCCGTTTCTGGCTAATTTGTTTAAGATTTAAGGCGACATCGTTAACGATAAAGAAATTTCTACGATTTGTTTATCTTGGCACTGTCCGAATATTTTTTTAGCGATTTACTTACATTTTTAGAGTTTTCGCAACAATTCGTCGATTTAAAACTGTTAATTGCTAATGCAATGATGATTGAACGAGCAATGGTGATCTTTTATCAATGAGAAAACTGGTTTTCCGCATCAAATAATTTATTCATTAAACTTCCATCTTTTTCGAATCTTAACTCATTATCACTGCACTCAGCACTTCGATCATCTAAATTATTGCACTACGCACATCACAACTGCATTCGATTTTTTAATAAAGTCTCGCGCGAAATGATTAGCAAATTAATTTTCTGTTTTTGATTTTTCCGATTTTTTTCAAAGCAAACTTCAGTTTGTGATTTTGGAAAACGTCTGGGCGAGTTCAATGCAAATATTTTCACTTCGGCCCAAACAAGCTCAAAGCCGGTGAACAGGTTTGTTTTATGTCTTGATCAGTCTAGGCAGCGACAATTCTGAATTCTGGTAAATAGATCGAAGAAAACCGATCGTAGCAATTCACGCGGTGCAATCAGAAGCCACAGGCCGAAGATCTTTGAGAAAAGTATTCACTCGATTTTCTCACAAGGGCGAGTCCGAAAAACCTTGTCACAAAAATTGTGAGAGTTCAGAAAAGAAAAATAAACTCAATTTGAATCTACAATTCAATGCGAAAAGACACAGAAAAAATGTTGTAAGACCTCTCCGAAAGGCTCTAAGTGAATGTAGTGCAAGTCGACGATGGATTCAAATTGGTTCTAAGAGTGAAAAGCACAAAATTTCGCTCAAAATTACAAAAATCAATCGCAAAAATTTTCGCAAGGAAATTTGTTGTAAATTTGTAAAGATGAGTGTATAAATATTCCTTGATTAGTTCTAAGACTTCGTAAGATATCGTGCCATGTGTGTTTAGTTTGCAATTGTCAAATAAAAGAATCGCAATAAGAAAATAATTCGGAGAGAGGAAGAAATCCGCCAGTGCAATGGATTGGATCATAAGCGACGAGTACAAGCTAACAGTTGGCAATGTCCTCGGACATCTCGCAGCATCAGCCATGATCGGGGGTGGCGTTTTGCCCTACGTTCCTCAATATCGTCAAATCGTCCGAACTCAAGATCCGGATGGCTTCTCCCTCCTTGTCTGCCTGGCTCTTTTAATCGCCAACACGCTTCGGATCTTTTTCTGGTGAGTTGATTCGAGAAATCCAGCATTCGCATAGTTTGATGTAATCGTCTCGACTTTCATTTTCACTATAATATCTGCGGTCTATTATGAAACACAAGCTTTCGTACATAATTTGGATTTTTTTCCACGCTGTTGGCCGATGAAATGAAATTCGTCGAGCAGCTACCAACAACAAAGGCCAATTGTACTAAATCAGCAGCTGATGCATCAACGAATACATGCTTCGCTTATCAAGGTCGTTCAATTTAATGATTCGCTTGTGACCTTTGAGCGGATCTATCTCCTTATCAATTCGATTGCTTGCTCTGTCTCGGCCACTTCCGACGAGTTCAATCATTTATTGAAAAGCGAGAATGTGATGGACATATTCGGCTCTCGATCGATTTTCCCTCAATAAATACCTTTAGGGGAGCTTCTGGTTAGGTCATATTAACAATCGAACCCTTCGCAATTAACTAAATGACTTCATAAGTTTCTCTCGAGATATTAACTCACAGCATGACTTCAATTGTCATTTCTTTATGAGACTCTTTTCAAAAGAATTTCTTTACTATCCTTATCAGCACACTCAGTGGTTGCGGGTCTGTGCGTGAACTAAGCGTTATCATCAATCCACCTCCAAAGTAATGAAAATAAAGATTGCGTGGCAGCGGCTTTCGAATCAAAAAAAATATTTTTGTCGTTTGTGAAACGTTCAGTTCGTAAACTTCTTCAACTGCATTAAGAAACCGGAAACAGTTTTCGTCAATTGCTTTATTACGCAACTTATTGTCAGAGCGATCTCATCCGTCCTTCATAACCTTTTCCCACTCTCACTTGTTTGTTTGAAAGCTATTTCGCATGGCTTGTTATGTTCTCCTTCTTCGTAATGATGTTATCACTTATCAATGATAAGTTATCGATTGTCATCATTTCTTGTCGTGAAATGAATTGCATGAGGCGTCAAGTTAATTTGTTTAAGCCCGGCCTTGAATGCTGACGTCTAACGTTTGATGTTAAGTGGTTGACACTAGAAAATATTTGGCTAATAGATGGAGAGATAAGTGTTTCCTCAGCTTCTTTTCCCTGTAATTCCTAAAGAGAAACGTCGATAGTTAGCTTTAATGATGATATCATAAATACGTTCGATTTGTCATGCGACTCTTGAGCGACATTAATACTGATCGACATCGAAAAACTTTGTTTTTATGGCCAAACACTGAGACTTGTTTCCTCAAACTTTTTATCGCGAATCGTTAACGCTGATTTGAGTTATTTAGGTTGAAGTAAACTTTTTACGATCAAATTATCGCCGTTCTTCAATCGAATTTTAAAAGTTTAAAAGGCGGCGAGATAAGAAAAGTGGAGACTTCAGGGAGCGAGAAATAAACTTTGTGTGTCATGGATTGTCGTTAGTCATTCACTTAGCATGTCTTACAATAACAAAACTTTCAGGAGCTTCGTCATATCGCTCGCTATAAGATTCAAAGACCTTCATATGCAAATGTTTACGCGTTCTTCATTTTCTTGCTCTCGATTCCATTCGCCAAATAAATCTAAGTCGTTGACATTGAAAGCCAAACCGCCAAAGGAAGAAAGAATGAAAACAATCGTTTCTCCGCTTCGGAGTTGCTTATTTTTAGTTCGTAACGATTTCCAACGCAAAATGCCGATAAGTCATCGCGATCTCAATATAAATCAAACGACGAATGGAACATCCGTCGTAAGATAAATTGGTGAGAGTGAAACTATTTGGTTTAAGCACTTTGGCTCACTCTCTCCGACGTCTGACGTATTTTTGCTGTTTTGGGCACATTTTGGTTTCTATTTATATTCAAGAGAATTTCATTTATTTCGAGATTTTCTTTTTGGCTAATGACGGAGAATGTTTTTTTTCCTTCTACATATTTAAAGATGTGCGACTGAGTGTTTGCGAACTCGAGTGTGTGCGATATCAACAAATTATGAGTTGGCATCCGTTGGATATTCTCTCCTACGAGCGAGAGCTAGCCATAAACGAATCTGTTTATTTGATCGCCGAGGGAATTCCCTCGAGGATGAAGAATTATTTGCTTTGCCTAAGAGAAACTTTTATCGCACACGAGACTTCAAACCAACTTTTCCCTCGCGAACGTGAACGAGTTCATTGCCGATGTCGCAAATTTAGCAAACGCCGAAAACGATATGGAAAGCGAACGTGCTTGTTGATTTAAATTGAATTAAATTATTAAGTAAATGCGATTACTTTACTCGACGGCTCGAAATGTAAACAAAAGTTGATTCCCAGAGAGCTTCGCGTTGGCTTCTCAATTTCTTTCGCAGGAACTTAATTAGGTAAAACAAAGAAAAATTCCGTCGAGGTAATCTCGATGAACGATTGCTTCGCCGAGCAATTTAATTTAATTACACATATTGAAAGAACTTTGCTGACAAAGTAAAATTTCCTTACAAAGAAAGTTTCCTTAAGTGAGCTCATCTCTTGTCGAATCCACAAGCAGTTGAAGTGCTCGCTTTAATTTTAATTAAAACTCTGTGGTCGTTGTTCTTCACCGATGAAGTGCAGATGTTTGATATCCGATGCTCTTCTATTGTATTTTGATGACGCAGTCGTTTGAAGCATTCGAGCGTGCCATAGATTCAACATCGCTGATCCAATTTATTCCAAAATCACTTGTAATTTGCGGTTGGCCTGATGACGAAGGCGAGTAAAAAATCGATTGGAAAATAAATTGAGCGAATCACCGGCGGTTTCTTTATGAACGAAGCTCATTCCATCGCACTCGCCACGTCGTCTCTGACATTGAAAATCGTGTCATGAAAAATTAATTTATCTTTCTATTTGCTTTGTCCGTCGCCACCCGCGCTCGTTGATGATGAAACTTTCATACTCTCATTGTGTTTGCCTGCATAGTCGATGACGATTACATGAACAACGGAGATTCGTTCTAACACAATTTTCTTCTTCTCCTTCAAGGTTTTCCAAACGATACGAGCTTCCGCTGCTGATCCAAAGTGTCGTGATGAATATAACAATGTTCCTGATGATCCATCTTTGTGTTAAAGTTCGCCGTAACAACAATATCATGCGAGCACGAGAACGAGTCTTCTCAGGTAAAAATCACGCTTTGTTTGAACTTCCAGCTGAGTTTTCCTTGTCGAAAACGTTGAGACCAGAGAATCACTCTGAAAGAGAATTTGAGATTTATTATTCTAGAGAAAAATGTTTCGAGATTGAAAAATTTATGCAAAAGTTTTAAAAAGAGTTGCTTCAAGCCTTTAATTCTTTAATTGGCATCAGGCAACAAGTTTTTCTATTAATAATTATTCTTTGAGGGAGATACAAAAAAAAGCTTAAAGAACATTGCCGAACTGATAATTAAAACCAAAAAACCAAAATATTCCAACCAAAAGATCAAGCTGTAACATCCGTTGATGGAGTATCGCCTGTCGATAAACGCACCAGTGAATCACGACCGCAGACGTCCGACAATTTAGTCAAATCACAGAAACATTATATCAGTGGTATGTTCCTTCTTCTTCTCCTTCTTCTCGATTCTATCAAACCAAAACAACTTTCCTGCTTTTCCCCATTTGATAGAAACAGAAGAAAAGCTCACAATTTTAGTAAAGATTCGGGGGGCACGCCCTCCACTAAATGTTCACTAATATCGGTCAACTCACATACACTGTACACACAGCACTAACTTTTAGCTCAAAGTAAATTTTAGCTCACTAACTTTAGTTCAACTAACTTCTCTCTCTCTTTGTGTGTGTTTGTGTATATTTCATCATTAAATTTGTTGCTGAACGCAACAAGTGAAAGACTTTTATTTTTGGGGTAACAGCTTGTTTTCGTCAAGAACGTTGAAAGTCCTCGTCATTCAAAGTTTCAGGTTCAATTGCAATTTTTCTAGAGAAATCAGCGTTTGCCTTCTGAAATATTTTCGTATACGCAAAACGTCACTTTCGACACCTTCTCTCCAATGATTGTTTGTTTAGTCACACACAGCGAGATTTGATCGCTTTTCGACTGTGAGCTTTATAACTGTGAATAATAATCAGAAATTACGTTTGGCTTTCATACATTTCTTTGCATGTTTGGGTTGAAGCGAAAGAAAAAATCTTTGTTTATTCTCGCGGTGATATCATCTTCCTCTCGGCACGATACTCGACTTCTTTGTTCGAGAACTGAACTCTTGAGTTGTCAGTCTCAGCTTTCATTTGCAATCGATAATCAAAGCAACAACGGAATCTTTTTCAGTCGAGGCTCAACTAGTTTTTTCTTGTGAACGTTTTGCTCGAGTGAAACCTTTTTGTGTTTAGCTTCGAGCATCTTGATCATGAAAAAAGAATTCATTTGGAGTCTCGCCAAGTGAAATGTGAAGCGCGCGCGTTTTATTTTAATGTATCAATTGCTCATTCTTGTCAATTGTTGCTCGACCGATTCACTGTGTTTCGTCTCATAGATGAATTCCACGACATTCCTTCATGAACTTTACGGAAATACCAATTCGCTCACCCGAAGAAAATTGATTTTCTCGCTTCTACAAATGTCAGATGTTGCCGCCATTTAAAGAGCACAAAGAAAGTTTTCCTGAGTCGCTCGGAAAGGAATCTTTTCACTTCCATGCATTTCCATTCGGAAAGCAAAATATTTGCTACTGCCAGGAAACTTAATGACTCAGCAGAAATGAAAACATAGTTTACATTCATTTTCCACACGAAGTTGATGTAAAAGTCTTATCGTTGACTTCTTATCAAAATGTTTTCGCCCAATGTTTTAATGGCCTTATCAATATCAGATAGCGCACTTCTCTGGCAGCGAAAATGTGTGTGGAGGATTGTGAAATTTACGTCGTACGAGATAAGAATTCAACTGAGTCATGTTGAAGTTGCTTGAGCTTTGAAAAGTTTTTTTTTTCGCGAAATGAAAGACTTCCGAGCGATAACAGTGAAGGTGAATGGGAAGTCACTTCGCTGCTTTGTGCATTTAATCAGATCGTTGGTCATGCGACGATGACGGATTATTTCAGCGATTAACGCTCCTTCTTGTCATTAGCCGAAAATGGGCGAAGCGGAAAATTGGAAGGAAATCGTAATGTGAGAGCTTTTTTTGAGATCTCAGATTCTTCCAATGTTGTCTTTGCCTAATGCGGCAAATGATAACGGAACCGCTCCTTGCTTCAAATATCTAACAAGCTTTCCTCGTTTTTTTTCGGCCTAATCGCAACGTGAAAAAGCTGTTAAAGCAAGGAACCGCAAAAAAAATGGGCGGACGTCTTGATGGACACGACGATGCCTACCGCACCTTCTAAAGCTGGCAAACACGAAGGGGATTTTTTCAATTAACTTTGGTTTGTTGACACAAAAGTTCCTCCACTGTCATTGCGATTGCGTCGGGAGCTGATTAAATAAATGAAATCGATAATGTGTGTTTCAACTCTAATTCAATGATCTGCCTCGAAGGAAACGAAAGAATTCCTCACTCAATTAAGCAGCTGAAATTTTCATAAGCTCGAAGGCGTCTGAATTGTAATTTTCCGATAAATAATTGAATTAGATGAAACTTTGTCGTATAAAGCTTCTAAAGATGTATTTATAGAGTCACCTGTGCTTTTGCCACTTTAATCGAAGTTTGTTTGAAGCTTCAAGGGAATAGAATTTAGTGATAAAGAAAACAAACAGCGGATACAATTAATTCTGACCCAATAACTTGAAAAATCAAAGGCGATGATAGTTAAGTATTTGATAAGCTGAAGAATCTAAACCAAACCGCAACCTTCCCTACAAAGTTCAAGTGAAATCTGCTCCCAATTAGCAAAATTAATTATCGAGAATTAATTCTAAATCTTCTCTCATCATTTTATCAGAACTTCCAGCAGAGATTTTCGTTCTGCTTCTCACCAATTAATTTATTATCAACACGAAATCTTCATTGTATGATAACTGAAGCTTCCACAATAAATCAATCATAATGAATGTGCGATGATAACAAGTGTAAGACAAACACTAAGTGACATTCAGCTGTTGAGCAAATAAGAATCGCTTTGGGTTTTTATGGGAAGCGGAGACACTTGCAGCAAACTTGCTTTTCCTTGGAATGTTTATTGTTTGCTCTTTCCGTTGCTAAATGGACGATTTCACGGCATGACTTTTGCGTTTCGGCTTTTCCACTCACTGAAGGAAAAAAGGGAAATGACCCGAAACTTTCGACAACACTGAAAGCTTTTGCTGTTCTTCGAAAGTGTTAACGACTCAACGTTTAAGGTTTCCATTAGCTTTACGATTTGTTTAGGTCGTTCATTTAAAAATTACAAGGAAAATCGATGCCGGGGTGGGTTAGCTGCAAAGTAATTACAATGTCTGAACACATCGTTAACCTGCGGGTGAAATCGAATAAATAATTCATTATCCACATGACTCGTGAGTTCGAGAAAGCTGTTCACTTGATAAAAAGCCTAATAATAGTCGTAATAGAAGCATTGACCCAAACAACTTCTAATCGAGTTAGTCACGAAATTTAAATTGTTAAAAGTTGAAACTCACCGCCGAGCGTCAACAAGCTTTTGAAAGGAAAAGTTTTTCCTCGCAACCCAATTATTGTTAGTAAGTAACTGACAACATGATGAATTATTTATTTAATGATGGAAACGTCGAAGCCGAGAAAAGATAGAAGAATGTTGTTTGCGTGAGAATGTGGAGCTGCTAAAGCTTTGAGCTTCGTAAATCATGAATTTTATTGGTAAACGATAAACTGCAGGCGTTAAAATGCGGCTGGGGTAGCTGGGAAAGCTCCGGACGAAGATTCTTCGACGTTTAGCAATAAACAAAATGTCAATCATGTCCATGAGCGCATATGAAAGATTCAAGACATCAAATCACTTTTATACGACCTAAATATCAATTAGGCACAGCAAGCAGAGCGAACCAGCAATTTAATTCATGGAATGGACGACTAGTAAAGCTCTTCGTGTTGCTCGATCGTAAAAGTGAAACTAACAAATGAGTTTTCCATCACAGCAAGTTCTAGTTAATTTTGCTTTCACTCGTTCCCGACGAACTTGACCTGAAACGATAATTTAAGACAACGCTCGTGATGGACACGAGAGAAGCTTTAATTTCACGAATAATTAAAGCGCTTGACGAATAAATCCTCCTTCGTGTTTGTTAAAACCGACGAGAATCGTTCTGAATAATTAAATGTGGCTTGTTCGTAAATTAATTTTCACTTGGCGAGGATGCACTCGCGACTTGACTTGGCATGGGAATTTATTTGTAGGAAGATCCTGTCAGAGACGAAACGAGAAACTTAACGTAACAAAGTATTCAACGACTTGTGTTCAAGTGAATCCTAAAGAACAAGTTTTGCATAATAATAAAGTTAGTCGTGCGACTGTTCGCTAAAAATATCATTTGTGGAACAATTTATGGGCTCGCAAACGTCAATGCAGGCGCTCACGAAGCTATCTAATGAAACAAAATAATTTACCGCAAACATGTTAGAAACAACATAATTTAGCGATGACATGCTTGAGCTCGATGCGGACTTTGATGAATAATTTAGTTATAAATTCAAAATTATTGATCTGTCGCAGCTCTAACTTTCGCCTTCAGCAAAAAGCTTTTTGCTTAATCAATTTTGTTGGAATCTCGGAATGAGAAATCAAAGCTTTAGTTCAAATTTACATTCTCGAGTGCAAACAAAATGCGAAGGTCGAAGGAAAAATTCATTTTTATCAATTAAGATTCTGTTTGCATTTAATCAACTTGATTGCTATGAAAAAAAACGACTCAGTTTCCATGAAACTGAAGTGTGCTCTCGTACAAGCACTCTGTTGAATCGAAGATATTTCTCATTCTGTGTTAATTAGCTTTGAAGTTCATTCGCCTTTGACTCATCAGGGAAAATATTTTTCGGTAGGGGAAGGTTCAAAGTAATCAAATAAATGGTCTACAGGTGGAAAGATTAGGGGAAAGCGATGACTCATCTGATTTAGAGCGTGAAAGCAAACAAAACTTTGTTGAAAAGGCTTCGTCTTCATTGAATAAACTTTAAGGTTGATGACCAATTTCTCGTTGATGCTTTAAGGTGGAAAATAATCATTGATTTTATAAATAAATTCGACTGCTGTAGAAATTTATCTGCTCACATCATGGAGGCGTTGAAACTCACCATTTGGGTATTCATTATTGCTCATTGATCGAGAAGAGAATTCTGTAAAATTGTAAACTGTTTCATTCTCTGGCACTCTCATTTAACTTTTCATTCATGTTTGTTGGTGTAAATAAAACTCATAAACCTGGCTTGGTCTCTAAAACTTAGTTTAAACTAATCAGAGGTCAACTGGGCAGCGGTAAAATCTGCCTCAGCGATCATCTTTCCTGGTGATACGACTTGTAATTATTTTGTTCCGTTGGTGTGTCAAACAGCGGATGCATCTGGCATTGCATCGGGTTCCACAAAACGATTTGGGATTTTCATTAAATTTTGCATTTCAACATTTCATTTTCAGATTTTGACTCTCGATACTTCTGGGCATGGACGGATTTTCAATCGTATCTAGAGTAAGCTCAACCTTTTATTTGATTGATTGTTCAATTATTTGTAATGCTCCTCTTCTCAAAATAGTTTCATGCTGGTTGTTTGGGCGATCGGAGCCGCAGTTACTTACATTCTGCTGCCAGTCACTTGGTTCATGGAGATCATTGGATTCCTCGCTGTGTTCACTGAAGCCATGCTGGGTGAGTTTATTAAATCGATAAAAAAAAGGTTTCAATAATTCAACTCACTTCGTTCATCTTTCAGGAGCACCGCAGTTTCTTCGGAATTATAAGAATAAATCAACACACGGGATGAGCTTTTTGATGGTGATAATGTGGACGATTGGAGACGTCTACAAGACAACATACTTCCTGCTAAGAAAAGCACCAATGCAATTCTGGATTTGTGGAATGCTTCAGGTTTGTGTTGAAAGGTTTCTTAATCTCTTCAAGCTTCTTAATCCCTTTTTCTTTTTTAGGTTTCACTTGATCTCGCAATTCTATTTCAAGTTTACATCTTCCGTAAAAATCCAGCACCGCGTAACACACATCGCGGCGATTAACAATTCACCCCCAACGATACCCTACGCCAAAGTCAACGTCAACACGCCGAATCTGGCACATCGTGCCGTCAAATGTCATTTAAATTTATGAAAAAGAAGTCAAACGCTAATGCAGGACCAGCGTCCATTACATCACCAGAGTTACAAGTTGTCGACAACGAGAGTCTCAAGCCCTCGTTGGAGTCCGCGCCATCGTCATCATTTGAACATAAGGAAACCTACGTTAACATGATGTATCCGTCAACGGCTGCTTCGTGTAGTACTGAACTTCCATCTCCTGACGATGATGACGACACTGAGATGATGAAAAGTCGAACAAAGAAAACGAGTCGTGGACCATTTCGACTGAAGCAGTTAAATCTTATGAAGAGTGGAAGTTATAAACTCAAACATGTAACTCCGCCTTTGAATGAACTCTCGTCGTCTCCTATCGATGAGAAAAACCATCTCGATCGACAGAAATCCGTCAACGGTTCATCTCGATCGTCGCGACTGAAAAAGCTTTTCATGTTATCTCGAGCTGATCCATCGCGAAAGCGACAAAAGGATGTCAGCTTGAAAAACTTGCGTCACGTCTTATGACAAAACGTTTCGCTGGTCGTTCTATGGCCAGCGGTCGGGAATGCGGAATCGTTAGCGACGGAAATTCGGGGCCAAAAGCGAATGGTGACTTCAGATGATGTACTTGAACTGGGAATGAAGACTGCAGAGACACAAACCGAGCTTATAGACGGAAGCAGTCCAAGTAGCGGCGATCAGCCGCCAATTGATTTTCAAGTCGTCGATGAGCAACAGTCATCAACTGATAACAACAATGAGTCGAATCTGAATATCAATTCGACGAAAGACATCAAAGGTATTCGATGTATCGATGATGAAGATGCTTTGAGTGGCCGTCGTGTTCTATTCCCGCAAGACAGACCCGAGACAAAATTATAGCAGAGGATGTTGGCATTTGTTGGAGCAATTAACTTAATCTTCGTTGACATATCGCGTGAAATTGACTTTATGACTTTGTTGAAGTTTCCTTGTTGACCAGAAACTAAGAGGAAAATAATTTTTTGGGTATCAATTGTGTTGGGGGGACTTTGAGACAAAGTAGAAGAAGCAAAAAAAAATTAAGAAAACAGTAAAACCACTTAGTTATTGTATACATTAGTCTTACTGTGAGAAATGTTGTATTTTTCTATCATTTTGTAGTGTAAATATTTCGTTTTCTTGAGTGAAGAAACGTTGGATTAAATTTTGGGGTTAGTTATATTTTTAATCTAACCCGATGAGAAAATTTTTAATCTCAGCAGCTCGTTCAAATCATTTTTTTTGCTGATGTGTGCTGAGAATCATGCAGGAACAATTAGAAAGTCCTTAATACAGCAAAAAGCAATTCGTTAATTCCATTAATTTGTTAAAACATTAATTTTAGTCTTAGTTGATTGGCATTAGTGAGAAAACGCACTCTAATCGAACCGTTTCGAGAGCAAAAGAATCATTTCGCATGATAATCGGTTTGAATTTGTGTAAAGAGTTAACATTAAAAATGGATTTGTGCAACTTGATACACCGCTTGAGAGGTTTCTTATTCAATTGCATTCTCAGAAAGCTTTAGAAACAAATGAAACATTTCTCGAGCGGGAATCTAAAGAAATTCTTCGTCTTTCCGTTGTGCATCAAATAATCACAAAATTTTTGCCTCGGCAAGCCCAAAAGATACTGAAATCATGTTTTTTCTTAATTGTGATAAAATGAACATGAATTGCACGTCGGAAAACTTTCCTAATTGGAGATTTCTTTAGCTGAATTTCAAAATCTTTTTAACATTAAATTTGCGCCTTAACAATTCGATATTAAAAGGAAGAAGAAGAAAACTAATTAAACGAGATAAACTGTCTGAAAATAGAATGATGAGGGAGAGTGGAAACAATGCTATGATAACAGATAATGAGAAAATATTTTTATAGAAAAGTGAGCTGATGATTAAGCTTTTGTTTAAATATTCTTCGTCCCATTTTTTTTTAATTCTAAGAGAGAAAAACTTTTTTTTTGTAACGCAAAGTTTGTTTTTAAGTTTAGTTTAAGAATATTTGATTAGTTATTCAGCTTCCGGTTGTAATTCATTTAAGAGATCTTTCCAACTTTCTTTCTTCCTCCAATCTCCAAAAACTTTACGCATAACATAAAAATCGACCTATGATTTGACTAATCGATGACACTTCTCATCTTCTAAAGAATGAATATATTTAAATGAAGAAAAATGTCTGCCTTATATCTACTTTGTAAATAGATCAACCATTGAATGGAAACATGTTCTACCAACTTCATTTTCCCTCTCCGATGAATCAAAAATCCAATCATGAAGAGAATTCTATAAAAATTGTTTAGATAACAAAAATAGTTTCATGCCAAAAAAAAGAAGAATATTGAGCCTAATAAAGTGAGGGAAGAAAACTTCATCAGCACATTGAATAGTCAGCCATAAAGAGAAATTTATCCTTGTTTTAAAACATTGAAGCTTCCTTCAACAAACATTGCGTGAGTGTTATGATGAGTGTCACTGAATATTTCCTTGAAATTGAAATGAAACTTCACATGAAGAGTTTTTGAGAAGACACTTATTGGTTGATTAAAGTATTTACGACGCAACAACTCACGCGAGAAGAAACTTAACTTGAAGAAGAAAACCACATTTGTAAAAGAAAACACAGAAAAATAAAGAAATATAAAAATTAACGAAATTTACTTTGATTTGATTTTCATTCCAGAATTCATTCCAAGTCGATCGAAGAGTTTGTTTTATCACTAACTGGTTTGCTCCTAGGGCATCGCTCTCCGATTTTTGTTAAAAGAACTCAGAGCGAAGATGAGTTTATTAATGAGAAATCAAGAAATACTTTTTAGTAGCTGTCGATCTTCGGTCGATGGTGCAACTAATTCAAGTTTAAATAAAAATTTGTTGTGACTTTGAAAAATTATTTTTAACAAGCAAATCAAGTGAGTAAATATTTACTTATCTCGAATATTTCGTAAACTTTCCCGAACTTATGCAAACTTCAATCAGCGGATTTTCCTAGAACCTTATCGAGCCATTCTGGCGTTATCAGTTTATTATTTTAATGAAGTCACGAGCGAGATGTGTCAGGAGAATAATTTTATTTGAATAATTTTGTTCGCTTGATTTAACAAAAAGTTTCTTCTTCAACTTTTTCGGTTTTTCCTGCAGCTGACGATGTTTCAATTATTATCTCATGTGGCACTCGTTGCTCTCATGTTAAGCTTTGCCAGTGGAGGAGACATCGACGCGGCAATTGAAAATGTCTTCGGAAGCCAGAATCGCAACGATGGAGAAGAAAAAGTGAGCGAAACAAACGAGCAAATCAACAAATTATTAAACTTCTTTTAAACTTTTAGCCGTGCAATGGCGGAGCAGGCGTTTGTGTTCCCTACTATTTGTGTTTAAATGGAACTATCAACACCGACGGATCTGACCTCCTTGACATCCGATTCAATGCAGAAGAAGAATGTGCTGACTACTTCGAACAATGTTGTTCGACAGGAGAAGTTTTGGAGAAACCAGTCACACCCAAACCAAGACCACCTACGGTGATAGAATGCGGTCTAAATCCAGGAACAAATCTACCAACAAATCCAGGAGGAACCAATCCAGGAACAGTGAATCCCACAAATCCACCAACAAATCACATTCCAGGGACAGTGAATCCACCAAATAATGGACAAACTGGATCAATTGATGGACTACCTCCAGGTCCTAAACTTGATTCCGTCTGCGGTTATAGAAATAAAGAAGGAGTTGGATTCAGAATCACAGGAAATACTGAAGGCGAGTCTGAGTATGGAGAGTTCCCTTGGATGATGGCAATTTTGAAAACAGAAATCGCTGCTGAAACTGTTCTGAACATTTATCAAGTAAGATTGCGATTTGAATGAATTGAATTTATTTTGAAAAACTTTATTTTTAGTGCGGAGGCTCGTTGATTCATCCTTCAGTTGTTCTCACAGGTAAATTCATCATCATCTTCATTCTTTAATTTCTCACTCAACAAAATTATTCCTTAGCCGCTCATTGTGTTCAAGGAAAGGATCCCTCAACGTTAAAGGTTCGTGCTGGAGAATGGGACACGCAAACAACGAACGAGATTTTCGCTTACAGCGATCACGAAGTTCAAGACGTCTCAATTTACAAAGATTTCGTCAAAGCCACGCTTCACAACGACATTGCTCTTCTGTTCTTGAAAACTCCAGTGAAATACGATCAACACATTGCAGCGATTTGTTTGCCGCCTCAAGATGCAAAGTTTGATCACAGTCGATGCTGTAAGTCTCAAATTCAAATAAAAATATTTTTTATTACCTTTAACTTTAACTAAACAGTCGCGAGCGGATGGGGCAAAGACCAGTTCGGCAAAGAAGGAAAATATCAGGTTATTCTCAAAAAGATTGAGTTGCCAGTTGTTCCGTTCCTTCAATGCCAAGAGAAACTTCGAACGACACGTTTGGGTAAACGTTATATCTTGAACAACAGTTTCGTTTGCGCCGGAGGTGAACCTGGCAAAGGTAGGCTCGAGAGATCTTTAAACTTTACAACTTTGTTGATGTTTTCTCTTGTTTTTAGACACTTGCAAAGGCGACGGAGGTTCTCCATTGGTTTGCCCAGTCCCTGGAAAGCCAGGTCATTACTATCAAACCGGAATCACAGCTTGGGGAATCGGTAAGATTACAGTTACAGTTGATGACGAAAACATTCTGATTATCACATTCAACAGGTTGTGGAGAAGCCGGAGTCCCGGGAGTTTACGTTGACGTTGCTAAATTCAGAAACTGGATTGACCAGCAACTTGCCGGACGAGGTCTCCTGTCGCAAAGTTACACTATCTAAAAAGTGACGAAGACGTTTGCTGATTTCTTAGACAAATAAAAATTCAGTTAATGTTTGAACATTTTGTTTTATTAACAAACTTCTTTAAGTGATTTCTCAAGAAAATCCATCAAAAAAAGATGAAATCATTTATTTTCGTATCAAATTTCACAGCTCAGATTAATGTTTCAGTCTTTTGTGATTAATTACAGTCATAGCTTGAATTCTAATTAATTGTTAGACAAGTTAATTAATCAAAAGTATATCAAACTGGTTATCCTAACAAGCAATTAGTTTAAATCATTAGCGAAACGTTTCTCTTGTTTCTTGGCAGCAAACTGCATGAGAATGGCTTCGATCGTATAAGCGGAAGCCCAACCTAAGCAAAGAAATAAAAATTTAATCTCGTCGTCAAAACAGTTTTAAGTTCAAATTGAAGTTCTCTACCTCGCGGTGTTAAGAGCTCCATACAAATGGCGCCGCCTTCCATCACAAAACCTTTCTCGATTCTTGGTTCGACGACTCTCATGAACGGCGGAGCGAAGGGAAAGTTGTCGGGGAAAATCAGATGAAGCAAAATGCTGGGTACGTTGAGTTCAACCATGTCCTGGGCTAGAGGCGACTCGGGATCGAGATGAAAGAGTCGCACATGCCATTCGAATAAATTATCGTTAATTAGCTCGGCCTGAGAAGTGAACGATGTCGAGTTGAGTTGATTGGTGAAGCGCAAACAGAATAATTTGTGTGAAAATGAGAGAAAATTTAATTTTTATGCAAATTACCGAAAAGATTTTCTCGCTGCGATCATTCTGAGATTTCTGAAGCTCCCTGAACTCTTTCATTAACCGCTTGGCTCGGATTGTTGTGTCGATTTTCGGGACAATGGGAAGCTTTGACTTGCTGCTATTGCTCGATGCAATTGTGCTACTGAAACGAGAGGAATAAATGATAAATTAAACACGAGCGATGACCACGAAGCGATTAAAACTGATAAACGGTAATTACGCAACTCTTTGGGCTCGTAATTTCATTGAAATTAATGATTATTGCTCTCCATTCACAAATTAACGATTCGAAGTGAATGAAAATGAGTTTTTTATCCAACGAAGTCGTTGCAAAGAATTTCCGTTTCAGGAAAAAAAGTAATTTGAGCTCGTCTCGTTCTCATTTGCAACAGTCTGCGCATAATTTTAATTTCATCTTCGTCCTTTTGTTTCTCTCAACGAGAAACATTTTTAATGAAAGCTTCTCGTGCTTGTGGAATCATTTGTGTCATGTCAATTAAAGCTGCGACGTTGAAACAAATTTTCCTGTCATCACTCGTGTCTCGTGTTGCAGCCTTCGAGCATCACAAAGTCGACGAGCTCAAATATCAACGAAGCTGCTTTATTGAAAAGTTAAAGTGAAGTTGAAGAAACTTTCATTTTGACGCTTTCAAAGTCTTTTCAAAGTCAAATTGCGTTCTCTTTGTGAAGTGAAATTTAAATGACGACAATGAGCAGCAAAGCTTTGGTCTCTGTGGCCGAATTTCATTTCAATTGTTGCCATCTGTTTAATGCGGCAAATAGAGTTTCATGTAAAATGTTTTCAATGCTCATGGCGCTCATTAAACTGTGAGAATGGAAATGGTTTTACTGCAATCGACCGAAACTTTACGAAAGGATGTGAATGATTCTATTCTCTGTTGTGTCAAGATAAAATAGCGATTCTGCCAAGCTTCTAATGTGCCTGTGATAGCTCAGTGGTAAGAGCAACGGACCGGTAATCCGGAGGTAGCGGGTTCGATTCCCGTTCACACTCACACATTTTATAGATTTGGATTATCGCTATTCGCGGACATGTTAACCATTTAACGCGACGAGACGGACTTCCAGTTCCGTTTTTGCTGCTGCCGTTGTTCGTGCTGCTTCCTTCCTGTTCGTTCTTGTTGATCTCCGCTACCGCCACTTTATCCTTCGACGAGCTTTTGAAATTTTTTCTAAACACAGCTTTCATCATCATCAACAAACAATTTCTCTTTCGCTCTGACTTTGATTCGAGAACAATCTCATCTAACTATAATCGAGTTTTGCCAACGTCTCATTCACTTTAACGTAATCAACTCTTTGCTCTCGTCACAGGACGATCATTTCACTTTTGGTTTCCACTCAACTCTCAACTTAATTTTAATTAAAACTTCTCAACTCTGCTTCCATAAACTTTTCCTTTTCCTTGGTTTCTCCTCTTTCTTCTTCTTTTTGTGTTTATCCGGAACTCAATTTTGTTAATTCTGTTGATTAATAAAGAAAAAACTTTTTATCATTCGAATCGAAAAAAAGTTTTTTTTTCTCCTTTTCGTCGTCAATAGTTTATTTGCTTAACAGTTTCGGGCAATTTTTTTTATGTCGAGTGCAATTAAATATCGAAATATTCATTTGCCGATGACAATCAAAATGCAAAAAGTCAATCGGAAATTCTCTGTTTGATAAACCAACGAGTTCGTTAATAATTCGCAGATGAATTATTTTATTTAAATCAACTCACACGCAACGAAATTAAATTTATTTATTGATAAGGAAAAGCAAACATCGAGATCGATCACTTTCATTGAACTTTCGAGATACTTTGAGCTCTCACAATCCACAAACTCAGACTGACAAAGAGACGATGCAATTGGAGAATTTAATTGAAGGAAAAGAAACATCTGATCGATTTCGATTCCAACTTGAAACTGGAGTTCATGTCATCGCCGTCGTTGTTTATTTCTCTTATCACTGAAATGTTTTCATTGGAAACAGCGCGAGCAGCATTGAACAACGTCGACGAAGCATCGAAGGCGAACACGGCTTCTATCGTAAATTTTCATTTCTCTCCCCATCGACCGACATAAAACGTATCATCGAAGCTCCCTCGTTACGATTGTAAAGCACGTTCCGAGCCATTCATCTATGCTTTGCAGATGTGCCACAAACACTTCATGTCAATATTTTACAAGGAAAACTTATCAATTGCTTCGACGAACGAACGTGTCTACTCCTAAATTCCACTTGTTCCCATTGAGCCATCGGAAAATATCGATTTCAATTGAATTTTATAAAGAGAAAAAATGAGAATTTTCAAAAATAGAAAAGCGTTTAACTGACTGAAGAAAATCGATGGCATTTCATGCATGAACGCTCACACATGCCGAGTCTGAGTGTTAGGAGAGAAGAACAACATGTTTGGCACTCAGTTTCCCCTTTTTCTTTTGTTATAAGTTGCCAGCTCGAATGAGCAACTCGCTAAAACAACTTTGCTCCGATCACGTTTCGCTTCCATAGAAACCAAAGGAACTTGTCGACATAGAAAGAGCTCACAGGTCAAGAGAGTCTTGAAAATATTGTCAAATGATATCTGAGTCGTTGGAACCTTCGCGTCAATGTCAAATGTCGCTCACGCTACAAAAAGACTTTCCCTCCTCTGTTTGCCTTTCTACTTTCTCCCCTTCGACGTTGATCCAATGGCAATAAAACATTGTAATTGAATTCCCCAGACTTCGCTGACTCATAATTGAATCAAATTATTTCTTCTCGTCTTCAGAAAAGCCTTCAGTTTGATAAACGTTATTGAGAAGAGTTTTGTGCTGACTGCAAGAAAATTTAAAACTTAAAGCGTTCGCATTGATTTCGTGTTGAATTTTTGCTCTCGATTCGCAACTTTGTTTCCATTTCGATTTGTCGTCCTCGTTTCGAGAAAGTTCAATCGAATGAAAAATTATTGCTCAATTGAACATTCGGAATTTAATGATTTAATCGGATTTGTCACAAAGCTTTTTAGACCGATAAGCAATTGAAAGCTCAACCGAGAGAGAGAAAGCTCAGTCAGAGAAAGAATCGCCACCGCAACTTCATTAGTTTTGCGAGAAAAGTTTCATCAATTTTCGTTTCCGTCTCGAAATGATTTCTCTGAGGAAAAGTTTTTCAATCACGTTCAATTCCATTGAGATTTTTAAATCTCATTCATTGTGTTCATCAAACGCGACAGGATAATGCGATGAGATCTTTGTTTGAGATTGGAAAATCGTAATCGAGTTGTCGAAAGTTTTCCCAAAAAACTCGCTTAATTGATGTGCACGTGACTCCTCTGACGTTTCTGGCAGGCTCGTGCGAATCCATCACGAGAACTTGAAGTCGAGCCAAAAAAAGCGTCGGCATCGATTTTACATCCGAGAATTGTTACAATCAAAAGTTCAAAGTGCAATGCTGAGTTTGCTTGAACATGTTCTCGATTCAACAGAAGTTTCTGACGTTAAACCGCGAGACCTGAGATTCAAGTTAATCCTGAGATACAACAGAAGATATTTTTCAATTTCCCTTGATCCGAATTTCCTTTCCTGACGCTTCCGTTACATAACAAATCGGATTAAATCCGATCGAAATGAAGCGACGAGGATGAAAAATGTTTTATGGAAATTGCCCAAACTGTAAACAAAAACGCAAATTTATTCCTTTCGATGTTTGCTCGAGCGACTTTCTTTCTTTCTGTTTACACTTCGTCCTTTCGCTTTTCTCTTATCACTCTTGACACACTCACTGCGCAAATTCTTTCGTTTGGTGCTTGGATGTCCAACAAAAAACTTTTTCAATTAAATCTGAGAGATTTTTTCTTTTTCTGGTTGATTCACTGAATTTGTTGGCGGTCAAACGAATGCAGATGTTGACGCCAAGAGCTCTCGATGAAAACTGAATCGAACAATCATGAAAAACATTCGCAAATCCTTATTGGAAGTTCTCACTTTCCATGAAACATTTCCAGTTTCAAACACAACGAGGCGAACTTGAAAGCTTTTCTCAGCACCACAAAATTCTTATGAATTCTCAAGATTTGATACAAAATCTTGACTCAAAACAAAATGCATTGAAAAATAAAACTGCTTTGACAGATAATGTTTGTGAAAAGAATCTGAAATGTTTAAAAAATTGCGTCAAGTCTAAGGTTGACGAGGGGCTTAAATTATAGTAATAATTTAAAAATTATGAGATTTACTTCATTGAAAATTGTTGTAATTTTTTGATCTTATAAAAATTATTGAACTTATTCTTATAATAATTTTCACTTGCATGCAAGTAGAATGTCTGATTATAATAATTTATGGAAACATTAGATCAGAATAATAATTCAGTGTTATATTTACTGTAAGACCATTCAATGCCGGTCGGGGGAATTACGTTCCCCTTTCTGTCAATTCCTTTCAATACATTGGCTGTAATTTTCTCAAACTTCCTGTTCATTGATTTCAACATTTTAAATATTTCTTCATCGACAATTAAGAGGCCAAGATTTGTTACATTCGGCATTGAATCTAATAAAAATTTAACTTCGACAGCTTTAAAATAACTATTGAAATCTAGTTGAGTGATTGAGTTTGACATATTATTTGGAACTTCGTTCTGAGGAATATTTTGAAAATACCTGAAGGCGATTTTCTTTAGATTTGGCATCTTCAAGATCATGTCGAAGGTTTCTCTGTCTACTTTCCCAGCCTTCACCGACAAGCTTTCAAGATGATCGCTTTGTGACTTAAGGAAGTCTTGAAAGTTGGTGCAAGGCATACTTCTGTTAATTCCTATTGTCAAACTCTTAAGCTTGAAATGAAACTTTTTCCAAGATTCATCTTCGAATATTTGATCTGTGATCGTTGAAAAAATTGTGAGATTTGTTAGTTTTTCGAAGTTTTGAAGCATTTTTGTTACTATATCTTTGCCAACTGAACAACCACGATAGTCTCGTAAATAAAGTTCTTCGATTGTAACAGAGTTTAACAAAAATCTGGCCAAAGGGTTGCCAAAGCTTTCTCTGCGTAAAAATTGCATATGAAGTTTTTTCAGCTTTGGAAATTTTAAAGCTTCGAAAGATTCAATCTCTAAAGATGGATCTTCCAGTGAACGGAAGCCAAACTCTCTGACACAAAGGCTCTCAACTGATGATTCGACTGATGAGAGTAATTTCCACAAATCGAATTTTTTTCTAAAATAAACATTTTCGAGTGAAACATTTTTCCATTCGTGAGCTTTACTATAAAAAACATCAAGTTCTGAATTGGTAACATAGTCGCCGATTTCTCTCCAATTTTCATCTTCTAATTTTCCGTGGTTTCGTTGAACTTCAATGTTTTGATACAGTCTCGAGCTGTTCTTTAGCAAATTGTAATCTTCAGAACGGTTCGCACGTTTATTATAAGAAAAAACTTTGATTACCATATCTACCAAAGGGGTGAGACTGACGCGTCGAAATGAATTGTTTCTGGGAAGCCTGGCCAAATCTTCACCATTTACATCAAAATCATGATCAAAAACAATTTTAACTTTCTGCATGAGAACTTTCGACGAAGCGATGAAGTTGTACCAACTTGGACTGACTTCTGAAGTTTCTAATAATTCTTTTCCGCTTAAATGCTCTAAGATCATCTCAGGAATGCCGAGAAAACGTGAGAAATATTCCAAGGGATCCATGTTAGTTACCTCAGATGATTTGATGATTTTCTTGTCAAGATTTTCATTCAAAACTTCTGATGCTTCTACTTTTGTTTCATCTTCTGCCTTGCTTTCAACGATTGGAACCTCAATGGAAATTTTTCTCTTCAATGACATTTTCTTAGTGGTGATCGATGATGGGCTTCTCTCGATAATCTTTATCTAAAAATGAAAATAGAATTCAAATGAAAAAACTACTGAAGGAAAAATAATGCGAGCGACTTGTTGTTACCTTTTCGAATGTTGAGAACAAAATGAGACAAGCTGTGAAAAAGTTTTCATTTTATTTATTCTTTTCACTTGAATTCTTATTAGAAAGCAAATCGAAGATTCGAGAAATGTGGCGAGCATATGAGAATCACCGGACAAGAGAGATATTGAAAGGCTTTTTCTAATTTTCTTGAACTAACAGAATAAATAAATGTTTTGATTTCTTAAGCGCTCTAGTCTCCAAATTTCACTGAAGAACAATTAGATCGTCGAGCAGCATTACCGCAAAATTTACAGCAAACCTCCTGTAAAACGTTGAAATATTTTTTGTTACCAACAAAAACTTTAAGAAAAACTTTTCTGACTTTACTTAGCTTTCTAAAATTCTATTATGTTGCAGCACAACAAAATATTTTTCTCGTGAGTGCTACGAGCATAACGACGAGGCCACAAGCAAACCATTCATTTCGCTCGTGGAAATGAAAAGCTTCATGAATGAAAAATGAATTCTCGGTGGACCGAAATTCACTTGTTTGCCTTTCATCCGGAACTGTCGAGATAGAAAGGAAAAAATTCTCTCGAAGCTGAGGTCGAAGGTTACGTAACGAAAGGCCGACCGCAAATCAGAGTAAAGCTCGGAAGTTACCACAACAATTTGGTCAGCTCACTTCACAACAATTTACACAAAACCGGAGGAAGTTTGTTTGTTGCGGGAAAATTCAATTTTCCTCGACGCCGAGCAGACTTAAAAATTAATGAGAATAAACAAAACAGACTCATTACGAAACAATTAAAACTTCAACATGCAACTGCTTTAAAAGTCCTTCAAGATCATAAATTGAATGAACGTCAGAGAAGGATTTTGCATTGTCTAGTGAGCTTTCGAGTTATAAGCGGATTCATCTCTTTTCATATTTCTTGAATCATTGAAAGTCTGTTACCTCTCGATTGCTTCGAAATCTTTGTGAGATGCTCAATGAGTGTAACATAAAGCCTTCGAGGAAGGTTTAATGTTCCACATGAAAGATGTTTATGTTCCCTCGTCAATGAATGCAAAGCTTCTCGCCTGAAGCAATTTGTTACGGTTACCGTTCCGTATCGTCGATAACGATGATTGATTGAATTTTCCACTGAAATGCTCTTCTTGCCTTAACTTCTAATGAACCGAACAAACTCACCTACATCTCAAATGACTCATGTAAAAAAGAGCTTTTACCGTATTGACTGTGATAAATGTTTACTGCAGTGTTGGACGAAATAAATCAACGAGAAATGTGCGAACAAAAAACGTAAAATTTCAAATAAATCAAAAATTCATGAGCGCATAGCGAGAGTATGAAATATGTTTCAAATTGCTTTTTAAGCACATGAGAGAGATTCACAACGTTCAAACGAGATGAACGTAATAAATCTCTCCACATGAGCTTTGAGGATCAGCGGTCGCTTCGATGATTTTGAAAATAGAAAACTTTTCAAGCTCATTCAACTTGTTCTGCTCTCAATGTTGCGACAAAGCTTGAAATTTGATTAAAATCAAAATCTCTGCTCTTGACTCTCTAACCAAATATTAATTTTGTATGCTAAGGACTTGTCAAAGCAACATCCTATTAACATTTCATGACTGAATCTTCTTCACGTCGTTATCAGCACGTGCGCGACATCAAATGTGAACATCAGGCAAAAGGAAAAACTCGCTTCTTGATGTTTCATTAAATTTTCAAAGTAAATAATTATCCAATCTCACGAGCTTCAAGCAAAAAAGCTTTTCATAGTCGCAACATTATCTTTGTTTGCACAGCCAGTGAAGTAGATTTGAGCTTTTAGACTGAAACTGAACCTTCTCTTGAGTTGTCGACGACGAGGATTTATTTCAAAGAATTAAAGCAGATTAAGAAGAAAAGTCTTTTGCTTCAACTAATGCTCAAGCTTCATTTGAAAGTTTAATCAGTCTTGAAAGGATTTTAAATATCAAAGAGAAGTTTAATCGAGATTGTATCGCTTTGATATTCAAAGGAAGCCAATCACAGTTGGAATCTACGTCGAAGCTGTTTCTATGAACGACAGAATTATAAAAGCTTTTCTCTTCGCTGATGGCAAAATGATTGCGGCGAACGTGGAAGTTTAAACAAGTTTAATTACTTCCTAATGACTCTCTTCCTCCCACTCATCGTCTGTAATTCCGTTCAATTGAATCATCATCTCACTGACAATAACACGAAAGCAAAGAATTGTTTTCAATTCAGTTCACAATTAGAATCAGAAGCCTTGGAGGAAATTTCCGTGGGCTGATGCCCTAGAATCCCAAAATAACTTATTCGAATAAAAAATTGATTGATTTGTAAAAGTCTTTACTTCAAAGGCACTCTCTTATAATTTATCACTGATAAACGATTTCTCGCTCTTCTGGTTTTTCTTTGACAAAATAATAAAATTGATATGAAGCGGAAATCTAAGGAAAAATTATTTTCCGGTTGAGATATTTCATGAGAATTTTGTGAGGCTGAGAAAAGCTTTCGAGTTTCAAGTTCGCCTCGTTGTGTTTGAAACTGGAAATGTTTCGTGGAAAGTGAGAACTTCCAATAAGGATTTGCGAATGTTTTTCATGATTGTTCGATTCAGTTTTCATCGAGAGCTCTTGGCGTCAACATCTGCATTCGTTTGACCGCCAACAAATTCAGTGAATCAACCAGAAAAAGAAAAAATCTCTCAGATTTAATTGAAGAAGTTTTTTGTTGGACATCCAAGCACCAAAGGAAAGAATTTGCGCAGTGAGTGTGTCAAGAGTGATAAGAGAAAAGCGAAAGGACGAAGTGTAAACAGAAAGAAAGAAAGTCGCTCGAGCAAACACCGAAAGGAATAAATTTGCGTTTTTGTTTACAGTTTGGGCAATTTCCATAAAACATTTTTCATCCTCGTCGCTTCATTTCGATCGGATTTAATCCGATTTGTTATGTAACGGAAGCGTCAGGAAAGGAAATTCGGATCAAGGGAAATTGAAAAATATCTTCTGTTGTATCTCAGGATTAACTTGAATCTCAGGTCTCGCTGTTTAACGTCAGAAACTTCTGTTGAATCGAGAACATGTTAAAGCAAACTCAGCATTGCACTTTGAACTTTTGATTGTAACAATTCTCGGATGTAAAATCGATGCCGACGCTTTTTTTGGCTCGACTTCAAGTTCTCGTGATGGATTCGCACGAGCCTGCCAGAAACGTCAGAGGAGTCACGTGCACATCAATTAAGCGAGTTTTTGGGAAAACTTTCGACAACTCGATTACGATTTTCCAATCTCAAACAAAGATCTCATCGCATTATCCTGTCGCGTTTGATGAACACAATGAATGAGATTTAAAAATCTCAATGGAATTGAACGTGATTGAAAAACTTTTCCTCAGAGAAATCATTTCGAGACGGAAACGAAAATTGATGAAACTTTTCTCGCAAAACTAATGAAGTTGCGGTGGCGATTCTTTCTCTGACTGAGCTTTCTCTCTCTCGGTTGAGCTTTCAATTGCTTATCGGTCTAAAAAGCTTTGTGACAAATCCGATTAAATCATTAAATTCCGAATGTTCAATTGAGCAATAATTTTTCATTCGATTGAACTTTCTCGAAACGAGGACGACAAATCGAAATGGAAACAAAGTTGCGAATCGAGAGCAAAAATTCAACACGAAATCAATGCAAACGCTTTAAGTTTTAAATTTTCTTGCAGTCAGCAGAAAACTCTTCTCAATAACGTTTATCAAACTGAAGGCTTTTCTGAAGACGAGAAGAAATAATTTGATTCAATTATGAGTCAGCGAAGTCTGGGGAATTCAATTACAATGTTTTATTGCCATTGGATCAACGTCGAAGGGGAGAAAGTAGAAAGGCAAACAGAGGAGGGAAAGTCTTTTTGTAGCGTGAGCGACATTTGACATTGACGCGAAGGTTCCAACGACTCAGATATCATTTGACAATATTTTCAAGACTCTCTTGACCTGTGAGCTCTTTCTATGTCGACAAGTTCCTTTGGTTTCTATGGAAGCGAAACGTGATCGGAGCAAAGTTGTTTTAGCGAGTTGCTCATTCGAGCTGGCAACTTATAACAAAAGAAAAAGGGGAAACTGAGTGCCAAACATGTTGTTCTTCTCTCCTAACACTCAGACTCGGCATGTGTGAGCGTTCATGCATGAAATGCCATCGATTTTCTTCAGTCAGTTAAACGCTTTTCTATTTTTGAAAATTCTCATTTTTTCTCTTTATAAAATTCAATTGAAATCGATATTTTCCGATGGCTCAATGGGAACAAGTGGAATTTAGGAGTAGACACGTTCGTTCGTCGAAGCAATTGATAAGTTTTCCTTGTAAAATATTGACATGAAGTGTTTGTGGCACATCTGCAAAGCATAGATGAATGGCTCGGAACGTGCTTTACAATCGTAACGAGGGAGCTTCGATGATACGTTTTATGTTGGTCGATGGGGAGAGAAATGGAAATTTACGATAGAAGCCGTGTTCGCTTTCGATGCTTCGTCGACGTTGTTCAATGCTGCTCGCGCTGTTTCCAATGAAAACATTTCAGTGATAAGAGAAATAAACAACGACGGCGATGACATGAACTCCAGTTTCAAGTTGGAATCGAAATCGATCAGATGTTTCTTTTCCTTCAATTAAATTCTCCAATTGCATCGTCTCTTTGTCAGTCTGAGTTTGTGGATTGTGAGAGCTCAAAGTATCTCGAAAGTTCAATGAAAGTGATCGATCTCGATGTTTGCTTTTCCTTATCAATAAATAAATTTAATTTCGTTGCGTGTGAGTTGATTTAAATAAAATAATTCATCTGCGAATTATTAACGAACTCGTTGGTTTATCAAACAGAGAATTTCCGATTGACTTTTTGCATTTTGATTGTCATCGGCAAATGAATATTTCGATATTTAATTGCACTCGACATAAAAAAATTGCCCGAAACTGTTAAGCAAATAAACTATTGACGACGAAAAGGAAAAAAAACTTTTTTTTCGATTCGAATGATAAAAAGTTTTTTCTTTATTAATCAACAGAATTAACAAAATTGAGTTCCGGATAAACACAAAAAGAAGAAGAAAGAGGAGAAACCAAGGAAAAGGAAAAGTTTATGGAAGCAGAGTTGAGAAGTTTTAATTAAAATTAAGTTGAGAGTTGAGTGGAAACCAAAAGTGAAATGATCGTCCTGTGACGAGAGCAAAGAGTTGATTACGTTAAAGTGAATGAGACGTTGGCAAAACTCGATTATAGTTAGATGAGATTGTTCTCGAATCAAAGTCAGAGCGAAAGAGAAATTGTTTGTTGATGATGATGAAAGCTGTGTTTAGAAGAATTTTCAAAAGCTCGTCGAAGGATAAAGTGGCGGTAGCGGAGATCAACAAGAACGAACAGGAAGGAAGCAGCACGAACAACGGCAGCAGCAAAAACGGAACTGGAAGTCCGTCTCGTCGCGTTAAATGGTGAGAATAGAATCATTCTCATCCTTTCGTAAAGTTTCGGTCGATTGCAGTAAAACCATTTCCATTCTCACAGTTTAATGAGCGCCATGAGCATTGAAAACATTTTACATGAAACTCTATTTGCCGCATTAAACAGATGGCAACAATTGAAATGAAATTCGGCCACAGAGACCAAAGCTTTGCTGCTCATTGTCGTCATTTAAATTTCACTTCACAAAGAGAACGCAATTTGACTTTGAAAAGACTTTGAAAGCGTCAAAATGAAAGTTTCTTCAACTTCACTTTAACTTTTCAATAAAGCAGCTTCGTTGATATTTGAGCTCGTCGACTTTGTGATGCTCGAAGGCTGCAACACGAGACACGAGTGATGACAGGAAAATTTGTTTCAACGTCGCAGCTTTAATTGACATGACACAAATGATTCCACAAGCACGAGAAGCTTTCATTAAAAATGTTTCTCGTTGAGAGAAACAAAAGGACGAAGATGAAATTAAAATTATGCGCAGACTGTTGCAAATGAGAATGAGACGAGCTCAAATTACTTTTTTCCTGAAACGAAAATTCTTTGCAACGACTTCGTTGGAGAAAAAACTCATTTTCATTCACTTCGAATCGTTAATTTGTGAATGGAGAGCAATAATCATTAATTTCAATGAAATTACGAGCCCAAAGAGTTGCGTAATTACCGTTTATCATTTTTAATCGCTTCGTGGTCATCGCTCGTGTTTAATTTATCATTTATTCCTCTCGTTTCAGTAGCACAATTGCATCGAGCAATAGCAGCAAGTCAAAGCTTCCCATTGTCCCGAAAATCGACACAACAATCCGAGCCAAGCGGTTAATGAAAGAGTTCAGGGAGCTTCAGAAATCTCAGAATGATCGCAGCGAGAAAATCTTTTCGGTAATTTGCATAAAAATTAAATTTTCTCTCGTTTTCACACAAATTATTCTGTTTGCGCTTCACCAATCAACTCAACTCGACATCGTTCACTTCTCAGGCCGAGCTAATTAACGATAATTTATTCGAATGGCATGTGCGACTCTTTCATCTCGATCCCGAGTCGCCTCTAGCCCAGGACATGGTTGAACTCAACGTACCCAGCATTTTGCTTCATCTGATTTTCCCCGACAACTTTCCCTTCGCTCCGCCGTTCATGAGAGTCGTCGAACCAAGAATCGAGAAAGGTTTTGTGATGGAAGGCGGCGCCATTTGTATGGAGCTCTTAACACCGCGAGGTAGAGAACTTCAATTTGAACTTAAAACTGTTTTGACGACGAGATTAAATTTTTATTTCTTTGCTTAGGTTGGGCTTCCGCTTATACGATCGAAGCCATTCTCATGCAGTTTGCTGCCAGCTTAGTAAAAGGACAAGGAAGGATTTGTCGTAAAACGAAAATAAACAAAGAATTCAACCGGAGAACAGCAGAAGACGCTTTTCGATCCCTCGTTAAGACTCACGACAAATACGGTTGGATCACGCCTTCCTTGTCTGATGGTTAAGATGACAAGCCTCAGATTCTTTCTCTCTGGTATGTCGGATTACATCGACCCGACCTTCAGAAAAGTTTATAGAAAAAAATTCCATTCGATTCATTGAAAAGCTGATACGAAGTTTTGGCACGCGTCTCCTTTGGACGGCCCCTCTGGGGATGACTCATCTGCATTTCTCATCCCTTGAATTATTTTTTTTAAAGAGAAGTCAAAATATTGTGATAAAAGTTTCCGATAAAAAATATCTTCATCTTCATTTTCGAGCTAAATGCTTCTCATTCCTGTCGACAGTTTAAATCTCCTCAATTCTTCATCGGCATTGAAGACTTAATGACTCATAAAGTAATCTCCACAAGACCCTAGCAAAAAACAATCGAGCCGAATGAGAATCCGATTATCTTTGAAAAGCTAAGTCGAAATTTATCTGCGCCCAGAACGAAAAGGAATTCGCCAAATGACGTAGAAGCTCTTCGCATTTAATCTGAAACGTTTCGTCTTAAAGTGAAAACAATTTTTCTTGGTCTCGCCTCTTCGTCTAAGATCCTTCAATTCTCAAGAAAGAAAAAAGTCTTCTTCATGTAGGGAGAGAATGAATGGGAGCGAGCTTATGCTCTGTGACAAGATAACTTTATCTTAAGGAAGAATAAATCGCTTTTCTTTTCCCTACGTCATTGAATTGTGTGTGTGTTTGTATATTGGAAGCGATGTACATGTTTCAACCCAACTTCCTCTTGTTTAACAATTCAGAAAGCATCGTCAATCTTTAAGCTTCCGAAAAGCTGAGTGAACAGAGTAATGCAGACTCTTCTCAGAAGAGTCTTCTGACATTGCAGTTAAGCTCATCTCTACTCTGAATCAGGATGCTAATGGAGACGGAGACATTCGCCCAAAAGGTTCTTAATAAAATATGTGACAAACGCTGTCAAATTTCCCTCGTCATCTTTCTCGGTTGTCACGCAGAAAAACTTAGCGACAGGAGAAATATCCTCACGAAAGATAAAAAGAAAAGTCAACAGCTCAAAGTCAACTTTTTGATAGCAGACACTTAAAAAATATCTCTCCGGAGGAGCAAAAAGGCTGAATCCACCCACGCGTTTCGAATTGAATAATAAAAAGAAAAATTATTAGGAAGATAGATGCTGTAAACAAAGTTACGTCCTATGGAAGTTTAGTTCATGAAGTTTTATTGATTTTACGTCATTTGCCAAATTTTAGATTTCGATTGTTGATATTGAAAATAAATTGAACATGGCTCAAAGCAAACACGAGTAGAAAATTGATATCATCGATGTAAAAAGACAACATTTTAATGAAAATAAATATGCAACCGATCCTATCTCGAGAGTCTTTTACTGAAGTTAAATTTCAGAGAAGAAAAGCATCGCTGCGAGCTCATCAGAGCGGAAATTGGATTTTGAGATGGAAAATTGTGATGTCTAGGAGATGAAGTCGTAAAATTCTTTTTAGCTAATGAAAGTCACTTCTTTCTGTCTTTTTATATTTTCGTCTGTCTTAACTTTTTCTTTTCTTTTTAATTTATTCCTTTTCACGAAAACTCGAAATCTCAAAGTTTTTCGTTGTTTCCAATCCATGATCAAGCTAATCCTTTGACGAAGTTATATTCTTGCTTTGCATACTTCTTCGACATTAACATAAAACTTGAATAAAAGTAGCGATGGGAATATTTGCAGACAGTTCTCGACCCAAATCTAAACGAGCTCAAAGAAAAGTGCCAAGTTTTGTGCTCATTGCAGAAAATCGTCGCGTCTGTAAAACTTCACGAGATTGCGGTTGCTTTTGTAACCTCGGAGTTGACTTGGTCAGCAATGTGGAGATGAACAAATTGAGAGAACAATTTGCTAAGTTGAAAGTTACTTTTGTTAAATTGAAAAGTTAAATGGAAATTCAAGGAAAATTTGGGTTTTGTTTGTCTATCTTCGTAGAATTACCTTCTACTTCGTTTACATTCTGTTATGGTCAGGGGCCGAGGGAGAAGTTCCCTTGATGTCTACAAAATAAGAAAACAAACCCTTAATTGAAAAAGCTCTTTCAAATCTCATTTGCTCGGTAAATTTATTAAAAGGAGAAATTTTATTTTGCGAAAAAAGGAAAAACTTTGCACCCCGAAAAATATTTGAACCGCGCTAACGAATAATTTTGTTTTGTAAATGAAGCTTTCAACATTTTCGAAATTCGAGTTTAGGAGAATTGAAATTGACGTCACAGAGAAGAATTTTCCGAGGGAAAAAGTTTTAAATAATAAATTAAATATTTTTAAAATTTTCCTTAGATTTTAATAAAATTTAAAAAATATTTGAGAAAAAAATATTCAATTTAAGGAAAATTTAGAATAAATTTTATAAATTTTCTTTTCTTTCTGTTTAAAAGATTATCAAATATTTCAACTTCTAAAAAACTTAAATGTTACATTTATTCTCAAAAAATTTACCTCTGCGACATCACTTACTCACATTTGGGGGTCAGAAGTTTATAATTTTCGAAGTCCCGACAAGAGAAGATAGAACAGATAAAAAAATCATTAAAATTCAAGAGTTTTTCCACATCAGCCAGCAAAGATTTTATACAAATGAAAAGTTTAATTCACAGTCATTAGCGATCGCTATTCGCATCTATCAGTGCACGATCCTGAGAGAATTGCATTTCAAACCAAGACTGAAAGAAGTGTGAAAAGATCAAGTGAGAGAAAAAAATCTTCAAATGGAGAATGAGTCGAAAATATTGTTGAAAAAGTGTTCGTCATTAAGCAATCTTCAGCTTCAGAACAACCAACAGCCTCCTATGAGTCCTACGCCGCCACTCAACAGCCCAGTTCAGAGGTAAACTTTAAAGAATTTGCCACAAATTAGCGCTCGAAAACTAAATTTTCCATCCACCATGTTTCAGAGAACAGTTGTCATTTTCCCTTCTAACCCCGAGAGCTCGTCGCTTTTCATGTTCGAGTAACTCGAATGGACCGACGAGTGGTCTCGTCAGCCCTGGCCCACGATTAGCACCAAGAATATCACAGTTGAGACAAGAGGAATGCGCTGACGTTCAGAATCGAGAAGCTACACACGAACGTGAGGTGCACTCGGCATTGTCGATATCGCAAAGTTACGAAGATCTGACTTTAGTCATGAGCGAGAATTGGACATTTAAGGGCAGTGAAGAGTTTAGTAATCCACTGCACGTTACACTGCCCAGCAACAATGTTTGTTCATCACCATCGCCCACAAGGTAGTTAAAAAAAACTTCTTTTTTAGCAAAAGGTCTTTGACGATCAATCGAATAAAAATTCTTTTACAGTCGACACAACGTCGTACGATTACAATATGGAATGTCACCTTCGCCAACGCGACGCAGTTTTGCGACAAGACGTTCCATGTCGCCGATTGCTATTCGTCCGAGTCCATTAGGCTCCGTTAAACGAAAATTCGACATGGTCGACGATGGAAATTCCTGCTCAAGCTCAACTTCATCATCACAACCATACAAAAAGATTTTCACGGAAAGGTGAGAATGAAAAGTTTAAATTATCGTTCAATATTCTGAATTTACTCTTTTAGCTTCAGCCGTGGATCATCGCCAATCATGTCGCCTTTGCCTATCTGTCCGAGTCCAGACTCATCAACAAACAACAGTAGCGAGACAGGACGCTCAACGCCAAAGATGTTCATCACAAAGGCTTTCAGCTCAATGACATCATCACCTTTATCTACCTTCTCCTTAGAGAACGACTCTCCTGGCAGTAGTGCGGCTTCAATGGATGTTGGCTCAACTTCTGGTGATAGCGGTGTCGATGCTGGATCAGATGTTGGTTCATCAAGTGAACTTGTATCAGATGCTTCTTCAGTTGACTTAGTGACAAAGAAGGTCGAGAAGAAAAATCCATCGATTGATGAGATGGATGTTTTGGAGCCAGAATCGTCGGCCTCAGCTTGCATACCAATGACTATTGATAAGGAAAACTTGTAGATTGTAGACCCGAATGTGTCCAAATCGTGTGTGTGACCTCAATCGCATTACTGTCGTTCTTTTCTCTTTCACACAAACTCACTTTTGTTTCAACATCGTTAATTATTTATCGTTTAAGCTGAAATGTGAACTTAAATTACTTGCTCGTGAACTGTATCACCTTTTGAGCTTACTTTTTGTTATGTGATTTTAAATGATTGTAAAGTAAAATAATTAATTCGATGAAACAAATTTGAAGAATCATTGAAAACTTGATTGAAATAAAAAATAAAATCTTTTTGATGATTTTTAAATTAAAACTTTGTTCGATCCTAATTAGGAAATATTTTTGCAGTTGAATCATTTTTTGCATGAGAAATCATTTTTATTAAAAATTGAATCATGAAAGACAAAGCAAGAGGAAGAGGAAATAAAATAAATTTATAGAATATCTCGAAGGATTTTTATTATATTTATTTTTCATCGCAGATGTTTGACAACCTCCTGAACACCTTTATTCCTTCTCTTTTTTTTTAATTTTTAGCTCATAAAATTTTTTTTTTAGATTTGATAAAAATCTTGACACAAAAAAATAATATTGAAGGATAAACTGCTTTGACAGATAATGTTCAAAAACATTCCTCAAGTATAGCTTAGGTTGAATGTATGATTGTATGTAATAATTTATAATAAAAATTTAGTGTTTAACTTAATAATTATTATGTGTAGGGTTAGCGACAGTCAATTTATTGGTAAATTACGTTCCCCATTCTGTCAAGTTCTCTCAATTGATTATATTTAAATTTTTCAAACTTTCTGTTCATTGATCTCAACATTTTAAATATTTTTTCATCGACTACGTTGATGGAAAGATTTGTTACATTCGGCATTGAATCTAAGAAAAATTTAATTCTGATAGGGTCAGTATAACAAAACAAATCTAGTTGAGTGATTGAGGTTGATATTTTAGTTGGAACCTCGTCCTCGGGAAAACCTTTAAAAAAGCTGAAGTTGACACTCTTCAGCTTTGGCATTTGCATGATCAAGTGAAAGGTTTCTATGTCTAATTCCGTTGTTGTGATCGACAAACTCTCGAGATAATCGCTTTGTGACTTTAGGAAGTTCCGAAAGCTGTTGGTAATCACATTAAATCTCAAAATTTCTATCCTCAAACACTTGAGCTTGAAATGAAAGTTTTTCCAAGATTCATCTTCGAATATCTGATCTGTGAACCTTGAAATAATTCTGAGACTTGTTAGGTCAAAGTTTTCGAGCATTTTTGTTAAAATATAAAGATCAAGTGCACAACCAGGGTCTCGTGAAATATGCTCTCGTAATAAAAGTTCTTCGATTCCAACAGAGTTTAATAGAAATCTGGCAAAACAGTCGCTAAAGCTGTCTCTACCTAAAAATAGCATTGCAAGTTTTTTCAGCTTTGGAAATTTTAAAATTTCGAAAGATTCAATCTCGGAAGTTGGATCTTCCAGTGAACGGAAGCCAAACTCACTTACAACAATTTTTTCGACTGATGATTCGACTGATGAGAGTAATTTCCACAAATCCAGTTTTTTTCTAAAATAAACATTTTCGAGTGAAACATTTTTCCATTCGTGAGCTTTACTATAAAAAACATCAAGTTCTGATGTGGTCACGTAGTCGCCGACTTCTCTCTCATATGGATCTTTTATATTCGCGTGGTTTCGTCGGACTTCAATGTTCTGATATAGTCTCGAGCTGTTCTTTATCAAATTGTAGTCCTCCGAACGGGTCGCACGTTTAGAAACAACTTTGATTCCCATACGAATTACATCGGCTGACAAACGGTTGCGATTGTAGTATGGCCTAGAATTGTTTCTTGGAGCCCTGATCAGATCTTCACCGTTTACATCAAAATCACGATCAAAAACAACTTTTACTTTCTGCATGAGAACTTTCGACGAAGCGATGAAGTTGTACCAACTTGGACTGACTTCCGATGCTGCTAATAATTCTTTTCCGCTCAAATGCTCTAAGACCATTTCAGGAATGCCGAGAAAACGTAAGAAATATTCCAAGGGATCCATGTTAGTTACCTCAAATGATTTGATAATTTTCTTGTCAAGATTTTCGTTCAAAACTTCTGATGCTTCTGCCTTTGTTTCATCTTCTGGCTTGCTTTCACCGATTGGAACCTCAATCGAAATTTTTCGCTTTAACGACATTTTCTTAGTGGTGATCGATGATGGGCTTTTCTCCATAATCTTTATCTAAAACAGAAAATAGAATTCAAATGAAAAAATTCCTGAAGGAAAAATAATGCGAGCGAGTTGTTGTTACCTTTTCGAATGTTGAGAACAAAATGAGAAGTTTTCATTTTATTTATTTACTTCTCTCACTTGCATTCTTATTAGAAGGCAAATAAAACATTCGAAAAATGTGGCGAGCATATGAGAATCAACAGACAAGATTGAAAGAGAAAATATGCTTCAAGGCTTTCAAAGCTGCCATGAAGTAACAAAATAACTAAATGTTTGTATTTCTTAAGCGCTTTAGTCCTAAAATTCACTGAAGAACAAATGAATCGCTCCGAGATGTATCGCCGAGCAACATTTTCTAAAGCGAGAAAAACGTCAACTGCAAAGCATCGAAGGATTTTTATTTACTTTTTTCAACGCTGATATTCAACAACTTCCTGAAAAAAAAATGTTTTTTTGTTATTTGGCGAAGTCCGAATTAAATACTTTCTTTGGAATTATTAAAATATCTTCTTTATTCCTTCTTCTCTTTTTTTGAAAAACACTTTAGTTCATGTAAATAAAATTCGATTCAAAGGATAACATGAACTTACCGAAGTGGAAATGATATTTCTATCACTAAAAGAAGAAGTTCGCAGGAAGGAGATCGTCGATACAAACCTTTTATAATTTCTGCTGATAAAATTTATTAATCAATGTGATTGTATCAAAAAAGCGACGATCAAGTAAGTAAATATTTTTTTTTATGGAAATTCAGATTCTTCAATTGCAATCAATTCTTGGACTCCACCTACATTTCTACTTACTGCGAACTCGCGAGTACTTTCTTACCAAACTCACTCGGACAACCTTTGAAAAGACAAGAAGAGAGAAAGGTTCAAGAAAAATCGACACCAGTTTGTTAATGATATTTATATAGAATGCAAATTTTCGGAGAAAACTTTTTTTCGTTTCCTCCACAGAGTTCTCGTGGTTTTGACAAAATTGATTAATTAAATATTAGGATTTATACAGTAAGAATATTGTTGGTTATCGTTCATTTCATAATTCAGATGTGAAAATGTAAGTTTCAAAATTGGATAATTGCTGCAAAGGTTCAGTGAATCGTTAGAAGAATGAGAAAAAATGTGAATTCAATTCAAATCGATTGCGCTTACAGACTAAAATATTTTTAATTGTTATGAATGAAAGTCGCAGGAAAATATTTCGATCAAGAAAAATGGTTAATTCATGTACATTAAACAAGAACAACTTCCATCAACTACAAATCAGTGAAACCTTTCTCAGCTAAAACACTCAATAGTTTGTCATTAAGTATGCAAAGTTCATAATCATTAATGTACCTTTCGATCTTCTGAACCGTTAATGTGCACGATCCAGTTCATTGAAATTTTATTTTTGTCTGCTGCAACTAATAAAAAAAAGAAAAGAGAAAACTCTATCTCGAAGAAAGTTGTGTTACAAATATTTCAGTTTCAGAGAATATTTCATAAAGATTATCTTCATCAGTACATCAAATAAATTATCAATAAATCAATGCATTTCAGTTTCAGTTCAAAATCGATCAATCAAAGTTGTGAATTATCAAAGTTTTATATGAAATCATTATATCAACACATCAAGATAAGTCAATACAATCAATAATCATCAAAATATTGTAAATTAAATGTGGCAAATGTTTCTAAGTTCATCATCTTACCCATTTCGATTGAACGAAAGTGACGAGACAACTTTTGGATCAATCGGAAAAATCATTCTGCGCATCAGAAAGAAAGAAAAATATTTTTTAAAGATTGCCATGAACAGATTTCAATTGCAATTAAATCATGTGAATCGCTATGAACTTTTGAATTTCATTTCCTTAGAGGAAAAGAAAAATCTCCTTCGACTTTACTCAGTTCATCGCCTTGGGAGCTATCAATGAACAATGATTATACACAATTAACAGTTTAATGATTATTTTGCTGTGTGCGAACATTACATTTCCATTGAAAATGAGACTCCAGTCGGTCTATTTTCTCTTTTTTCACTGATTCGCTCTCGTTTGTCCCGAAGCCTGTTTTAAGCAAAACTGTTTTACAAAGTTTTCATGTTTATTCTCAAATTGAATCGAATCATCATTTTACTATCAAAATGCTTTAATGTCTTTCTACAAATCTGAAGTTCATTTGACATTTTCTTTTGTTTGTTTCACCTTCAGCATTCGGCTACGGAAACTGAGAGGAGAGCTTAACATCTAATTTTATATTTGTTATTGTAATGAATGGAAAAAAATCGGTGCTAAGATAATTTTAAATCGATCTAGATAGTTGAGTCGCTGTGTTTCAATGTCGATTCGATGTCCTCATCCCGCTCCTTGGAAATGCTAACACTTTTGGCATTGTGCATGAGTTTTTATTTTTTTAATGCAAATATTTCTTGTGGAAGATATTTCATGAGTCTTTATTTTTTTGTTTTGCTGATGGATCGAACGGGGGGAACAGTTACACAATACACACTAACATTTTCAATCATCGCGAAAGGAAAAGATCTTAACGTTTCATATCAAAAGTCTCTCTGCAAGAAAAAGTTTTTGTGAATTTCAAGGGGGTTAAAATTTAATGAAAATAAAGAAAGAGTTTGTTTTCTCCGACAAATCAAAATATAATTAGATTTAATTAAATTTCTTTGAAGCAATTAAAAATAAATGAAACAATTGATCGGAAATCAAAGAAAAGGAAAACAATGTCGTCAAGAGTTGAACACTCGACTCACCAATTCTTGTCTGAATTCTGCTGCCCGTAGCCAGAATATTGTTGTTGATACTGTTGTTGTTGTTGTCCTTGATATCCGTACTGTTGGTAAGCTTGAGGCATGTTTTGTCCTCCTGGATAAGGATTGCCAGCTGGTTGCTGTGCTGGTTGTCCGCCCTAAAAATAAAATCATTCTTAAACTGCTCATGTTTCTTAAAGTATTAGTAACTCACCTTGTTTGCAGCAATTTGCTTCTCGATAGCTTCAGCTTCGTCGATCTTTCCCAATGTTCGATAGTAGTTCGCCCACTCTGCGCTGTAATCCTGTGTTGCGCTTTGACCAGCTGCTTGCTGAGGCGCTGCTACATTTGTTGGTTGCGGTGCGTGACCTAAACAATATTAAGAGAAAAATTGCGATTCGTGCTGTGGATTCCGCCGTCGATGGTGGAAATTTTGGACTTCAATATTTACCTGAAACTTGACCAGTGCTGTTTTGCTTCGCCTTAACTTGAGCTTCGATAGCTTCGGCTTCACGTGTCATTCCCATTGAGCGATAGTACTCGATCCATTGCGCCGAGTAGTCTGGTTGTCCCTGAGCCATTGCTCCTGGTGCTGTCATCTGAGCAGGCTGACCTTGATCCCATCCTTGATTGTTTCCAGCGCCATATCCACCCCATGATGGATAAGCGCCTTGTGGAGCTCCTTGACCTCCGCCATAACTTCCCTGACCTCCGTTCGATGCTTGCGTTACGGTCTGCGATCCCATATGAATCAAATTGATGTCCATGTTAATTTTGTCTTGAATTAAACGTTTTGCTTCGTCTACTTGGTGTTGTTCACCTTTAACTGTGAAGGTCTTTTCAACTGTCTGATTCCCTGAAGCTTTACGATCCATTTCACAATGAGCTCCGGATTGAGAATTAATTTGCTTGATAGTGTCCCCTGATCTACCAATGATGATGCCACATTTACTTGCTGGCACAGTAAACTGATATTGTTCTTGTACAACTTGAACTCCACCTCCCATTCCGGGGTGTTGACTCTGCTGATGTTGTTTGTATCCACCAGAATTTGAGCCACCAGATCCGCCATTCCATTCGTTCTGGCTGCTTCGTCGCATAACGCTTTCGATAAGCTCTTCAATCTTTCTCTTTCCATCTTCGACTTCTTGTTTTGAGCCTTGGATAATGCATTGACGATCGCTGGGACCTTCATTCTTTGTTTGAAGGAACTGTAGTCGGCATCCAGTGTCTGCTTGAATCTTTCTGATCATGTCTCCTCCTTTTCCAATGACGACTCCAACTGCATTTTGCGGCACAAAGATTTCAATTGATTCACCGCCGTTGCCTTGAGGTCCTCTGTATCCTCCTCCGTTTCCATGATGCTCGCCACGATCTTGACGTTCAGGACGGTTTCCACCGAATCCGCCGCCGCCGCCTCGGTTGTTCGATTGCTGTGAATCGCCTTTATCAGCGATTAATTCCATTACAAGTTGTTTTGCGTGCTCAACTTTCTGCGGGTCGCCAGAAATTCTTAAAGGTTTCTCCATTTCTTGTCCAGGGCCTTCTTGTACAACAACCATTTTAGCACCAGTTCGTTCCTAAAAGAATGAGAGAACTTAGAATTTCATAATTTCATTAAATTGTTTCAAATGTTACCTGAAGCTGCTTAATTGTTTCTCCACCTTTTCCAATAATCAGTCCAACTTTACACCCGGGAACCATCATTTCTTCGTATCCATTTGAGCCGAATCCAGCCCTATTCGGACCAGGACCTCCATTTCCTCCGCCTCCAGCAGGTCCCATGTTATTTGATTGAGGAACCATCTTACTGATAAGTTCTTTCGCTTTCTGAATGGCTTCGGGATTTGCAATGCTCGGGTTTTGATGGTTGAAGCCACCACCGATACGTGCTGCCACTTGAGCTGCGGCTTGCTGTGCTTGCTGAAGATGTGCGGGACTCATTGAAGGATTTGACCAATCGGAACCTCCACTGAAGCGCTTAGAATGCGGTTCGTTGTCGCGGTCGTCAAGTGAACGTTTGTTACCTCCTTGACCAGCGAGTTGAATTTTTTCAGCGACCTGAATAAAAGAAAGAAATTGAAAGGATGAATTTTAAAAAAAGTCAATAAACTTTCGCGAAATGGAGACCGTGAAGTAGATAAGCGAAAATAACGGATATGTAAATCTGCGATCAAACGTCTGAGCGAGATAGAAGATTCCTTAAGAAAAGTGTGAAAGAGAAAGCAAATCGCTCATGGCGGAGCCCCAGAATTTTCTTTTCTAATTTTCTCTCAATTTACCAAGAATTTCAAGTTAGGATTTGCAAAAGTTTGTAAACGAAAACTATTTTATCAGATTAGAAAGTTTTTCAATCCACGATTCGTTCTTTTTAATCGAGCTTTTCACTTTCAAGATTTTTTCTTCACTGTCGACTGCGTTTGATCGATTTATTTTCGGCTCATTAAGAAATTTGCGACTTACCTGTCTTGCTTTTAGTAATGCGCTATTCAAGTTTGAGGAAAAATCACTCATCACTATACGAAACTGATAAAAGTTGAAACAAAACAAAAATGCGACTAAATCAATGCGAGAGATATCTTTTCAGTCATTTAATTTTTTTTCCGTCTGAAGTTGATTTTTCAAGCTAACTTTTGTGTTTTGAAAGCGTCCGGCGGGTTGGGGTGTTTAACTGTGTCAATCAAAACAAATTTGAAAGCGAGGGTAAAACTAAAGATTTAAGGAAATCAAGAGAACTACAAACGATAATGGCAAGTGGACCGATTGCTGAGCGCAATCAAGGTGAGTTGAAGTCTCGAGACTTTAAATATTTCTCAGAGAAAAACATGAAAAGCCGGAAAATTAATTATTTCTCTAATTTTTTTTAGATGCGACGATTTACGTCGGTGGACTTGATGAGAAAGTAACTGAGACATTGTTATGGGAACTCTTCGTTCAAGCTGGACCAGTTGGTAAGAACTTTCATTCATTTCTCTGAAAATCTTTAATCGTTTGGAATTGTTTTTAGTGAATGTTCATCAACCAAAAGACCGAGTAACGCAAATGCATCAAGGATACGGTTTTGTTGAGTTTCTCGGAGAGGAAGATGCTGATTACGCGATTAAGATCATGAACATGATTAAACTTTATGGAAAGCCGATTCGAGTCAATAAAGCATCGGCTCACCAGAAAAATCTCGATGTCGGAGCAAACATTTTCATTGGAAATCTCGATCCAGAAGTTGACGAGAAACTTCTTTACGATACATTCTCTGCTTTCGGTGTTATTCTTCAGACTCCAAAGATCATGAGAGATCCTGATACCGGCAACAGCAAAGGCTTCGCTTTCATCAATTTCGCGAGCTTCGAAGCTTCAGATGCAGCGATGGACGCGATGAATGGACAATATTTGTGTAATCGACCGATTAGTGTTTCGTATGCTTTCAAGAAGGACTCGAAGGGTGAACGTCACGGATCAGCAGCTGAGAGATTACTTGCAGCACAGAATCCATTGAGTCACAGCGATCGACCTCATCAACTCTTCGCTGATGCTCCTGTCCCTCAAATGATTCCAATGACACATCATATGATGCCGCAGTTTGTACCGCCGCCCCCTCCTGGAGGAGGATTTCCCAATATTCCGCCGGTAAGATTACCTTTAATAGGAAATACAAGAAAATTCTTTATCATATTTCTTATTAACTTTTTATCAGCCGCCTCTACAAGCCCCACCGCCTCCTATGCACGTTCCAGCGCCTCCTTTACCTCCAAGGTAAGTCAAAGAAAGATAATTTATAATTTCTTTATCAAACTTTTCTTCTGTTTGTTTTTTCAGCGCTTGGCCAGCGAGTTTTCCGCCGCCGCCCCCTCAACCATACTTTTAAGAGTTTCTTTAGCAGTCTCGACGGATGGCAAATCAGAGTCTTGTGAACTGTTTTAATTTGCATTTGGCAAACAAGTGACTTTTTACTCACAAATTAAAAAAGCGAAAAGAAAATCAAGTTTCCCAATTAATTTTGTTCTCTCCTTTCAGAGATGGAAAACTTTCCATCGTTGTCCGTAACCATTCTCTTGTCGAATTCAAAAGCGGACGAATAGAAATTTGCATTTGAAGTGTCTCATCGAGAGTGTGATGGAAAAAGTTTGATCGCTTCATCACAAAACAAATCGAGAATCTGATTAAAAAGCGTTGCAGAATTCGTTTTCACCCTTTTGTCACATCTTCGTTGTTTTGTTTTGTTTCGTTGGAGAAAACTTTAATTGACTAAACGATAAGTTCAACTTTTGTTCATCGCGACGGGAGCAGAGAGCGAGCGGCGTTTAATCACATCACTACAAAGCAAAATTGGATGATTAAAAACTTTTCATGCAAATTGGATGACAAAAGAACAGAGACGTCGTTGAAGAGTCAAGAAGTTGAAGCTTTCCGACTTTATGGAAAACAAGAAAAGTTTCTTTTTTTTTCGGAAGAGATTCATGTTCTGAGTCTACATAAATGCTTTATTATGATTGCCGCTGAGGTTTCGGTGATGGAAACTTTGTTCATCAACACACGTGGTTACATTTTCTGTCTTCTTCGTCTTCTTTATTCTTAAGAGAAATGTTTGAGCTTCGTTGTTATTAAGAAAATCCAAACAAATTCCCGGAAAAAGACTTTGCTTCGTTAATGAGTTTCGCAATCCTATTTTCCAGCTTCTTATCGTCACGATAATGCCAGCATGTTAATTTAAATTACACGAAAATTAGAAGAACATTACCGTCATGTGAGAGTGGCACTCGTCACTCCCTCTCCTTCTTCCTTCTCTGCCACTCATCTCAATTGAGTGTATTTTATGCAAATGTGAAGAAGTGAAAATTCCCTGTGGAAAAATTTCTGTTTGTTCATGCAAATGAGAACTCAAGAGTGTTTGGTGGATGAGTAAGGGAGTGAATCTTCACACCGGAAGCTTCACTTTTACAGACGACACCCCCTCCAACCCCAACGACGAAGACATATCATAAAAGTAAGAACTCTCGAGGAAGATTTCCATAAGAGTCGCACGTATGACATAACAGCTTCCTCCAAACCAACTCTCATGGCAACTTAAAGACCAAAACGGAATAGGAAAACTTTTCACTCGCACTGCAAATGAATTAAAAACTTTTCTCATACATTTCACTCCTTTATTCATTCATTCACTTCGTAAGTTTAAGTTTCCCATGTGATGTCTGTGGATCTTCTTTCAAAGAATAAAAGAAAGAGTTCAGCGCGGAGCAAGTTCTTGAACACGAAACGGAATTTCCTCAAACATGAAATGGAGGAGAAGGAAAAAAAAAACTTTCGTCGATGCTTTTGCATGGCTAAGAACAAAAGCTTTGATAACAACAGTGAAACGTTGAAGAAATTTTTGTTTCCCGGTTGTTGTTTCAGCGAGAGTTTTCCTCTTCCGTTGAAAAACGATGTTGAAGAAAATTCTCTGAAGAAAACTTGTTAATCATATCAGATGGAATGTTGTAATGTAAGTGACGAGGAAGAAGTGAAGTGAACTTTTCTTGAGATTATCTTCCGGGACTCGGAAGCGACTTGAAGATTAAAGACGTCTTTTGCATAAAAAACAATTTTTTTCCAAGTAATCGAGATTCTTTTCTGCTTTCACTTTGAAACGCATTCTTGAAGTTTCCTTCGTTTTTTCATTCTTAAGTTGTTTGCAGTTTTGAGTGCAGCGGAAAATATTCTCCTCGATGAAGGAAAAATCTCGGAAAACTGAAAAGCTATTCAAACGATTGAGTGCAAATTCCTCCGCAGTCGTTTTAATTAAGTTTATTTTGTGACAGTTTTCCAATTTATTTCAGTCATTTGCCGTTGCCAAGTTGGAATGCGCCAGAAAATCACTTTACACTTTTTTTTCATTCTCTCTCGCCACTACAAGAAGTCGAAGAAAGTTCTCTCTATGTAAAGCTCTTAAGCATAAGTCTAAACTAAATGGAATTTGCATTAGCTTCCTCCTCTTCTCTTGTGGAATTTCAAGTCTTCATTCGTTTGAAGATTTCTCTGCTAATTTAGAAAATTTGAAAAAAACTTTCAAATCATTTTTCTCTTTAAAGAAATCTTTAAGCTTCTCAATTTCTATTAAACGATGATTTTGATGTTTCTCGTATACTCCTCAGTTGCACTGCCTTAAAGTGTCAACTCACAATGATAAAACAGCTTCGTCTATAGACTATAGAAACATCGCAATTTCTGCCAAGTAATTGAGCGCTCTCTCCTCACTTTTCAGCAGCGAGAACACAAAAGTGCCTCTTCATATTTCATTCTTCGTGAAGTCGATTTTCCTGCTGCCTATAACACATCATGATCTGTGATGGTTTCAGAGTCTCATCAGAGGGAGAGAAAGGAACGTTTTGCAAGTGAAAGTTTTCTGTTGAATAAGCGCAAAACATTTTCTCTATTCAGAAACAAAGTCGAAGGGGGAAGATAGACATCGAGTATCATGTTCGCCTATTGAGTCGAAGCCACCCTTTTATTATTGTGTTGTGGCACGAAGGAAAACTTTCAAAGCTTTTCACTGCTTCCTCGAACTTTATTGATGCAATATTGGATTAGGATTATTGTAAATCGATCGTTTGTGTTCCTCAATCTCATTGTACGAGAGAGTTTTTGTTAATCAATTGACGTCTGATCTAGAAAGTACAATTAACAACTCTGAATACTACAAACTCTCCCTCTCTCTCTCTTCCTATCAATTGAATGGATTGATTAAAGTAATTGGAAACAATTCAAACTTTTGCGTTTGCTTGCGAAATGCTTGAGGCTTCGTCTGGCGATATCATTTTGTAGATTTAATGCTAACGCTCTTTGAAGGGAGGCAACGTCATGACTCATGATAACTTGTTTTTGAAGGTTTGAATGGGAGAAGATTACAGAACAGTTTACTGATGCACAGTTGATCGATGAGGACGTGGGGGGAGAAAACTGATATCGGAAGCTTCATGGCGACTTCAAATGAGCTTCTAACAAAAGTTTTTTGATTTAGGAAAAATATTTCAATTGAAACTTTCTTTTCTGCATCTGACGAGAAATTCTCAACTTTCAAAGAGAATCCTTAGCTCAACTGAAGTGGAAAGAATGACGTTTTACAAAAAAGGATTTGACCCTTCGAACTAACGCACACAAAGTATCTTTCAATCATTCATTGTTCGCCGGTTTAGGGGAAAAGGATTTTGATCAAAATCCTCCATTATCTCCAAATGTTCTGAAAATAGAAAATGTTGCGGGGATTATTTCCTGGGAATAGCTTAAGCTCACAGATAAAATCGACGTTTGTGCTTCCTGTTTAAAGAGCAAATCGTCCTCTCCAACCCTCTTATTCATTGATGGAGCGATTCAATGTGTAAATGGCATGTGAACGAATATAATTACGAGCATAATCGTTCTCTGCTTCAGCTTCCATTCCAAGCACGTGGCTTTGTTTTTGGAAGCTTTCCCGTCTTCGAGAATAATTTCCACGATGGAAACCGAAAGAGATTCCACGACTGCATTGATAAAAGTAACGCTAAACATTCTGAAATCACAGTTGAATTTATTCTATCGCTTCGATTGGACGGGAGCGACAGCAACTCGCAAGAGTCGTCTTATAATTCCAAATCAATTAATTCGGAGAGAAAAAAAGTATTAAGCAGATTGATTAAAGCTTAAAAGGATTTGCATTCGATTAAAGTGATCGGTGATGTGATGTGCAATGAAAATAAATAAAAACAACTAAAGTGAATAAATAAATATTGACGACGATGTTGTTCACAGTTTTATCAGCGATGATGGAAATTAATTGAATTTTTTTTTATCGACGATCGGCTTTGCACGAAAAAATAAAATTTCGTTGCTGTTTGCACAAAAAATAATAAATTATATTTTAAACGCGCAAAGTGGTTTCATCACAAACGAGACGAGTTCGCCACAAGCTCACTCTCCTCATCCTCCTCTCGCATCTAATTAAAATGTCGAATTAAGTATTGAAATTTTATGCTGACGAAACAAAAGCAAAAACGAGAGAAAAGCTGAAAAACTCATAATGGAATATGAAAATGTTCAATAAGTGAATTATTAGTGCGTGAAATAAATTCTATTCTGAGTCGTACGAGAAAAAGCAAAAGCAGAGCTCCTTCGAAATATTTTAATGTTGTGGGATCACAATTCGGATTCTCCACTCTCGAAATGACCTTAAATTTGAAAGCCTCATAAAATATCACCCAAGAGCATTAATCGTCCTAAGCTGTAAGAAAAAGAAGTCAACATCATCTTCGGGTCGACAAGGGAATCAGGTCGTAACACAAGCAATCAAACAACAATGAAATTCACGAGGACCATCGAGAGGATGCTGATCCAGAGCGGTTTACAGTTCTTCACGTTTATGATACTGGCAGGTATGTAGTGATTTTTATGGGGCGATACTGTCGTAATTTATCCATCACAAGTGCTCTCGCCTTGCCATGACATTTATATTTGGGGCGAGCGAGCCTTACAATAAAATCATCTCACTGAAGTGACATGTTGGAGAGCGATGATCGTTGTCCACGGAACATCATAGAAAGTTAATTAAAATCAACATTTTACGGTAATCTCGCAAACTCTGCTTTTACGAATTGTTTTTGCGGTAATTTTGGCGAGTTGAGCCATAAATAAAAGTTAACAATAATGATTTAATGGACATAACGTGTAGCAAACAGTCGGGGCATTTAAGAGCTATAATTGAGTGCTGCTCCCCGTCGCCGCAACGATGATGAATTGCATTAAATTTCATGAGAGAGTTTTCCCTTTTTTTTCAAAAGTTTATCAATTTTTTGCACCTTTCAAAATGTTTACGAGGAGTAAAATAAGATTTTCCAAAGACTTTTCATAAGATAATGGAGTTTGTACCCTCTTCCCATTGGGTCAGCGCTTTTTTGCGTTTACGGCCATTAAAAGCACTTTCAAAAACTTTTTTTTCTCGTTGCTTGGCCAACGATGAAGAAAGTTCACTTCAAACTCTCGTTGGCTTCTTCTACTCGAAAGTGCAGAGAACGAAACAAACTTCTCCCCGACTCGTTTGAGATTTTAATGGATTAATGGATTTGAAAAAAGTTTGCTTAAACACTCGCTATTAAAACCGTATGGAGAGCTCTCCAAGTGCGAAGGAGATTTCCTCATCAACGAGAAACTTTCTAACTTTGTTTGGCTGTTTATACTTTTTTTTCTCTTTTTCGTCCAGAAAAAGAAAACTTTTCATTCCAGGAATTTTTTCATTAAAATCGAAAGGTCGAGATCTGAAAGGAAAGAAAAAAAAACTTTCCGCAATTGCTTAAAATTGTTTTTATTTCTTTTTCATATGAAGACGCTCTCTTCCATTTGAATCACATAAAAGTCTCTAGAACATATAAAACTCACATAAATCTTGACTTCTTTATGGGAGAATTCAATAAAGGACACAAGAAAAATAAATGGAAAATCGAAAGGAAGAAAATTTTTTAACGGAAAATCTTAAAGAAAAGTTTTTTTTCGGTTTGTTCATAAGTTGCGTTAAGACATTTCTCGAGTTTTCTAAGAATCAAAATCCAATTAAAGTCTTTGAAGGATCTCTCATCAATTGGATTGAGCTAGAAGCTTACGGATTTCTTCGAACTCAAGAAATTCATCAGGAAACTCCCACGATTGACAATGAAATTTAATAAGATTTGTCGTTTCAACGACTTTCTTGTTTGTTTTGATGTTGATTTCGTTGAAGATTTGCCGGATGAAATATTTCCAAATAAATTTGATTGTCACTTTCTTAGAATTCAATTTCATTTTTCGCCTTCAATCCTTTCGAGCATAAAAATTCCGTGACACACTTTTTGGACGATGTCTGACTTTATTGAAAGTTACACAACAGAGAGAGAAACTTTTAACATTTTAACAAGACATTCTTCGATATATTTGTGGGATTTAGAAAGTTGTTCTTACCCTAAGCCATGAACTGCTGCTTTATTTTTATGTTCCGATGAGATTTTCCCAATACGGAAGCAAAAGTTCGAATGAAACGAGAGTTTGTAGCATGAACATGAGTAAACATTTCCCGGCTGAGGATATTCACGATGCCAACCGAGAAATTTATGTAAATTTCTAGGAGCACGTCTTGCTGATCTGAAGGCAACGACAAAAAAAATTGTTTTAACAGAACTTTGCCGGAAAGTGAACGCTTCGAAGGGCAACAGGTCTTCCGACCGCCGTCGCTGTTCACAACAGAAAAACGCGGCGACGACTTTTTCCTCGTCTCCATTATAAATTTCACCTGTGACTCTTACGCTCGACACTTTATTTAAAATTCTTTTCGCTTCTTGTTTTCGGTTGTTTAAATGTGTAGCGTGACAGAAATCCATTATGATCATAAATAAATTCACACTCAAGGCTTCGGCGAGCTCAAACAGGAAGAGAATATTTCTAGGAATTTTTTTCTATCGAAGATCATAAATTGGAAAAAATGAAATATTTTTTGTGCTCGTTCGTTCTGTTTCCGTGCACGACACGAAAGACGACGAGGGACGATGAAAAAAGCCAGAAAAGTCGAAATGGAAGTAGAAGTGAAATCTAAGGATCATTGATTCATTAGCTAAAGCTTTTCAAATCTCGTTTCTGATTTCATTTTGCAAATTGTCGTCGCCTTCGCGACAGATTCTCTCGAAAGACTTTTTTTCCTTCTTCCCACTCACACCCCAAAGACCCAATTTCATAAAATTATCATTTGTTATGCTCTCTGTGTAGACGACGGCTTTCGACATGCTCGTCGAGGCTTCATAACAAGTTATAGATTATGTTTTATTACCAAGATAGTTTTTCTTGTCGTCGTTCTCCTCCCCACTCGTTTACACAAAGAGCAAAAACCAAGAACACTCAATGAGGGAGAAGCTCTGAATGAAAATCTTTTTTTGCCGTTGACTTTACGTTAATTGCGTTTGTTCTGGCCCAACATCTCTTATCATGATAGTTTCCTCGATTTGTTGATAATTTTTTACACTTGACCCGAGGAAACATCAGAGGAAGATTCGGAAGGAAAATGAAAACGATTTTCAGAAAAATCTAAGCGAGAACAAGAAAAAAAAATGTTTCTAGCCTTGTAATGAGTTTTCTTTCCCTCCCTCGACATCTTGCTCTGCTCTTGCTCTGAGAGCGATGTAATTTTATTTTTCTTTGGACCTTTTAAGCTTTGGGCGAGGCTCAGCAAACTTTGATCTATGATACGAGCGCTCGTAGGTTGATTTGTCATGAAATTTGTAAACAAGGTTCAGTTTTGTTTATTGAACGAGCTCCAATGAAGGTTGCGAAGCACTGGAATGGAAATGGGAGATAAAACGATTGAAAATATAACTTTTCATGCATAATATTGCTGTCGCTTTCAAGCGCTGCCCTACATCAACATTATAATTGATGACCATGAGTCGAAGAGCTCTCGTAGTATCGAGACCAACATAAAATGCTGAGTTTGCGTTTCAAAGCTTTTGTGTGTTTCCGGAAAAACTTTTACAAACACACGAGGACGCATGTAAATTATTGCCTTGGATCAAATATAAATAAGCCATCAATTACTGGACATTGAGGATACCCGAAGCCGCTTTCTATGATTGTTCTCATTAGAGAGATTATCTAGCTCTGCGATGGAATGAGTGATCGACGCTTAACTCTACTGCCTGAATAATTCACGTTCATTTGCAAATGAGGGAGATTAAACTAAAGCCAAGGGTCGGAGGAACAAAATTTTCGGAATGAATTCAAAGTCAATTGATTATGTCAAACACATCAAAGCAAAGCTCATTCGAGCTGCAAAGACTCTCGCAGTGTGTTTTATCAATGATCAAAAGCTCAAAGTCTAATGAAATCAGAGCTTTCTGTTGATTTTCAGCAGCCTCCTCGTTCGGTTGCTTGTTGATACTCAAATCAGAAAATTTACGACGAGCTGTGAGAAAAAAAAACTAATTTACGACACAAAATTATCTCCCTCATCTCGCTTGGTTCTGTTGCTCGTGAAATAAATTCTTTTGCGGACCGAGAAGGAGACTTCAAAAAGAATTCTCATAGAAATAAAATAAAAAATTATGATACGACACTTTGGCGACAAAATAAATTCACCGAATTTACGATTTTTCTTTCCCTTCCCGCTCATAAAGTTTGGTCTTCCGGCTCGCAAATTGTTTATGTACATTTTAATTTTGCGTGTTTCAACTTTCATTATACTTTATTACATTTCAGCGTCCTCGGTAAATATTTGAGATTTTCCTTTTCCCCGGCAAATTGAATTTGAATTTCGACTCCGGATTTATTTAGCTCCATTCATTCGAGAAATTTGGGATGAAGCTGATTGGCTTGGCAATGGAGGGTTGGAGGGAAAGCTTTCGCTAAAGAAACAAACTAATTAGTAGACTTCAATGCGTAACTTGCAGAAGAGCAAACTTTCCAATGCAGTAACTGAGAGAAATTTGATTTATTAATTATTCGCTTTTTCGTATTCGACTGGGGAAGTCTAATTAGTGTTTTTGCACGCTCTGCAATTCTCGTTTTTGTTGATGCAACTTCGATATCCCGAACAAGGCCGTGCTTCCCCAAAAAAAAGAAGAGACTCGCATTAGGATGATCTCGGTGTGAGACTGTGGACGTTAAAACGTTGGCGCAAAAGGAAAGGAATTTAAAATCGCAAATTAGCAGAGTTTTGCTTTTTTCCTTCCGCCTCCTTCCTCTTCACCGTAGTCAGCCAAAAGAAAATTGAAATAATTTTATAATTGCAGTTTTATTTCTCAACCCAACTTCTTCTCTCATGATCGAGAGAAACTTTGAAGGAAGAGAAAAAAGGAAAAATAATGCAAAACTTGAAACGAAGCCAAAACTATCTGGCTGAGCTTTTTTTAACTGCACACCTCCATTATATTTATGTTGAGTGCAATTGTTGTTGGCCTGGGTTCGTTTTTTTTCTTCATTGCGAAACCCTCAAAGGGATCCCAAGTGCTTGCAGTGAAATGCACACAGAAATAAAAACGAGGAAAACATTAATTCCAGCACTCGAGAGTAAAAAGCACATTTTTGATTCATTTTTATTAGATTACAAGCGAAAGAATGCTCTTAAAATATGCTTTCGAGTGAGCCGGAGAACATTCATGTATGAGCGAATCTCTTGAGATTATTCGAGGCATAAATCTCCATGTTTTAGCTTTCAGATCGACGAGGAATGTCTGCATTCGCATAGCGTCGAATATTTCTTTTTTGTTGATGCTACTGTTGTCGAATTCTTTGGCTTCTGGGTGAAGTTGAACAAAGAGAGAGAGAGAAAGGCGGCAAATCTTTTTAGCTCTGACGTGTCGCCTGTGACAATGTCGAGAAATAAAAAAGTGAATTATTTGCTCGGGATATTCGGATACTTAAAATGTTTTCCTTCTCCTCTTCAGGAGTCTCACCCTTCTCTTCAAATATCAACCCAAGAGGATGAGAAATGTGAACGATGCTATGTAAAAAAAAGTCAACCTATTGTTAACTCTTCAACTCTTCATAGAACAAATATTTGTTTATGGCATCAGGAAAGTATCATGAGGACAAATCTCATGTTCCGGATTGAATTCTTGGAATGATCCTTGAGAGGAAAGGTTCGAGAGTTATCCAGGAAATTTTATGATGCTAATTCAAAACCAGGATAAGCTTGGCACAAACATTATCCCGGAGCCGAGTTACAATAAGCTCCACTTCGAACTTTGTCACAAACAGCTTGTTGGGAAGAAACTACATCACATCCCTTAATGAAAGCTCTCTCTCTCTCTGCTGTTCTGTATAGAACTTTTCATTCGTTTTACAACGACGTCGTTATCAAGTTATTTTATAAAAAATATTTCTCGTAAAAGAAAGTTTTTAAAAATTATTATTTCTCTGTTATGCTTTGTGTGCGAGTGTTTGTTAAGGAGAAGTCAGAGGAAACTTTCTAGTTGCATACTCTCCGTTGTGTGTTGATGTGCAACGAGCGTTCCTTTTTAAAAAATTGTGCAGAAATGCAAATTCTCTTCGGAAAATATTTTTGTCGAGAAATAAACAAGTTTATGTTCAGTTGGGAGCTTATTGGAGAACTTTTTGTGTTGGTCTTGCTGTAAAGTTTTGGTTTGGAGGATGGAAAAGTTTACAGAAAGCTCTTGGCTCATCCGGCTCGTAAACCGCTTTTTAAAGGCTGATGGCAATCTGCTGCAAAGTCAACCAGAACGAGGATGAGAGCCCCTTTTTTTTCGAAATTATTTTAGAGAATTCTTGTGTGCATTTGTGGTCTGCGGATAGTTCAGAGCACAAAAAAGTGTTTCAAAGAGCTCTACGCCCTCATCAACAACAGAGCAACGTCGTTCAATTAATCTGAAACAAAATCTCAAAACCGCAACGCTTCAGACGAAAGTTTCATGTTGCTTAATTAAATCAACTGCAGGACTTTAAGTTTTATGAAAACGTTTTTCTTTTTTCCGAGAAGAGAACGGAATAATTTGATTGGAGTGTTTTTTAACTCATTTAACGAAACCGAAAAACTTTTCTCATTTACAGACTTTGCAATGACATTGAAGGACGTGAAGGTTCATGTGCCCACGGCGGTCAAGCGAGGCGACAACGTGAATCTCAGCTGTAAATATGACTTGGAAGGCGACACTCTCTACTCGATGAAGTGGTACAAAGGAAAGCGCGAGTTTTTCCGCTTCACGCCGAAGGAGAACCCTTCACTCCAACTCTTCCCAGTTCCCGGAATTTATGTCGAGGTATGTTCAAGCAAAGTCAGAAGTGTTGTGTCCCATGAGAAGCTCGTGAAATGCTAATTTGCAATTGATTTTCGTGTTTGGCTGCTTCCACCCCTGAGGCGCCTCAATGATATCAAATTATTCTCCGCCCACACGAAATAAAAACAATCAGAAGGCTGACGGAAAAATATTTTAATCAATTCAACATTATGCAAACACTAAGCTTTTGTTTGGCTTTAAACATTGCTCGTAACAATAAAATAATTTCTCTTTATGACTCGTGAGAATCGGCAAGCCGGAAGTTTCTTCAACGCCTTCACCGCTTTCATGGGAAAAGTTTTCGTATTGATATCGAGCATCTTTTGTGCTTACGAGTCGAGCACCAGTCAACAATGTTGTTTACTTAATTTATACGTGAGGGAAGCAGGTGTTGATTTGGCGATGTAAATCGCTAAATTGTATAACTAGCGGAGAAGAATCAATTAACCTAATGAACATGCCAACGTCAGAACAGCTTGCGGAGAACTTTCAAATTTGCTGCAGCAAAATCTCTCTCACTCTTTCTCTCTGTGCTGTATGAACTCGAGGAAATTAATTTGCAAATGTGACAAAAACAAGGCGACGAGCTTTTCGTAGTAGAATAGTGTTTGTTGTGGAGAGAAATATGATATTGCATGCATTTCGTCCTTATTACGTGAGCTGCACAAAAAGCCATTCAAAGAGTGATAGAACATGCATTTGGCGCAGAGAAACGTAACACTTTTCCATGCAACTTAAAGCTTTTAATTTATTGTCTCTTGATGAAAAATGATTTTTCCATTTGCTTCTCCAACTCTCCCATTGTTTGCTTCTGTTTCGATTCAAATGTTACTGGAAAATATGTACACGAGCAATGCGAGTCTCAGCTCTCGAGTTTCAAAAGGATCCCACCCTTCATTTCATTCCATACAATTCGAGGATAAAATAAAGTGCAAGGAGATTTATTTGCATGCAATAAGGTTCTGTGTGCATCTGGAAACAGAAGGAAGGAAAGGAATGTTTATGTGTGTGTGAGTGTTTATTGCATAGCAATTCATAATCATAACAATAATAATTCTGTATAAAATTCTCTTTTCTTCTTCGCGCTATGGGGTAAACTAAAATAATTCAGTGTGGACGAGACGGGAAAAAAGCTTTCATTTGAAAGCTCTTCAAAGCTTTAAAAGCTCTTTTAATTCACTCCACACTGGAACGAATTCCTCTTGAAGCTTCCCCCTTGAATCTCCAAGAGTCAAAATGCATCCAAACTGTTTGTTTTTGCTTCTGCCGCTTGTTTGCATCTGAAATATTTATTAATGGAAACAAATTTAATTAATGCAAACAAATTATTTTTCATGAAAGCAAATAAAGCATCAGAAGTTGAGGGTTTTGTTTGTGTGCTTGCGAGCGAGCGAAGGATGTGAATGAGCAAACATTTGCGGCACAACAAAAGCTCTCACTCACTCTCTAACAATCGACCCCGCCAAGCATGGTAAAAACGCACATAAAATGCACAAATTTTCATTCCTGTCTCCTCGGGTTTCCATGTTCATTGAGCACTTCAAACATTTATCATTCCGGGTAAAACATGGTGAAGATGGCTTTCTGGTTTCGGACGCCCACAGCATCGGGCTGTCCTTGTAGCCTAGCCTGTGGTAACGCTTGCTAGACACCCTCCACTAGAACACGCAATTCAAATGATGTCGAGCAAACCGAAAACGTTCGGTAGCCACACGATTGCTTGCTTTGAGAATTTATTTGACTTTCATGAAATGTTGGTGCGTGTTAATATTCGACTCTTGATACAACCGAGCAGCATGGGTATTTTAATTAAAACCTCTTCGTTTTATGTTTGAAAATTTGCACTTTCCACAGACATCAATGTCCAATCGGAGCTACATAACGTTAAAGTCAGTGGAACCATCAATATCCGGCAAATATGTTTGCGAAATATCGGCAGACGCGCCATCGTTTCACACAGAAATTGGTTTGTATTTGATAATTTCAGCAAATTGATATCTAACTCTAACATCATTCTCAAATAGTTTCAAGTGAAATGGAAGTCGTTGACGTGCCTCTGAGTAAGCCAGTGATCACAGAAGTGAAGACGCATTACAGAATAGGCGAATTGATAAGAGGCAACTGCACCGGTCAATATTCACGTCCTGCCTCCAACCTAACGTGGCTGCTCAACGACAAACCGGTAAGTTTATCGCAAAATAATTGACAACAGTCTTTGTCGGTTATTGATGAGTGTGCTTTGCATTGTATTTGAAGCAGATGGCAACAACGATAGGACAATACAAAACCGTTAAGGATGAGACTAGAAATTTATATTCGAACACAATAGGATTGTTCTTGAGACTATCACCACAGCACTTTGTTAATGGACGACTCAAGGTAAGTGATTAGCTTCATCGGAACGGGTATTAAAGTGAAGAGAGAGATATCTAATTATTTCAAATCACTGAAACTTCGGAATCTCTTCGGAGATTAAGTTTCTAATTAAAGAAAGCTCAATTAAATTAAATTGATTTTAAATTCTCTTCAATCTCTCAAGATCTCTTGTATAGCTAGCATTTACACCTTGTACAATGAGCGTGCCGACAAAACCATTGAAGAGGATCGACCGACAGTGTTCTCTGCGTCAGCCTCTCAGTCCTTCATTGACATGCCATCGTCACACTACTCGTCATATCACGATAGTCATGATACTGTCAACAATCACAACGATGCACAGATTCAAGGTAAAATGCTTCCGCCCGCCCTCGAGGTGGAATTTCTCTTGTCATAATGCAATTGCTGGAATGCCTCAGAATGGTTTTTGAGGGAAAGGGAAATCAAGGAAGATTTTATGCGATGCGAGACGTCTTTACAAAGAAACATTGGAATGAATAGAAATATTCATGTTGATGTATGTCGGAGAACACTTGAAATGAAATTGTGCGGATGATTATTCATGTCTTCAAAGAATTGTTATTTCATTGAACAATGAGGAACTATTTCAACCGAGGAAATATTGCAATGAAAGTCATGAGAACGAAACAATGAAATGCATCATCAATATGTAATTTCACATTGAAGGATTTTCAGCCTGCAGCTCTTGAGCTTCAATGAATGATGAAGAGAAAAAGACTTTTCTGCCGTCTCATCTCTGAAATGGCTTTTCTTTCATTGAAACGACCTTTTCAGGGAATTTTCATTTCGTAAATCGAAAACTCGAATCTTCCTCCTTTCGCTAAGTTTCGACCGTAAAAAAAGAAAGCTCTTGGGAGTTTTCTTGAGATCTCATCTGTGATGGTGGCCGAAATGAAATCAGATGAGACAAGAAATGGAATTCACATGTCACGAAGAAAACGAGGCCGCCGCCTTCCATCGACTTTTCAATTTGTAACGAAATCTCAGATTGAATTTGAACCTTCGCTGAGGTTAAATAAGGTTCGCTGCTGTTGATGAGAACTCTGTTTTCCTAGCTCAAATAAAGTTGACGAACTTTTGCATTTACAAAGTATGGAAACTCAAGACAAACATTTTTTGCTTTAGAAGTTCCTCGAAAAAGTGTCAAATTGCAATTACTTCACATGCAGACTCTTATAATGAAAAAGTTTAATTAATTTCGAAACATTTCTCGTGTTACCTTTCGAGCTTTACATAAATTCTGTCTCGAACTATAAAGAGCTTTTCAAAATACGTTTTCTAACAAATTTCTCATTATCTTTACAGCGGACATGTCAAGCAGTGCATCGTCGATGGTGAGGAGACAACTGAGCTTCTCTGTCATGGACAAAACTTTCATTCTCATGTACAGTAGTTTCGTTGTGGCAATTTATGAAATTGCATTAAAATAGTTTTGTTCATCTTTGAATGGAAAGGAAAAGTCGAAGGTGCTCGAGTCGAAGTTGGAAAAAAGTTTTTTTTTTAATTTAACTTCGAAGAGAAAGAACAATTTAAAAAAAATGTGTTTGTCGATACTGTTGCAAGCGTATCAACCTTTGTATAGACTTAAAATCAATTTGGAGTTTATGTAAATCAAATAAAAATGTGTAAAAAGTTATGTAACGATCTAGAGAATAAAAAGATTGTAGACGGAAGAATTTACCGTTTTATTCTTGACTGGTCATGAATAATTTGACAGCGCTCGTCCCCAATTACTCTCCACGATCATAAAAACGTTAAAAAGCATTCTCGCTTTTCTCTACAGAACGACTGGAGAAATGTGTTTTTGACTTCGTCTCATAATTTGATTTGTTTGGAATGTTTCTGCTTTCGTTCTTGTTTTCTGCCCCAATCTTTCCCTCCCTACGGAGCCATTGCAATGTAAAGGCAAATTTATGATGCAAAAATATCCGTCTGTAATTAAATTTCTCGATGAATGCAAAACAAATGGAACCAGAGCTGCAGCTTTGAAAGGAAAATTGCTCGAGTGTCATAAATGTGAATTCGAAATTGTTTTCAGAAAATTTCCTTTCTCTGTTTCGTTTCAAGAACAATTGAATGAATGAAGCGTCACAATTTTCCAGGGAAAACCAAACAAAATGATGAGCAGTTAAAGGACGAAGGACTTTTCTGAGAAGGGAAATCCCTAAAAAGTTAAAACATGTTTATCTTTGATCCTTTTCCATTTATTTAACTTTGATAGAATGTTCAACAACAAATAACATCTGAATCAATCATTTCTCATTAATCCAAATACAAACAAGTTTATTGAAGCTTTTCATTGAAGCATCCAATTAACAGAAAGTTAAATTTCATGAGTGCAGTTTCAGCAATTTGCTCTCAATATCGATATCAGGTTTGAAGCGTTGCATGAAATCACATTAAACTGAATGGGAAATTTTATTCGTTTGCCAAACTACAATGTCGAACTTCATTTGAATTTTTCATTTTAGCAAATCGAGAGTGTGAGGGAGGAAACGAGTTCATTTAGAGAGTGCACATAGTTGAGAACTTTTTTTTTATTTTGTTACATTCAACTTCATACTCGTTCGGTGCAGTTTAAAACTCACAAGCTTGCTAATTAAAGAAAAATATTTTTTAAACTTTGCAACGTTTAACTTCTGTTCCCTAAAAAGTTAATTGCAATCTACAATCTACGACTTGTCGACATTTAAAGCGGCAGAAGTCTTATTTGCATTCAAAATGAACTGAACGAAGTCTTCCGTCATGTCGAACTGTAGGAGAACAATTAGATAACTCGTCGCCGCAGAGACTGCCTGCGATATGAGAGATTGACAACCACTCGAAATTCAAATTATTCTTGCACAATATTTACCGAAAATATGAATGTATAATCCAATTTGAAGAGACCCAATCCATGGAAATGGAAAACCTGAGAGAGAGAGATGAAATGGAAAAGAGATTCGTTTCAATTTTAATGTTAATTCGACGACAAATTGAATGATAAATTGCTTGCAAATGGATTCAATCTCGAGCAATTTATTAGTCGTCAGACAATTTGTCAAACCTTTTTCCGATGCAGTAGTTGAAGGGTAAAGGATTTCATTTTTCCGTAGAACGTCTCGTCGTTGAGCATGAACGCAGGTTTGTTCTGGAGAATCTTGTGAATAATCAGAGCCGATTCGCTAGACTCTTCCCGACTGTTACTGCAAGCCCTCAGCACAGCGTAGATGATCGTACAGGAGAGGACTCCCCATAGAATGTAACTCGTCGAGAAGAGAAGAAGTTGAACGTTAATTCCTTTTGCCCAGAACACGACCTTTGATTGCATAAGAAGAAATCCGATTACAATGCAAATGAAGTTTACAGAATGAAGGAAAAAAATTACTTTTGTCTCCAGGAAGATCCCGAAGACTGCCATTATGAAGCCGCCCGTTATAAAAACCACCATTTCTGCGAATAAAAAAATGTTCGTAGGGAATAACGAAGAAGAATCTTTTTCAACTTTTCCAGAAAGAAAAATAAATTCAATTTCAATCCTCGAATTCATTTTTCGCTTCTTTCCGCAAAAGTTTCCAGGCAAAAGCGACAACGACTACCAGCAGAATACAAATCGTTCAAATTTTCAGCGATGTCAGAGAGCTTGTCGTGCATCGAGAAAATTTCATTCATTCGCAAATGTAAATTTAATGGATAATCCGATTCAATTTGCTCATTGATTTTCTTATTGGTAACTCTCGTCGTACTGCATCTGAGAACGGATTTGACGAAATCGCAGATTGATCGAGCACTGCCACCATCGTCGTCTTCTTGATTATTGAGTTTCTCAGCTTGCTTTGAGTGCTGATTTTTCCTGTCGTCGTTTGCAGTTGAAAAATTATTAAATCTCTCGATGTTACTCGTGTCGGTTGCCGTCAGCGAAATCAAATTGTTTCCTTGCTTTGTTTTCTCGTCAAACAATTTCTTGATTTCCATGTTATTGCCGTCGTGTTTTCTCTGAACTAAACTTCGACTTATGGAAAACGGTTCGTCGAAAGATTTCAATTTCGAGTTGTCGTCGAACAAGGCGCGATGCATCTTCACAGCAGCGGAAGTTGGTTCGTTTGAGTCAGCAATGTTATTCAAGAACCTGCAGAGAGAGAAATTATTTAGAAACATTTCGTGATAGTTAGGAACTTACTTGTTTAATAGAATGAAGCGTTCATTAATCAGATGAACTGAAACAATAAATTGCCCTGCAAGAGATACATCGGAAAATATTAAAACCACACACACAAGAGAAGCTCAAGTCATGCGGTTGTGCATCTCGAGTTGGGAGTTCAAGTTAGTTCGGGGTAGTATCATAAGTGAAAAGCGGAGATGAAAACTTTTCTATCAATTTTCCTCTCGTCTCCTGACTTTTCTAAGAATGAGCGAACTTTAGTTTCTTCCGAGCAATGAAACACACGACGAAGCATTTAAGTGAAATATGAAAAGGGGATTGTGCAATAATACGAACCAGCTGAACAAGAGTTGAACATGTAAGGCGAAATGATGTAGCTTATGACAACTATAATGTTCATGTTGCTGTAGAGTCTTTCATTATTCCACATCAACCGCACAATCAGCGATGTCATTCGTTCATTCGAGAGATGAAGGAGAAAAGCGCAAAAAAGAAAAATCCGTCAGCATCAGAGATTTAATGAAAGGAAAATGCTCGGCGTCGAAATATCGAAGAGCGAAGCGCATAAAAGAAAAATATTTACCCTTGAAACACGTAATAGTCAAAACCGCCGACGAAGCAGAAAAGGAGAAAACTTGCGATGGATAATTTCAGTTGAAAGATGAACGATTTTTTATAATCAACTCGAACCCTTTCACACAAATCAAACAGCTCGTCATCGATTTTGTAAATCTCGTTGATGAAAGATGAAAGCTTATTCGCTTTGATGAACGAGCATATGAAGCAGAGATTTGACGTTATGAAGCCGATTACGATGTGCATGAAATGTCCTTTGAAAACGATAGAAAAGTTCAATTCTCTTTAGACACGAGAAAGTTCTTTTTAATAATTCTCTCACCGAACCAGCTGACGCCTGTGAACTTTTCTACATGTTTAATCGAGTCAGTGATGAAGAAGTAGAGCGTGACGCAGTAAACTCCGTAGATGAGGAGTGAGTATGCAACGCTGGGAAATGTAAATCTCATGGAAACTCGATTTTTGTTGTTTTCTCGGAGACTGAACGGGACCAAACCGAAAATCTATCGACACAAAATAATGTTGAAAGCATTATATCGTTGAGAGTGAGTTCTCATGCCAACGGAAAAGGGAAGTTTACCTTTGAAATAAAATAAATGGGCGAGTTGGCTTCGCCGAAGCTTAAAGCATCCATTTTCACTTTTAAACTTTTCATGATTTTTTCTCTTTTTTTATTTTTCTTGTCGACAAGCAATTTCAATCGAGACAACGAATCGAACCTTTCGGCAACATCAAACGGAAACCATGAAATGACCGTGGGCAACATGAAAGTGAAATTAATCGAACCGTCAATCACGAGGAAAGCCCATTAAAATTATCTCGCACTCTATCCGCTCGAATGAATATTTAATTGAGAATTGCGGGTCCGAATCAACTCTCACGATCGCCGCTGTTGTCTCGTAAGCATTTTCCCGACTTCACGCGAGTGGAAAAATTGTTTAATTAAATTAATTGAGGAATTAATAATTAATGCTCATCGGTTCAGCTTTCTGCAGTTGACATCAGTTAATCGTAATATAATTAAACGGATTATTTCGCTTCCATCACAGAAGGACAAGGGACGATTAAGGACTTTAAGGGGTGACCTGAATAAACAAACCTCATTCCGTGTTTCTCTCTCTTATGATGATGCCGTCGAGCCCCAAAGAAAACAAACGTCCAACAAATGAACCGAGCATAAATTAATAACTTAATTATCCGACGACGAAAGTTTTACGTAAATAATCTCAACTCGGCCACTACACATGTTCTGAATCATTCATCACAAAAGCGCCGTCGGCTGCTAGAACGTGCTTCGGTTTAGATTGTACCGACGAGAGCGCTTTTTTTCCCACACTCGTGGTGATAACAAGAAGAATTCCCTCCCCAGACTGCCGCAACACTTTTCTGGTTAAGTCATCGTCGTTTGCTTTTGTTTACAAGTGACGCACGCTGAGCGATAAAACTCGCCATATGGCGTTTGCATATTTTTTTATATCGCGAGACGGTCCTCTCGCGTCTGCTCTTGAATCTCGCGCAGTTTCTGCGACTTCCGGTGAATTCTTAAAACGCTTTCAATGTGAAATTGATAAGAAGTTTCCTATAAAACCAGCATCGCGATCTCGCACTCATTCAGTTTTATTTTAATTGTGGCTCAGTTTAAACTTGAAAAGTGAAGTAGAAGTTGAAACATGGAAATCTGTCAATTGTGAAGCGCTGAAACTAATTGTGCACTTGAATATTTTATGAGGATTTGCACTCGCTTAGGGGATGCAAAAAAAATACTCTTCTCTCTCGTAGCGTGTTGGTGAATTTTAATTTGAAACTGTTAAGCGCTTAATTCACGAGAGCGACAATGAAATGGATTTATATTGCGGTGTTGCTTAAGCATCTTTTAAGTGGAAGTGCAGTGAATGGAAGTGGAGAGGGATTTGTCTTCCCTCAGTCAAGCGAGGAAGGGAGTGTTGGAAAGTAAATGGATGAGCTCGTGAAATTTTATTTGCCTTCTCTTGCCAATAGGCGTTTTCAGCAATTTTCCTATTCAACAAGTCTGAAGTTTTGATTCTCCGCCCGCTTATAAAATTTATGTGAAATTGGCAGATTTAAATTGTTTAAATTGTTCTCAGCTTGATGCGGAGTTATTCATCGAATTGGCAAACGGAACCGAAATTTTCCAGCGGCTCAGTTAAAACGATCAAGACTTCTTACTCCTCGTCATCGAGATCTGGTTCAAGCTCTGAACCGATGGTCATGAAAACAAGAACATATCAAACAGGCTCAAGCGGATCTCTAGCGTAACAAAAAATTCGCTGACATTTGCAAGTCTTTAATGCTTTTTTTCTGTGTGGACTCTTTAGAAATGCTGGATCATCAAGTTATAGCTTTCAACCATCGCTCTTCAACGAGGGATTCGCTCCTGCTGGCAGCGCTGGCGGTTCTTACGCTTCAGCGAGCTCGAGCTCGTCTTCCTCAAGCGGTAATTAAAACCAAAAAATTTAAATGAAACTCTGCTGGAAATTGTTCTTAAGAGCGAAAAAATTTGTGCAGAAATTCACAAAGTTTGATAAAAATGTCTAAAAATAGAAGAATTCGGAGAAAAAAATATGCGGAGGGTCATTGCGATAAAATTCATCGTCGCTTTAAAACATAAAAAATCCCCGAGAATGTTCTTTATGCGTTTATTGAAGAGAGAAAAACTCGTACAATGTCATGACAACGAGATTGATATTTCCTTCCAATCTAATCTAGGCTTTCAATGTTCATCGCAGCCTCCTTCACCAGCGAACGGCCGTTTGAAGTGCGTCTCGAATGTTTGTCAAGCTTCGTGTTTGCCAGATTACAAATTCCCAACGGGCGACTCTTCTTTGTCAATTGGCTGCGTCAATGGACGTTGGATGGTGAAGAGTCTGAATCTGAATGAGGTTCCCGCATGCGAACGTAATTACTGGAGCTTCCTGCGAACTTCAAATTGAGTAATAATGTGCAACTCTTTTTTTATTT